>WOVY01002292.1:0-600000 GCA_013436015.1 Rhipicephalus annulatus | reverse complement strand
GAAATAGTCCCCTGGCTGTGTTTGTTTTGACAAAGAATAGTCCTGAGCTATAAACAGGCTGATGCCATGTAAACAGGTGGACACATTGAACTCAATGTGTACAGCAAGGCGCAGGGATATGGAATTGTAGCAAAATGGCAGAATTTAACCACCACTGGCCCTTTGATACTATCACCTTAATACATTAAGGATAGGTTGATATACTTAGATGCTCTGAAATAACAGTGAACATTAAAGAAACAAAACAAACTGTGATAGAGCTGAGTGGCAGCAAAAGCTGGTTTGTACGGCGAGTTCGATGACAAATGTGGCCTGCTTTTTGTGAACATGCCAGGTGTTTGCACAGAATCTTCCTTCAGACCCCTTCTGGAAAATGCATTGGAATGTCATGAAATGCGGCACATGTTTACTAACCCTCAGACATTGGCGCACCGACGGGGAGGGGGTTTTAAGGGGTTGTATACCCCCCCCCCCTTAGATAGAGGCCACCCTAACCTTCCTATTATAAGTCCCAATGTCCTTGTCGCCGAGTCACCTATGTCAGTGGTGTACTGAAGGGGGCGGGAATCAGAGGTTTTAATTCCCCCCACAAGAGGTCAACTCTCCGCCCCTCTGTAAGTGCAGCCTTGTTTTCAAGTTGTCGTCGTTTCAATCCAAGAAGTGGTTGGAGGACAAAATTGCCTGATTTATTCTATTAATTATGTCGTATTCACATATATGCTCTTATACTGAAAGAGCAGAAACTGCATGCTATGTAACTTTAGCTGCGTTGATTTCCAGTGAAGTAGCTTTGTACAAAAATAAAAGGAGTGTTGTGACGAGTCGTCAGTCTGACCGTTCTTATTTTATTCTTGGTGGAAGTCTAAGAGGGGCTGTGTACAATGACAATGTCCTGCGTAACTTTTCCATTGGCTTCGGTGCACAGTGCATGTCCCTTCAAAATGTATCACATCTAGCAGCTCAACCAGCTGTGTATGCAATGTTACATACATGTACATGGGAAATGAGCAACATTTGCAACATACATTTACAATACTTGTGTCCATTTGCTTCGAGTTGTCGATGAATACACCCTTGTGCTGTCAAATGCTAGCTTCCTGGTTAGCTCAATTGGCACAGCGACTGCCCCAGATAGGTGTTGACCCCTGTTCGAACCGCGTACTAGGACGAATATTTCTGAAACTAAAAGGCTTTCTTTCCGAGAAATTAGTATGAATTTCCTTGTGGCTTCATGCCACAAACATGTGGTGTCTTCTTTCCCTTTCATACATGTACGTCCAGAACAAGAGTTCGCAGTGTTGTTCACCGTTTAGAACATTATCCGGTTCACACGGGCAAATCTATTGCACTGACTTGTATACATGCATATACCTGGTTCACTTGGACGCTCCTAATGCAATTAAATAGTGTGATGTGGCAAAGCTGCAAAGTAATAACATTACGCTCATGTTGCTTCAAATGTGCAACTTTCTTCAAATAAAAAGTCATGAAGCTAATTTTATAGGAATAACAGGTAAGTTTATTCAATGGCCTTACTCGCTATAGAAGTGAAACACGTGGTGCCCATTCCCAGTTTCGATGCCGGTAGTAGTTTCAGTACTTTTCCCCAAATCCTTTACATTATAGCGAACATGAACTGTATCCGTCATGTAGCTTGTTTGCCTTTAAATAGTCAACAATAAGCACACTACTTGCTGAAAAACATTCTTTTTGAATCACGAAGTAAGAACAAGGAAAAGACTCAGTAAGAACGAAGGCAAATGCGTGTCGCCGCTACAATTCTCTTCAAATTTAAAGTCTTTTCAATTAGCGTCACTGTTGACGTGCAAATGGTGTATAATTCAAATTGGCACGATGAAGCCAAGTTAACTATCGATCCACTGAAAGAAAAAAAAAGAAAAAAAAGCATTTCAGGCACCCTTGCCTTTCCAGATACATTGTGCAACTCTACTTTTTCATGCCTCATCACAATGCATTAAGTTTGTTAAATATACAAACTTTATCATTATTATTCACTATTTGCAACTCTGAGCACGTGTCTGCATGTTGCCGTGACAAATATAACAATGAAACACACTAAGGAACACGCTTTTATTCTATTCCAACTGTATCTGTATTTTCTCAAGCACCACATTCATCTGAAGGACAGTCGTTTCATGAGATCTTAAGTCGCATTTATTCTCTCATCTGAATTTATTGAACAAGTATTCAGTTCCCCCTTGAAACAGAGGCTCATAGTCACTTTTGGATGTTCTCGCAACCTGAAAATAAAACTGCAAACACAGCTACCCTAACTGATATTATCAGTTCACTTCAGACCACCCGAAAATCCGCGATACATCCGTAGTAAAGACAGTAATGAAAAGAGCTGCAATCCAGTGAGCACACAACTAAAAAAAAGAAGAAAAAAAATGATATATTTAGCAATCTCGCCAAAAACGGTTACCCTAGATTGTCTATTCAAAATCTATTCCATCCTGAAAACACAGCGATGCAACCTTAGAAATGTAGCAACAGTATTACCCCCCTGAACACCACGACAGAAACATATCACTGTTAACAAGCGCCAGCGAAACCATCGCCCGTTTGAAGGGAACTCGGGTGACGTGCCATTCGTGAAAGGCTGAGTTGGGTGATAGTAAGCACGTGAGTGGCCCGTCCACTTTCACTGCGGCCACACACAATCACACTCCGAAAAAGGAGGAATAAAGGCCAAGCTAGGGCCAGTTCTAAACCAGAAACGATGCTGCGCATGGGACTTCAAAGTGAAACCACACGTTCGAGGAACTGTTTACATACTCAGCTACAAAAAAATAAAAAGCAAAAAAGTCTCGCTGACTTCTCACACTCCGAATGCGTTGCCCGCAGCCCAGAATGGGGAAGAGTGGTTTGTGCCTCCCTTTTTTGAACTCTAAAGAAAAACAATATGCATTCCAAAATGTCGGGACCATACCCACTCAAAGTCCTAAAAAATAAGAAGTCGCTTCGAAGCACATGTTTTCTGTTTTCTTCAGGGTTTGCGTTTTCTGCAGGCAAATGGTGTCTCCAGACAGCGGGCGTACAATGAGCACTGGAGTGGCGAGAAGAAAGGCGACCTTGCACGCGGCTTGTTCGTCAAAGCTACCGCAAACCACAGAGGCTTTGCACCAGAAGCACATGGCGATATTAGTTTAAGTGCACACTGAGGTTCCTGCATTTCTTAGCAAGCCTTATAGCGTGTGCGCTGCCAGCATGGTCGCCAGCCACCCCGCAGCACCGCACACATGCAGGGACCCCAAGCAAGCACGACTGTTATGCGAAACCTACAGTTGCGAAGAAGGAAGTAGTAAGACGCCGTGGTATAATGAGGGAAAAATGGCTTTGGAAATTTGTGGAAGGTATATTGGTGGAGCTCACCTTTTCTTGCTTTTTATTTTTCAGAAGCTATGTGTCACGCTCTCTTCTTTCACCCCTTCTTTCTTTCTTGCACGTGGTGCATCGGACGAAAGCCACCCATGCATGCATACATTCAGTTCGCTCGCCACAACTTGCGCTCTGCGCCTGCTGCGCGAAGGTGTGTCAGTAGGGCACTTCCAAACATACCACAGGCATCGCTGAAGTGCCAGTAGAACGCGATCCTCACCGACCTCCCGAAAAAGATTCCGCATTGAGATGCAAGACACGCAGCAACAGCACCGGAATCCTCGATTACAGCCAAAAAAAAAAAGCAATTACTCAGCACATACCACCGTGAGATGTGTCCATCGATTAGTCATCACTGAGGATGCTTCAGTCGACAAACTTGAGCACCCGAATGACATCTCAAATGGGTAAGCGTAGTTACAATGCCGTTGATCCATAAGCTGACAATTTTACTACACGTGTGCTGCGTTGAGCTGTACATACTCATTATACTCAATACCACAAAGCTTATAAACAATACTTACAGTGCACTTTCACACTTGTAGTCTGACGAGGCTCAAAGGAAGTTAAATATATAGGATATTCTGTTCGCATTATCCAGAAAATCCTCAGCTGCATTTCTTTAACAGCTAAAGACACAGCGCCAGGTGTGGCCACGTGTCTTTCTTGAGTTACTTTTGTTTGCTCTACCATAGAAGTCATATCCTTAAACAGCATTGTTTGACCGCGAGCCGGCCGACACGTCAGCACCAGAATCATTAACCGGAGCTTGAAAAGCTAGAAAAAATAAGTATTTACCAGACATCTCTATTGAGAACTGTGTTACGCCTTGTTTTATTCAATTTCCCCTTTATTTTATATGTGCACTGCTTCATCGAATGGTTTCTTAGCCTTCTCAAGCTCTCCCGGTAAAAACACCCAGACATCGTTGTCATTGTCATCTCATATAATGTAGGAATTGAGCCTAGCCCGCTGCCTTTGCGCGGGCTTTGCCGTATTTTCTGCCGTTCTCATGTCTCGACATGTCTCCCCCCCTCCGCTGTCTGCCGCGCTGAAAGAGCGGAGTGACATATAACCCCCTCACCCGGTAGCGGATGTTGACTGTGGCGCCGTGCGCGGAGTCTCCCGAGAGGTTTTCGCGCACTGCGTCGGGAGCGGGACAGCAGACTCTCTGGGACAGCAGACGGTGAGCCACGTAATCTTTTCCGTCCGTCGACTCCCGTTGCTCGGGGCTCGTCAGACCTCGCTGACGGCGCCTCGTGCCCGAGGCGAACGCTCACCTTTTGTTGCCCCACTGCGTACACTCGGCCGATGGGTGGTACGGTGTCCTAGTGCGTGGCCTAGCTACGCCGACCCGTCTCCCTCCGAAGCCAGCGCGAGCGCCTTTGCCCTCGCTCGAGCGACCGGGCCTTCGTCTTGGTGTCTCCGTGGATCACCTTTACCGCGGAGACGTGCTCGTGGCACCCTGTGTAGTACTTTTATGCCCATAGCGTGGATAAGCCTATTTGCTTTCCCACTGTACTGCGTTTGGTGTTGCCACAGACAATAAAGTGTTGCGACTTTGAGCATAATCGTGTTCTCGCCACGGCGACGGTAAACGCGTGCCCTGCGGCTCGCTAAGACCGGACCCACGCTAGTGGCCGCACTCCTTCGGGATACGTGTCACTACAATATTAATAACAGTGATAATACTCATTATTATATTGCAGGTAATATAGCCTATAATAATTATTTAGTAGTGGTACTTTAGTTTTATCTCAAGTTTCACCCCCCCCCCCCTCTTAGAGAAATCCTGGGTGCACTAATGCCCTCAGATATCAACAAAGTTTAGTTTTTTGCTTTTTTTCATACTGTCATTATTCCTCTCAAATTTCCTTGTGGTCCCTTATGAGTCAGCAGAAAAAATGCATCAGGGACAATGCTAAGATGTTCAATTTCGGTACTGCAAAGTGAAGTGCAGATTTCATGAAATTTATTATATTAAGGTATAACTGCAGTCTAGTTGATGTAGATTTGCAGCACTGATTGCCAAGTGGTGTCCCTGTGAATTAGTTGAAAAATAGCAGCAACTACTGAGCAATTAGCAGTAATGCTGTGCTAAAATACTTTGCGCCTGTAGGTCAGCGTATGGTTCTTGCAACAACTTTAGTGTTCACACTGGTTGTGTACCCAACTCTGTAGCCTGCTAACAATGTAGGTACAGTTGATCCGGGTGTATCAAACTCGAAGGGGATCGCGAAATAGTTCAATATATAATTTGAAACACAAAATATGCATATTTAAGGCCTAAATTAAAGCATTTCAGGCCTCGGAAATCGTTACAAGTGCTAACATATTGATTCGCTCGCAGTATAAGGAAGAACAAGAAGTGACCTGCAAGTTTCTGCACTTTATTTTGTCCGTAAACATGTCTTGCTTCTTGTGCGTCATGAAGTTCCAGTCATTCCCAATATCATTAAAACTTTTCAAATGATCGAATTTAAATACTTTGGCCACAACAGCGTTGATTGACGTAGAACATCGATGCAAGTTTTATAGCGCGGCGAAGTTTGGTTAGCGGTGGCAGCGAAGGCATAGGCATATTCATAACCGTACGGGCACACTTCCGCGGTACCGGCGGCGAAGTTTGGTTAGCGGTGGCAGCGAAGGCATAGGCATATTCATAACCGTACGGGCACACTTCCGCGGTACCGGCAACGGCAGCCATGATCTTGCACCGATGAAGTTGCTAACTGTCCGAGATGATGCCCAGAAATGCTGATAAGTCGCAGAATTCACTGAGGCACTGTAAGCCGTTGTCAGTGGTCATGACGCACCCGAAGTCGTCACCTTGCCCTCAAGAAAAGTTTATGACGGTGCTTTACTTGACGTCCCTCCAAGCACCGGTCATAATTTTCACTACTGCGTGCGGGTTAACGTTCTGTTCAACTCCCGAAACAGGATTTATCATGAACGGGGCGAGAAGTACACAAGACCATAAGGCGCAAAAGACAACGCCGAGTTCCCAGCGTCGGCATGTTGGTAATACCGACGTCACTCGTGGCTTTGTAGCTGGCAGCGGCTGCTTTCAGCTGCTTTCATGCGAAAAGCTAGAAAAAGCGTAGCCTCCGAGACATGCATTTTAAAACTGAAAACACTGCATATATGGCACGAGATTGCACATCTCAAAGGTTATGCTTTTCAGGCTCGCATGCTATTGTGCACCAACAAACAAGGAAGTGAATGCGAACATTGCAACGAGATCACCGAGTCACTTCGCATTCTCATTTTGGTGTCCTCAGCAATTGGTCTTTTTTGAAACACTATGCTATGCCCACACGTTAAGACCTGCAGATTGTGCATAAAACATACCGGTGCACTCGCGAGCGCTGCGCGACGAACCAGATCAGTGCAATGGAATAACACCGCCTTTTTGTCACCTACACGCAGACAGGGATCGAAACTTGTTAGCACGCGGCCGAATATTGATCAATACTTGGTCGGAAAAATGCACTTTTTGGGCTTTGGTGCAGCGTACGATATAGCTGATGTCTTCCTGTGCGGGAGTTCAATATACGGGTGCAACGGTCTCATTCTTATGCGTGGGACATTCGAGGGGATTCCTCAACTGTTCAATATAACCAATAATTCAATACATTCGATTTCGGTACATCCAGGATTGACTGTACCTATGTAGGGACTAACAGGGTACCCAGCATAAAACCGTAAACTCAGACGTAGATTGGGAACACTCATGATAGCTTGTGAATTTGTTTCCTGTGAAACTATTTGATTTTGACTGGAACCTCTAGCTGTTTGAACCTTATTGAGATATACTGACCTTAAAAACAGCATAGTTGCACTTTAAAAGGTTTTTAACAAACTAGAGATCGAAGTTTAGTTGTATTCCAGTTGTGCTCGAGTCTGGAACAAACATGCAGCCGTGACAGTTTTCCAGAACAGTGCCGTAGTAGCAGAGTTACACGTGGCTGATGACCTAAGAGAAGCCCTCGCTCATTTTGCTCTTTTGCTATGCTCCATTAGTTGGCTCATCTATCCTAATGGTTGAGTGCTTCTCCTCACTGCGCAACCAAGAAGACCAGGGAGTGTGCGTACCCTCAAGCAGACAAACAGGTTCTTTTTGTGGACGACTTGACAAGAAGTGCGTGGTGAAGCTACTACCAACTCTGGGGATACCGAAAGGCCACGAGAGAAGCAAAGGACTGTTCTTTTCATTTTGTCGTACACATGCAGCTCATAGCGCTGCCGCATTTGAAATTGCCGATCACGGCGGCATTTAGGAACTCGACGCTAGTGTTTACTTGAAATGTTAACAAGTATATATACGAGGTCTGTTAGAAAAGTATCCGACCTTACTTTTTTTACGAGCACCTGAGGGATGTTAGACAAGCACGCTTGCATCAGTCGACATTGATCCTTCATGCGCATTCGTGAATTTTTTCCCACCTGCCAATAGCGTCAGTCGCTGGGACTCAGAGATTGAGTGGGTAGTGCCCAGTGCTCTCGTCGGTTTTCCATTGCAAGGAAAATGACGGAGCGACTGGAGCAGCGCTACTGCATCAAATTTTGTCAGAAACTGGGAGACAGCCAAGTGGAAACCATTCGGAAGATCAAGACAGCTTTTGGTGACAATGCTATGAGCCGCACAAAGATTAAGTAGTGGTACGACCCATTTAAAGACGGCTGCACTTTGGTGGAGAGCGAGCCACGCTACGGTCAGCCATCAACATGCCGAAATGACCAGTTCATTGCCAAAGTGAACGTTGCGGTGATGTGGGACCGTTGTGTGACTATCTGGAAAACTGTAGAAAAGGTTGGCATCAGCACTTTCTATTCACATTCCATTATAGCCGAAGCTTTGGCCATGAAGAGAGTTGCAACGAAATTCGTGCCAAAGCTGCTCACGGTGGAGCAAAGGCAACTTCGTGTTGAAGTCTCACAGAACATGCTGGATTTCACAAGCAGTGACCCTAACTTTATGAACATCATTATCACCGGTGATGAGCCTTGGGTGTACGAGTACGACCCGGAAAACAAATCCCAGTAGTCACAGTGGAAGCATTCAACATCACCAAGACCAAAGAAGGCCCGCCAAGTGCAAAGCAACGTCAAAGTGATGCTGAGTGCACAACGAGAATTCGCTGCATTGGAGAAAAGCGTCTGATAGTGGAGGAGCCAAAAGCAGCGCATCACATCCGCAGCAATCAAAAAAGACATCGTTTCATGGGCAGACTGCAGTGCACCCCGAACTGGAAACGCTACTCGCCAAATTCATCCAGGAGCTGCGTGCAAGGCTGCTACCCGTAACAGCGGAGTGTATCCGCGTGAAAGCTCTCGAGATAGTGCACGACTCTGGGCTCACGAGGCTGCAATTCCAGGGATCGCCACCGTGGGTGTGCCGATTTATGAAGCGGAAGGGCTTTGAGCTGAGGCAGCGTACTTCCGTCTTTCTGCAAATGCTGCATAAGAAATGCACTGGATGGAACGGAGGATGATGCACTCTGGGACATTACTAGTTAAAAACAGACGTCGTTGGACGAGTCCGAGTGATAGTGCTTTGTGGCCTTCTGTCGTTTAATTACATAAGATTGGTGTCTAAATAAAAAAATGTCCCCACAGTGCAGCTGGTTGCGTCACGTATTTACCAACGTATGGGTGAGCTACGATACTTTGAGATTTTTAAAAATTTTTTATTCGGAGATTCAAAGTTTGAGGGGGTCGACCTATATTCCGATCCAACCTATATTCCGGTTTCTACGGTACGTGCACGACCTCCAAAACATGAGGGAAAGGGAAAGTCGGAGCCTAGGACAAGGCGCACCGCCACTTCCCTGACCATTACAGCCACCCCTGAGGAAGAGACCAAGCCGGTCTCGAAACGTCGGGTTCTCTCCAAGATTGTGGCTGGAGGCAATTCAACTTCCGTAATCTTCCACCCAACCAGATGGAGTTCTGTCAAAATGTTTGCATTTAAGACCACATTTGTGTCCGCAGCGGTTGCGGCAGAATGCAGTTATGCTGGGACTGCTTGTGTGTGCACCTTCACGACGTGTGGTTGTAATTCACGATCGCATGGTTAGTGACGACGAACAGTAGTTTTGTTTTGAGCACGACTTCCAAAACATGGCGGGGGTTCTTTAAACTTGTGATTCTGTCACGACCCGCACATACATCAAGTCCACTGGCAATGTCAAGGTGGATGGGCGAGTTGTTGCTGAGAATCTCAGTGGCGATAAATTTAGCGGGATGTGCATATGTGGTGGCAGAAAGTGTGATTCCGATGAAGACACGGTTGCTGCGATATAAATCTATGACCATATATGGTCGTGCACTCTGGATGTCATGAGTTGGTAGCGGAATTTTGCGGCAATCCTAGGAAAGTTCCTTTTTTTTCAGGTGTAGTACTCGAAATAACTTTGTTAAAGCAAGAATATGCAGGAAAAGCATTTGTTGTGATGACACATTTTTCACATTGTTTTCTATGGGCGGCTGACGGGGAATTGAAAATTATTTGTTGTGTGTAGCGAACTTTGTTGTAGCGGGATTTGACTGTATTTGGTTACAAGAGAAATTTTCTCCAGGTATCTTGGGTCTCACTTGTATGCGATATGGGATTTAACTATACATATATAGAAAAAGTTTATGCACGTACCTAGTGTTTTCTACAGTTTCCTTGTAAGGGAAAGAGCCATCGTAGACCTCGCCCAACTCTTTCTCCCCAAAAGTGATCAAGGAACAGTAGCCATCAGTCGACGAAGCAGCTAACACCCGGCCGTCGGAAGACCTAGAGAAAAACAAGACAAATTTATTGGGAAAAGATGCCTGCCAAATGGGCTAAGATGCATGTCAAAGAAACCCAGCTAGTACTATAGCATGCCTCAATCATATCACACTTTTGAAGCATAGATAGCCCCCCTCCCCCCCTTTTTTAACGATGAAGGCTCAAAGCTCACTCCAACCTTCGTAGTGTGAAGTGCCAGGGAAATTAATGAAGCAAGCATCCACTGAACAAAGTGAATAGAATCTGATTGCTACTACAGTAACATTTACAGCTTTCTTGTTGCGTTGCCACTTTTGCAAACTAATACTGAGTTAAGCTGTATTCTCAGACAACTTGGGAAGTAAAAACAGCGCAAAAATATAGACAAGGACAGACGAAGAGACGGCACTGCGCTGAACTCACAACTAAACTTTATTGAAAGATATACGCACATATATCAAGCATTTGATCCAGTCCTGTGGACAACCAAAGGCGTCTGCGCATCAAAGCGAACAAGGTATGAAACAAGCCTAATCATATTGATAATCAACGTGATTAGGCTTGTTTCATACCTTGTTCGCTTTGATGCGCAGACGCCTTTGGTTGTCCACGTGACCGGATCAAATGCTTGATATATGTGCATGTATCTATCAATAAAGTTTAGTTGCGAGTTCAGCGCGGTGTCGTCTCTTTGTCTGTCCTTGTCTATAGTTTTGCGCTGTTTTTACTTCCCAAGTATGAACCACCAACTAGCCCAACTTTCGCTACTATTCTCAGACAAGTCACAGTTAATGAAAGACTGCCGAGATTTTGGTCTGGCCACTTCCATAGATTAGGGGAAAGCCGGTTCACCTTTAATCATATCAACGTGGGCAAGTCCACCACAAAATCTAACTACTAAGAAAAATACTTTCCGAAACACTAATGCAGTGCGAAGTCTGCTAGCAGGAGACGACATTCTGGTTGCCAGAGCAACGTACAGTTTCCTTTCTTCTTGAGTGAGACTTGCAATTAACACAGAAGGACCAATGGAATGGGACATACCAAGTCAAGTCGCTGAGCCTTGTGTAATGAATGTTGGAGATGTGGGCAAAAGGTGCACTGCGCTGAGTGTCATACAACAATATGGCCTTCTGCGTGGCCACGGCAAACACCATCTTGTATGGCAAGCTGCAAGCAAACAACAGAGAAATCATCAACAGACACGCAGGAAACGAAAGGAGACAGCCAAGAGTGATGTAAATCAAGATTACCTTATTAGTGGCTCCTCAAATTCTTCCTTGCTAGTTCCATCTATGAATAAAACAGAGACAAACTGTCTGTCACGTTCCTTATGCAAGTATTTCTATTCATATCCACGACAGCATCAATTACAAGCCAACATCCAAAAAATAGACAAATGAAAGCTAGGAAGGTGTTACTCTCAAATGCACATCGATCTTTCATGCCTTACTTTCAGCACCGATTCCTTGATAGGAGCGAAGCCTCCTTAGGCCCGCGCCCTTCTCCCAACTGTCCACTTCCCTCTCCCTCTTTCTTATTCTCTGTCCTCCCCCTTAAACGTTGCCTGGGCCGGCTTGCACCGCACCACCCGCAACGCACTCTTACTTGCTCAGTCATTCCCGCCACCAAGTGCAGCAGATGCTCTCCCTACCCTATTACCTTCGTGAAAGCCAGCGCCGAGATCAGGCGCATAGTCATCTGCATCCCATTTGAATAACTACACAGAAGCACAGCTAATTTTTTGTCACTTTTACACTTTAGTGAGTATGTCTAATTTTATAATCACAGGATACATAATCATAAATGCTCTCATGTAGCATATAACATTGTCGTGCATATACCCTCCACCAAAAATACAGAAAAATGTGCTTAAAGAGTACGGGTGTGCAGGTTACATGCAGTTTCATTTTTGAAGAGGTTAAGTTAAAGGTGCAGATTTATGTAGGAGTTAGTTATACTGAAGAAAATATGGTAATTAATGAAATCATCCTTGATTATGACACATTATGCCATTGCTTCACATCCAATATTGCAAACTCGCATGCTGCTACGGTGTTTGCAACTGACCTGGACATAATATCTCGTGCACTAACTTTGATGACATTGACGTGGGCATTTTTTTTAAACTGGGGCCTCACATGTGATAAAGAATGAAACAACATGGCTGCTGCAATATCAGCCAAGCAGCACACACGTAGGCATGCGACTATTTCGAAATTTTCGTCCGTTACGGGACACCAAGTACAAAGCGACAATGCAATGCATCCACCTACCCAGCCTGACATTCATAGACCAGAGCTTGCACCCTCTTAAAAGGATTTTAGGCACCTTAAAATGTTATTGCAGTGCGAACCTGGAAACAACTAGACGACACGCCAACAACTGAGCAAAGGACAAGAAAGACACTATCCCTTATTCTGAATCGCACAAATTCCTCTACTGTACTATCCATAATCTCAACAATACTCATGAAAAGGGGAAAAATGTCACAGATATGCAGCTCTTAGACACATCACTGATGACAATGTTGTGTGGCCCTATCAACTCAAACGAGGACTCTTGACTACTTTGAAGTCGTATTAGTACACATTCACGTTTAACTTTACCACCAATAATCAGTCAGAGGTACCTACATATGCAGGACAACAGAACAAAATCTAACCATCTCGAGTTTGAAATCTCTGTGTGAACTGCCCTTTAGAAATCCCCCCTCCAGTAGGACACACACGCCTTCATTCCTCCATATGTCTGTTACGATGCAGTTTCTCAGTTTTACAACTAGAAAGGGCTCTGACAGTAGCATCTATGAAATATTCAAGTGTGGCAGTTTAAAAGATCCTGACAATGGCCAGCACATGGATTTACTTTGTGCCCTTGGCTTCGGGCAACTTTGCATACTTGAAGCCGATCCTTTCATCAAAACATTTCAAATCGTCTCAATTGATTACATATTTGCAGAAATAATAAGAATAGTATTTAGGCTTTCACATCCTGCAACCGATGATATGATGCCGTAGTGAAAGGCGCCAGAAATTTCAATTGTGAGGTGTTCTCCTGCACTGATATCCCACAGTACACGAGCCTCTACGTTTTAGCGTCCACCGAAATTCGACTGTCACGGCCGGAATCACACCTGCGACCTTTGGGTCAGTAGCCGAGCACCATAACCTTTGATCCACTGTGGCGAGGTCCCTGCAGAAAATCTTACTACTTTCTGTATGTATGAAAACTGGATTGAAATGAAATTTAGTCGAGTAAAGGTACATAAAGTGTACTACAGAAAAGTGAAAGCATGCAGGCAAGCCATATGCATGTACAAAAAGTAGGCTCGTGTGAATATTCGAGCACTTCGAATATTCGAATGAATAACGTATTTGAATTTGCTATAATTTGAATTTAAATTATTGGAAAATTCTAAGTATTCGCAACGAATGAATAGCTGCATAATAGTCCGCATGTAAACCCCTGCCGTGTGACGATATATCTGGTCGTTGTTCGATTCGAGTAAATGTGCTTTTTTCTCCTATGGACGGAATATGAAAGTCGTCGTAAGATGAGAGGTCGGCGTAAAACTGCGTCGTATAGCCAAGGTTTTTAATACATTATTCCTATGGAGATTTCGCTGGGACCAGACAGATTTGCCGTAAATTGGGGTCGTCGCAAAACTATGGGACGCATAATCGAAGTTCTATTGTACTTCCTTTGAACCATTAAACATTTACTCGCACCTTGTTTCAATAATAACAATAAAAAAAAATATTGCGCAGTTTAGTAGGGTCATGACAAACATTCTCATTTTTCTTTATAACATGTACTATTGTACATATATATTTATATATGTACTTTATAATATGCAATATGTACTACAATATGTACGAATATGTATATGCACTATTCAAATTTGATTAGGAATTATTCGAAACGAATCACCATTTGCCTTGAACCTAAAATTTACTATTCGCACAAGCCTAACAAACAGTCTTTCTAATTACAGCTGAGTACTTGCTGTGCCAGTGTTCCCTCTAGTAATTTTAGTGAGAAAGTGCGAGTACATCTTTTCCTTTCTGCGTTATGAAAATGTAGAAAGTTGCAGTATGAAGGATGCATGCCAGTGGCCCGTACACTGGGCTTATTGAAGACTTACCATCGTTCACACCAGGCATCTGCAGCTTGAAAAAAAGTGGACAGAAGCGTATAACCAAACTTGGCTTCTCTCCGATGGGCAAGTAGTAGGCCGGTCTGCAAGGTGGCACGCTTTAGAACGTAGCACGTAGCACTTACAAACCTATCATCAAGCACAACAGTGACTGCAATTATACATAGAAAACATTAGTAGTGCCTGCCTCATAAGGATGTTTAAAAAGGAATGCCAATTCACATTTGACTGAGAGGCTATCTTTTGCTCTATTTTTATTGATACCAGTGCAGTGACAAGTTGATAATTATAAATCTAAAATATATAAAACACGTCAATATATGAATGTATAGTTATATTAACTATAAATAAAACAAAAAAGAGAAAGCTTGCATATGCACTTCTTTCGGGTTTACATAACACTAAAACCTGTGTCATACTAAACTTCAAGTTTTCTTTAGAGCTTTTATGACTTACAGGTGATTGATGCAGTCTGGTTTAGTTTCTAGCTCTTTTAGCATACAACCAATTCCGTTTTAACTAAACGAAATACATAACAGTGCTCCCTCCTTCTGATATCAGACCTTAAAATTCAAATCTTTAGTACGAGAGTTAGTACTACAGTGCCAGAGTTGCAGAAACACGTAGTGAACACCAGCACACCACTGCTGCAGGTAGGCCAGTCTGAAGTAAAAACTCACTCAGAAAGATCGCTCCGAGCGAAGACGTAAACCACATTCACCACTCTGCCGCTGTCCTGCTCTATGATGCCAGAAGGTGCCACCAGCAGCTCACCATCGGGCGAGAATGCTAACCGCCGACAGAAGGACTTCAATGTATCGTCAAAAAACAACCTAGTTCCTTTCTCCTAAAAAAGGAAAAAAAAAAAGAAATGCACCAAATTTGGTTACTATTTCGCTCTGGAATAATCACGTGTTACAAGAATATACTGTGAGCTCTCAGTAAATGAAAAGGTCTGTTGAACGGCTGAATAAAAGAAGTGCTACCTATAACATGAGTGGTTTCATACTTGAATTCGCAATCCTGTTCATATTACAGTAAATGAAACTCCTGTCAAACAGAGCACATTTTCCTGGTACTTTACAAGTAAAAAAAAAAGAGAAAAATTGTGGGACTTATCTTTCTTGCTAGGAAGTGCAGCCACTATTCCACAGAACACACAACACAAGCGCTTAACATAAGCGCTTGATTGATTGATATGTGGGATTTAACGTCCCAAAACCACTATATGATTATGAGAGACGCCGTAGTGGAGGGCTCCGGAAATTTCGACCACCTGGGGTTCTTTAACGTGCACCCAAATCTGAGCACACGGGCCTATAACATTTCCGCCTCCATCGGAAATGCAGCCGCCGCAGCCGGGATTCGAACCCGCGCCCTGTGGGTCAGCAGCCGAGTACCTTAGCCACTAGACCGCCGCGGCGGGGCTAACATAAGAGCTTGTGTTGTGTGTTCTGTGGAATAGTGGCTGCGCTTCCTAGCAAAATGGATCCTTACCAACTGGCTTGATACAATTGTTTATTGTGGGACTTAATGTCCCAAAATCACTACATGGTTATAAAGAAGGCCATAGTGGAGGGCTCCGACAATTTCTGCTACCTGTGGTTCTTTACCGTGCATCTATATCTAAGTACACGAACCTCAAGCCTTTTTGTATCCACTGGAAATGCAGCCGCGGAGGGTGCACGCAAAAACAAAATCATCAACATCCTATTAAAGGCGACTCTGTCAGTTTTGGCGGGTCAAAGGATTTCGAAGAAATTCATTGTGCCTGTTTCCTTGCACACTTCCATGTATGCAAAAGAGTGGGCTTAAGAAATGTGCAGATTTATTATGAGTTTTATTGACTACGGCAAACTGCTCACTTGGTTTTTTAGCAGGAATTGGCCTCATTGTACGCGACTTGTGTGCAAGCATGCGGCAAATAGTGACGGAGAGTGTTGCCGGCCACATCAAGGGGTAGTTACAATGTACAATGTTTGTGAGCTAGCATTCGGCGCTAAATATTGCTGTGGCTAGAAAGAGAGAAGGAATATAGGAAAGGCAGAGAGGTTAACTAGGTTAAACCTCTATATAATGAACCTGAATACATATAACAAAATATCAGTTATGGTTAAGCAAATGAAGAATAGCCTTGTAATAGAAACAGTGATAGGAATATACATTCAGAACGAATTTTCTGATATAACGAAGTTATTTTTGGTTAAGATGAAACTTTGTTGTAATGAGGTTTGAGTGTATATGAATCCACCTTTAAAAACTAGCACTTCACAACCAAGCCGGTTTTTGTTATGTGCTCTTTATTAAAAAGTACAAACGATTCCTCTGGTGACTTATAAAGCTTTCTAGCGTACTCGGCTGAAGCCCGATGCATGCATATGAGTGAATTAAACAGGCTTTGCAACGAATCAACACTGTTTCACTAAAGCGCGTTACTTCCCTGTGGAGTCGATCATCCATGGCTTGGTGCTTACGGCCCATCTCCAACTCTGCTCATGCTATCCCTGCCGAGCCATTTGCTTTATACTGTATGTGCCCATTTGCGCATTTTCGTGCGTCCTTCACTCCAGACAGTGCAAACATGCAGCGGGTAGCCCGTTCGTTTGACGCAGTGAAGACAAGCATTTTGCAAGTAATGTGAAAGACGTGCACTGCGCTTGGGTCGTCGCCTAATAAAACATGCAGCGCACGCTCGCTGTCAGTGCATCGTTATTTTTCGGTGTCTGCATCACTCAACACCAGCGAGCTATTTACGTTTTTACAAAGCAACGTGCAGTTTCAAACGGTCTCACAGGGCGCGGCGGGAAAATCGTACTGCCTTCAATCTATGCACTTTACACCAGATGCACAGCTGGGCACACAGCTTCAGATGACTGCGATAAGGCTGCAGGCAATATGTCAAATGTTGCGTTCATTTGGGGGCCACTTCGCAGCTTCGTTCATTTGTGATGCTTATCCATGAAGGCATCACCGCAACCACGCGGGAGTCGTTATCGTTATGCAGGGAATGACGTCAGAAATGGTTGCAGTGCGAAAGCTGACCAGGAGTTTTCATGCCGCCGTCTATTTTTTTTCCTTCCCTGTCATTAGCTGACTGAAGATACGCCTGGAAATTGGGTGACTTTACTCGCAGAGTCCGGTATGTGCGTGCTGTGCTCACGGTGGTCTACGATATCTTTGTCGCAAACTAACGGCAGCAGGTCACGCCCCTTTGGGCACGCGCCACTACAGCAGGGCACGCGCCTTGACCATGTTGAAAGTGTTCGTTTTAAAAGTAGGAAGCTTCGAAGAACGCGACATGAAGATTACTATTGATACTAAATCAATCATTCTTCATTCTGTACATTGAAAGCACAAGAAGCAGTAAAAAGGTGCACTATCAATATCAGTACCTTGCCATGCTTGAACGCTGCAGGTCACAATCGCCTGTAGGGACACTCTGACTCACAGTTAGCCTCTGAAATGCACTGTCTGCCTTTACTCCCACAGGACCAACAAGTTTCCAGAAGTTCTTGTTCAGATTCAGGATACTGTTATGACAGCTTTCAGATGCAATTTCCTATTTCAGAGCTCCACATTAGGTACCTTCAACAATTCGCAATACGTGCTAGTGTGCAGGGCCCTAACGTCACGGAATATTGCTTGAAGTCAGAGATGGTACATTGTAACCTATGCCACTTGCACTTTCATGCATTCTCAAGACATGCTCAGCTTTTGCTCCCATAATTCAGTGACTTACTTTCAAAAGACATTACCTTACCAGCCTACTTGTCATCAACACTTGCTTTCCAAGGTTTCCCTCATTGATGGCTTAACATTGAATGAATGTGCAAGTCATGATCATATGTGTTGAACTTTGTATATCAAGAATTACCTTATCGCTGAGCCCTTCATGGGGGACAACTGCCTTGTGTATCTTGTAGGCGACCTTTTTGTTGCTGACCTTGAATATACGCAATGACCTGCATGAAAAAATTAAACAGAGAACTGCAAGTTACACTGCTTCCTTTCCAGGATCAAGAGTGAGACATTTGTTGTCGTAAACTACAATGACAAAAGGGACACAAGGCCAACAAAAAGGATGCTCAACTTGCTAGTAGAGCTTAATAGACATGAGGACTCATTCGACATGAGGGGAGGTTATTTGCTCACAAAATAAAATAGTACCTACAAAGCAGAATATGTTATCTATACGGATAGAGAGAGAAAGAGAGAGAGAACAAATCGAGAGAAAGGCAGGGAGCTTTTTGTCCACATGGAATATTTAACAGTTCAATACAGGTCGGAAACAAATGAAGAAGCTGCACCCAATACTGGCTTCATGAAAATTATTATAAAAGGCAAGTACGGTAAATTTAACACTTTACAAGGTGGAGCTAACAAGAAAGCCAAATGTTCACAAGAGAACAATGTGATGCATAAAAAAGTGCAAAAACAGTGCCAACTGTCAGTGCCTCACGATCATTTCAACCAAAGGCAGCCCACAGATATCGATATTGCTCTGTACAAGGACGAGCTGCACCTTCCCTAGCAGCAGCACCGAGACAATTTGCAGCACGCACTGCAAGCTCGTCAACTGATTGCCCGCAGTTGCATGCACCTGATGGTTCAGGGCAACAGAGAAACATATGAAAAGCGCCAGAATAGAAAACAGCGCTAGATGGTACGCATTCACACCTCTGATTGAGCAGCATTCAAAATGTCGACAAAGTTATGAAATGACCTGTTGATTTTTTTTTAATTGTCCTTGCTTGTCACATAAACCAAAAGATGAATAATAGCTTTTTCATGTGCAATCTTCGCGACGTGCCATCATCTTCCAATATACAGCTGAAACGTGGTTGAATGAAGTGGTGGCGGCACCCAAATTATTTCCTTAAACTGGGATGTTTGTAAAATCAAGAAAGGAATTTACTGGTCCTCTGCAATGAAAAATCGTACCATAGGGACAGCCAAAAGCTACCGTGGCATTTTGTTTGCCATTGACACACGCCTGTGCATGTGAAAAGAGCGCGAGGGCAGCCTCGACACGGTGCTTCCCATGTCCACACCATACACGCAAGGTACATTACCACGCGTAGCTACGACAGGTTACCGACATGGCAAGGAAGGGGAGAATAAATGCCGTGGTTGTGCGTGCAGGCAGGACAAAAAAGATGTAAGGAGACGATAAGTATCATCTGTCGCAAAAGCCTATAAATGACCAAGTTAGCCTCCATGTTCCTGTGGGAGCATTTACAGGAACAACAAACCACCCCCAGTGTCCTTTAGTACACAAAAGCGCTACCGACTGTTGAGTATGTTCTGCGCATGGGCACAGCTTGCAGCCTCGTCAAAATAAAAACTGCGGCCATCACTATGGCGGCCAAGGGTTTTAGCGCTGCACCGCAAGCCTGAAGCAAAACTTTTGATCGTCAAAGTTAGAAAGGTATCTCTGAATTTTTACCCATTTATTCATCAAAAAGTTTTACTGAATTGAGTTTAGTGCCATTGTAGCTTCGTTAATTAGAGTAGATGTCAACACTGAGCTTTATGGGCACCGGTCAGTATATGGAGATTCCTTCATTCCATTGGAGAACTTGTAAAATTGGGCTATTGCAGTCTAAACTACAATAATTGTTCTGTGTAAGCACACCCTGCATATTTCCTAGCACTTTCATGGCAAAACGAGAGAGAAAGCCTAAATCTCGAGGGATAATTCGACTTACGTGTGATGAACTCAAACATTTCTGAGGTTCGATATTGTTGAGGAAGCAGGTTCCAACAGTAAGGCAATAAAATACTATGGCAACTTGGAAAGGTGTTGTAGGGTCCCTTAGAAAAGCATGACGCCAGTAAAATTCAAACATTTACCGGTCAGAACTGAGGGTGGTGAAGTAAGTGTCCCTGGGATCCCAGGCGACGCCTTGGACGAAACCTTTGTTTTCATTCAGCAGAGATACCTTCTTTCCTGTAAATCAAACTTTATTAGCTAACATCAATCTGAACACACTTAGCAAAACTAGCCTATGAAAAGCCCCCCTCCATACTGTCTCCATGCAATCGAGATCCACTGCATATGTGTGCAGTAAATGAAATCATGTATCAAAATACAATGCAGTAGATCTACAATATGTGTGGTTAATGTGCACTAAAACTTGAGCTTCTTGTAAATAGACACATAACATCAGTTTCACAGTAAAGTGTACATTATTCGCTTTAATAACTGTTCACTTCGTTCTAATGCTAGTTTTTAAGACAGAATCCTCCGCAACACTTCATAGCTGAAAGACCTTTTCATACGAATGCTACTTGTTAACGGAATGATGCTTGTTAACACTATATCCAACACCAGATGCTACGGTGTGAGCAAATCACATGATACCACAGAAAGTAATGCTTAGCTAGTGCCGATCTTTTTGTGCAACTGCTCGAAGTTGCAAATAGCAATTTTTATTTATACTGAAATACAAAGCAAATATTTACGTAAGTTGATTGGATCTATAAAAGGTTTGAGTAATGTGCGGCCACTTTCACAGGTCACATTAGTACTCTAGAACTTATGTTGATAAGTTTCCATAGTGTACTGCACATAATAAAGTATCGGTCAATCACACAATCTAATAACTAAAAATAAACCTTTCAATTTAACACAGCTAACATTTATGGGTGTCCTAGAACATTCAGACAATATTTATATTTATGAGTACTGAAGCCCCTCTATGGGATAAAATGCAACTTGTTATGTTGAGCAAATATTTCAATATATGCACACCCCAATCCCTTTTTAGAACACCCGGTTTAGCAACAACTACCCTGAAGTTATCGATCGTGTCCTTTTTGGAAAAAGGCAAGGGAATTTTTATTGATATAATTAGATACCAGAAATAACACGCAGTTCACCTTCAACGAGACTCTTACAGTAGGCCACAGATATTCAGACGATAAGAAATGAACACACCTTTTTCAACGTGCCAGATGATGGCAGAGTTGTCCACTGAACCAGACAGTAGGTAGATATTATCGGGCGACCAACAAATGTCACAGACGTCATCGATGTGCCCTCTGACGCAAAAAAAAAAAAACAAATGGCAAGCGTGATCAAAGCTTAGCTACGACGTTCCTGCGCATAGGCAGACCTCACCTCAGTACTTTCTGTGCAACCCAGTGTTCCTTGTTTTCTATCGTATCATCGAACACGTCACCGGGACTTTTGTCAACTTGTTTCCAGATTATAACATTTGCATCTGCAACGGAATCCATGAAATGCCCTTGCAGACAACGTGCTGACACAGAGCTGGGCTGGCTAGGTCAGCACCGGTACTATTCTTGCCGATAATAGAGAATAAAGTAGAAGGCAAGGGCTATAGGAAGATGATTGTCAAAGTTGAGCAATAACTTTGAGGTAGATCAGTTAAAATATGGTGCTGGTAGAGAAGGCAAAAGCCTTCTGATGGAATTCCGGAGACATTTGCCTCAGACATTACTCCAGATGGACATGATAAAAACTGAAATCATGAGCATGGTAATAAGCCATAGCAAGTACAAAACACACCACAACATTTAA
This sequence comes from Rhipicephalus annulatus, assembly GCA_013436015.1. Classification (NCBI taxonomy): domain Eukaryota; kingdom Metazoa; phylum Arthropoda; class Arachnida; order Ixodida; family Ixodidae; genus Rhipicephalus; species Rhipicephalus annulatus. Next base: position 578,133 of record WOVY01002292.1, on the reverse strand, counting down.
CTAAGAAGTTCTCATTGAGACAGTTGTCTTTAATGAAGCTTACGAGTGCCTCGCAAGCGCCCCGCCGCGGTGGTCTAGTAACTAAGGTACTCGGCTGCTGACCCGCAGGTCGCGAGATCGAATCCCGGCTGTGGCGGCTGCATTTCCTATGGAGGCGGAAATGTTGTAGGCCCGTGTGCTCAGATTGGGGTGTACATTAAAGAACCTCAGGTGGTCGAAATTTCCATATCCTTCCACTACGCTGTTTCTCATAATAATATGGTGGTTCTGGGATGTTAAACCCCAACAATTATTACGAGTGCCTCGCAACCTGCAATAGCATTATTATTTCTGGGGCCATGCAGGCATTGCATCCCAAAAGATGATAGTCAATTCATTACATGTTCAGAGGAGCAATTAGAGGCATTCTAACACCAACAGATCTGCATCTCGAAAGTTGGTATTCGTTTTATGACAAGTTCAATGTGGCAATTAGGAATGCTCTAACATGAATAGATGTGAATCTCAAAGGATGAAAATCGCTTGATGACATGTTCAATGGAGTGATGCATTTGATTAATTGATGCTGTGAGCCATATGAGTGCTAACTAAATTGGTTTCTGAATCGACCCATGTTACGACTGATGTCGACGCAAACTGAAGGCATGAAGGTGTATGGGGAACAGCCCCAACGAGTAACCACACTTGATAAGCTTCTTGGCCGAACTGAAAGACTCGTGCTAAACTTTTTGAACTTGCGTCACAAAATGCTACTAATTTGTAGTCAAAGCTCCTTATATAGTGCTCTTTAGTATCAAAGGGGCACTTGGAGCTTCTGATAACTGCCCACAGCAGTTATAGTTAATGAATTGAGAAACATTTTGTAGCGGGAGATTTGTAAGGCAACAGTGACCAGTTGTGATGTTTTATCGTTACTCTAAAACATACTGCGAGGTTTATTTAAGGTGGCAAAATACAGCCGTCTTCATAAAGTGAAGGAGGGGAGTCGAAGAGAATACTTTCTTCTTTTTGAAGTTCGGGTGTAAACGCGACTTTGCAGAAAATTCAGATCCTGCTTCGAGTTGCTGTGGCCACGGAGTGTTTTTGCAGCCTTCTCCGATTATTATCAATCCCTTCCTCTGTGCCTCGGTCAGTCAATGCATACACAAGGACTCGATAAATAAAATAGGTAATTGGTAAGCTCACCATCATCTCCAGATGCAAGCAGCTCCCCTGAAAGACAACGAAACAGGTTCAATGTACGAACGAAAGCATGTCGCTAGAATCTGCAAACTTGTGGGAAGTGGGGAAAGCGTTGCTGCTCACCATTGTTTGAGAATCGTACAGCATTGACGGTCTTGGTGTGCCTGTTCAGGTCAGAACGAAATTCGAGGCTGGTTTCCCCATTGTGGTGTACAATTATGAACCATATCTAAGCACAGAGAAGAACAGGAACAAACACCAGTTAATAATGAACCTTTTCTTAATTTACAGCATATATGAGGAAACATGGGAAGCTGACTAGCTCACTCTATTAGTGTCAGCTAGTTGATCAAGATGACAGTAGTATTGAAAAAACACAAAACAAAAATTAGGAAAGAATAAAAGAGAGAGAGAGAGAAATAAATGTTTATTTAGAAAACAGTGTTCCGAGCGAGGCCCGGTGTCACCCTAAGGTAAGAGGGTTCCCTAGTCCAGGAACCCTCTGGCTTCGACTGCTCTCTTGACCCTGGCGACGAGTTGTCGCTGGTCTTCCAGGTCCTCGAGGACGAGCTTGGCCTCCCACGTTTCCATTAGGTAGTCGTCGTTTATTCTTGGGGCTTGGTCCCGCTCCAGTTGCATGTCGTGGTTAGCATGGTACTGGCATTCCAGGAGCAAGTGTGCCAGGGTGTCTGGTACGCTGCAGAGCGGGCACATGTAGCTATCTTTCGTTGGGTAGAGGTGGTGCATTAATATGCTATGTATGTAAGTATTACTTAGTAGGCGTCTGAAAATCAGGCTCTCCTCTTAGGTTAGTCTTGGATGGTGTGGTGGGTACACCCGTGGCTCCAGTTTGTAGTGTTGAGGTAGCGACGAGGTGTTTTCTACTACCATCTCTGCAGCCACGGATCGAGTATCCTTTGGTCTCAGGCCAGCCCGGCTGACGTGGTGCTCCCGGGCAGCGGCGTGAGCCGCTTCATTTCCCTATAGACCCTCGTGTCCAGGAACCCAGATTACACAAGTATATGGAAGTGGAGAGCTTCGCCGTTGCATGATGTTAATTGCGTCGACTGAGACGCGGCCCTTCACATAATTCCGGCAAGCGGCTTGCGAGTCAGTGAAAATCACCGTGGCGCCTTTACATGTGGTGGTGGCGAGAGCGATTGCCGCTTCTTCCGCTGCATCTGAGTTGAGTGCCTTGACTGCAATTAGAAGTGCTCTACACTTATACGATTTCTGGAGCATTAAAAATGGACAGATTATACTGGACCTGATCAGGAGGACTCGTGGGAAAGGGACGTCTATTAGATGAAGAAAAAAAGTTAGAAGAAACAGCAGTAATTATCAGTGACAAACGTGAACACATGACGCGGCTGATAACGGTATTGTAATTTACAACTTTTGATCATAACTTAGATAATACACATACGTGCAGGGCCAAACGAAACAAGTGAAACTATATTTACTCACCACAGATAGCCTGTACAGATATGATCAGCGGTAAATCCCTAAGCTTGGTATGAAAGTAATCGAGAAATGAGAACATGGGCGTCGCACCTTCGCAACCGAACTAATTAAAAGTTAAAAGAGTTGAGCATTGCAGCGAGGCAACATACCTTTGATAAATGCGCACTTTCAAGTGACGCGATACGATGGTCGAATTATCACGCTGAAGGAGAATGAAATTACCATGACGTGCGTGTCCGTACCACAGCTGGCCAGCCTTCGGTGTTTGTCATTTGACGGCTGGAAGTCGATGCTCAGGATAGGATCTCGACTGTGCCAAGATATCTCCGGTACATGGCACTTCATTCCTGCAAGATCAAGGCCCATTCCAGGGGTAGAAAGAAAGAACGCCTCAGAGCCAAGCAAGTACCCGCAGGTAAACCTTCCAGTACAAGAACAAACTCTGTAGCACGAGTACGTGCTTCGAAACAGCGCCCGATCGGCTGAACTGCGCGCAATTTACAGCGCAAGAAGCGCGACGCGCAACAAGGGCGTCGTTAGGTTCTTTTGTTAAGCAGTGATTAGGCCGAAGTCGTTTACGTTTTAAAGAGTTTCAGCGTAAAACTAAACAAACCTTACGAAACGGCGCCGACAAATCAGCCTGAAAATCTGCGCCAACTACAAAGCGCGCCAACCGCGAGTTCCCGCAACAAAAACAATTCGCCCCCTACCGGATAATAACTGGCCAGTACTTAATAACATACAAAACTCTGCTCAATCATAGTATTATTAGGTGCTAACAAAGTTATAGTTGTATTCATAAGACGGTAACCTATTTATTGCATTTACTAGTTTAAACAATTATTATTTTTGAGCGTTGCCTCTGAGATAGCCGTGAATAACTGTGTGTGATATTCCAAATTTGTTGCAATATAAAAAAAGTTAACGTGAATATTTTTTTAGGTGTTTCTGTTATTACGAGTCACTTATGAAACAAATAGCAGGTTTTATTTTTTATTTGACCTAAAAATTACAAAAGGTGTAAACCGTTAATTTTAAAGGCAATGTTTTGTGTTTTTTTTGAGATTAAGTTTACGTCACAACCGCCATGTTTTAGATAACGTATTGCTCTTGCAAGTGGGACGGAGCCAAGTAGAGCCAAACCAAAGCGATCCAGTTTGCGTCGCAGCGCATCGAAGGCAGTCGTCGACTGTTCGCTGTACGCAGCTGATTTGGTCTATTTAACGTTCCTAACGAGTTGAGTTTTGTCACCATGGTGTGCGAAAAGTGTGAGAAGAAGCTCGGCAAAGTGATCACCCCGGACCCGTGGAAAGCCGGAGCTCGCAACACCACCGAAGGCGGCGGCAGGATGATCAACGAAAACAAGGCCCTGACAGCGAAAAAGGCAAGGTTCACGCCTTATGGGAAATTCGCCGAGTGCCGCATCTGTCGCCAGAAAGTGCACCAGGTGGGCTCAAACTACTGCCAGGGCTGCGCCTATAAGAAAGGGATCTGCGCTATGTGCGGGAAGAAGATTCTCGAGACCAAGAACTACAGGCAGTCGTCGACTTGAGATGTGCTTTTGATCGCTACACTTCGAAGACTATCTGTTTGAACGCACCAGCTTTCCATCAGCCTGCTTTGTGAACCATCGCGGACTGCGCAGCGCTCGCCAAAGGACGACAGGGACTCGTCTGGTGTGTTGTTCCAAAGCTGTTTTTATTCACATGTAAAACATATTTACAAAGGCGTTCACCCGTGAACCGAGTCGTACACTACGCACCCCTCCCCGCTTTTTTTTTTTCTTTCCTTACAGGCCTAGTGCGATCGGGCACAATCTGACAAAATAAGTTACACTTCTCTGTCATTGAAGGCCTAGTTGGTTGTAATAAATAAATATGTACAAACTACGTCGAGTTATCCCTGCAGTTAGTTCGGCGTCATGCTGCTCGTTGTGGCAACTTTGCAAAACCTGGCAAAAAAATATCGCCGCTAGAAAGGATTGGCAATCAAATCACACTTTCGAGAATTCATTGCACCAAACCAGCATATATATATTTTTTTTTTTGCATAACATCGAAGATATCGACATGTCCTGACAAACAAGCTACTATTTGAAAAAAAAAATAAAAAATCGCCGGCCAATCTCAATTGTGCGCTAGTTTCACAGGTTCAGTTCTGCATTTGAAAGACATTTTCCTGTGTGCACGACTGCAGCGTCAGAGCACGAATCACAGCGATATTCCAGATGACTCGGCGTTTACTTAGAACAAAAAAGTCACCACGTTGCACTAAATAAGTCAACAAGAATGCCCTTATAAGAATTGCCTTCCTGGCTAAACTACACATAGATTGTGCTTGTCTCTTTCCACTGAAGTGGCATCGAGTGTTTTATTTACCGTCACATCATGCACTAGAGTTGCAATAATCACGTCCCTTGTGGAAATACTGGATTCGAAAATTCACATTATCAGCACAAGCAACAGTCATGCCACCTTTCTACAAGAACAGTGCCACTATTCGTTTCAGCAAAGCTACTTTATCTGGTTATCAGCACTGATATGTGCGTACAATTCATTATGTATAATGCAAGTATAGCTTTTACATACAGCATCGACACATTTGCACAGAGCAAAAGTTGTGTCCTCTCATCTGTCTTCGTTCATTCCATGCTGTGCAAATACGCCGATGCTAAATCATCAACCAGCTCAGGCCTCCCGTTCTATCATTTTACATTTAGAAAAATAAACATCACACAATGCCACCTCTACACGCGATTCGAGCGCAATGAGTGTGAAGTTTACCAAGAATAGCCGTTTACATTAGGCTGTATTACGAATGCAACATTTCGAACACATTTCTATATAACTCTCCAGTGTTCTTAACAAAGCGTGATTGCAGATTATTCAATGGCTTATAGGTGTTGTAAGGATGCAGAACGTTTGCTGTCTGTGCCTGCGGAATAGAGAATGCTGGCTGAACAAGAACATATACGTTCAAGACACAGTACCATCACAGTACAATCCTATGTTTCTCACGTGTTGCCAGTATTTCATGTACCGAGGGCAGGAAGTTGCCCAACAATTAACTAGCAAATCTGTTGGCAACAGAAGGCAGCATTAAGAACGCGACTCTCTTTTACATCTTGCCACACCTCAGGAAAGGCAAGATGAAACGGTCAAATTTGTTCACGTCGCCGGTACATTTCTTGTACTCTATCGGATGTACAACCAGTATACGCAAAACTATGAGTTGACTCGCTTTCAACATGAAATTTCGGTGCGAAAAGCGAATTAAGTTATTCTCGAATAAAACAGCCTTCCCACGAAAACCAATGTACAACACTCTCCTTGGCAACGTGACCGCCGCTGCAATTGATGGTTTGTCCCAAAAGCCTAGACTTGGAAGGGGGTTTGGCGGCTTTCAGAAAAGAAACCGAGTACACCTTTGCAGCACTCAACCGGTCCATCAGAGGAGCGCGCACTGTTTGGAGACCACTAGTCACGTGGCTAAGTCAGGCCATGTAGATGAACTCGTTGATGTTCTCCTCGTCCCTACGCATGTACTTGTGCTCTATCAGCCACTCAATTTGTTCCTTGATCATTTTCTTCGAAGGCAGGAACATGTTCTTCAGGATTTCCACCAGCTCAGTCTGCAGCTGGGCATTGGTGATCCGCTTGCGCATCTTCATGATTTTCACTATCGCTTCCTGAACATACAATGAATACAAGGCTATTGTAAGTGGCTAGGATTAACTGAAATTTTTCAAAAATTATGCGGAGAGGTTAAGCCACAACTGTGATATTGGCAAGCCACCTTCTACCTTCATGCAACATGATTGCGCAGAGGGCTAAAAAATGGCCATAGAGTTCTTAAAATGTAGAAGCAGCAAAGACACAAGTGCAGTGAAGCAAGCAATTAACACTGAAAAGGCACATTCAGGTGATTATAAACTCGTATCAATTTAAAAGCACAACTAAAAGAGTTTGTTGGCAGGAGAACTGCTATGTGAGATGATCCCTTGAGCACGAGTACCATAGCAACTTATACATTTCTTCAACAGTTTTTATCCAAAGGATGCGCTGTGAACCTTTTATACTTGTAATTAGAAGTATCAAATTTATTGAAAAAGCCTCATAATTGTATAATATGAAAAAAGAAAAAAAACATTCCAAATCAGTTTTCTCACACGAATGCAAGTCAAATTGCTTATGTCAAGTGGCATAAAGAGAGTTTTTGGAAACATGTTTTATATTTGCCATCTCTTTAGAATGATTCTTATCAACCACTCAAGTTCCATGGCACACAATTTTCAAAACAGGGCTAAACTATACAACTTGCTATTCGATCTTTTCATCACCACCACCAGCATTTATTCTTGTTGTAGACTACAGGATGAAAACCACTTCTAATGACCTGCAGTTGACCCTGCCTGGCACAAGCAGATTTCATTTCTCTTTAGGATGATTCCTATCTACCACGAAAGTTTCATGGCACACAATTTCGAAAACAGGGCTAAATTATACAACTTGCTTTTCAATCTCTTGAGCAGCACCACCAGCGTTTATTCTTTTAGTAGACTACAGGATGGAAACCCCTTCTAATGACCTGTAGTTGACCCTACCTTGCACAAGCAGATTTCATTTTTAACACAATAGTGTTTAAGAACTCTTTTCACAGTAATTCCGGTGTCTGCATCATTAGTTGTGAGCAAAAGAGAGACATCTTGCCCGTGACCAAAAAATCGATAAAGATGCAAATAAAATAGTAAAAATCTTCAGTTTGAGTTTTACACTGTGTAGTTTTACAGTTAGGCTGCTTGCACAAAAAGAAAAAAAAAAAGAAACCCGCACTTGTACGGGCTCCTTGCAGAAAACACCATTTGTTAAGCAAGCTAAGCCGCAGGAAAGCCTGCTACCCAATTATTAAAATGGTCAATTCATTTCTGTACCTGGGTCTCCCTTAGTAAGAATACCGCCAAGTGTAAAGACACCACAAAATGCGAAATGACGTACTTGCGTTCGGAATATTCTCAGCTGAACGATACTTTCGTTATCATCTTCCTTGCTCTTCTCTGTCGATAGCTGCAGCCTTCCTATAAGGTTGACTTTGCCTCGTTTTTGAACTTTTCCATTTTTTCTGGAAGTGAGAGAGGTAGAAGGTCAGGAAGCAAGGATCATAAATAACCGTTCAAGAGAACATTATTCGCAGCTTACATGACTCCGAATTCTTGATTGACCCAGAACTGGGTGCCGTCGTCGAAGTCCTTGGGCGACTTTGCCTCGACCCCACACAAGAGGACTTGTCGTTTCAGTTTGGGAAAGGCAACCAGAGACTGCGAAGGCAATGAAAATGTGTCCCGAAAATGTAAGTATGAATTTTTTCCTTTTTTTTCACACTTTTGAGAACGCTGTAGTAGCGTTTCAAGCAAATGTGATGCGAGTCCTCTTACACTAAAAAACTAGGAGATATAGTTCTTGTTCGGCAAGCCAAGCAGCATCGCTCAAACAATATGCTCACTTCTGTGACGACTCGGCTACTGATGTTGAAATGGTGACAGCGGTTGGACAATACACTATCAATAAACAAAGTGCACGCAGTGGGAGAGCTCTTCTTTCCTTTTGAAATTCAGCGCAGATTCTTCACTCTATGTTGGTTGGTGGGTCTTATTACTTTAGCAGCATGGAACTATAGAGACAGTCTCAAGTGGTGTACATACCATGCCCTCCTTTGTGAGTGAATCTAGCAACTAAAATATTTACAAAAAAACCACAAGTAGACTTTCCTGGAAGGCATTATTTCTTATTTTAACAAGATACTCTCAATTACAAGCTGCTATTCTTGCTCTAAATGCCCTCCCAGTGCCTATTACTTCCATCGAAGTTTCACATGAGCCCTGCGAGTTTTTGACAAATTACTGCGGTTATGTCTAGAGGTGTGGTTATCTAACACATGGTTAAAGGGAAATCTGTCACTGCGTTAGCTTAGCAGCGTATGGAAAAAAAAGGATACAGGTGAGCGTTGAGTGGATACATATAAGTTTGTCCTGCTGGCCTGTAGCTGCATTTGCAACAGCATTTCACAAACTGTCTACTGCACAAACTAAGGGTGAAACAGTAAGGTTAATGTGCATGCACTCAAATGACACTATCAGTTGGGCCATTCTATGCCAATTGTTCCAGACATTTCAGTGACTATCTCCAATTTAAAAAAAAAGAATGATGCAAGTGACATGCTAGAATATTTTGAAGAGAAAAAAAAATTTCATACAGTACATGCCTTTCGAATTTTGCAGAATGTCATGCGATTGTTCTTTTCTCAGCCAAACATCTCAGCCATTTCGGCAACCATGTTCTCACATGGTTGCCATTTTGTGTTTGGCATAGAATAACCCAATTTAAAGGTATTCATGCTTGCAACAGTGCAGTGACACGCACCCAGAGCGTCCGTCGAAGTTCAGCGTCTGGAAGTTCAGTGGCAAGGAGGAGGTTCTCAAACGAGATGCGCTCGTTAGGCCGCTCATTCCAGGCAAACATGACGGCCATTTGGAACGTCGTCACATCCAAGTCGAACTTGCCTACTTGATTACAAAAGGTGATCTAGAGAAAGGCGAAAAAAAAAACGATAGGATATTCTTCCTGCTGTCTGAATTTTCTTACGGTATATAAAAACATTTGTGAATGCCTTCGTCTCTTCAACCTTCCATCTTCCTTTGAAATTCTGCCTTTTACAGCATATTAGCGTACAAAAGCATCCAGCATTTGGAAAATGAGCTCCTTGTAGCACATAAAAAAATAAAAGTTGTAGTGGTAAAGCTGTTGGATAACCGAAATCATACACATATTGCAGAGTACAGATAACCATGCTTGAAGTCTTCACATGCAATAATGCTGCAAGTCAGTCAAGAAGCTTGCAAATGCTCAATACTAAACAGTTTGGAACATTTATTGCATCCCGCATGGAAACATAGTAAAATAAATAACAGTGCAAAAGGGAAAGTATAAATTTTATTTCGATGTTTGTAATTAAATTATGCTGTGAAGGCTTGCGACGTTGTTATTCCTTGGCTACTTTTCTGTTTTCCTTTACTTTTGACCTGAAGTTTTACAAAAAGAAAAATGTTCAGAATACTGGCATAATTGTGATGAAAACAGGTAGAGCTGGCTTGTCAAAGTGAAAACTGTTTCACGAACTCTTGCATTAACTTTGAGGTGAATTGGCTGAGTCAGTGTAGGCCTACATTGACTCAGCCCATCCAGCTTGCAGTATGTACACTCTGAACAACTCCAAGCTATTGAAATGAATTCACTTGCATACAGCATCTAACACAGACTCCAATCCACTCACAACTTAAACTCTTGAAACAGATTTCAGATTTTGCGATGCTGACTCAAGTCTACAAACCAAATGAGACACGACAGAGCAGTATTAAATCAAGCTGTGAGTAAATGGCAGGTAATGCCTCACTCGCGTAAATGTTCATTGCAATGGTAACCTTGTGCTTTGTCAGAGTGCTGAACAAGAGATTTGGTCTGTCCAGTACATAATTGTACGTTAATGCAGACCACCTGGGTCTGCTGTTAACCCCCCTGGAAATAAGAACTGAGTTATTATATCTACGCTGTCTCTTAAGATTAAGGCGAGCTACCACCAAAATACTGTGAAAAAAACTGAAATACGTAATTATTATCTCAATATACTAAGTAGGCCAGTAGCTTCTGAATATCAAATATATTTTTTCTTGTACGCCCTAATTTTTGTTGTAGAAGGGCTTGGAATATTCATTTTCATTTTTCTGCATACAGTTTTCATTCCAGATTATTGTGATATGCCGGTATATTTTCTTTTTTTTTGCTCTCACAGTTTAGAATGAGATCTTTCTGCTAGCAAGGTGCAAGGTATATAAAATATTGGACACTTTAAAAACTGAATATTGTACTAGAAAAATTATTGAATGTTTGAAACATGTCTATTCAATTCAGTCTTTCTGTATACAAAGTAAAAACAGTGATATGGATTACATTCCGAGGTCCCATAAATACAAAAACTGATGGGGGAAATCCCCCGAAACTAGGATTTCCCCTTATATAGTCAAACCCATCTATATCAAAATCAAGTAAATCGAATTAACCTTTCTATCAAACTCTTTTCTGACACGGCAATGTTTTAATGTTATTGTATAGAAACATTTATTGGCACATTGAGCAGAAATTGGGAAACAACTTGATACATTGAATTGGGGCAGTGTTATACATCCCAAGAAGCTGGCTTCTCCTTGTGGGAGCAGACTTTCAGCATGCATTTAGGATAGTGAGCAGTGCGATTAGGAGAGCACCGCACAGAGCGAGTTGAAGCTATTGCTTGCCATCGAATGCCTTGACTCCTTAACAGACATGCGAAGTTGCCAATCACTTCCCAAAAGTAGAAGAACCGGGCTGTTCTATGCAAAGCCACAGTTAATCAAACACAGTCGAATGTAGAGAAAATAAGACCGATGTCGGCACTGTGCACAGCACTTCAAGAAGCACGCTGGATATGACATAAAAAAAAAGAACGCCAACATTAGGGCTAAGACAGACTAGAGGCTTACGGTGCTCTACAAGCAAGATGCTATGTTAAGATGCTGAATGGCTGTTTACATCAACACCGTATTTTCTCACCGACCACCAGCCCCTGTATACAACAAGCACCCCCAACTAAAAGCCTCCAAAAAACAAAAGCTAAAAAAAAATCCACGCATATTGCCACAAGTCGCTTTCCTTAAATTATCGCCAAGCATTGCCGCGAAGCCAGCTTGTGCACTGCAAACAAGGTGAATAGTTAAGAAGTTCGATATCAAATTATATGATAAATCGAGCTCATTCGCACTTTCTAGCAAGTTTAATATATGCAAATTTGGCTGTACTTGAACACATCTATGTTTAGTGTCAAATGCAGAACTAGAAAAAATGATATATTCACAAACTTGTTACAGAAAAGCCAAGGAAAACTCAATAGTAAATGATGAAAGTGATAATTGACATGATATATGAAAACATGACTATACAAAGTTGTGAAAGTACACACACACACTGTACATAAGCCTTCGAAATTTCAAAAAAAAATCTGCAAAAAGAAATTAGGCATTCAGATGCTCCCCTTTATAGGAGGACACTGACATAAGAGAGAACTGGGTATAAGAGATTCAACTGCACCTATATCAAGATCGGAGTTGTTCAGAAAATGAGAGAAATAAATAGACAGGAAAGGCAGGGAGGTTAACCAAGCTTGGCTCGGATGGCTACTCTACACTTGGGGTGGGGGAAAGGAAAATAATAAAAAGGAAAAAGAGAGAGAGAGAATAGAAGATAAGAAATAGATGGATAAATAGTCATCTTGAAACTACAGAAGACGGTATGTTGATATCTGTTCACAAATGCTTGTGAAGTCTGGTGATTCTCAAGAAGTTCAAGAGAGCTTTTGTTATTGCGCTTATAAGGGACCATGCACTTGTTCGTGTCTCTCATTAAGGGGCTTAACCGCACACTCCTAAAGTAAGATTTCCCCTTAAATTAGCTTTTACGAAAAGAAGCCCATACATACTGTTCCGTTGGACATATGGTGATACCACTGGAGCTTTCGTCCGCTGTGCTTCCGCCGGTAGAATTCCTCCACTTCTGGAATGAAGTCTTCCAGCTCGAGAGGTAGCGATACCTGAACACGCTCGCTGCCTCGAGCCCACGCGCCAGCATTTAGAATTTTGATGTTGATCGAATCTGAAACACATCACATTTATTTGAAAGAACATACGAGATCGTACCCGTGAGGCAAGCTGAAACAGACAAAATTTGGCAAGGTGGTATAGATTAATGGCTTACTATGACATCGCGGCCATACATGTTGCCCTTAGCGCATATTTTGTTAACCAAGAACTAGCTTTGTTGTCTAGGATAAAAACTGCAACAACCACAAATAATGCTTACGCACTGCAAAAGAAAAAAAAAGGGAGACTGTGTGTCCTATTAGGCATTTGAACAAAGTGATAGGTGGAAATGTGTTGCCACTGCCACTCTTGAAAAAATAATAGGGTAACTTAATCGCACTTCTCTGCAGCTGCATGAAACAAGTCACTAAAAGCAGTTTTCAGTCTACGTTGGCAAGTTGGCACACTATGAAATATTTGACAACTCGAACTCGCAGATGAATTCACAAAACAAACAAAACAGAAGCAAAAACGTAGTAATGTCTTTCACTGAATGAGTTGCTGTGCAGAACTTGGCTGACAGGTAGGAAAAAAATATCTCCAAATAATTACATCATTGGTGGGACAAATAAAAGACCTGTTTTTCTGAGCTAGATGCATCAGGTAATCATCATGAAAAAAAAACAAGCACTTTAGCCATTTTAATTATTCAAATAGGATGGGGCAACCCACGGTGGTCCCATAGAGGCTATGAGTTTGAACCACTAGGCATGTCTGGTTCTGTGTCACAATAAAAATATTTTAGCCGTTGCAAGATTTGAAAGCACCAAAGTACTCAGTGTAAGGTGCATATTGTTGTACCACAGGTGATCAAAATTAATTTAGAGCCCCGGCTACGCTGTGCTGTGTCATATACAGCACACTTTCGGTAAACAGAAATCTGTTAAACAAACAAAACTGCTGCTTAAATGGAACAAGCGCTTCTGACAAGATTGGTTTTGTGATTGTATTCTGCACCCCTGGTCATCTCTCAGTGAACCATACTCCTGTTAAACTAAACATATCTTCCTGGTCCCTTCAGGTTCCGTTTAATTACTGTAGTTGAACCTTTCAAGAACAAAAAATGTCGCGACAATGAAGAAATCTGGTGTCCTCTGCTAAGGCCCCTAGAGTTCAATGCATTTGCCCCCTCTTGAGAATTAAGAGGTTTTAAAAAGCACTCCCACATAACGAAGGTTTAAAGTAGCAATTTGCAATGTTTTTTTTTTTTTTTTTTTTTTTCAACTCGTGAGCCAATTAGGGAACCCAGAAGTTGAAAAATCACAGCACTGCTCAGCTTATTTGACAAGTTGGGCACACATGTTTCAAGCATCAGAAACAAATGACCAATGCCTTCTAAATTAACCCTGGAAATGCTTGCTGTGGCGTGGACTGTTACTTCAGCTACTTTCATTGACAACTTCTTTTTAAGCATGCCGGTTTTACGACCTGTCTGCATTCCTCGGCAGCCTTGCCACAGCACAGACACAAGTGGGTGCTCCTTCTGCAAGCACCCACGACCTTCAGCGCCTAGCTAAAGCACGGGATGCACTTCATTGTGTCAATGGAGCAATACCAGCAATGTTGAATGGCACAACCTAATCGTACACAAGTTACAGTGACGATGCGATCATTGAAAGAGTGCGCAAAGAATATGACGAGAATACGACGAGTGAAGGAAACGACAAAATGCAAGAAAGGCAAGTGAGTTTGGTGAACTTCTTAATATTTTTTTACATTATAAGCACGTTCCTCGGTACCCACGACAATGAAGCTATGCGAAGTTAATGGCGTATTCAGTTGGGCGTTTACGAGCGCTCTGGAGTGCTCTGAAAGTGACTGAGCCTTTGGTTGGTACTAGAATTTGAGCGCCCGGACTACCTTTGTTTGGTTCTTTCGGACTGTCAGTCTCCGACTCAGAGGGCTCCCGATCTATGTGACTTCACAGTGAGAGCGTGACGCAATCTGACCAGGAGGACAAATCACGTGACACAAGCTGGAAAATTGCGTGACTGCCGGCAGGTGAACAGCGCCAGCACACATTTTGGAAGGGAAGATCGTCAGGTGCATAATACTTTGTGCATGTGCGTTCTTAGTGGCGTTTTTGAGTATTTGTGCGGCGAGTTCACATCTACGAAGCCATAAATGCACCATGTCAATAAGGGAGCGGCTAGAGAAGGCAGAAGAAATGTCAATGCTGTTGTTACAGCAGCTCGCATACAGCCACGTGATTTGCCTTAACGATAGCAGCTCGTACGATGACGCCAGATTTTTGTGCTGAGCTCAGAAGGGTGTCGCTGTGTCTTGACATGTCGGAGATATCCAATGAACTGATCGGAGCCATTTGTTGATGTGGCGCAGGAACATTAACCCAGCAGCTTTTCACACTGGGTGCATGGTGGCGCTACATGCGCTGCTCTGACGGCCACGTATTTGGTTGGTATGCTGCGTCTAAGGCTCTGATTGAGAACTGCCTCGGCATCTGGCGACTCCAAGCCAGTGAACCGGAGCAGCCAACCGAATACACCGTAATTTTTAATTGTCCGAAGTGATTCTTGGGCATATTTTTCTGTTTCCATGACAATGAAATTGTCACGAGAATGAACAAAAACTGCTTCTACTGCGATTTCAGTATTGAGAGGTTCAACTGTACAGTGATTACGACACACAAAACACCAGAGCACAACATTTCGGGAAGCTCTGCAGCATTCTGATATGAAAACTTATTCTTTACCAAATATCATCTTGTGCTTATACGTTTGCTTTCATATATTTTTACAGCACTCTATCACAGCATGACTGACCTCGATACAGAGATATCCCAAACTGTAAGCTTATATGTTGAACAATGCCTATTAACAAATACAAGCCAACGCAGATTATTAGTAAACATATAGTATTGATGCAGATCTTCACATAACTCTAAAACAAAGAAAGAATACCAAGCTGTACAGGAGGCCAAGCAGCCACTAATACACATACTGTTAGAGAGTCTTCATCAATACAGTATAACTGCAATGCCTATCACGGGCACAAGCCCGCGAGGCGGCTGAGGAGCTTGGCATCTCAGTCCCCACGTGGGAGCTGCCCGCAACACAGTGATCTGTGTTTTGGAGGACCAAATAAAAGTTTATCCAATCCAATCCAATATCACGGGCACTGTTATTTAACAGGACTAATACATACAGAGCGATTGTAAGCAAAGCAAAATATTTAACGCGAACTGTCTAAAGTGCACACATGAATGAGTGGTACGAAGTCGCCAAGATAAAAATCAGATGGCACGAACCCGCCAGTAACTCGTTGCTGTTTCTATGCACGTCCTTGAACTGCTGGTTTAGGTCTTCGCTCACTTTGATGTCTTGAAACATTCTCGCTAGCTTGTTCACATAATCTGCAGGCATGCCTACATCCTGAAAATAAAAAACAAAACACATCACCAAAGTAAACACTAACGAACCGAATGATTTTTTCGTTAGTATGAGTGCAACTGTATAGGTTAGTAATAGAAGTGTAGAAAACTAACAAAAATATTTAAGTTATTTAAACTATTGTTCATAGCAGAACTGATGCGGTGGGATGAGGAGCAACATTTAGAATGACTGCTGGTCGGACGTTTTTGTATACATTCGTTGATGGTGAAACGCGGGTAAGAACACAGACTACCTAAATTATTTAGCGCCTTGTACTGTGGCCTGTGTTTTGGAGCACCTTGTCCCGTGTTTTTCAAAAGTTTCCGTTCTTTCTAGTGCTTCACCATTGGGAAGTAGCACACATACAAGTACGAACTTTCAACAATATTTTATTTGGATCTAGTACCTTCGATATGTTTAATATTGCCACGCTGTGTTGGCGGCAGAAGAAAAGAGCGAAGAAGTGAATGGCAGCTGTGGCTGAGTAAACAGTCCTCCACTTCGAGTTCCTGTCTATCCTTTCCTCTCGCGACAGACTGGTGGAGGTGCTGGGTATTGTACTGCAACGTCTAATGCCTGCTGGTTCTGAACCAGAAGCAACCACCGCCAGTGCACCAGGGTCTGCTGATATTCATCGAAGCAGCCGCCGCCTTCAAGGACTACCACCACAGTACGGCCCCTTGGCAAGTTCGGTGAGGACAATGTTTGCCACATCCGCAACCCAAACCGAGCATGACCCATTCGCTAGCGTACCCTGTGTCATCAACACACCTCGCACACCCAACCTATTCTATGGTGATGCCGGTGAGGATGTCGAAGACTGGCTTGACCATTTCGACCAAGTCGCTGCCATCAACGACTGGGACAATCATAGTAAGTTGAAGAATGTGTATATCTCCGTCTTCGATGCGGCAAAAGTGTGGTATGAGAACCACGAAACTTCATTTACAAGTTGGCAGGAATTCCATCGGCAGCTTCGCGAGCCGTTCAGTAACCCCAAACGGAAAGAGAGAGCGGAGCAGGCACTTTCTTCGCGGTTTCAAATGCCAAACGAGAGCGTTGACATGTTTGTCGAAGATATGTCGCGATTGTTTCGACGGGCTGACCCCACATGCCAGAAGACAAGAAAGTGCGCCTGCTAATGCGAGGCGTAAAGGAGCAACTTTTCGTGGGCCTTGTGCACAACTCTCCCACGACTGTGTCGGAGTTCATACGTGAGGCCATAATTATGGAGCGCATGCTTCGGCAGCGGTTGTCGCAGTATGAGCGTCAGGCGGCCAAGTCCGCTGCATGCTCGCTTGTACCAGGAGGTGATAACAGGGAGGTCCTCACAGAACTCATACGGCAAGTTGTACGTGAAGAACTTCGCAAATTTCATGCAGCGTCGCCTCCCAGTAGCGCTGCTCTTACGAACATCGTTTGTAACGAAACTAGGCAGTTCGTTCACTCCTCACCACCATCTCAAGTCGAACCTTCCACGTTTTCCTACGCGGATGCCCTACGCGTGTCTACACCGTCGACGGCACACTTTGCTCATCCACCTGCTGGGACCCCCAGACGCTTTCCAAGTCCAGCCCATCGCATGCCCTCTCAGGCCGATTTTCGTCCTGGCCCACGGAAGTCCACCGTCTGGCGTGCACCCAGCAATTGTCCTTTGTGCTACCATTGTGGCAAAGTTCGACACATGTACCGCGACTGTTACTACCGACGAATAGGCCTACGCGGATTCCGCCGAGATGTACGTTGTCCAAGCTATGATGAGCGCCCACAAGAAATTGCGGATTACTTGGAAGGTAGTCATCAAGCTCCTGTCCCGCCGTGACGACAGTCGCGGTCACCATCATCCCGTCCATCCGCATCAACGCACCGCGCCCGACCCGCCTTTGGGTCCCCTGGTGTCAGTGGCGCAAGCCCACACCGGGGAAACTGAAAATGGCGACCTCCGGAGGTGAAGGCCGCTGTCACGCGAACCGACAAATTCCCTCCGCCGCTGCCTTATGACGTGCCGTTAAAGACCGTTTGTGAAACCGCCAACAGAACGTCCGCTGCCATTACCGTTTCCGTCGACTGTTATCCGGTGACTGCGCTTGTCGACACGGGAGCTGATTACTCGGTGATGAGTGCTTCATTGGCCACCCGTCTACACAAGGTGCTGACAACGTGGGACAGCTTTCAACTAATCACCGCTAGAGGGCACCTCGAATCCCCTATAGGAAGGTGCACTGCCAGGCTTGAGATTTGTGCGTCGGCCTTTGTAGCGTCATTCCTTGTACTGCCCAATCGTTCTCGGCCGGTCATTTTGGGCATGAATTTTCTGCAAGAGTATGGAGCAATAATTAATCTGCGTGATTTGTTCGTCAGTTTTGCTAACTGTGTTTCTCCAGATTCGGACATCGAGAACGAACATCGTGGCGTGGCCTTACGCGTAGTCAATGATTGTGTCACGTTGCCACCTTGCAGTAGTATCTTCGTGCTTGTTAAGTGTCCACGGGAACAGTTGATTACGGGCATCGCCGAAAGTAACCTGACGTTATTGCTTGATCGGGAAGTCGCCATTGCTCCAAGTCTCGTTCAACTCCGAAATGGCCAGGCTGCGGTTTTAGTTACGAACTTCAGTGGCGAACACAGGCATTTTGCAAAACGCACAACCATAGCTTACTTGGAGGCATTGGATGATTTGGACGCCTTCTCTTTGATTACGACGATATCGACTGAGAACAGCTTCGATACTGATGTGATTAGTCGCCTCAACGTCAATTGGCAGTTAGAAGAACCTAAGAGGGCAAGGCTCCTCAGTCTCCTCTCATCCTTTAGTGACTGTTTTGCCACTACTTCGAAAGTCCGAGATTCCTCTAATGAAGCACAGAATTATCACTGAGCCCAAAGTCCAACCCGTGCACCAACATGCTTACCACGTGTCGCAGGAGGAGCAGGATGCTATCCGTCCTCAAGTGAAACAAATGCTCGACGACAACATAATTCAACCATCGACTAGTCCTTGGGCGTCACCAGTTGTTCTGGTTTAAAAAAAGATGGTTCACTATGATTCTGCGTCGACTACCGCAAACTGAACAAGATAACGAAAAAAGACGTATATCCTCTTCCTCGTATTGATGACTCCTTGGATTGCCTGCGACACGCCCGTTATTTCACTTCAATGGATCTTCGTAGCGGATATTGGCAGATTGAAGTAGATGAACGGGACCGGGAAAAAACAGCGTTTATTACACCTGACGGTCTCTATGAATCTAAAGTTCTCCCTTTTGGCCAATGCTCCGCTCCAGCCACATTCCAACGAATGATGGACACAGTTTTATGTGACTTGAAGTGGCACTGTTGTTTAGTGTATTTAGACGGCGTAGTCGTTTTTTCTACGACTTTTGAACAGCACATTGAGCGGCTTCAGGCCGTTCTTCTGGCTATTCGCACTGCCGGCCTATTTCTGAAACCGGAAAAGTATTATTTTGGATATGAGGAACTCAAATTCCTTGGCCACATTGTCAGCCGCAGTGGTGTTCGCCCCGATCCTGAGAAGGCTATGGCAGTTGCTTTGGTCCCGATACCGAGAACAAAGCATGATAAACGCCGCTTTCTGGGACTTTGTGCTTATTACCGCCGCTTCGTGCCGAACCTCTTGAAAATCGCCGACCCTCTACAACAACTCGTCAAGGACGACGTCGCCTTCGTCTGGGGCCTCAAACAATCCGACGCTTTCCGGAACTTTCAACAATGCCTACAAATGCCAACGATCCTTGGTCACTTCGACACCGAAGCAGACACAGAAGTCCACACTGACACGAGCAACCTTGGCCTCGGAGCTATTCTCGTGCAATATCAAGATGGCGTGGAACGCATCATCACCTACGCTAGCCGCACGTTGTTATCTGCGGAGAAGAACTACTCGACGACTGAAAAAGAATGTCTGGCGATTGTATGGGTCATAATGAAATTCAGGCCCTACTTGTATGGACGCCCCTTCCGAATCGTCAGTGACCACCACTCTCTCTGCTGGCTAGTGAATCTGAAAGATCCTTCAGGCCGTCCGGCAAGATGGAGCCTTCGGTTACAGGAATTCGATAAAACGATGGTTTACAAGTCTGGCCAAAAACACACCGACGCTGACTGTTTTTCCCGCGCATCTGTCGAGGTCGCTGCAGAAGAAAAGGATGAAGACTTCAGTTGCCTTGCTATTCTCGCATCATTAACCGTGTCTGAGCAGCAACGCGAAGACTTAGAATTACAACCACTGATTGAATACCTTGAGGGACGTCGGCCACAAGGCCCACGTCAGTTCGCGCGTGATTTGTCATCTTTCTGTTTACGCCAAAATACCCTCTACAAGCGCAACTTTCATCCAACGAAAACTGTTTACCTCCTCGTCAATCCTGCTGCTCTCCGCGATGATATTTTGCGTGCTTGTCACGACGAGCCATCGTCAGGGCATCTTGGCTTCGCGCATACTCTGGCACGGATTAAGGACAAATACTACTGATGGAAACTTGCGAAAATCGTAAGGCAGTACGACCTGTCGGAGCTGCGAAAATCCAATGACGAAACAAGCCGGTCTGCTTCAGCCTTTGCGACCCCTTCACGCACCTTTTGAAAAGGTCGGGATGAATTTACTCGGCCCATTTATGAAGTCTACGGCTGGTAACCGCTGGACTGTGGTTGTCACCGACTACTTGACCAGATACTGCGAAACACAAGCCGCCCAGCGAGCAACTGCTTCCGAGGTGGCTGACTTTTTCATCAAGAACATCGTTCTCCGCCACGGTGCTCCCGCTGTCGTCATCACAGATCGTGGTACTGCTTTTACGGCACAGTTGCTCAGAGAGATCCTGTTGCTGAGCGGCACGACGCACTGAACAGCAACTGCGTACCACCCGCAGAGTAACGGGTTAACCGAACGCCTTAACAAAAAGATTGCAGATATGCTTTCGGTGTATGTCGCCAAGAATCAGAAGAATTGGGATGAAATCCTCCCGTATATAACATTTGCCTACAATAAGGCTCTGCAGAAAACCATCGGCTTTGCTCCTTTTCATCTGGTTTACGGTTGCGACGTCACCACAATGCTTGACACCATGCTGCAACCAACTCTGCCGGACACAATTACCCCGGACGCAGATGTATTTGTTCAGCGTGCCGAAGACGCCCGGCAACTGGCGCGCTCTCGCATTTTATCGCAGCAAAATGAAAATGCTCGCCCGTACAACACTCACCACAAAGCAGTAATATACGAGCCCGGTCACCTAGTCGGGGTTTGGACTCCTATACACCAATGTGGACGCTCAGAAAAATTGTTATGTTGGTACTTCAGACCCCACCAAGTTCTTTATCGCCTCGGTGAAGTGAACTACGCAGTTGTCCCAGCAGACACGTCACACCGTTCTTGTAGACCACGCTCCTCGGATGTGGTTCCTTGTCTCCAGGATGAAGCCTTACTATTCGCGTTGACTGCAAGTCAACAACTTTGTGATGTGGCAATAGCCTTCAAGACAATTGTACATTTCTTTCTTTCTGCTTTATTTTTCATCTCTTCTTTTTTCTTTTCAATGGACACAGACATTTTTGACTACCTTTCGTGGTTTTTTGGAGCCGCGGCATTCATGTGATGCTTCTTCTTTTTTTTTTCTTTGGGGAGAGGGTAATGCCACGCTGTGTTGGTGGCAGAAGACGAGAGCAAAGAAGTGAATGGCAGCTGTGGCTGAGTAAACAGTCTTCCACTTCGAGTTCCTGTCTATCGTTTCCTCTCGCGACAATATACTAGTTTCATTGTTAGCTCAAGTGAATGGCAACATTGCAGGAAGAGATAACACAATGCGACTTGATATATAAGAGACAATATTAATAATGTCCAGCATTTTACATTCCAAACACATCGATATGATTATGAGAGACGCCGTAGTTAAGGGCTCCGGAAATTTCGGCCACCAGGAGTTCTTTAATGTGCACTGACATTGCACAGTCCACTGGCCTTAACCAATTTGCCTCACCACCACTGCGGAACGCGCGATTGAATGCGTGACTTTTGGGTCAGCAGCTGATCACGGATACATAAGAGACAACTGTCTCACGAGAAGAATTTACCAAGGCAACACAAAAGGTGTGATGAACCTCATCTGCACCATTCTGCCACTTCACTGCAAATATTTGAGAACAGTTTACACGTTTCTTTGGCGCTTGCTCAACGAGCTGTGCCTCCAGTTATTCTGGTAACACTTTAAGGTAGACAGTCAACATACCATATACGCCAGACTAAGGGCTGCGCTCGTAGAAGGGCCGCTCCCACCAACTTGGCATTCCAAATTTTGTAAAAAAAATATCGCCAGCAAATGGCAGCGTTGCCAGATTTCATGTATGGCACATTTCGCAAAAGCCACCAGATGGCAAAAGTTGTCCTGTGGCTTCATCACATGGCGCCATCTGTGAGCTTCGGGCATGCGGCACTATCTGGGAGGTCTCGTTGCTTTTCTCGTCGGCGCCACTGATACATTGTGCCGCTATCTGTAATGAGGACATCTAGCGAGAATGTCCACAGCTAGGTGCCAGATATCGCATGGTTAGATATGTATGGGACGATTAAACAAATTTTCCCATACCTGGATAGAAAATTCAACAAGAATTTCGAACTTCCGTGGAAGAGCCGCACCCCATCAAAATTGCAGAAAAAAAAAAAGCGGCTCTTACACGTGTGTATATGGCATTAATAATTGTGCATCATGCATATCCTACTGCTAGCATTGCTCTCCTGTGAAAGCAAAGGAACCATCTCAACCTGAAGGCTATGCAAGAGGTTTCTCTCATTCACATAAAAGACTGCCAGGCCTGCACGGAACGTGCAGCACAGTTACAACGAAAGCTGAAAGAGCGGCCTTTCCCTTTTTTTAAAACACTCCCTGGGCAACTGCTACAAGCACACTTGCTGGGTACCCACTACACCATAAATAATCATAATTTTTGTGTAGTAGACCGGCATTTACTACGCTATCATTCGTCGTTCTGCGGAGAAGCACGGCATCCACTTACACACTCGCAAGAAATTTTGTTCAAACTTTTATGCAGTGCATGACGATGATGAAAAATTATGCCTGAAGTGAGTATGCGCACAGTTATTAGGTGACTAAGAACAAGATATTGTAATGGGTTGGAGCATTGAATGACCCACTCGTTACCCAATTCACATTGCGTGATGCCTGGTTAGTCCTTTATTGTTATAAAATGCTTCATTACTCATACTAACGCAATTCCTTTCCTGACATTAAGCCTGCCTAAGGCTAGTTTGCACCGGATTTTCAAGCAGCGGCCTGGCTCTGTGGGAGAATGCTGGATGCAGGGGACCCGGGTTCGAATTCCACTGTGTACTTGGTGTTTTTATTTACTTATTTACAAGATTCTTTTTGTGATTTCGTGCGGTACTTGTTGCGGACACTGGCGGCGGCCGCAGTGGACAACTACAGCGCCACACGCAATCCTTGTTGTGATCTCGTAACAGCTTTCGCTGTACAACAAAGCCATCAGGGTAAGAATTTATGTAGCTAAGTTGGGTTACCGCACTGACATTGAAGGCACACGACTACAGCATGACAAACAATGGCAATAGCACACACGTGACTGACACAGCAAATATTCATAGAAAAAAAAAACGCATGCAACCACTTACCCTTAGCCACTCAACCATGTTCTCCTCCTTCTCGCTGTCGGCCGACGAGTCCAAGATGAGTCTCCTCGTGAGGTGGGCCTTGTGGTACCGCATAAACACGTCCTTGTTTTGAACATAACGTAGCACGAGTAACTGGAAAGCATATGAATATGAAAGGTAAATGCTTGCATGTCAACTCATGGTGAGTACTCAATCTAATATGCCTCGGAGATTACTTCCGAAACAGAGAAACCCACTTTTTTGTAATTCACGAGCAACCTACTACGACACAGTGCATGTAGGAAGTGCTGTAAACTCCTACAAAAAATGCAATCTTCCTAGCAAATATTGATCCATTTATGGCCACGTTCTATGTTCCAATCCCTTTTCCGCACACGTGACAAAAAGGTGGTGTTATTCCATCCTGCTGTTTTGGTTTGTTGCACGACGCTTGCGAGTGCACTGGTATGTTCGATGCGCGATCTGCAGGTCCTAGCGAGGGGGCATAATGTTTTTAAACAGACCGATTGCCAAGGACCACAAAATGAGAATGCGAGGTGAGCCAGCAATCTCGTTTCAATGTTCACATTCTTTTCCTTGTTTGTTAGCACTTAATGACATGTGAGCATGGAAAGCTTAGCCTTTGATATGTGCAACCCTGTGACGTATTTTGTGTTTTCGGTCTTAAAATGCATGTCTCGGAGGCTACGCTGTTTCTAGCTTTTCGCATCAAACCAGCTGAAAGCAGCAGCTGCAAGTTACAAAGCCACAAGTGACATTGATATTACCAACATGTGGAACTTGATAGAAACTTGGCATTTTTTTTTATTGCACCTTCTGGACTTGTGTACTTCTCGCCTCATCCCTGATAAATCTTTATTCGGGAATTGAACTGAACGTTGATCCACACGTAGCAATAAAAATTATGACTGGCGCTTGGAGCGACGTCACGTAAAGCACCGCCTTAAACTTTATTTTCAGGCCAGGTGACGACTTTGGGTTCGTCATGACCGCTGACAACGCTGTACGGTGCCTCAATGGCTTCTGCAACTTATTAATGTTTCTGAGCAACATCTCAGACAAAGAGTGATTTCATCGGTGCGGGTGACGACGTAGCTGTTTTTGACTGCATCGATCCTGAGATCATGGCTTCCGTTGCCAGTGCCGCAAAAGTGTACCCATGCAGTTATGAATATGCCAATGCCTTCGCTGCTGCCGCTAACCAACCTTTTGATGTGCTACAAAGCTTGAATAGGTGTTGTGCGTCAATCAACGCTTTCGCGGCCGAAGGAGCTGAATTCGCTTATTTGAAAAGCTTCATATGATATTGAATGACTGAAATATGAACGTGCACAAGAAGCAAGACAAGTTTATGGACTATTGTCATGCCAACTAAAGTGGGGTAAAAGGACTGAAAGCTGGGTCATTTGGTGATAGTACTTGAACATATTTTAACACAGCGCACGTCTGCGCGGACACAACTATGGTTTGTCCCTTTTCCTCTTATGTCCGCACAGTCGTGCACTGTGTTAAAATATGTTCAAGCGGGGTAACTTGCAGTCCCCACCTTGTTCTTCATTACACTGCGAGCGAATCGTTATGTTAGCACATGTAAGAATTTTAGAGGCCTGAAATGCTTTAATTTAGGTTTTAAATATGCAAATTCTTTATTTGGAATTATCGGTATATAAAAATATTTCACCATCCCCTTCGAGTTCGATATATTTGGGATCGACTGCATTTGTCATCTGTCAGTCTTGTTGTGACTCGGGGTGCTGTGTCGTATCCCACCTCTGCCAACCAGTTGTTGCGGGTCGGAAGGAAGGTCGCTGGAGGATACGAAAACAAAACCTGGTCTTTTGTGGTAGCGTGGTGTAGCTTCGGGTTGAGGAAACGAACGCTTACGAGATGGGGATACGAAAAACAAACAGGTTTATGGCACTATTTGCAAATATTTACAGCATGAGGTTAAGAGTTCACAAACCACGAACGTGGTGGTTGAACCGCTACACAGTTCAGAGCCTTCACAAACTACGAAAAGGTGGTTGAACCTTTACTTGGTTCAGAGCCTTCACAAACTATGAACGTGGTGGTTGAACCTTTACTTGGTTCAGAGCCTTCACAAACTACGAACGTGGTGGTTGAACCTTTACTTGGTTCAGAGCGACGTCCCGCACTCGACGGCGTCCTTATAAGCCCTGTCGGGCTCCTCCTTCTTGCGGGGAACACCAATCACACACACACAACAGGTGAAAGGTACGAGCAGGCACGGCGCACGTGAACATCCAATTTTGAGTCGAGATCACTGCACTGAAAGGTGGCGCCAGGGGGGGCTCTTGCTCGCTGTCTGTATCACTGGTCGAGGGGTCCCAAGCTTCGGACAGCAGACATCAAACGGTTTGCCAATCTGTCCGCTCAATTAGCAGGGCACTTTGTGGCGGCGGTCGCCGTTTCTTCAAAGGAAGACGCTGTCTTTGTTGTCCTCTCTGGAACGGCTTACAGCTTCATGGCGACACGACGTCTCATCCGCCGGCTAGCAGGGACAATACCTGGCGGGCATAGGCAGCCGACCAGTCGGTTTTCGCTTTGAGGATTAAAAGAGCGCCGCTCCCCCGTCATCTCTCGACGCTGGTTCCAAGAAAACCGGGGTTCCAGGCGTGGGAACGCTGCCCAGCTACGCTTCTCAGCGACAGCATGGCGCCTACCGATGGCGGTCATAACAGCTTCCCCCTCGCCAGATGAGTCACGGAGGGCAGCGGTCAACACTGCGGCTCGCAGGGACGACGAAAGGGTCCGTAGTTGAATGCCAGGAACCGGCCTTCGCTTGTGGCATGGTCCGGGTGATTGCCGAATCTTCGACAGCATCTCTGATACTCGACCACATGTACAAGCAAGCACTCGGCCCCCTTCGAACAAACCAAGCCAAAAGAGGGATGGCAAACCAATTTTAATTACTAGCTTTAGCAAAAGCTCGCACTCAAAACTCTCAGGACTCACTTGCGCTGAGAAACCGAACGTGCTACCTTACAAATTTACATAATAAGATGCACGGAAAAAAAAACTAAAATAACAATTTTGATACATAAAGAGCACCCCAGAATGGCTTAGACAGAGCGACTGAGCGCGTCAGCGTTTCCATTCAATTTGCCCTATATTTACCTAATGTCAAAATGATATTTTTGAAGAATCAAGCTCCGCCTCACAAGGCGACTGTTCTATGATGTCATGGTTTGCAGCCAAGGGGACAATGGTCTGTATCTACTTTAAATTTAGCACCTCCGAGATAACACTGCAACTGATCAATGGCCTACACAAGGCAAGCGCATTCGTTTCCTGAAGCGCAGTACGTTATCTCACGAGAGCCCAAATTCTGGCTCAAGTAAAGCGCAGCTTTGCTTGTTACCACTGTCATCCTGACATAGAACGGCACCTAGGCCTCGATCTCTCGCATAACACCGAACCATTAATTTTCGGTAGTCAACAGAAGCTTTCAAAACCGGATGATCAGTACTGCATCTTTGCTTAAGAAAGCAGCTTCCTTCTTTTCGTCGCTGACCACTGTCATCAGTTCTGTCCCGCGGAGAGCATCGGTCAAGTACGCGAACACTGAATAAACTCGAATTCAGCGAGCCCTACAATTGTCCTAACGTCCGTCTGCGGCGGCCACTACTTGTCGACAACGAAGACATTAAGCTATCTAGCTTTTCTGAATCTTTGGCCTACACTGTGGCCAAAATACTCTTAGTTTGCTCAGAATTAGAAAAAGCTTACTGTTTCGCTCCTATGATCACCCGACCAATCGCTCTTCAAAATATAGCCAAGAAAACATAGGGGAGAAACAGTGCTTTTTAAAAGGCTCATGTGGTTAAAGTTACCACCATATGCAAACGCTTCTGAGAGAAAAAAAAAAAGACACTGAGTTCTCCTGAGCTTTTTAATTACTACTCTCATCCCTACAGCGTTGCAAGAAACACGGCACTACTAATCAAAACGCTTAATCCTTCGCAGTTTGTCTAACGACTTATTCTTACTTTACGTTGTAACACACAGTGAACAACACAAAAGTAATCCTAGGTGCGATACTCATCAAAAGCACCTCATATTAATGCACAAGTTTTATACTAAAATCGTGCTCCAAATTTCTCAATGCGCGCAACGGCAACTCTACTGTGTCGCGCCAAGCTTAATCATTTTACAAAATTCGATTGGTTTATGCTAGCATCTTCCTCAAATGCTCATTCAATCCAAATCCACATGACAGTAAAGGCATACGATATTAAACTAAACCTTTGAAACACTAAAAAAAACAGAACAATTTTTTAGTTTTTACCTTTTAGGTATATTCGTACAAATGATTAACGGACTTCAATTTTCAGCCTTTAGTTCGGCGGTTTTCCTTTTCAAAAATTTACTCCGCATCATGTAACTTGCAAAATTAAAAGGACTCAAATCTGCATTTCCAATGCAACACTGAGTAACAATATTTGACACGCCTGTGCAAAAGTTACTCGAACTGACCGTTCCCCCTTTTCTCATGGTTCCTTTAATCGTACACGATGGGGTCGCGGTCCCGGCGGTTTTCCTGCACGCCTGAGGCTACTAAACACACGAACGTTAGGCTGTGTCCTGCCGTCACGCCTCATTTTCCACTTTGGCCTGTTCCCCGTAGGAATTTCTAAGTGACGCCAGAAACAGGGTTGAGACAGAGGACATTGTCTCTTTGTGCTCGCCCCGACGCAGTTTTTAGCCACTCTGCGCTTTCGTCTTTGATCCTTTGGGCAAGGCCGCTTTCCCAAAGCCGTCGAACTGAACCGCGCCTTTCCTTGGGGTGACGCACCTTCTTTTCCCCCTCCAAATCTGGCTCGCCGCTTCGGTCTTCCTGAACGCCACCATTGACGTTTCCTTAAACGGATTAGTGGCCTACCCATTCTTTGTTGGGACGGTGTGGGACTAGTCCTATGCCTAGGCAGTGCCGAACGCTTTCGCTTCTTCCTTTTTCTGCGATGTTTGCAAAACTGCTTGGGGTTATCGCTGCACTGCTGAAGCGTGGCGTTCTTGCTCTCATTAGCCACTGCACTAATCATATCTACATGTGAAAATTTCGAGACGTCCTCTCGAGGCATGGGGATGGTTTCCAGCTCCTTACTGAGCTCATTAGGGCTGCTGGCACACACCTCATCCTCGCAAGGACCGTCTTTTGATACTGTCTCTACCTCGAGACTGGCCAAGGGCTCGTTCTCGACATGCTCTATATTGATGGATTCTGCAATACGCAGGCCCGTTACTGGCGCGACCTCTGGTTCAAGCGCTTCATGACGCGCCTCAACTTCCGGCGCTTTGCGACGCGCCTTGCTTTCAGACTCCGGTGCGAGTCTTTCTTTCTTTTTGCTAACAGAATTTCCAAATCTTCTGATTAGCTCTGCTTTCACAACTTCGTAGTTGTTCGCGTGCTGCTCACTGAGTCGCGCAACAACATCCGCTGCCTCGCAGGGCAGAACCGTGCGTAGCCTTTGAGACCAGGTGTCTCGCTCACACTTCAGTTGACTACACTTTCGTTCAAAGAGTCTAAGATACAGGCCCATATCCCATGATACCTCATATGGCTGCACGTACCTAGACATCTCAAACTCTGCCTCATTTTCGAGAAGTACTCCTTGCTGGAGTCCCAGCCTCTTACTCAATTTATAGTCTTGTTTGAAAAACTTTAGCTTGAGGCCTTCTCTTTCGTCTTCACTCTTTCTTTCCATCTTAGCTGCTCTTAGTTTTCTTTCGATGATGAGGTCCCATTCTTCGCTTAGTTCCTCATCATCAGCCCCCAAATCATTAATCGCTTGAATGATTATGGGTTTTCGTGCCAAACCCTTTGTATCGATCCCCAATTCCTCACACAACAGCAACAAGTCTGACTTCTGCAGCTCCCGTAAGTCCATAATCGTACTGAGTGCTCGCTACTTCCAAAAAAAACTTTCCGAAACGGCG
Organism: Rhipicephalus annulatus; assembly: GCA_013436015.1. Lineage (NCBI taxonomy): Eukaryota > Metazoa > Arthropoda > Arachnida > Ixodida > Ixodidae > Rhipicephalus > Rhipicephalus annulatus. Next base: position 548,753 of record WOVY01002292.1, on the reverse strand, counting down.
AAACTGAGTCTTTCGGCAAAGTTAACTACCAGTTCTAAAATTTACCCTCTTTTAGAACCTGGTTCACTCAAAGGAAAAGCCAAGCACTCACCTATACGTGATCCATGTCTCGAGCCAGCTGCTTCTCTTGGGCCGACTGTTGTTGTCACTTGTAGCTTCGAATCCCACCGCTGCCACCAGTTGTTGTGATTCGGCGTGCTGAGTCGTATCCCACCGCTGCCAACCAGTTGTTGCGGGTCGGAAGGAAGGTCGCTGGAGGATACGAAAACAAAACCCGGTCTCTTGTGGTAGCGTGGTGTAGCTTCGGGTAGAGGAAACGAACGCTTACGAGATGGGGATACGAAAAACAAACAGGTTTATGGCACTATTTACAAATATTTACAGCATGAGGTTAAGAGTTCACAAACCACGAACGTGGTGGTTGAACCGCTACACAGTTCAGAGCCTTCACAAACTACGAACGTGGTGGTTGAACCTTTACTAGGTTCAGAGCCTTCACAAACTACGAACGTGGTGGTTGAACCTTTAGTTGGTTCAGAGCCTTCACAAACTATGAACGTGGTGGTTGAACCTTTACTTGGTTCAGAGCGACGTCCCGCACTCGGCGGCGTCCTTATAAGCCCTGTCGGGCTCCTCCTTCTTGCGGGGAACACCAATCACACACACACAACAGGTGAAAGGTACGAGCAGGCACGGCGCACGTGAACATCCAATTTTGAGTCGAGATCACTGCACTGAAAGGTGGCGCCAGGGGGGGCTCTTGCTCGTCGTCTGTGTCACTGGTCGAGGGGTCCCAAGCTTCGGACAGCAGACATCAAACGGTCCGCCAATCTGTCCGCTCAATTAGCAGGGCACTTTGTGGCGGCGGTCGCCGTTTCTTCAAAGGAAGACGCTGTCTTTGTTGTCCTCTCTGGAACGGCTTACAGCTTCGTGGCGACACGACGTCTCATCCGCCGGCTAGCAGGGACAATACCTGGCGGGCATAGGCAGCCGACCAGTCGATTTTCTCTTTGAGGATTAAAAGAGCGCCGCTCCCCCGTCATCTCTCGACGCTGGTTCCAAGAAAACCGGGGTTCCGGGCGTGGGAACGCTGCCCGGCTACGCTTCTCAGCGACAGCATGGCGCCTACCGATGGCGGTCATAACAGTCTACACTGCATTTCAGACATAGTTTATAAACCCCTACTTTTGCGAAAAACATACTTTACTTTTATTGATAAAAACAACAATTACATCCCAGAAATACACCTAAGCCTTCATGACTTCCCAACGATGCTGGAACGGGAACTTTTAATCAGCACTGCCCTTGTCTTCAGTTGCTCATGCCTTCAATTAGTACATCTCTTCTCACCCTGGGCGGATTTTTGGATTTACTACTACAATACTACAGAAGCCCGAAAATGTTTTCTATCTTTAGTGTCCTCATTAACCAATAATATCATACGAGCATGTACTAACCACTTCTTTTAGCTTGGCCTCGATCTGGTCAGATGTCAGCTTTTTGCTAAGTGGGGTCTTGCGTAGTAACATGTCGCAATAGTTGGCTAGGAGCTCCGGACACCTCGACTCGGGCTGCGTCTTGTTTGCTACCCTGTTTAAAGGAACCAAAAATACAGGACAATTGATTAGCGATTGTATTTTTGGAGTGTTGTCTCGTTGTATCCATAAAAAAAACACAAAGATGTTTTGAACTTTCTTACACTGTAATTCTTCTCTCATCAATCACCTTGTGGAAGCCATCGAGGTGTTAATCAATAGAAATATATCAAATTGACATAAATGTAAATATAAGTACAGCAGAAAGCAAAGCCGTGCTCCCAGGTGGTAAAAAGTGCACACCCGAAACCCGGCGCAGCGCCCCCACCCCTCCTAATGTGGTGGAGGTTGTGCAAGTAGCTCTGGCCCTGAATTAATTAACCTCACAGAAAAATCAAAATGGGGATGGCCTGTGTTGAGATTCACTAGCCCTGCAAGACCTCCCCAAATTTTTGTACATCATGAATACTGCTGTAAAAATTTGTGCCAGTGCTTCTTTAGTGTGTCTCACTTTAACAAATGCAAGAAAGACCTACCTCAACATCAATAAGAGTAATCAATCTTGATAGACACTCTAAATTATGTGCTCTGCATTTATCATTAGACAATCCTTGTTTACACGTGTCTGTCACGGTCAACACTGAAACCAGCTAATCACTACAACGGAGTATATGAGCACTGTCAACTTCTATGAATAAGACAACCTCGTAACATGCATATTTATTCCAACATTGACACTACAAAGCTTTCATGAGTATGAGTGTTCTTTAAAGGTAAGTACTAGACTTTTGCGAATATTTGCGAATATTCTTATTTTTCAAATGAACAGTAGAGTATCCGGATTTGCAATGAACAGGTGTACCATATTTATTCGAATATAAGGCGAGATTTTTTTTCCAAAATGCGTAGTCTCAAAGTCATACCCCGCCTTATATTCGAAGCTCAGTATACCAATATGCCGATTTTGGTGTGACAGTTTTGGTTTCCACTTTTCAACCATTTCCAAGCTTCCAAAAGAGCCCGACAACACAGGTGGAAATGTAACAAAGAGATTTCAAAATAAAATGCATAAAATTTTACACAAATGCAGGTTGCAAATAGTAAATACCGAATTTCGGTCGCTGCAAGGTTATTGAATAGCTCGCGATACAGCAGAGGCCATGGCAGCGGACGCCTTCAACCGTGTCAACATGCTGAGCCAGCAGTAGCCGCTCCAAGCCAGTAGTAGCCGCAGTCACAAAGCTTGTAAACAAGCCGGGACATCATTTTGCATTTTTTGTTGGAGTGCTGGAGTCCCTGCTGCAAGATTTTCTTTCTCAGTGCTTGAATCTTATTTATGCGACCAGCGCAATGGCGAGTCGTCGTTGCCACTACGATGCAGCCTTCAAGAGGAAAGTCATAGCAGAGGCGGAAGCCACTAGAAACTGCGCGGCGGGTCGGAAGTTCGACGTTCCAGAAAACAACGTGCGTCGTTGGCGCAAACAGAAGACGGCGCTCTTAGCATGCGCCGCTACAAGGAAGGCTTTCCGTGGCCCGCGAAAGGGAGCATTTCCCGAAGTGGAAGAAGTGCTGACGGACTCTGTCAAAGAGAGAAGATGCCGCGGTTTGGCCGTTACTGCCGACATTGTGCAGATGAAGGCGCGCGAAATCGCGAGAGAGCGTGGCATCCCCACTCTCAAGTTCAAAGCCAGCCGGGGCTGGGTGCAGAAGTACATGAAGAGGGCCGGCTTTTCGTTGCGAAGGCGGATGATGCAGAAGTTGCCAGAAGACTACGAAGAAAAACTAATTTCTTTTCAAAGATATGTTATCGGCCTGCGACGCGACCACGACTTCCTACTTTGGCAGATTGGCAATGCCAACGAAACTCCAATTTTTTTTTTACATGCCGTCGGCAAAGACAATTCACCAAAAAGGTGATCGCCAAGTGATCCTGCGCACTACAGGCAACGAGAAAGCTCGGATAACCGTGATGCTAGCCTGCACCGCCGATGGGCGGAAGTTGCCCCCCTACATCATCCTGAACAGAAAGACCATGCCAAAGAACGAGGTGTTCCCGCAGAACGTCCACATTCGTTGCCAGGAGAAGGGGTGAATGACGGAAGAGCTTGTTCTGGACTGGGTAAAGTTGATGTGGTGCCGAAGACCTCGGGCACTGCTCGCCCGGAGTTGCACTTTCGTCTCGCTCCGAATAAATATCTTTTACAGATAGTTCATGAATATTTGGTGTCTGCTTTGCTGAAAGGTAAGGAATTTAGTTGGCTTTTTTTCTTTCGTTTCTTTCGCCCTATATTAGTGTGCAAACTTTTTTCTTTTTCTTGGGTCCCTCAACTTCCCCCTCTCCTTATAATCGTGACCGCCTTATATTCGAATAAATACGGTATATTAATCAGCATGTAACCACCTGTAAAGGTGGTTTCACTGCAGTGTAAGGGTGCCAAGCCATGAAAGCACAGAACCAAGGTAAATCCGCTCTGCTGCATGGTCAGACAACGCTACCAATCGGTAGTCGAGGCTAGCGAGAACACGCAAGGCAAATTTTACAGCGCATCCCGCGGCCTGAAATTCACGATAAATTCTTGATAAACAGCCATTGGCTGACTTAAGCACGGCGCGATTGGTCGTTACTGGGGCCGCCGCTTGTCCACGCGTACGTGAGCAGTCACACTGAAAGGCTGCATATTCAAAGAAAAAATAAAACAGAGAAAAAGTGCTCAAGGTCACGAGGCACACATGGCATTTTTCATTTCCCTGTGCCATCCGTCCATGCTTAGCTTCCAGATCTTTGGAACTCCCCTCATATTGGACTGATTCTAAAAATTTTGTGGTGGTGAATTCGTGAGGCAATAAGGTTCTTTAGTGGCTCCATGGCTACTTGAAAAAGTGTTGCAGGGCCCCTTCAAATGAATATGTCACCCCCAAATCATCATTTTATTAGGCTTAAAAGCTTCTTACGACGGATTACAAGGTCCAAGTATAATAAATTTTAAAATGTTGCATATTCTACAGGTTACCACCAGCATCCTACTAAAACTCAAATCCCACTACTGCTCAAGGTTGTTTCGACTTCCTTTGAACAAAAAAAAAAAATTCCATAGAGCCCCTATTTCAATTTAAGAAATATATTGTGCACAATATTTTAAAATATTTAAACAATATTTAAAAAAATATTGTTTAAGATATATACCATTCAATATTGATTCAAAATTATTTGACAAAAATCACTATTCGCTCTGAATTCGCTTCGAACCTAAAATTCACTATTTGCACAAGTCTAGTAAATACGGTACCTAGAAGTTGATTGATTGATATGTGGAGTTCAACGTCCCAAAACCCCCATATGATTATGAGAAACGCCGTAGTGGAGGGCTCCGGAAATTTTGACCACCAGGGGATTCTTAACGTGCACTCAAATCTGAGCACACGGGCTTACAACATTTCCGCCTCCATCGGAAATGCAGCCGCCGCAGCCGGGATTCGATTCCGCGACCTACAGGTCAGCAGCCGAATACCTTAGCCACTAAACCACTGTGGCGGGGCTGGTACTTAGAAGTTCATTAACATGATCGAACCAAAGCGAAGGTCAGGCTGAGCAACATTCATCAAACCCAAATAAGCTGCATCTCGCAATCAGCCAAATTTGAGAGTCGTATGCGTGTACAGGGCTCACCCTTTTTGTCTGGATGGAAGCTCGAGACGAAACACAGAGGTATCATTCACAACCTGTTTAAATGCCTGAAAAAAATATGTACAGATGGAGGCCAACTGTATTTATATGTATTAACTGTATTAACTGTATCGTTAATATGAAGAATGAACACATGCTTGGGCATAATACAGTACAGCACTGAAGAATACAGAAAGACAGTAAAGGCGTATGAATATTACAAACTTCAAATACTCTATTAGACTCGTTCGGTAATACACGAATATTAATAAGGTTTAACGTTCTGAAACTCCGTTGCAATGATGAGATACGCCGTAGTGGAGGGCTCCGGAAATTTTCACCATTTGGACTTCTTTGACGTGCACCTAAATCTAAGCACACGGTCCTTAGACTAGCTGGGTATTCAAGTGAATTCACAATGTACTTTTACTATTCAAAATATTCGAACACCACAAAGACTTAATACCAAGTTTTTAAATCAGCAAAAATATTACCAAACTTCTGTGAAATTTGATGCATGAAAAGACAAGCTAGTTTAAGTTAACAAGCATGAACTTTAGAAGGAAAAGGGTAGAAATGAGTAAATGAAAACAACACTGAAGACAAGAAAAAACTTTTTGCATGCAGTACGTACCATAACTGCCAGTTAACGCGAAGGCAACCTATTCACCACCTCGATATCACTAGCGGTCAGATCTCATAAGCTCTCTGATTCTTGGCTACTTCATTAGTTTTTGATTAAACTTTCATTAGCAGTTTAAATTGCACTGTTACTTCATTAAAATGGAAAATAACATTCCTGCACTGTAGATGTTAATGAGAGAAAGCCAAGACAGTAGTACACTGCCTTGTGCATGTTTTACTCAATCAACACTTCTTCTACAGTTGGCAGCATTGACATATTATGAAGAAAATAGATTGTATCACTGGCTCAAAATAAATTTAATGAACTGATTAGCGACACTTTATGCATTTTCAGCGAAAGGCAAATGAAGAAAAAGAAACGAGAAAAGAAAGGCAAAAATAACAGAAATGTCTTTACAAATGACAGGGCAAACTCACAATTGTTTGGCTCATGAGAAGCGGCAATTCCCACCAGCACGCCAATAACAAAACTCAGTGTAAGTGTCAATTAGTGGCTTCAGGCTTGACAAGCAAAAAAAGCCCACCCTTGCACTACTGCCGATTAAATGCGGCTCACCAAACGTCCTTCGAAACACGACAGTAATGCTTTTACCAAGAGGGTCGTGTGGAAACTACATGTCAAGTATCTGGCTTTGCTTTTATAAAGGTGCCTTCAATGCCAATAAGAGTAAGCACGAGTTGTTGCACACATTGGTAGGACCACTTACTTTATCACGTGCTGTAAGAAACCTAGGATCATCGTTGAATGCTTCTTTGACTAGCTTGCTGAACCTCTGAAAGAGATCTAAGAGTTGCTCGACATATTTTTCAGAGTCCTGAAACAGAGAAAAACGAAGCGTGAGATGAGACTGACAAATACAAAAATAATGAGAAGGCAAAATGAGCATGTGTTCTTTTATAGCCCTCTTTTCTACGCCATTTATTCTTGTTTCACAATCTTGGCTTGTGAACAAAAAAGACACACTATTCAAATAGCTCTCAGCCTCGAAAACTGACATCTCTAGACCATTTTATTCTCTTCTTTCAATTTTTATGAACAGCAGCAGCAATTTTTTCGCAGGTGAACCCACTTCGACAACCACATATCTGGTGAATGTTTTTTGCTAGGTATTTGCGAAGCTTAATTATGGAGGTGATGTGTGGAGAAGTAAGTAAAAGACACAAAGCAGCTTTTAATGTGTAATGCCATTTGTAAAGGTACATGACCCAACATATCAACTAAAAATGACTGCAGCAATACCTCCTTGCAATGTCACCCCAGTACCTCTTACCTGAGCCATCCTTAAGATGGCAAACAATTCAGAAGTTCCCGTTTAAATAGTCCTCCAGCCTTAGGAAAAGTGCACCTAAATACAAAAATTCATATTTGAAGTAAATTGAAGTAACACTCAATGGCAAGCTTTTTGCATTACATGCACCCTTTGTGCTCAACAAATGCACTGATTACTCCTCGAAGCGACACACCAGGTGCTTTAGACAAGAAGACAGGAACACTTAAAACATACAAAGCATTCTTTTAATAACTTTTATCTTTTATTAATTAGCATGGCAGTCAGAGATCTATATTTTCCAACATGTGGATTGTTGTTGAAAAAAATCTTATGATATATCTTGAGCTTGGCCTGTGGCACTTCTCAAAAATGAAATGTGCACTCAGTGGCCACCTCTTCTTCAGACATGCACGATGATTATATCTTCCATAATAAATAAGCAGACTTGAAAACATCTCTAGAGGATTCCAGCATAGCTGCAGGTCATTAAGATGTACACGTGCCCCAATTGGGTTCTCTCAATTGAGTTTGATTCGCTTGCTACGTGCCACAAAGATACTAATGAAAAAAAAGAGGCTTCGAGGGCGTATCCATTGCAAGCGAGGTCACTGCACATGCTCAGATAAGCCTTTGTATGTTCGACAGTTAGATAAATAACTAGGAGCATGCGAATATTAAAAAAATATTTTTCAAGTAGTGTTTGATATTCGATTCGATTTGCACCAGGGTTTAACTATCAGAAGAATCCAAACTTCCGGAAGATGAATACAGTCAACATCCAATTCCTTGGATGACTTCAACGTTCCTTTTAGACTTTTTAGGAGCCACAATATCATCCTGAATATAGGGCAGTCCCAAAAACAAATTGATGCATCTTTATTCCCCCGAAACAATCAAATAATCACAGCCACGGGCAAAATAGCTTTAAGGCCTCCCAGCAAACTTGTCACGTATTTCGGTGCGCGCTCCAGCTCTCGTTAAAACACTTCAAGTAACTTTTTTTATATTTAAAGTAAATGCACACATTGAGTTTATAATGCAGTAACAGTGAACAATGCCAAATGTGGCAGCATTACGAGCTGTTTGCACACCACAAATTTCAAAGGCCAACCCAGCCGAGGTGTTTTGGTAATCCCCAGCGTTTGCCGTGATGTCAACACGTGAGCCTGGTCATGTCATCCAAAAAAGCACCTGTTTGTCTGTTAGCAGTTCAGTGCCCTTGTCGCTCTCCCACCCCATACAGTGAGCAGGAGCACACGGCCAGGACGGGAGGCAAGCCGACGAATGCAGCACAGCAATAGAAAGTGAAGCGAGCGAGGGCCTTTTCTGGATTATTGAACGTGTGAAACTCCATTATTATGGCCCCGTTTTGAAAAATTACCGCAGCTACATGTTTGGTGCAGACTCGTGCACAACTGCAATACAAGTAAATTTCAATCTCTTGGTAGTTTAAAGGGGCACTGAAGACGCGTTGATTAAGTAGACATTGATTGCTTAAGTGGCAGTACAGAAACCTTGAAGTGCCATTTTCATGCCAAAGAAATGCTTATTTTGAAATAAAATCGGACTTTAGTGGTCCGCACGATGCTAGTGCACTCAAACTCAGCCGCCTGAAAAAAAGGACCTTTTGACGTAGCAGTTGCCTTGGCTAACGTTTCCCACCCTTACTGTTCAGCTGTTGACACTAGCAGCAGCAGCAGAGTGAAATTAGTGGGAGCCATAGTAGCAACAATGGCCTTTGAAAACTTTTCTGTTTGCTTAGTTTAGCTGGGCCACATTAGATTGCACCACCTATCCAGCTAAAACCAAGCGAAAACTTTTGAAATGCTTGCATCGCACTATTCCCTATAGCATTGCCAGGCAGTTCTTTTCTTGATGATTCAAAGAAAAATGGACAAGCAGCATATTATTATGTGTTGTAATGCACGGAAGGTTACTTTTTAAATGCAGTTGATTTCATTCTCAGTGACTAATCGTAGTCAGATGCTTTAATGTCATTGGTACCATGTCCCACTCGTGGCACATGTGGTGTACATTTACCTTAATTTCTTGATTAGTAAAACACTGCTGTTCATAATATTGATGTTTTACATATTCCAATCATTGATCTTTCCTCTGACGCAAATCGTTATTTGCCTTTAGCGTCCCTTTAAGCCGTGCTTTTTGTTGCCGTGACAGTGTAGAGTTTGCCTGCCTGAGTGATGATGTCGGCCGAGGCGAGCATGTCGGCCAGACCCTGGGAGAGCACGTGCTGTTCGAGGTCGTGCAACATTGGCAGCACGCCATCAGGCACACGGTCCATGAGTCCAAACATGAGCTGCAGTTTGAGCGTCTCGCCGGCACGAATCATGCCCGGGCACTCGGCCAGTATGGGTTCCCGGAAGGCCGTGACGAGGACGCTGACACAGCACTCCGTCAACGCAGGCACCGACCCTGACTGCGACTCCAGGTACTTGGCAGCACGCTGTTCCTCTTCCTTCAACTTCTGCTCAGCGTACCTGTCCAAGAAAGAAGGGTAAAAAAAGTCAACTTTAAACACAGCAACTCTAAAAAAAATTGGATGAACAAAGGCTGGGTATCACATGGTACAAGCAAGGTACGATTTTGAAGCATACTGTAGTGGAAGACATAAGATTCATTTCATTTCAAGCAACCGGCTTTTTTGTTTATTCAAGAATGCATTTCCATACACCTGCGCAATCTGGGTTCCTGGACACGAGGGTCTACAGGGAAATGAAGCGGCTCACGCCACTGCCTGCGAGCATGTCAGCCGGGCTGGCCTGGGTCCAAAGGATACCCGATCCGTGGCTGCAGAGATGGAGGTAGTAGAAAACACCTACTCGTCGCTACTTCAACTCTACAAACTGGAGCGACGGGTGTCCACCCTCCACCCCATCCAAGACTAACCAAAGAAGAGAGCGTGATTTTCAGACGCCTACAAAGCAATACTTACCTACATACATTAATGCACCGCCTCTACCTAACGACACATGGCTACATGTGCCCGCTCTGCAGTGTACCAGACATGGCACACTTGCTCCTGGAATGCCAGTGCCATGCAAACCACGACGTGCAACTGGAGCAAGACGAAGCCCCAAGAATAAACGACGACCACCTAATGTAAACGTGGGAGGCCAAGCTCGTCCTCGAGGACCAAGAAGACCAGCGACAACTCGTCGTCAGGGTCAAGAGGGCAGTCGAAGCCAGAGGGTTCCTGGACTAGGGAACCCTCCCACCTTAGGGTGACACCAGGCCTCGCTCGGAACACTGTTTTCTAAATAAACGTTTACTTCTCTCCTTCTCTAAAGAATGCAAGCATTTTCCGATTCACCCTGCAAGGAAACGAGGCTGCTGTGGCTTTGTTAGAACCGCTACGAGCAGCTCAGCAGCACAAAGACTTAAGAAAGACGAACTTGAAAAGTGTTTACTAAGGCATTATTTATACTGCTTCTCATAGTATATTAGCATTGCACACTTTATCTCCCACGTGTAAACAAAACCTTTGCAATAAAGTGCCTCCTTGTGGTAGCACGTTTTGCACAGCAACGACGTCAACAAGTCATGTAAATGTTTGTACAGGTTTTACAAAAGGGCAATAATGCTCCTAATGTAGGCGTTGCACCGAAAATGTTGCAGTGAAAAAATTCCACCTAAGTGGTTGCTGAACTTGTTGGTCATCACGGTGAAAAGTGAAAGCCGTATGGCTCGCCGTACTTCATGTAGTTCTGGACTCCATTCTCCTCAAGGTACTGGGGTGCTTGCGCCCGGTAGAATTGCCGAGTCGCTTCGATGTAGGCCCGCTCGAAGTTTTCTCTATAGATCTGCAGCTTGTCTTCCGGGTTGGAGCAGAGGTTCACGTACGACTCCCGCACGCCAACGACCAACTGAGAGTCGATTGTCTCGCCCATCCTCTCCGCATGCACCAGCTTCATTGCACTTGCTTGCAGACGGCCCTAGAACGCAGAGGTTAACTACCTTCAGAAAAATACTGAATGAAGCCAGATATTGGTATACACAGCAGACTAAGCAAAAGGAACTAGGAAAATATATTCGATTTAACAGAAGTTTTGTTTACTGAAAGATGAACAGCGGTACATAATACAAGTAGTAAACCGATCATATAAGAGATAGTTGTGTCATTTAAGCAGCAATTCCGGTTAACAGATTTCCATTTACTGAGAGTCCACTGTACTCTAATAACACTTGCAACTTTTGAAGAGTGATTCCCTGACCCAGAATGACATGAGACAGATTGGCAGCAATTGTGACATCATCTGTATATATTTGTTTTCTTTACTACATGGCACTCACTACCAAGCTACCAAGAATGTCACATCACGCTAATAGTACACACGTTGCTTGGGGCCGAGGAACACCAGGCATGCAGCATTAAAGCAAGGAAATTAAGAATATTGTCTTAAACTTTAAGTGCCAAAACCATGGTATGATTATAGGGCACACCATAGAGGAGGACTACAAATCAATTTTGACCATCTGAAGTTGAACTTCAACGAGCACCAAATCTAAGCACACTGGTATTCTTGCATATTTTCACCATCTAAATGTATCCTTGTAAATTAATTCAGTCTGTTAACTCCTATTTTGTAAGCAACACAGGGGAGCTTATAAGTCTTAGACGGAATGGCAAAAATAAGACCCCTGAAAACAATGACTATGTGCATAAATGTGTTAAATGGGCTCTGCAACACTCTTCCAAGTAGCCATAGAGTGAATTCAGAAAAAGGACTTATCGCCTCATGAATTGACTGCTGCGAAAATTCATCAAATCCGTCTAGTACGAGTGGAGTTACAAAGATTTTTCGCACACTGCAATTGCTTTTGCTCTTCTCTCGACCAGAAGAGAACGCTGGAAGCTACGCAGAGAGGCATAGCACGAGAGAAGAAGGTATGTCACATGCGCCTCATGACCTTGAGTACTTTTTTCTTTTTCTTTTTTCTTCAAAGAAACGGCTGTTCAGTGCATACGTGCGAACACACGGAGACATCATGCCCTATCGGGGTGGCCTCAATCCATGCTCAAATCAGCCAATGGCATGATACTTGGGCCTGTGACACACTGATTTTTTAGTTTGTAGCATCATTTGTCAAGAGAAGAAAAAGCGATTTTTAGCTGACTGAGATTTTATTGTCAATTCCAGGCCGCATACTACGCTATAATATTTGGCTGGCATTTCTCGATGCCTCAACTATTGATCGGCCCCATTTTTTTACCACGCTCTAAAATCATTGCAAGGCTCCTTTGAATACAATTCCAGGAAAATTCTTGGCTCTAGTTCCTTTCAAGAGAGTTAAAACTGCAGTTGATTGATTGATTTGTGGGGTTTAACGTCCCAAAACCACCATATGATTATGAGAGACGCCGTAGTGGAGGGCTCCGGAAATTTCGACCACCTGGAGTTCTTTAACGTGCACCCAAATCTGAGTACACGGGCCTACACCATTTCCGCCTCCATCGGAAATGCAGTCGCCACAGCCGGGATTTGATCCCGCGACCTGCGGGTCAGCAGCCGAGTACCTTAGCCACTAGACCACCGTGGCGGGGCTTAAAATTGCAGTGAAAGTTTTATTCCATGCCACCCTAGAAACGAAACATGCAGCTTGCAAGCTCTTTTCTTTGTTTGTCTCATTACAATGTACCACCCATAAGCCCACCCACTCTCTGCAACTGGTGCTTGGACTCTGCTCACCTTGATGGTCGAGAAGATGCTCTGGTTCCAGGTGTCGAGCATGAGCTTACGAACGAGGCCCTCCTCGGTCTTTTTCAGGCTTTTGCCAGCCAGCACCGTCTCCAGCTGCCCAAAAGGCATGGGCAGGTAGCTGCACTGCACAAAGAACTTTCGCCACTCCTTGATGTACGCATTTAGCAGGGCTTGGTCCTCCTGGTGTTCCAGCACACGCTGCAAAGATACCACAGGAAGACAGGTGCATCAAAGCACTAAGCAAAACCAGGTGATAAACAAAACCAATTTGGGGGCTTCACAAGCCAGATGAAAAGGCGAGTTGTGCTGGGTGACTATGAATTTAATTAAAACCTTCTGGGTTTCTTCAAAATACACTTTCACTGAAGGAGATGGCAGTCTCTACTTGGCATTTTTTGCCACAATGAAATCTGGCTGCTGTGGCCAGGAAATGAACCACTTACACAGGGATCACTCTATGTGCATTGGAGCTGAAAGTACCTACATCACATGTTATTATAAAGTGATAACCCTTGGTACCCATATTGAAGTGAAAGGCAGGAGAGCCAGGTACCATTGTTTATATTACTAAAACAGCATTCAAAGTGCAGCTTTCATTGCTCTGTTAGCACATAAATTCGTAAAAAATTGTGGATGTGAGCTCAGTAAATAAAAACTGCATCACCAAAGACTTACTAGACGTCATGAAGACCAGCCAAAACAAAGGTCAGTGCTCTGGTTTCTCTCGTTTATAAAAATTTCCACTGCATTGTATAAGAAGCCATACTTTAATAAAAGGACGCATTACTTTAATAAAGGGACACATTACAGATGAGCCAAATATTGCCATAGAAATTTCCGAAAAGCATTCGCTTGCAAAACAATGAACATGGTTTAAACCAATTCACATTTTGGACAAGGTGAAATTTTCATATACACTGACACTCCCATGATGTTGTGTTGCCCATCAGGGAACTCCCAAACATGGTGGCATTGGAATATTTCTGTGAGGGCCCGTAATCAGTCCATCTCTCTGTCGTGTGCCTTTTTTTTTTGTAAGTCAGCATGCAAAGGGGTTCATCTCAAAGTATGGCACAGATGATTGTGAACTAATGACAAAGAGCTACCACAATAAATGTGGAAAACGATCATCAGGAAATGTGGGTCTATATTTTCTTGCAGATTTATTCGATAGAAACAGCCAAAAAAGTTCCGAGGCTAGCACTGACCCTCTGTGCAACACTGATAAATTCAAGGATGTCCTCCTGAAGAGCAGCATAGACCTTTGAAGGCCCACGCTCATCCCATAGGCACACTGCGTGGATGTCCCTGTAAATAAATATGTCAATGTTTAATCAGTGCTCCATTAGTCAAATTAAGAAAAAGATAATCAAGCACCCAGAATGTTAATAAAATTGTAAAATGCGCAGCCAGAGGGCAGGAGCCATGAAAGACATACATGTACGTCATCCGCTAACAGAAACAAGACGGTAATACGTACACATTTTGTGTTTGCCTGTATGTATTAAATGCGTACTTCCTTTTCTTTTTACACTGCTCTTCCTTGGCATGTGCTGCCACACTGCAGAAAGTTGCTTTACTACGGCGGTGCTCCAGCCAGCTAGTTCAGGCTTCATTCTTTGGCCGATTCCTGCCTGTGCCCACAAAACTGGTGGCTTTACGATTTAGAATTTTTCAAAAGGTGACCAATTAGTTACTCTCCCGTCTATTGATCCCGGGGATGCAATTATGCCTGTTCCCATGCAGGCGCTGACACAAATGATGCTGCTGCCATTGTGTTTGTTGTCTCGTAGACTCATAAAAACCACTTCCATCTCATTGCTGATATGACGAATGATTATTACAAGTTTCACACCTGTTTTTGCTTTCCGGACGCACTCATAACAACAAGTTAAGTGTGCTCACCCACGTAGCTCGCTTGTGCTATGGGAATGCACATAGACTTTTCTGCCACAAGCGAGTCTAGTGGCGATTCCTCCGAATTGCCACTCGACTGACGAGCGAAAGTACATTGCATACTTTTCTTGTTCATTTCTAAAGGGGTGTCGACACTAAAAGTTTGGCCTCGAATTTCTTTGCTGCATTATGTTGCTGCGGGCCTATTAGTCATAACACACATCATTTGCAGCAGTGCACAATAGTTAATTACTTACAGGCTTCTTATTACTAACCAGTCTCAGTCCTGTTTTGCAGGATTTCCGAAAATGACAAGCCACCGGGTGCAACTACTACTACAACTTAGCGGGTGGAACGCTCAACCAAGTCAGCACACAAAACTGTGACACTTCTGCATGGTCCCCATCAAGAAGTCCTTTCGAGCAGGAAACGGGAAAGCAGTGCCACCAAACACAAAACTTTCACTGCATGCACCGTGGCTGCGAACTCGCGAGCAGCCGCCGAAAAGAAATCTGCTGGTGAAAATGTGGAAAAACAGAAATGGTGATTATGACATTATCATAACTTGCTGTACCGGCTGAAGTGTGGTGACATCAGGGAAGCAGGCAGCCTACCGTCGAGTCACTGTTAAGGGTATCAATGCCGCGAGGTATGGCGTATAGCGCTGGATCATGCATGTGAACTTCAAGATTCATATTAAATTCTTTCCAAGCCTCATTTCTGTATGATGTTTTGAGAGGTCAGATGTCTTCAGCAGTCTTATTGCTTTTTCAAAGGCGGTTTCAGAAGGCAATGAGAAGAGACATCTTTTGGACATTCACATTGGAATGACTACACAATGAAAGTGCACAAGGCAATAGTAATGAGGCCGCAAATTCAATAAACAGAAGGAGCAAGATCAGATTACAAAGTTCATGAAGGAACAGATCAATGAAATATATTTGCATAGTAAAAACACACATTCATAAAAATAAAAGTGGTCGAAAAAGTCAACATGATTTGTTATTCTCGTATATTTTTACAGCAATTCACATATTTCGTAACACAGCTTCCTGTGGCAATGCATTCGTGCATTATATGCTGTTTGGCTCTTACACTTCAAAGACTTCATACACTTCAGATGTATGCGTGGTTAACAATATAATTTTGTTTCAGTTAACCAAAAGACTGATAGTACCAGAAAATTTTTTGTAGTGTTCTGCACCGAACTCAAACGAGAGTTTTAGAGAAAAAATGGGTCATTCAGATCGTTCAAACAATATCTCGAACGGGAACTCACCAGAACAATCCTTGCCATTCGTCTCTCGTGATGGGATCTTGGTGAAGCAGCTTCAATATCGTCGGCCGCATTTTGGGCCATCGCTCGTCAAACTGCAGCTGGGGTTTTTCCTGCATGAGTTTCTTCCAAGTCATGACGGCGCTCGCCAAGTTTCATTCGTTTATTGCAATGCGCGAGTTGAGGGTACTCGATTTCTCTTTGCGCAGTTTTAGAAAGCTGCGTAAGCTTAACGAAAAACCAGCTTGTGGCACGTCGATGCAGAGTGAATCTGTGTTGTCAAGTAACTAAAGGCATCGCGGGCTATGTACAGCCTACGATGCGCATAGCATCCCAACCGTGCAGACTTTTCCTCGAAGTTCAGTGCGCGACGTAGATTCAAGGTTCACCTGCACAAAACGAACTGCGCCATAGCGCCAAGAATAGAAACTATCGCAACGGACAATTCTGAGATTACTGCGAACCTAAAGCGGCGCTCTTGCATCAGAGCGAAACGCGCGATTTCTTGGTGTCATTCGACCATAAGGCCATCAAACATCTACCAAACTACGCTGAGCGGGTTGAAATGAATGCGACTGTTCGACCACAAGCAGACATCCCAAACAAAAAATTTCCTGCAATTGTACGGACAGCCGTCAAACTAAAAAAGTTTGTTCACAACTATCAACTGCCGTTTCATTTACTTGCCATTTAAACCTAATGCGACCGGCCTTACGGACACTTAATTCGCAGTGCAGAAGCGAGTCAGTTTAGCGGCTAGCTCGGCCGGTGCATGATCTACACGATCATCAGCAACAAGCACGACATTTACGAAGCAAAACGGAGAAGGCCTTGGGATGAACGCAGCTAGAAAATCTTACCTTTATTGCCGCCGCCATGCTAGCTGCAAGCACGACTGCAGCGCCGCCGCGAATTAATTTGCATCTTGCGTAAACTTTTCCTCGAATAGTCGACAAAAACGCAACGTTCGTGAATGTGTTTCTCAGTAAAGTTGCCGCCGTAAAAAAATGCTTGAAGCATGTATCTTGAGTAAACAATCAGACAAATACTAACCACTTTCACATAAATACGAAACAGTTTGTTTTGGCCGTTTCCTCGCATCCTGGCAGTGTAGCGGTCCTGTCGTCTAATAACAACAATCCACGCGCAAAATGGCGAGCTCTACTGGAAGAAGTCGCTGGGACGATAAAGGAAGTGCTAGTCTAGGTAATTTGGTGCACGTTCGCTTCTCACTTGTACAATTTTAAATTTCTGACTCATGCGAGTAGCTGGGTTCGATGCACTTGCCGATCTTGCGGCTTGTGCGCTAATGCTAGTTGCAACCTTAGGACTACAACTTCGGGCGGTCTCGTTTTCCCGCAGAACCGATCTTTCCGTAGTGGAATGCTCGGTAGTAGTTGAGAGAATCCCGTAGGGTAGCGTGATAAGCAGTGTGTTATCTTGCTTTCTTTTGCTTTAGAGACTGCGTAGGAGCATTGCACGATAGGCTGACGTAGCACGGCTATCGGGAGCGCGGTGGTGTTTTGTTGATTGGCGTGTCACTTGCCGGCATTTGATTAATCAAGCCGTTGCTTTAAACCTGCCAGTGTGTTTGCCGTTGACCTAGGCGGTGGCACTACTGCGGTAGCGTCAGGCCGCCATGGTGACGATCAGGAGTCGACGAGCCCCGCCGACGCGGAGAAGCGAAAGCACGACGACGGAGAAGATGCGACCGACGATTCCCCCAAGAAGCCGAAGCTTACCATGGGGTTCTCCCGGACTTTCAGCAGCGCCAAGGCAACCGAGGAGAAAAAGCCCGGACCAGCGCCGATCTTGATCAAGTTCGGCGGACCGGTAAATAGCATTGATGAGTTCTGAGCGCGTGGCGCATTGCTGGTGTTTCCCGCGCCAAGACTGCTTCGTAGATAGTGGAAGCAAGGTTTTAATTTACTCTGCAAGCACGCAGGCTTGCAGCTGCGAATGTTTCTTTAGTCTCGTCACGAGCGTCTACTTGTAATTGGTTCAGCAAAAAAAAAAAAAAAACTGAAGTCTGAGTATTGTGAAATAATTATAAGCATA
Organism: Rhipicephalus annulatus; assembly: GCA_013436015.1. Classification (NCBI taxonomy): domain Eukaryota; kingdom Metazoa; phylum Arthropoda; class Arachnida; order Ixodida; family Ixodidae; genus Rhipicephalus; species Rhipicephalus annulatus. Next base: position 530,688 of record WOVY01002292.1, on the reverse strand, counting down.
ATAGGTGTTGGGTGGTTATTTGTCCCATTGTCATACGGATATGATGTCGTAAGCTGGTTAACTTCAAGTGTGTGCCTATTTTTGCACGACGTCACGCCTGGTTCAAAGCCTTGAGGTTTGTTGACATTCATGTCTAAAAGATTAATTGGCCATGTTGAACCCCCACACACAAAGCACACCAGGAAAAGGTGTGCCACAAGGATCCGTCCTTGGGCCCCTTATGTTCTTAATTTATATTAATGATTTGCCTTCAACAGTTTCAGCTAACATCAGAATGTTCGCAGACGACTGCGTCATCCATTCAACTATAAATAACTCTAGACCAACATGCTTTACAGACTGATCTTAACCACGTAATAGACTGGTGCCAGCAATGGCTAACGACTCTAAATCCTAGTAAATGTAAATCTATCTTTCTCTCGATGTTCTGCTCCCCTTTCTTTTCCGTATTCAATTTCTGGTGTTCGCATCGAGGCCGTTAACTCATTTAAATATTTGGGGGTGACCTTATGCAATGACCTATCTTGGCGCACTCATATTACAAATATTGAGCATCTGCCAATAAAACACTGGAATTCCTGAAACACAACCTTTATCATGCCCCCACGCACGTAAAACTACTAGCCTTCAAATCGCTCATCAGACCGAAACTGGAGTACGCATCCAATCCTACCTCACATCTGCCCTGAAAGCAGTCCAAAACTGTGCTGCTAGATTCATTCATTCCACTTATCATTACCGAGCTAGCGTATCATTATTGAAAGCGGAATCCGGTTTGTCTAATCTCTGTCTTCGTCGTCATATTGCCACGCTATCTTTATTCCACAAATTTTATTACAGTGATCTCTATCATCCACCTTACATCGTTCACCTTAGGGGCATACTTCATCGCCGCGGACATGAACTGCAAGTGTCACGCCCACGTGCTCGCACCCTCACATTTTCCTCTTCACTTTTCCCCCGAGCAGCAACAGATTGGAATGGTTTTTGCTGCACCATTGCAGCCATTACTAATCCATCAAACTTCTTAGGCAATGCAACGAACTTTCTTATTGAGTGAATTCACCGGGCCACACTGTATACCCTCCCCTCATGTAATACCTCCTTGAGGGGTCTTTAAGGAAATAAAGTGGTGTGATGTGATTAGGGGGCCTAGTTAATTTTTATCATTGTATTGCAATGACTTTTGTTGTTTGCGGATGATAGGTACTCTGTGTGTGTGTGTATATATATATATATGTATATCGCTGCGGACTGCCAACAGCAGTGTTTTTTTTTTTTGTCATAAATGTCGAACATTTATGCAGTCGTCACTGAGTGCATAACAGCTGAATGTGTTTACGAATTTTGCTTATTGTATCATGACTTTTCGTCGAGCAAGGTTGCGTAGCACTTACTGAAGCAGGATTGGCCATGCTTGAGAAAAGAAAATGCTTTGGAAATCTTGCATTTCAGTTCTTGCTTACTTCTTTAAAAGATCATGAGTCTGTCAAAATCTGGCGTGGGCTCCATGAGTGCAGGCAGCTTGATGAGGTGTTTCCTTTATTTTTTTTTTTTTCACCACACTATTCACTATCCATAAGTATATTCGATTTCGTTACGGTAAACTTTCCGCTTTATTGCTAAAAAAATACCAAGTTTCTTTAATGTGTCTTGCCATTGTGTGGTTGGCGATGATCATAGACTTTCACTGGGAACAATCATTCAAGTTATTCAGTCGGTGAGGCCTTTTTTGTTGTTGTTTTTTAGCATGTTGTTTTCTTCAGTCTGACCCATGTTTCTCATGCCCTAGTAATGTGTAAACCTGCCCAAACTAGGCTGCTGTTGACTGCCTACATGTTTCTTCTTTTTCACCGGGCCTATCCAAAGAAATCCAAAGAGCAGAAGACAACCGTGAAGAAGAGCTCTAGCTTATCTGTCGCTGAGGCCTTCAACCAGAGCAGTGATGTGAGTTATCTTTTACTGTCCTCGCTGAAGTTTGTTTGAACACAGTGACCGAACGGTTACGCTGCCCACTGCAGGAAGAAGAGGAGATGCCACCCGAGGCGAAAATGCGCATGCGAAACATCGGCAGGTAACGGGGCAAACCTGTTAGATGATGAGAGGAAGGGGGCTGACAGTTTCTTTTTTTTTTTTTTTTTGTCACATGCAGGGACACTCCTACATCTGCTGGACCCAACTCGTTTGGCAAGACTCGCAAGGGCTTTTGCGACATCAAGAAGGTTTTCGAGCGAGACCTGAAATCCAAAATGAATGAAGTAGCCGACTGAGAGCAGCTTTTTTTTATACGTGCTTGACAAGTGAGCTAGAAACTAAGGAATGCATTGCTAGCTCGCATTCTTTTTTTTTTTTTTTCAGGCTGATTGGCATTGTCTGCGTCATTGTTTGATCGTCATACTTTTGCTTTGTATAGGTGGTACACTGGGAGAAAATTCATAAAAATTGTATTGGAAAGTTAGGACCAAAAAAAAAAAAAAAAAAAACAAGGCTCTCATGATAACGTCCCATTATTCAAGATATTGTAGCAGCATTTACCCTAGATGGCACTGCAATATATTTTTTGTTACTTTCTGCTTTTGGTCTGTAAATAAACATGTCAAAACCTCCTAAACTTCTTTTCTGGCTACATTTTGAATTTGACCAGTTATGAAAGAGGCATATGGGAGCTAGTTTGAGACTAACAGCCAGGTAAAATGTGTGAAGCGTGCATTGTAAATAAATGGAACATAAATGTATGGAGGCCTTTATGCTTTATTGCCTAAGTACTTCTCTATTCGCACTTTGTTTGCTCACTCCAGTATATCGAGCCAGTCATCTCGTTAGTGTGGAACCTTTTATTGCTGCAGAGCTATTACATTCAAGTTTTGCCATATGTCCATAGAAAAGTATCATCATGATTCATCGCGTGTTCGTTCACAACCCAGGCATCTTGTACAGATAGTGAACGAGAAAAGCTGAAACCTCATGCGATTATGGTTTGGAAAAAAAACAGATATTTGGGCGAGTTAGTAATAGTTCTGCTTGCATGGTGCACGCCTATTTTGCTCGATACTGGGGTCACTTTTGTCTGGCAAGGGTTGGCACAGGCTTTGGCAAGAATGCCCAGCATTGACTTGGCTTCACTGGAACAGTATGAAAGCCTGTGGTCGTATTGTTGCCCGAGGACAATGGCAGAGCTTAGGAAGTGTTACTTAAGCAAACTGAGGCAGCAATGAACTGCAGAGCCTCACAACAGCTGTGACCACACCAATTTAGGTAAATTTTCTTGGGTGTAGCATATACCCTCAAAGAGATACACGTGTTGAAAACTAAAATTACGAGCAAGAAACAAGATTCGAAAAAAAGGAAGACTTGCACAGAATTATACTGGAAAGTGTAATGAGAAATATTTTGAGAAAAATTGCTTTTTGGAGACGGCATTGCCTCAAAGTGAGGTGAACCAACACTGATCCACTTTTCTCACTACTCCAAGGTACATGTGCCCTTCCCCTAGCGGTAAAGTCATGAAATGCTTTTAACTCTCAAAGACTTTCGTTCTGGTGATATCCGTTGACCCAGCCCAATACGTCAAAGGGGAGCACTGTAAAATGAAAAAAATTGGCAGCATATCCACGGAGTGAATGATGGAGAGTGGGGCGAAGCATTTGTCCGTCCATTCGTTCTTGCTTCCGTCTGTCCATGCATCCGTCTGTGTGACCGTCCATCCGCCCGTCCGTGTGTGCGTCTGTTTGTGCGTTCGTCCATGCATCCGCCCCTGCGTCCATCCATGCATCTGTCTGTGTGTCCGTTCGTCCATCTATTCATCACGCCAAGTACCACCATCTCGCATCTTTTCATCATATATTCCCCATATAGAAGCACCCCCATCCAGCGGACATTCCAAGGACTAAACGAGAGGTGGCACAAGCACACTTTCTTACGGCTTGCACTTCGGGTTGTGGGGATCTGAGGCGCGCCTGCGACCATTTCGCGGGCATTCCGCCGCACGGCCACACCCTTTTGCTTTTCCTGCTCTGATAACGACGCGTGGCGATAGATGGCGCCACGTGCGGGCACGCGCGCGCCGAGGGAGCGCTCTCTTCTCTGTGGTCGGCGCCGGGTAAGCACGTGTTTTCCTTCGTCCGCGTCCCCTTTGGGAATCGCCGGACTGTAGCCTGCCTGGGGTGGCCTTGGGCACCTCGGCAGGCGTGTTTACTTGAGTGCTAGCTTCGGTAGCGTACGCCAAGCCCACAGCGGTGCCTAGTGCTTGAAGTGGTCGTACCACAACGAGCCGCACTTGCCGTAGGCCTACGCGTACGAGGCTTGCCCTAACACTCGCGACCAGGCCCATTGGCCACCGTGAGAGTGCGCAGCATAGCCGCGAGGGACCTTTTCCCGACCGGCGTGTCAAAGCTCGCCATTGCCAGCTGCGACGTGCTCGCGGTTTTCCCCTTATTGTGAACGTCCGCGTGCGGGTGCCTTTGCTACCCGCGTCCCGGGAGCGGACGTTGTACTGTTGTGCGGGGTGCCGTCAGAGGCAATAAAGTGTTGTGTATTTGTGCATTAGAACTCTGTCTATTTGCCGCGCTAAGCGCCTTATTAGTAGAGCGCGCGCGGAGCGGCGCGCTACACGCGAGTAAACGGAGTGGCGGCCCTGTGGCTCGCTAAGCGTGAACCCGCGGTGATCGTCCGCTGCAGTTAGTAGCGGGGTCACCATACTTCCTCCTCTCCTTAATTCACCCTATATACCGGTCTGCAAAGGCAGCTGGTCGTCGCCCATACATATAAAGGCGTCATGCAATGGGCAACAGCTAGCCTCAGCCTCGCTCTGCAACTGCTGCTGAAGGAAAAAAAATAAAAACACAGAATACACATGAGAAATACAAAAAAACATATATTTTGCCTGCTGCAGCGTTCTGGAGGGGGGGGGGGGGAGGGGGCTCCGCTTGGCCTTACAGTTCTAAAAGACGGTCGACGTCCATTGTGGCGACGCCGTCCATAAGTGGTTCGTCGGTGGCTGCGGGCGGTGGCAGCCCTGACAGCAGTGCCGCGAAATGGGGGTCCTCCCCCATTCGCTGTCGGCACAGGGCCGCCAGGTCCGTGTCCGAGCGCTGGCTCAGCGGGGCTGGATTTGACGCCTTCCTCTCGGTGGCCATCCCCTCAGCGGCCGCCTTTGTCCGCGCCACGTGCATGGCACCCTTGTAGTGGCACTTAAAGTGCACGGTCACGTGGCGCAGAACCCCACCGCTGCATCGGTAGGTAAAGTTGGGCGCCTCCGGCTGCCTTCCGCCAGCGTGCAGCCCCGGAATGGCCACGGGACACGGTCCAGCGGCAGGTCGCGCCGAACACGCCGCTGCGTTTTCCACGGTGCGTCGCTCACGAAGTAGCGCGGGACCTCCTGCCGCGCCCACGTGGCCAAGCTCCGCCCTGGTGTTTTGGGGACCGGTGGCGGTGTCGATGTTGTTGATCCCCGCCGCCGGGAAGCCCGCCTGGTGGACTTGGGTGGTGCCGAGGTGGAAGGTTCTGGCCGCCGTGTGGGTTTCTGGCTGGAGGGCATGTCGCTGAAGGGCATGTGAGCACGACGAGTGACGACGACCGGCATCAGAACAAGAATGGCGCACCGCTGGCAGTCTCCGGCTTCCCCCGTCGCCCCACCGACAACCAGCGCCACCTATGTTGACGTAGGGGTCATTGACCCGGTTCTTCCCCCTCTCCGCACCACACAGACACACACACCTGCAGCACCAGAGCGTCCTTGAATGTTCCCGCGAGCGACCGGTCGCTACCCCTCCGCAGGGCAAAACGAAAAAAAAAATCAAGAAAACATGAACGCTCAACAGACAATCAGCAGCAGTAACTGGGCGGGACCGACTTCTTTGCAAGCACTGGCTGTAAAGAAGTTAGTTAACTGAGACTAGACAGTAAAAATGAGGGCCTTCGGTTGCGGAAATAAGCCCGCCGTCCGGCACGAAATCACTAAGGTGACTGCTTCCTCAGATTATACCGGTGCGTGGTCCGAATGCGATCCGCTGCGCCGGGTGTGCGCCGTTGCTTGCGCGAAGAGCCACTGGGCGCTGGCGCAGGCTCATCAGACCTTGACGCAAAGGCTTCAGGTCTGCGATGTCGGCACGGCTGAGTTTTCCCGAAAGCGGGTCTTACAGTAAGTACGCGAGTGGAGTCCAAGCTTTCTCCACTCGGTACGGACCAAGCCACTTTGGAGCGGGCGAAGTTGAGAAACCCTTGCTCGCGTCGCTAAGAGCGTGGTTGCGCTTCAGGACGAGGTCACCTACCTTAAATGAAAGGTGGCGACGTTGTCGGTCGTACTGGGCCTTTTGCTCAGCCCTGGCCGATGTCAAACTCTGCCTCGCTCTACTGAGAGCTCGACAAAGCTCAACTAATAATAAGGCGTTTAGCGCAACGCGGCAAATAGACAGTGCTCTAATGCACAAATACACAACACTTTATTGCCTCTGGCGGCACCCCGCACAACAGTACAACGTCCGCTCTCGGGACGCGGGTAGCAAAGGCACCCGCACGCGGACGTTCACAATAAGGGGAAAACCGCGAGCACGTCGCAGCTGGCAATGGCGAGCTTTGACACGCCGGTCGGGAAAAGGTCCCTCGCGGCTATGCTGCGCACTCTCACGGTGGCCAATGGGCCTGGTCGCGAGTGTTAGGGCAAGCCTCGTACGCGTAGGCCTACGGCAAGTGCGGCTCGTTGTGGTACGACCACTTCAAGCACTAGGCACCGCTGTGGGCTTGGCGTACGCTACCGAAGCTAGCACTCAAGTAAACACGCCTGCCGAGGTGCCCAAGGCCACCCCAGGCAGGCTACAGTCCGGCGATTCCCAAAGGGGACGCGGACGAAGGAAAACACGTGCTTACCCGGCGCCGACCACAGAGAAGAGAGCGCTCCCTCGGCGCGCGCGTGCCCGCACGTGGCGCCATCTATCGCCACGCGTCGTTATCAGAGCAGGAAAAGCAAAAGGGTGTGGCCGTGCGGCGGAATGCCCGCGAAATGGTCGCAGGCGCGCCTCAGATCCCCACAGGGTCTATTTCCCACCTTTAACCACCTCGAGTTCATGGTATATACAAGTTCACTGTATTCATGGCACTGCGGCCCAACGCTCGCTAAACCTTTCTAAAACCAAGGAGGTCACGCGTAGCAACCTTTTCCTGTGAGATAGATCTCAATTTACATGCCAATGGCTGCTAATGAGAAATGAGAGACAGGAGAATTCGGCTTTTACTTTCTTACGGCTTGCGCTTCGTATCTACTTCTCATTTTTAACCACCTTGAGTTCATTCATGGTATATACAAGTTCATTGTATTCATGGCACTGCGGCTCAACGCTCGCTAAACCTTTCTAAAGCTAAGGAGGTTACACCAAGCGAGTATAACGTAGCAACCCTTTCTTGTCAGATAGTGCTTAATGTACGTGCCAATGGCTGCTAATGGGGATCGCAGCGTGCGTGTTAACTAAAAGCCGAATGCTCCCGTCTTTCATTCCCTATTAGCAGCCATTGTTATGTACATTGAGCACTATTTTTTATTGTTCAACAACGCACAGAAGAAATCTCTCACCGGCACCACCTTGGAAGTCAAAATGTTATACTTGTTACATACTACAATGGCTACAAGGGACGAACAAGTGCCGCTGTAAGGAGCTCCGCCCCTAAAAAGCCATTTGCTCTTCAACAGTGTGCTCAACATGATTTGGCAGGTTGGTTGCAGCATTCTGCTGGACCACAAGTTGTCTGTGATACTTTGCTTACCATCGTTTCTGGTTAAACACAAATCGTGTATTGCATGTGGACTTCTTACACCCTGTTTTGCCTCTGAAGCGCTTTAGACGCACTTTAGAGTGCCACTTATTCAAGAATTGCTTCGTAACCCTGTGCAACACCGCTGACCGTTAACACTGCAGTGTCTGCTTGGTAGAGAATGTTGCGACTCGTGTTGTGGCATTCTTGCAATCTTTTATTAGCCAATTGGCAAAGCTGGTAATGCAGATATCTTCTGTTACCCATGCCACGCCGCGCTCCAAACTAGCGATGCAAAACTATTAGTACAATGGCTATGCATAGTACTGTTGGTATTTTTTACCAATAATAGCATAAGGAAATCGGTAGTACCATCAGTAGTATTACTGCAAATAAATACTATCGATAGTGCTGTGAATAATTGGGCTGTTGTAGACTAGAAATATTGCCAAAATATTTGCAATAGCCGCAGTGAGTATGCTAAAATACGTCAGTCAACAGGTTCATATTCAACAAATCAGTTGCACATTACAACTAATAAACCTAGCTCGTAATATTTTTTAAATTTTGAAGTAACAAAATGTAGAATAAATTTAAAGAGATATTGAATAAAATTCTTGCCACCAAGATTTTTAACCAAATTCAATATAGATGAACATGATAATAGATAAATAACCAAAATAGATAAACATGATAACTACTGGATAATAATGAATAGAATGTGTTTTTCACGAAATGCTGTGTCTAGTGGCTACACCATAAGCTAAAGGAGGGTACGTTTGGAAACATCGCTCATGCCTGAAATGGGCAAGCCAACAATGCCGGCAGTCGCCGGAGCATCGGTCGATCCGCTATCAGCTCCCCCTATGGTTCCCAGAACCACGAACAGCAGCACCATTGGAGAACAATGCGTTTGGCCAGGGTAATGCATCAGTGCTTTTGTGGAAAAGAGAAAGTGGAATTGAAGGAGAGGTAGAAAAAAGAAAAAGGAGAATATAAGACGTGCGCCTTGCATGTGCCTTGGCTGCTGTTGCTGCTGCATACCGGAGCTATAATCTCCTGAGCACCACCACCAGTCAATTGCTCCATCCGGTACGCCCCTACTTTCCGGCCCTCCTCAGCCTTCCGGAGTTTGTAAACTCCAACGGGCTGCTTTACCACCGCTAACCATCGGCCTTATTCAGGCCCTTCACCTTGCTCCTCCTGTTCCACCGTATACCATGCCCTTGAGCAACCGAAGGGTTGACGCCGTTGATTTTACACTATTGATAATGTTCCTGGTAGTTATTTTAACCACTGATAGTTCTCAAGTACCACTTGAAATACAAAGGCAAGGAGTGTGTCCTAAAGGTGTGGCACAATCTGAAGTTGAAGGGAATATTAACGAAAATTATGGACTGGCGTTTGCGCGACACATCGCAATAATTGAACCATATTATGAGCCCTTACGGGCTCCAGCAGCAATAGCCGCGTAGTATTTAATCCAGGCAAAAACTGTAAAAGAACTTCCTGAATTGTGTCTGCAAGATCAGAGCTGGCAATTATTCCTTGCCTCCATCAGGAGCACTTGCTTTCAATCCTTCAACTATCCTTTGTTGTCCACCGATTAGTAACGTAAAGCTAGAATAATTTGCACGGAATTCTCTGAAGAAAAGCTTTTTTTTTTTTTTACAGCAAAAGCTGTAACGCAATCACAATAAGGGCTGTAGTCTTTTGGTGCCGTAGATATCTTCCGCTGCCGCTCGTAACTGCTGTCATGCAATTAAAAAAAAAAACGCAGCATATCCACGGAGTGAATGATGATAAGAGGGGCGAAGCTTTGAAGTGTTTTATCGGCAAACCGTGAATCTTTTGCTGGCCACGTCCGTCCGTCTGCCTGTATGTGTGTATGTTTGTCTGTATGTCTGTCGGTCCGCCCGTCTAGTAAACACCCCAAGTATCGCGATCTCGCATCGTTTCATCATATATTCATTATATACAAATACCGCCATCCAGCGGACATTCCAATGACTAAAACAAGAGGTACGTGGCTACTACATACAAAAGACGCACGACCCACGCCTTAAGGAGCTTTAACCCTAAAAAAGCGCTAAATAAAAAATAATACTCAGGGTTTAACGAGGTTCAGACCGGAGTCCTCTCCGTGGCAGCCCAGTGTTCTATCACTGAGCTACACCAGCGCTTGAAATTACGTTGCAAACGGACCTTACGAAGGCTTCTAGGCTAACGAATTACATTAACATGTGTAATAAAGCATTTTAGAACAGTAAAGTAAAGCCAGGTGTCACACAATGCAAATTGCATGCTGAGTGGGTCGTTAAATGCTGCAAGGTTCAATGCTGCAAAGGGCATGAACATAGTGCACGTAATGCCTAACAGGTGTGAAGTGGATACCACGCTACTCCGAAGAAGTACGAATAATGACATAGCGGATGAACAGATCCATGAACTCAATTAGATCCTTCGAAACATGCTTTAGCAAGTTGCGGGCTGCTCTCACGTCGGAGCAGAAAGACCAAGTTTCTCTGTTGCGTCGCGGGACCATTGGACTGCCCATAACTATTGCTCAAGTCCGTAGCTTTAAATAGCTTCCTCCCATTTGGACAGCGTTATGACTTCACCACAGCGTAGTGTGGGGCACCGCCAGAGCGCGTGTTTCAAATTAGCTATATAACTTAGAAGTGTCCTTCGTGTCCTTCTTGTCTCTGTGTCGTCGTTTTGCTCTCGCACTATAACTATCGTTAGCTATATAAGCTTAGAAGAAACATGTATTAGTTGGCTGTATTTCCAGATATATCTTGTGCAATAGCACGTGGTTAGGGTGCACCCTGACCTGAACAAGCCCGGGTGTCAGAGCCTGAGGTCTGCTTAGTTTTCTGTGTGATGGAGGGTATTGTCTTTGCGCCAGGTAAAAATGTCGTGCCAGTTCGTTATATGAAATAGAGGAGTCCCAGTTCTCCGAGATGCCAGTGCTCTGTCCGCCCGCACCCCCTCCCCGATAGCTAGGCAGCTTACTAATCCTTGCGTAGCTAGGTGGGCTGACTCATTAAGATGGAGCAGGGCTCTCTCAATGCCTCCCATGTGAACTGGGAACCAAATGAGTGTGTGGAGTGGATGCTTCATATAAATTGTCGCTTAGTGGATACCATGCAAGTGTGCTTGTTGTAGCTGCCCCAAGAGTGTTGATAAAAAGGCTTTCTACGGAGACATGGTTTTAAGTGTGAATACACTTTATAAGCGACCCCAAACCATTCACCGCCGTCGGCGGCGTCCGCAGTCTTCTCTCTATCTTTAAAAGAAAGAGGACTTGGCGGGCCGCAGCGCGACGCTCTACCGAATAAGCCACGGACGCGACGCTGATATCGGTGTCAGTAACGCGCCTTATACCCCCTCCCCCTTCGCTCGCTCCTCCGCTCTCCTCGCTCGCTGCAGCTGCGCGCGCACCCCTCTCTCTCGCGCGCCCGCCTTCTCTCTCAGTCTCCCGTCGAGAGACGGTCGCGAGGGGGAGTAAAGTTAAAATCCTTTGGCATTCGCCAGTGAGTTAACGTAAACTACCCCGTGTGATCTAATTGCGATTCCCAGGAACCATTACACCATAAAGGCACCATAGTGTGATTAATAAATATAATAGTGCGAATTAATAAACACCCCTCATAGCATCACCCCGTGTATTCGCACTTAACCATGTTCACCCTCGGGGAAATGCTTGGGAGTTTTTAGGGAGTTTTAGTGCTGGGTACCCAAGCGGCTTGCGTACGCAGGACGTTGGGGCGGCGGTATTGCGCATGCGCGAAGCCCCAAACAGATGCGTCGCAAGATCGCTGGGGCGATGCGTCTGTGCGCTGCCACCACTGGCCTCCTAGCGGAGATAAGCTGCCCCGGCGCACATGCTGGCGCATCATGTTACCTTCACGGCGAGCAAAGCCGAGGCTGGCCAGAGCCACCACTTTGACATTTAAGTTTTAAGCGCAAATATTATAGTGGCTAGCCACCATACAAATAGCATGACACAAAGGCGCGAAATCTCGGACAGCATGGATTGGCCGCCTTGTAAGGTCCACCTTCGCAAGAACTCACAGTATCCACACTGCGGATACTCTAGCCGTCAAGTTAAAATAAGCCAAAGTGCGAGCACTTTAGCGATTACACGGTTTCAGCCAGATTACCAAAGCTAGAATGGCCTGGAACATAGAAACTAAATATAAGCCAGCCCCGATCAGCTGAATAGGTGGCGCCATCTATCGCAGCTATATTGAAACAGCCAATCACAACATTGTTATTGCAGAAACATTGTGCATTGTACATATGATGCAAAAACTGCGCAGCGACAATATTACAAATGAGTAACGTTTTTATTTGTTTTTATCTCAAAAACATTACGCGTAAGCTAACAAGTTCATGACTGCGGTTGCACGAAGTGTCACAAGATGTCGACACTGTCGTTATATTAACCTTGTAGTTTTCACTTTTTTGCGTATAACAGGATACTGTACACAATGAAAAAAGTGTCCTGATCACTATGTATGTTTACTTTTACATTTTCAATCATAAAAATAATTAAATAATACTTACGTGACAAGACGCTATGGCGCTGCGAGCACGTGTGACCTAAGGCAGGGTCCTTAGTGTGACCTTCGTGCGGCTTGCGTTTGCGTGCGTGCCACTGTGGCGCCAACTAAAAGGCATTCCGGTTGGGTATGGGTTGGGCACGCAGCGCCGCGCGCTCCCAAGCCCGCATCGCCCCAAGAGAATGCGTACCCAGCACTAAAACACCCTTTTGTTTTTTGTTGTTTAATAAACATCTCTCAACCTTGCCGGCTTCTGCTAAACAGATTTCTAATATTCAGTGTCCCTTCAAAAGTTGTCGATTGATTCACCATTGCGCAGCATTTTGTTAGGTGGTGGAGTGCAAGACAGGACCAAAGAACTCTGGAAGTCTGATACTTGTCCTTCTGTAGCGCTTTGTGTTGCACCACCTCAACACAACTGAAAATAAACTGGGCCCAGTCATAATCCTTCTTACTCAGTAATTAGTTAGCCTGCTGTTTAGCTCCTCTGAAAGAGTGAGTGCTCATAAAGGTGTTCGCTTCTGACTGGAATCCCCAACCAATTTTTCATCAGCTTGAACCTTTCTTCAAGAGTGAACCATATGAAGTATGCTTGTTGAAAGTACATTCATTTTGTATTCCTTAAGGAATGTGATTGTGCGCGTTTGAAAAGTGCGCCACGCCATCAGCCTGTACCAAAGAGGACGATGAAGATGACGCTCGGTTGCGGCACCTGTGGGCGTCAACATTTTGGGCCAATAAGGTGCCTCCACGGAGATTTAGGAGGGCCGCGGGAGAAGAACAGTGAAGCCAGGTAGACGTGGCCGAGTCGGGACCGAGTGAAGAAGGTGGCCAGGGCGCGGGAGTGGCGGCCAGCAAAGCTCCTCCATCAAGGTCCCAGCGAGCTCCAACCTGGACACAGAGCTTCTTCTCGTCGCCCGACGTGGGCCAGGCTGGTTCTGGTCTTCTGGCGTTGGCCAAGAAACGTCTCCGGCTTCGTGTGCGAGCTGCGGCTGCCGAACGCCGAAATGTCACTTACTTCGACCACCCCGACGCTTCCTTCTGTGCCAGTTAACCACGTGAGCGTCTCAAGCTAATCGCCAGTCTTTCCCTGCTGCACGAGTGCGTTTTCACCATTACTCCGTCGCATCAGTTGCAAGTCCCGCATCACCGCTGTCATCGTTTGCGTGAGTGCATCCATGCCTTGGTAGCACAGCTTTTGCTGCAAGCACCTCGTCCCACTATGTCGTGACAAGGTTCATTTTCCACTGAACATTTATGTAATGCACTGTTCACGTCTTTAGCCGTTTGTTCTTCTTGCTAACCTCTTTCTAGTTATGCATGCTGTGTTCTTTTTTCGCTATTTGTATTTTAGGGGTTTTTAAAATATATTAAGTGTTAGGGATTTGGTGGGAGCAAATGGTCTCGTCGGCTCATTTCTCGACGATGGTTATGTCATCGGTGGTTTTTGCTTTACAGGAACCTACTTTGAGAGTTTGCCTATTAAATAGCCTCGTGACACTCCCAACAGCAGAGTTACAGATTTAACAAGTTTGCATTTTCCATCACCCTGTATATGTCGGCATTTCTGACCAATTATTAGCGGGAAACGTTGCTTTTAACATATTTTAGCTTGGTGTTGGAGTAAGCGTAGCTGCACGACCGAGTTGGCAGCACCTCGCAGCATCGCCACTTGTATAACACAAGCCGTGGACACCGTATGATGCCCCATGAATGAAGTGAGTATTGTCAACAGCACAGACGAGTTTGTAGGGCAAACGCAATATAATGACTGCTGCTCAACCGAGGCTGTTGTTTCTCGCCCCCGACTAGTCACTGATCATGGCACTAAACCATCATTTTGCTTTTTTTTTTCAATCTTTTTTCTCCAAGCACAAGCCCATCTTATGGTTCACATTGTTAATTTTTTCAGGTGATTGCTCGCCATTTCATTTTGTTACAAATTTATAAGAGTAATACTGGTGACTGAACTTCTAATTTATACTTTGGCTTTCTTTGAAATGTGTACTTCAAAGCATGATGTATGAGCGGCTTGCATGCAAGGAGCCAAGCACTGAACCTTCTGTTGATTGGCTACTGCCGAAATGGTGTATAATAAGCCACCGAATGAAGTAATCTATCGCTGATGGAGCTGTCACCTTTGAGCTTCATCACCACCTGCTGAATATGAAGCTCCCGTAGTAAAACTTCAACGGCAGCTGCATTTCGATTCATTCACAATGCACAGTAATGTACTTAAAAACATAAGTTTATTCACAGGAGCTTTTACTGTACATACAATAACAGCTATGTCGGCATCTCGGTAAAGTACAGGGCACAGAGAAAGACGTGACTCAATTTCTTTACAGCGCTATTTACATTTCCCTGTTGGAAGTGAGTGGATTTCTGCGTTGGTATCGAAAGTGCACATGGGAAGCACCAGGCATGAACCAGGACTACAGTATTGTGAGAAGTACACCTTACGCTTGACTAGACAAATGCACAAGGCAGTAACTACTACTGATGGCTGAGGAATGCAGCACTTCACGGACTTTCGTTATTTATGAGTGATCAAAGCAGCATTTTTTTTTAAAGAAGTGATTCGCAAACTCCGAACGCCAAGTCAACATCACTGGAGCAGTGGCCGCACCTATTCATTTCTCATTAGTGGTGCCCAAAATTTCTTCATCTTAAGCCTCTTAAGGATTCGAAGCCAAAAAGAAAACCATTGCCTCTGTTGACAACACAACGAAAATGGAGGCTTAACGCTGCACCTAGGTGAATGGTTTGGTAGCTATGACGACCCATATTGTTTTGCACACACCCTGGATCATTCTTGCAAAATCTTGTGCAACAATGCCTTGGGCGAGCATTCATTTAACTGTTACATGTAAATACACCATTGTACAGACATACATACATCATGTGCACACTTCCTTTCATGCATGCAATCATTATTTTTTTGTTATTTACAACATTATTATAGAACACTGTCTTTTGCAACAAACATGCAATGGTTCAACCTCGCAGACAGTTTTGTTATCACTTTGGTAATCTTAGGAACGCAGAAGCAGAGCGTGTCAAGAGTTCAAATACAGCCATGTTTTACACTAAACAACATACTGTGTTTCATCCGGGTGGTAAAGGCCTCGACTTCAGACAGACTGGCACATTTTGACCACCGCATGAAAACGAATGGCAAACGGGGCGAAAAAGTTGTCTCTACCGTGCGTACAGTTACAATCTTTCTAAGAGTATTGCTTTTCGAGATGCCAGAAATATAAATGACTGTGCTTTCTAGTCATCAACCGGTACGATTCTGTGGCCCCCTCCCGCTTTCCCACTTCATTCCTGCAGCATGGTGCAATATCTTGTCAAGCTTGGGTCATGGTGCCTGGACCTGCTAGTATAAGCACAAGCCACGCCTTGCTAGCGACGAAAACGCACCACTGCATACAAAAAAAGTGCTCATAAAGGGCAGCTTTCTGCAAACACACAAGTCCTTGATTTGAATGCATGACGGTTTAGACGTGCAGCAGAAACATCTGCGTACTGCAGCACAAGGCCCATTTTCCTAGGAACCACTCTTTCCATTCAAAGCCCGAGAGGTGGCTTCGAAGGCAGAATGGAGCTAGAAAGCAAGTCTCAGTATTTCAATATGAATAAGAAGGAACTTAATCGCATGTTTTCCTTTACATGGGTTTCCTGTCTCTACTGCAGGTGCATTGAGGAAAGCCACAGCACGAGGATGTTTGACTTCTATTGAATTTGCATGTGAGACACAAAGGTACTGGAACGAAGACTCATTGAGGTTCACCTGCACTATGAGAAGTGGCTCAGGGCGCTCTGTACTTCACCATCATTTCACGAGACTAAAAGCGTCTGCATGTGATCATGTTATACACCACACAGGCTTCTTCCTCCAAAAAGAGTACTCGGCAGTCCTTGCTTTTGTTGGAGAGGCAAGGCTGGGCTTGCACAGGTCATGCTGTGGTTACTTTGCACGAGCCAGAACTGGCACCGAACCAGCCGGTACTTGTTGACGAAGTGCATGGCATGTAAGTACGATCGCGAAACATGCAATGAAGGCATTTCCCTCCCAAAATACAAAAGATTTCGTGGCCTTTGGCTCAGTGACTGTGACTTTGTGAGTGATGGGTATTGAAAGAAAAAGATACTCTAGTCTCGCAACAAGTTTCGAGCAATTTTTCAGCGAGCCACAGAGCGCAAATGCAAGCTCCTTACACATGCCACCGAAAGCAACATTTTACAAAGAAAGTGCAACTAACTTAGAATGCCATACACAAGAACAATGCACATGGAGCCATACCAGGCACTCACAGTGATCAGTGAGCAATATAAAAAATGACGCGCACAACTCGTTAAATACCACAAAACAGCCAAAAGCCAAGCATGAACAGGTAGCAAGAAATACATCATAATGGTCATGTTTGGTTTTTGAACAATTTTATACTTTGAAATGAATTCTAACCAACAGGACCAACTTGCTCTGCAGTCTCGTGCCTGATTTTGCCACACGAATGTACGTCGCTTGCCGAAACAGAAAAGTTGACACTAGAAGCATAAATACTGGGAGTTTTATGTTACGTTGCTTTTGTGGAACTCCTGACGCTCTGCGCATTACCAGTTTTTAATTGGCCTATGCCCATGGTCAGAAAGTGGAAAGGAACTAAACTCTCAGCTTTGCCATGAAGAAAATACAAAGCACTCATCAATAGCAATTGCACACCCAGACCCCGATATTGTTTTCCGGCACTTGCGGACTTGACACTTCGCTGATGTCCAGCACCGTTAAGAAGCTGGCTTCTGACATCATGCAGCACTCCACAAATGAAGACTGCATGCTGAGCAGGAAAAAGGAGTAGCCACACTAGGAGTCTACAGCAACTGAAACGAGATGCTGCTGAAGAGTATGGCAAACCATTGTCGAATGGAATAACCTTTCATCAGGATGGGACTCCTTGCACTGCAGTCTTGTACAGAATACTAGTCTTTCATGATCAAACCAGCACACAAGTACGAAGAACGCAACAAAAAGAAGATGGTGGTTTGCTGGTGAAATGTAGTTTCCAGGAAAGAGTTGACTGGTTTCGTCATGCAAATGTATCAACTCGCCTGGCTTAATGAGCTCCTACAACCACTCTCGTTTCGGGCACCTCGTAAACACAAGCTACGGTGGCCAAAAATGTATCTTTTTCCACTCATAGTACGAAGTCGCCAGCCCCCTCATACACACAGAGAAAGTGAACCGGCCACCCTCTCTCTCTTTTTCACCTACTATGGCGATGAGGTCCGCCGCCACAGCGCCCTAGTGTCGCTCCCGCTCGACAGCAGGCGTTCGCAAGTGTGCGCCACTTGCTCGCGAGTGGCATGCCACCGGTGCAGGATCTGTCATCGCAGCTCCAGGCCATAACGGCTTTGCTCCATTTGAAGCGCGCCAATGGCGGCTGCCAAGTGCCGGACGTGCCGCACGTTCGAGATGCCCAATGCGCGCAGGTCCTGCTCTTGCAGCTGGGCAATGCGAGCCAGGTCGCAGAGTCGAGCCTCGAGGAATAGCGGCTCATACATCGGCAGGCCGAGCGAAACCAGCCAAGGCCGAAGGCCACCGGAGTAGTCGGCATCAACGCTGCTGCCGTGGCAAGAGTCGGCCAGGAAGTCATTGGGAACCTGCCACAGAGAATGCAGTATTTAAGTGGGCACTACAAAAGCTAAATTAAAGAGACATTCCAATGAAACAATGCCAGCGGTGTCAAAGTAAATGCGAACTGGGGCAAACATTAGCAATGCCATAATATAGGGGGCTCCGAGCAGTCATGATCACTGACAGGCGCACACATTCTGTTTGGCAGCACTGTAGACTTGTGCATATATTCTAAAACTTCAAAAATTTGAACGAATATTACTGTGTTCAAATTTACTTCGATTGGAAATTCAAAGGAAAATTTCGAATGAATACATATCTGTTAATAAAACTTGTTTTTGGTCTAGTTGGTTATCCGTCATATTGTAAGATATTCACCCCAATCTCGACTTTCGCAAACACTCACACAATCACTCATACAACCACTCGAGTAACACACACAGCATAGAGCGCTCCTCTTAATAAATGACACCACCCTATTCAATCTTATGCTACAGCTACTATCCGGAACTTGGGCAGTACATTTGGTGATGCAGTCCATACCGTCTAGCAGGCATCTTTCTCGATCCTGATTGGCCTTGGCTGAGAGATCCCTGTTCAAGCAGACCAGGTCGTGGGCGGAAACCCTTGGTGTGTGCTACTCGGGTGGTTGTGTGAGTGTTTGCGAAAGTCGAGGTTGCGCTGAACATCTTACAATATGACGAATAACCAACAAGCCCAAAAACAAGTTTTATTGAGCTATATTTCTAGTACAATGGGTCCCTCTTTTTATTTTCCGAACTGTGAGGATTGACCTACTTGTGTGCTACATCACTGAAGCCACCTGCAGAGCAAGGACTTACGCATTTTGCTTCGGGAAAGCTATCACTCCAGAAGAAGTAAGTGCCTTGTTTGGGTGAATGAAACCTTCTTGGGGACACGTCAAAAAAGTGCTGAAAATTCTTAAAGCAGAATTGTGGTGCCAAGTAAGGCTGTTTTATGACTGGCTACGTTTCATCCATCACTGTGAATACCCGGAACAAATTGCCACTTTTAAACTCGAGAAAATCAAGCCTCTTGTAACTCAGTTAACTGAATCAAGGTGGAGGGGCGAGCTGATCCCACTACTAAGGCTTCAAGAAAAACGAAGAATGGAAAGAAGTCAGGACATTGTTGTTCTCGGGGGTGCAGTGCTGCCTAAAGACATTGAAAAGCTGCTACGAAAGGGACCAAAGTACGCATGTACACCAAGGGTTTCCGCCCATGACCTGGTCGGCCTGAACAGGGATCTCTCAGCCAAGGCCAACCAGGATCGAGAAAGATGCCTGCTAGACGGTATGGACTGCATCACCAAATGTACAGCCCAAGTTCCAGATAGTAGCTGTAGCAGAAGATTGAATAGGGTGGTGTCATTTTTTAAGTGGCAGAATTTGATTAAAAAATGAGCGCTGTATGCTGTGTGTGCTACTCGGGTGGTTGTGCGAGTGATTGCGTGAGTGTTTGCGAAAGTCGAGGTTGCGCAGAATATCTTACAATAAGACATCTGTTAGTACGCACAGAGCCCCTGTACATGTGGTTTCACAGCAGTATAGAGGGGCTAAATGGTCAAAGCATTTATCTAAATGTATGTTAGTTTGCTCGCAACTTCCTGTAAAAGTGGTTTCACTACAGTAAGGAGTGCTAAGCCATGAAAACACCAGCTCAGGGAAAATCCACACTGTTGTGAAGCCTCACTTCAAGATTAAATGAACATATTGCCTTTGCAACAATTCATCATTTTTTAATCTTAAAAGCTTGTCATACTGGCTTATATGCTCTAAATATAGTAAATATTAAAACATAACGTCTTTTACGGGTAGTCACTTGCATTCCACGGAAAGTAAAATCCTGCTACTACACAAAGTTGTTACAACTTCTTCTGAATCAAAAAGAATGGCATTTTGCACAGACCTTGTTTCAATTAAAAAATAAAGTATTGTGCAGGTCTTGAAAAATGTGCCCATTTTCTTTGGAATATGTGATGTATATTGTTCGAATTCGATTCGAAATTATTCGACCAAACTCACTATCCGCTTGGAACCTACCGTAATTACTCGAATCTAACGCGCACCTTTTTTCCGGTTTAGCGAGTTCATAAATCGCATGCGCGTTAGAATCGAGTACGAACAAAAAAATTACGGCCGATCTATTGCCATCGGCAAATCCAAAATGGCCGCCCCCTACGTGCGTCGGCATGGCGCATCGGCCATTTCTGCCTATGTGTTTCCCATGTGCGGCACTTCGTACGTGTGCTGAGGAGTTCGTCATCTAGTAGTGCATTGGTGTCGACGGCGTGGAAGGGCCGACTCCAAAAACTCGAGTGCACCACGATGCCGCTTTTAAAAGAAAAGTCATCGCGTGTGCAGAAACGGACGGAAATCGGGCCGCATCGCGGTCGTTCGGAATTCCCGAAACGTGCGTGCGGGACCGGCGGAAACTAAAGCAGAAGATTGTCGACAGCAAAGCTTCTCGCAAAGGCTTC
This sequence comes from Rhipicephalus annulatus, assembly GCA_013436015.1. Classification (NCBI taxonomy): domain Eukaryota; kingdom Metazoa; phylum Arthropoda; class Arachnida; order Ixodida; family Ixodidae; genus Rhipicephalus; species Rhipicephalus annulatus. Next base: position 510,236 of record WOVY01002292.1, on the reverse strand, counting down.
AGTGGACCACAGCAGGGTCGGTTTCCGCAAATTAAAGAGCTGCTCGGCGAGTATGTGCTTGAGCAGCGAGCGGCACAGCGGCCCGTGACGACAGAACTGCTCCAAGTGCGGGCTATGCAATTAGTCTTAGAAAAAGGTCTAATGCGGAGCCAGTTCAAAGCGAGCAGGTGCTGGCTAACTAACTTTATGAAGAGGAAAGGCTTTTCCCTCCGAAGGGGAACATGCATATGCGAAAAGTTTTGCGGAGGAGTACGATGAAAAGCTTCACAGTTTTCAGAGGTTCGTCCTAAACTTGCGGCGCAACAACGGCTACCTGCTTGGGCAAATCGGGAATGCCGATCAGACGCCTCTTTACTTCGACATGCCTGGCACCACAACTGTCGAGAAGAAGGGGGCGAAGCAAGTTCGCGTGCTGACATCGGTCCACGGTAAAACTACAGTGACGGCAATGCTCTGTTACGCGTCAGATGGGCACAAGCTTCGCCCGTACCTCATATTTATATGGAAGACGCTCCCGAAAGCAGTCGTTTTTTCGAGTGGTGTGATCATGCGGGCCAGCGAGAAAAATGGGTGCGCGTTGCAATCGATGTCATACGTTTTTTTTTTTTTTTTTGCGGTGGAAATCGGGTGCGCGTTACAATCGAGGGCGCGGTAGAATCGAGTAAATACGGTAATATTCAGTATTCGCACGAGCCTACAATACTGCACTATCCCACAACAGTGCGATGTTTTCAATTCAGTTTTTGTTTTAGTACATTAAAGGAAGCAAATAATTATTAAAATAAAAATAAAAATGACAAGAAGTCGCCCTAGCTAGATATTGTTATTACCAACCTGAAGAAAAATCTCACTATACGGGAATGGCACAATGCTGTTCACCCGGATGTGTACGCCAGTCAGGAGTGATGACTACACAGTATGAACATATATAATTACTAATGATTGCTACTGTTTGCAATTCATTTGACACTGATAGTACATTTTTAACTGATAAAAAGAAAGTGTAAAAATTAAAAGCTATTTTTTCTAAGGTTCCTGTATTACTTGGATTATAAGAAGGGGAAAACGGGGCTAAAGTTCCATGCATTTCATTTTGTACTCAACTGAATCAGCCAGTATGCGAGTGGTGCTTGCCTGTCATTATCAAGGAGAGAGATATGGTAGCCACTTCATGCTCTACCACTCATTGGTGGTTGTCTGAAGCATATTCGAGCTTGTTATGAATAGGGATTGTTGATGCCACAGCATTCACTTGCAACACAGCATGCTACTGTTGACACAGCATTCATGTTGCGATTTCAGTTTACGCAGACATTCATCATTCCATACGCAGTTTTTGTTCTGTTGGCAAACACAAAGAACACTCACCCCTTGTTTGCCAATGCGGTCCAATTCCGTGATGCGAATCTGGTCCAGGGCTTCCGCAGTTTCTGCTATGTCCCTTTGCAGTTCTTCAGAATACCGCTGAACCAAGGCTGGCGGTATGCCACAAAAGCCAGTCTGTTCATCACATGGGAACAGAACAAGCCTTAATCAGGGTGCGATTGCCTTAATGCTTTCACTTAACAGGCAGTCTACACAGGACTGGCTCTAGTGCAGCTAACATTTGCATGCACATCCTTTGATCTGGTAGTTTACAACAGCACTTTTTACAGAACTAAATGCAAAGGTTTTTCGTTACACATACAGTGGAACTTCGATTATGCAACTTTCAGGGGACCATGCAAAACCGTCGTATAATGGGAAAACTAAGATTATAGGCAAGAACACTTAGCCTTGCACAAAAGACAGACTGCCTGACGAAGCCCACGACACGACCTTGTGCCTCTGCAAGAAACGTAGACTAAATGATTCTTGCCAGTGGCAGCTAATGGCAGCATTACTTAGTTGAAGGAGGTGTGAGTAAATCTTTATTCTCAATAAGAAATTTATTCCAATGCATATCTTTCCACTGACAAAAAGAGTCCAAAAGTTGCCTGGGCGTGAAAGCGAAACCGAAACCGGTAATGAACACTGACGTCAACTAAAAAGTAATTGTGCACGGTGAAAACGGATGCGTCGCGCCCATACGCGTGCACAAGCCAGTGACGCAAGCTGTGTGTCGACCAGGAAAAGTTTCCACGAACTCACAAAAATTGTAAAACGAGGAAATATCAGCTTTTCGGCCCACTGAAGCTACCCTGTGTGGATAGCGCTTGACTAGGTAACGGCCCAAGACACATACGCATGCAATTGAGGTGTATGTAGAAGAGCATGAACTTCCAGGAGAATCAGTTTCCCCTTCAAAGAAGACATCCTGGCTCACTTTCTACTTTTCCAATCATCAACCTCGGAGAAAGCAAGCTCAAATTTTGCACTCGTGAATATTTAGTCAATGTTTGATCCAAGGAAAAACGTTTTTTTTTTCTCTGACCGAATCTGAAAGTCGTGGCAAGATGCGGGGTCAGTGTAAAACTGTGTAGTATAACCAAGGTTTATAATACATTATTTGTGTGAATATTTTGCTGTAAATCAACCGATCCATCGTAAAATGCGGGTTGTTGTGAAAACGGGGGACGTATCATTGAAGTTCCACTCTAGTTTGTACCGAGAAGCTTACTCTAAGTTAAGTGCATTAGGTTGTAGCGTATCCTTTTGTTGCACATGCTCAGAAATCCCTGCTCAAGACGCTGCCAGTGTGTCTGCAACCAAGCGCCGACAGACTCTCTGTACTTAAACACATGCGCACTAAAACTACTTTCATAACACAGTTCCCGATGCTAGTGGTTAGTGGTTTAGCTTATTATAGTCAATGTAACACATACAAGGGTCGCAATACCTTTGTGAGACGTTTTCTGTTAAAGGTGTGGGGGTGCTGACACTCCCCCTGTAAAGTTGTCTGCGCCGCGTGACGCACGTGTCTCGCCTCAAGGCTTTGTTTCGGTGGTGACCACCGCCGGGCGATAGATGGCGTTGTGTTCGCTTTGAGTACCACTGTTGGTAGAGTGGTAGCGCCGGCGGTGCCCCTGGCGGAAGGCAGGCCTTGGTGGTGGGCGAGAGTTGACGGAGCCTCTTCTGCGCGTGGCGGCTGCCGCGAACGTTTGTCTGTAGCGTGGGTCCCCGGTGCTCGGTACCGCGGGCTTCCCGCCGGGGTCCCACGTGGAAAGTCAGGCGGTGACGCCGCCTTGGGTATGTGTTAGTGTGTTGGGTGTGTTAGTGTGTGTTTATCATGTTATTGTGGGTTTAGTGTGTCACTGCATTATGTTGTTTGTATGGTAGCGTGGTAATTAAAATTGATGTAACATTCGGCGGACGATATCGTTGTCTAAATTAGTTAATAAATGTATGTATGTTGTGTGCTTTGTACCGACCGCGTCTGCTGTGTCCGTTCACTCCAAGAGCGTGGTGTGGCGATGCGCTCGTTAGCCTCGCCGAGACCCCACACTGGCTGCCCAACGTGGAGCTCTTGGAATATCGGACGACAGTTTTTGCGGTTCAATACAGGGATTTTGTTAGAGCCGGAGTAGAGTAGGCCTAGGGGAGACTTCTTTGCTAGCGGCGGTGGAGTGCTTTGTTGAGAAGCGAGGAGATTGGGTTTGTAACGTGTGTGAATTTGTCGGCAGGTTGACTTTCTATTAATTTTTTTGGCTCGCAAAAGTTATTTTTCGTTGTTAGTTTTCAAAAACGTTTAATTAGGACGAGAGCCATGCGGTCCACATCCTGGGGTGAGTAAGGCCTAGAGGACATGGTTTGTAGGCCAGGCCCGAAGCAAGTGAGTATGGAAGCCTCGTGGAAGGTTCGATTTTCTGTAAATAGCTTCTTCTATATCTTTGGGCTCAGGGAGCCGGGCGTCGTTGCTGTCTGGTATTGCGGCTCGACGCCGAGGCATCGTGACACCGCCCGGGGCGGTGGACGCCGATCGCTCGGTAAGCTGCTGTGTGCGGCGAGCGATAGGGCCACCTCACAGAGTGGATGTCTCCTCGGGGCGAGCCTCTTCTGCGCCTAGGCTGGGTGCTGGGTGGATGCCGGTTGTTGCCGAGCGACTCATTAGGCCTAAGGCTCTGCGCATCCGCTGTCGCACGTGGCACAACTAGGTGGATCGTGGCGTTGAGGTGCTGCGCTCTGCTTTCCTCACTTTTTTTTTCTTGTGAGCACGAGTTAGGAAAAGTGATTTTTGTTTTATTTTGATGGGCGTCTCGGCCGCCACCGATGTATTAGCTAGCAGTACTGACCAACGTACCACAGGGACGAAAAGCTCGAAGGTCCCTTTCCGAGGACCTGCTCGATTGTTTTCTTTCAAGTCTTTTTTTTTTTGTTGTTATTGATGTATTCAGTGGGAGGGATGTCATCCACGGCCGGCTGTCCTGCACATCGTCAGCGTCGCAGGCCAGGAATGCGGTCGTGAGGTCGGGCGATGGAGATGCCTGGGACCTGCGCAACTGCCTGCAGTCCGGCGCCCTCGCGAGTGCTGGTCGCAACTGGAAGACGTGTCGGCGCTAGCGACAGATCGTCGCGCCGACGGCAACGTTGCTGTTGCGGGGCCGGTACTGAGGTGAAGTCTAGCCGGACAGTGCAGCAGTGTCAACCAGCGGCGGTGTCGTGGTGCAAGGACATTATGGTCGTGCGATATCATTTCTTTGTTAAAGCTTGTGTAGCTAATTTTTGATTTCAGGATATGGTTTGATTTAAGGTTGGGGGAATGTAGGGGTGCTGACACCCCCCTGTAAAGTTGTCTGCGCCACGTGGCGCACGTGTCTTGCCCCAAGGCTTTGTTTCGCTGGTGACCACCGCCGCCCGATAGATGGCGTTGTGTTCGCTTTGAGTACCACTGTTGGTAGAGTGGTAGCGCCGGCGGTGGCCCCTGGTGGAAGGCAGGCCTTGGTGGTGGGCGAGAATTGAGCGAGCCTCTTTTGCGCGTGGCGGCTGCCGCGAACGGTTGTCTGTAGCGTGGGTCCCCGGTGCTCGGCACCGCGGGCTTCGCGCCGGGGTCCCACGTGGAAAGTCGGGCGTTGGCGACGCCGCCTTGGGTATGTGTTAGTGTGTTGGGTGTGTTAGTGTGTGTTTATCATGTTATTGTGTGTTTAGTGTGTCACTGCGTTATGTTGTTTGTATGGTAGCGTGTTAATTAAAATTGATGTAACATTCGGCGGACGATATCGCCGTTTAAATTAGTTAATAAATGTATGTATGTTGTGTGCTTTATACCGACCGCGTCTGCTGTGTCCGTTCACTCCAAGAGCGTGGCGTGGCGATGCGCTCGTTCGCCTCGTCGAGACCCCACAGGGGTCATGCCAAGCATCTGACGGAGAGTGATATGGACCACGATCATTTACAAATTTGTTTTATGTACTGGTGCTTATGTAGAATTAAAACAGAATGCAAAAATGAGTTTCTGTGTTTCATTGACTGTGTCTCTGATGCGTTCCAATTATGAGAGTCTAAGTATGTTGATCCTGTAAGCAGCACGCTTTCACACAAGCCATCAAGTCGACACCATTTTTACCAAGTAGTTTATAACCATCTCAGAGTGATGTGGCAAACAAAAATTTGTGGTTCAAGCGAAAAAAAATTTTTTTCAAGTTCAAGAGCCAATTGCTCATTTGCACAATGGTAAAATAGGGGCAACTATTCTCAATGCTAACAACTCTAGGAAGCCATGTTTTGGTGTGCAGAAGTGCAGGATTAGCAATATTCATGGGCAGTGGCACCTGCACTGATTTCAAACGTTGTTGCCAAGTATGTTTGAAATTCGAGAAGTCTTGCACTCCTAGTGTGGCAGTCCAGCATTCATTCCCTGCTGCCCAAGTCTACATGACAAGAATAACCAAGTTTAGGGATCTCACCTTGTCTGTGTAAGGCTCCTGACAAAGGTCAATACCCTCGGCAGCGAGCTTATGTTCGATGCACATGTGCAGGGAGAGTGCCGCCGCTGCAGCAGTCTCCTCCGCATTGTGTAGGCTAGCCTTCCTATCGCTGGCCTTACGGGGGTCGTGAGAGTCCCTCCGAAGAAAGGCCGATGCTTTCACTTTCCGAGCGAAGCTCGAGCCGTATGACGTCTTGGCGGGTGACTCGGCCAGTGCCTCTTCGTCGAAGGATGCAGAACGGCCATCGTCATCACCTCCATTGCCGCTCAGCTTGCGGAATACGTTTTGCAGGCTTTTTGGAATGTGGTTTCGGATGCACTCCGCCGAAGCTCGGCGCAGCTCGAACCGTTCAACGGCTGCACTGACTATCGACGACGGAAGAGGGGGAGTGTTGGTGCCATTGAACGCCCTCTCTTTGGAGTCGTCACACCTCGTCGAGAAGGCGGGTGGGCTATCCGGTTCAGGCACGGGGATGTTCATTGGGAAACGCAGAAGATTGCTACCATTGTTTAGCAAAGAGTCGCCATCGCCGGTCACCGCAAATGCCTTTCGGTCATTCTGGAATGCACTTGGCGCACTGTCGAGATCGTTGATAACACCGTCGAGAGTTATGTCGCTGTCTCCTTCCTTGAGAGGTGGAAGTTCAGGGCTCACAGGTGCCTCCAGGTATTCACCAAGTATTTCACCTGTAATTTGCCATACAAGCAGTACAATTAGTTTACGCAACAGCTTCTCATAAGAAATGTACATACTTCCTGTTTTTACCTTATACAAGCATTGCACAGAAAATTTTAAAGACGATAGTATTTTTTGGGGACCTTTGACGCCAAAATTTTTATTTGTCTGTCTTTCTTTCTGTCTGTACATTTATCTGTTTGTCTGCGGTAACAATCCCTTTAAAGGCACTAAACGATACCTCAAACGGCCAACCCCATCCGCAGCACCCACCAATATTGCTCAAGCTTCTGCGTTCATACTTGTGCAATTGTCAACTAAAAAGCAATTATTATGCATATTATTATTATTTATTAATATTTGATTTGCATACACAGATACACAAGGACACAGAGGAGAGAGGGAGAGAGCAAGCTAGCAACTGCCACCTGGAGGGGCACAATGCCTGCTCACTTTTTCGGGAGGAGGGAAGAAAGAGGAAAGGAGATGAGGACGGAAAAAAAAATGAAGACTTCGATGAGCATGAGTAAAAAAACAAAAAAAACCCCGTCTCATAACAACACGATGTTTTGTATGTGTGCCTTTATACTAGAGAAGGCACACACAAATAATTCTAAGGACTGTAGCATTTATCACGCTGCGCTGACAGTGCAGCGCAATGCTCAAAAAGGCGTTTCCAACGCTTTGCTAAGACGACATGGTGGTCGCACCTGCCCAAGGCTTTGCGTTCTACACCTTATCGCCTCCGAGACAGGCGCGCATCTTTCTCCGCGGGCGCATACACCTTCCTTCGTTTTCGAAGATAAGTGCTATATGGCACTCGTGTCTAACCTGCCTCAATACACTCGTTCTCCTTCGCTGTACGGATCGAGATTATCTAACACAGCGCTTCCAGAATGCAATTCACCGATTTTCTCGCGCAGAACACCAGGTAAATGTTTTGTTCACTCTCTCCACACGCAAGACTATCGTCTTTCGATGACATTTGCAGTGAAAGATGCAGATACGGTGCAAATATTTTACTTTGGTTTTAACACCATGCAAATCCTATCAATCTTGATCTGTGCATCATGATTAAGCCTCTTGATTGCGGCCATAGGCTGACATGTGCACTAGAGATCATTTGAACATCAAGCACATTTTCCCTAAAAATCCATACTCACTAAGCCACCAGTAACGTGCTACAATTGTATTGCAATTGTTATACTTCACGTAAAAGCAAATAAGTCCGGTCGCAGGTAAAAAAATCAGATTGCAACTAAGCTCAATGATGAATAACTGCGTGGCACCGGTATCACTGTTTGCTAAGGAGGTTGAAAATAGAATCAGTATATGTTCCTTGACCGCTTAACACACCACACAATGAAAGGCACTAGACATATTCCACTTAGGTCTAGTTAGTTTGCCTTTGCCAGCTTCAGAGGCGAATTTTCTTGACCTGTCACTATAACTGCAACCCTGCTTTCCTTACTTTCTTGTTAAGTCTTTCTGTTCGAGGATAGTAATATAAACAAATAATCTTATTACTGCAAGAACACACTGAAGTAAGCTAACCCCTCCCTGCAGCGTCGCTACTTATTCTGTCAGACGACACCATCATACATCCTGATATATTATGTAGCTTCAAGTTCAGAATGGAAAGAAATGCACTCCATATCTGCCAGATTACATAATCTATTAACTATATCCTGCAAATGGATAGCCAGAATATCAAATATGCTTTGATTTAAACAGTTTAATTCCTGTCATAACCGTGAGGCTCAATCTCGAAGGCACACAAGTTGCCTGTTCAGTTTTTTTTGGATTGACAAAAACAACCAAATATAGCATACCATATCAAGACTGTTTGTTGGCCTAGTTGGTACTTGCTAAATACAACTTAACTGTAACTGTAAGAAAATACAACTTGCCGCCACAAGGGATCGAACCTGCAAGCTTCGTATAGTGGGCCCAATGCTCTACCAATACATGCAGCGGCCACAGTCATCCTCCCATTCACTTTATCGAGTATTTATGCGCAAGAAAACCTGGGAGTGCTGCCTAACACACACACACACGCACACATGCATTCGTGTGCTTGTGTGTGTGTGTGTGTGTTAGACAGCACTACTCGTAGCCATGACGGTGAGTGTGGAGCACTTTTTTTTTTGCCAGCTGGCAGCTGACCAATAATCCCTCGCATACTGCTACCTGAAGGTATCGGGTCTGCTTGAATGAGACCCTCGCTATGAATTGTGCAACATAACAAGCGCAACGGCAAGCATGGCAAAGCAGCCTCCATAATATAACAGCAAAGCGATCCCGGCCCAAGTCTATGCCTTCCCGCTGCTGGTCAGTTCCTGTGAGGTTGTGGTTGGGAGACATGTACGTAACCGACTGGAAGGGCTTCTGCAGTTAGTTTTTATTGAAGCCTGGTCATAGTGCTTTATACCTGCTTGTAACGATGACTATAAATATATCTGTATTACAAGGTTGGAAACAGATCCTGCAGAATTTTAGAACTGAGCCTAAAGCAATGAGTGAGAGCACGACATTGTGTGCACATGCTATCACCATCTCCCACACCACACTGCACAAGCTTTGTTTATGAAATGAGCAGTTTCTAACAATCGAAGCCATGTCTCTGTAAGCTTACCATCGTGTTCGAGAAGCGCCTCAGCAGCCCTGAGGATCTGCATCTGGTGGTCTTCGTTATTGATTCCCAGGCTCTCCAGGTCTTCCTTCATGATTTCCTTGAAGGTGTCGAGATCTTGGTAGCCGTGCAGCATAAACACGTTGACATAATTCTGGAAAATAAACAGCGACTGTTGTGTAACAGTGCAATTTGAAAAATGTCTATGTGAAGAATGATTATAAGCAAATGAAAAACTTAACAGGGGTTTCATCATTTCTTACACCAATCTGACCAGCAAGAGTGATTGAAATGTTAAAAACACGTCACTAGTGCAGTATACACACAGAAAGGTTTGCTGAAGATGTGTTTCCCTTGTTATTAAGAAATTAAACTTTCTCAGTACCGAAAAACACCACTCTTGCCAGAAGCAGACACTTAGCAAGCCAGAAAAGGGACAGAAAGAAAACGCAGGTTGCAATGCCATGTCAATGTTAGAGCACTAGCTTGCCACTAAATCTTAGGTCTTAATGGAACCTGCAAGGAAAATGTAACTGCGAGTTGATTACAATTTGTTCTGATAGGGTCAGATACTTAGCATGGCAAGTTTCATAAAGCTTTATTGGGAAAATGTTCCCAAAACACAAAAGACATGAACTAATGTACGTGACATCGCACTGACATTTAAATGATGGACATGGGCTTTTATTTTTAGGTCAGCTATTCATGAACAGATTGGTAGAACAGCTGAAAAAAAAAAATTAAACAGGGCAGTTAGCACAGCGAGTGTTGTGTCACATTTGTTTAATGCCTGGTTCTTTGCCCTGTTCACCTGAAATGTTGGTGGGTTTTGGCTTGAAGTTCAAAAATTAAATTGCCTTTTAATGATGAATGTATGACGGAAAACTTGGCAACCATACAGCTTGAAGAATAATTCGGCATACGGTACAACACAATGCATTGGTGAACCAGCTGGTGTGAATCTATAGATCTTTTATAACGCAAAAAACCACCACAAGAAAGAAAACAGGACAAAGCTCTTTGTCCTGCCTTCCTTGTTGTGGTGTCATTTTGGAATAAATTGCATTTATAAAGTATTTCCATTCAGTTTTTCACTTCATTTTCCTTTATGGTTATACAGTGTGTGCTTATAGGCACCAAGTTAGAGAACGTGCACAATATCAGCAGTGTAACTTATGCTATTATAGAAGCGGCAATTGGGCTTAGGCTACAATGCTTTGCTTTGATTGGTACGAAACCCTGGCCAGATGACTCACCTGTAGCGAAAACATTCCAAGCAACTCTTCCAGGGATTTGGGCCTCTGCTCCAGCTTTGGCACGCTTGGGAACCTTCGTTTTCTGGGCTTCGTTTCGGTTGGAATTTCCTCTACATTGATGAACTTGAAGTGGCCAACCTTCTTGTTAGCAACACCGACCCAGGTGCCTGTCGTGTTCTTAGACAAAATGTCGATGATGTCTCCTTTCTGCATCAAAGAATGAACGAACTTAGACTCACCATGAAAACCAGAAGCAGACTACCACTTTTACTTTAGGACAAGTCGACAATGTCTGTGTGTATACATGGTAATTTGGAATGCTTCAGCACAAATATCGATTCTCCAAAACTAAATTGAACTCGCTTAACAATGAATTTACTTATTGCAAGTTGCCTTGCGATGCATGCCATGCAATGCATCGTTTGTTGTAAGTTTTTGTGGTATGCCACAAAAGTTCAGCACATCAATGTGAGGAACGAGCGTTAATTCTTGCAATGGTGAAACATTTAAAGAAGTTTTTCGCAGCATTACCACAATATTTCACATTTCACAAGCACGCATCTAAGCGAACTTCCTTGGTTTCACAGGTTGGTTGCTTCATTTTTGACACTTCCTTAGAATTTCTTAGTCTAGCAACTGCTGCTGCTACTGTTGGTGTTACGGCTTGTATACTCACTTTGTACTCACGTGTTTAGCCATTTTACACGATGCCGACAAATGCCGAACTCTGCAAGCGCTTAGACGAGCTGGAAGATTTATTCAAACTTAGATTGAACGAATTGGTTGACCGGCTTGTTGTTAATATACAAACCAAGCTTCAGGACGCAGGCTTAGACGTCGGTGAATTGAGAGCTGAAGTTGGTCGTATGGATGACAGTTTAAAACTCTTGAACGAGGTGGTCGAGTCGACACGCTCCCAGCAGCTCGAGCTGACTGCTGCAAATCGCGCTCTAAAAGCAGAAAATGAGGCCCTTCAAAGTAAAGTCGCCAACCTCGAGCAGTACTCAAGGTTAAATAACTTGGAAATAAAAGGGGTGCCCTCTACCCAAGGAGAGGATTGTTCCGCAATCCTGACTGCCATTGGCGACAAAATCAACTGTAAGGTCTCGGCTAGCGATGTCGACACGGTACATCGTGTACCTGCAAAGTCCGGTCAAAGGAATATAATTGTGCGGTTTTGCTCTCGTGAAAAAAAGAACGAGTTCATGAAGAAAGCCAGAAGGGCGCGGCTGAACACTCGAAGTATAGGGTATTCAGGAGAGAACGCACAGGCAATATTTGTGAATGAGCACCTATCATCAGACAATAAGCGCTTGTTCTCTAGGGCACTTGCCTTAAAGAAAGAAAAAGGATGGCAGTTCATCTGGACGGAAAATTGCCAGATTAAGGTGCGGAAGTCTCCCGACAGTCGGGTAATTCGCATTGCTTCCGATTCTGATTTATGCAATATTGCCTAACATTTTGCAATCAGTCTAGTAGTTAATCTTTCAGTTACGTGAAATGGCTTCGTACATTCGACCTCACGAACTTCAGACCTATTTTTCCTTGCCCTGCCGTTCACTAATTCATTTTAATGCACGCAGTCTGCAAAAAAACATGGATGGTATCACAACTTTCTTATCATCAACTAGTCACAAGTTTTCTGTGATTTGTATTAGCGAAACGTGGCTTTCCGCATCTCATAATCACTTGTATACCTTCCCCTCATACTCTGCTGAATATTGTCACCGCGATAATAGTAATCATGGTGGTGCGGCTGTTTTCGTGTCCTCGGAACTGCGTTTTCATAGACGACTTGACTTGACACTCAAAGTGGCTAACTGCGAATCTGTTTGGGTTGAATTTCACGATTCATTTTTTTCACAGGACAAAAAAAACCTTATAGTTGGTTGCATCTATCGTTCACCGTCATCATGTGGAAGTGCTTATTGCTCGGCCCTTGGTAATTTGTTGCACAAATTATCACTGGAGCAGAAAAATGTCATTATCATGGGCGATATCAATATTAACCTCCTAGATCCATCCAACACACTGTTCAATGAATACGTTAACTGCCTAAATGGCTTTGGGTATGAAAACCTAGTTACGCTTCCAACTCGATGTCCCGCAAATAAACAAGGTACACTTATTGACCACGTTTTATCAAATCTCCTTACTAACCCTGACTGCGGCGTTGTCGAAGCCTCTGTTACCGATCACTATCCAATATTTGTGCGTTTAAATTACACTCCTTGCGCTATTGTCACAGGCCTAACCAGAAAGAAGCTCAATTCAACAAAGTTCTTTGAGTTAATATCTGCTACAGACTGGAACCCAGTCATCGCGTGCGATAACCCTGAAACTGCCTACGATACATTTTCAAAGATAATTTCCAATGCCCTTGCAGATTCTACCGAAATAATGAACTGTAAAAAACCGTTCTCAGCTCCTCGTAACCCATGGCTATCTAGCAGTTTGCTTGATTGCCTGAAGAAAAAAGATAACCTTTACAGAAAAACAAAAAAACAACCGTTCAATACTGCGCTTCATGATAGGTATAAAAAATATTCTAATCGTTTAGGAAAACTACTCAAACATGCCAAAACACAGTACTATGAAAATAAAATTAAGTGTACCGGTAATGATGTAAAAAAACAGTGGGAAATTTTAAACTCGTTTTTGGGTAGATCCAACCAGCATAGCGAAATAACAATGATAAAATCGGGAGACCTACTTCTCGATAATCCCTTAGGCATTGCTAACTCTTTTATTAACTTCTTCTGTACAGACAAGCAACGGGAAGACGATCCTCTGACCCAGTCTTACCCACGCATGCCTCACAGCTTTTTCCTTCACCCCGTGACACCTGAAGAAATAGTCACTATCATTTCTAGTCTAAAAAATACCGGGCCCGGTATTGATAATTTCCGCCCCTCTCTCATAAAACTCATAGCAAGTTTAATATCTGAAACATTTTGTCACATAGTAAACCTTATTTTTACCACGGGAATTTTTCCAAGTTCCTTGAAGAAAGCCAAAATAATTCCTGTTTTCAAGAAGGGAGATAAGCGTCTCACATCTAATTATCGACCTATAGCTATACTCTCATTCTTTAGCAAAGTTGTTGAAAAACTAATAGTAACACGCTTGTCTTCCTATTTTTCAAAATTTCATGTCTTATCAACAAATCAATTTGGATTTAGGGAGGGATACTCAACTGATTTAGCATTAATTTACTTGACAGATAAAATCCGGCAGGCAATTGATGCAGGTAATTTGACTGGGGCGCTCTTTATTGATTTATCTAAAGCATTCGATTCACTTGTTCACAATATACTATTTGCTAAATTAGAGTCTATTGGAATAGCAGGCCCGCCACTGAAATTACTACGTAACTACTTAAAAGATAGAGAATATATTGTGTCTATATCTAACACTTACTCACACCCTAAAACAAGTAACATTGGGGTACCGCAGGGATCAATATTAGGACCTCTCTTATTTTTAATATACATCAATGATCTTTCACAATGCCTAAAATCATCTGACTGTATTCTTTACGCTGACGACACTACTATTTTCTGCTCAGACAACCACCTTGATTCATTAATCTACAAGCTTAACCACGACGCGGACAGCATAGTTACCTGGTGCCGGCAGAATAAACTACAGATAAATGCTACAAAATCTCAGTTCGTCATCTTTTCTTCTAAGCATAGGATTTATTCAGGATCACCATCTTTAACTTTCGCTTCAAACACACTTTATCCTACTGACAGTGTCATGTTTCTCGGAGTCACATTAGATAAGCACCTAAAATTTGATGAGCAGGTTTCATCGTTAACAAAGAAGACAGCTTATGGCATTAGGATATTAATTAAAGTTCGCAATTTTTTCCATATGAACACACTAATATCCCTTTATTACGCTTTCATTCATACGTATATTAATTATTGCATATCATCATGGGGAAACACGTATCCAGTCCATTTATCTCCATTGCAACACACTCAAAATCAGGCTATTCGCATCATGACACATAGCACCTACACATCAGAAGCATTGCCTTTGCTCACCTCTAACGGTATTCTGTCGGTGGGAAAACTACATAAATATTCCCTCGCAATACTAATCCACAAATCCATCAGCGGAAAGCTCCCGTTCCCTATAATCATCAAAAGCCAGTATCCTTACTCTTTGTCAACACGTTTCGCATCCAGCAATAGCTTCTTATTACCGAAACCCAGAACTAATTATGGTAAGTTCACTACTAACTTTTCAGCCACACAACTATGGAACTCATTACCATGCCATGTTAAAAATATCTCCAATTTCCACGCATTCAAAATCAACCTTCGGAATTATCTGCATTCAGCATAGTCATTTCATCATTTCATCATCTCTGCTTTCTTTTGTAATTTTTAAATAATCCAACGATGTTTCAGTGTTAATTGCTTCTTTTTGAGTGTTTACTTTGTGTACACATTTTTGTTGCGTTAAAGTACTTTTGTTTACTCAGCTCTCATGGGAGGTCCCCTGTACAGTCTCTTGACTTTGGGACCTCCCTCTGTATCAGTAGTAAACCCCATTGTAACCACCATTTGTAACCAATCAATTTCAATAAACTTTCAAACTTTCAAACTTTCAATATAGAAATGACTTTGCTCCAATTTTCAATGGCTGCTGGAGCATTATTAGGATTCTTGAAACTGTAAGTATAGGCAGTGAATGCACTAGTGCCTGCCGTTGTTGATCCTAGCTGTAGTGATGCTAGTCCGAGTGCGGCAAGTGCGTTGCAAAGCAACTAATCTTATGCTCTACAAGATTAACTGCCAACAATTTAACATTATGACACTGGATAGCCCCACTTTACTATATGAGTGGACAGCATACACTAAAAGCTGTGAAACGAGCCATTGCAATAGGTGTCGGTTCGCAACTGGAAGTTCTGCAGTTACACTTTTCTAATGACAAAGTGCAATTGCTAATGGGAGAGTATGGCGGCGATGGTAGTTTGCCTCAAGCATACTCATACTTATTGCCTACCACAATGAAAACATGGGAGTCTGCGAACCTTAAAAGCCAGGCCATCCTTGTCGTATGGAGAAGGCACACAGTCAACAAGAGCGCGTGCCCGACCGACAAAAGGGCCAAAACATTGAGGGTTGCACTCTTCTTCCCCAATAGAAGATGAGCTCCTATTGCTGCTGGTGGGAGTGTGTGCCTGTATGCCTGGGATAAAACGAAAAAAAAAAAAGCATGTTTTATCAACAGTACTCACAGTTTGAAATAAGACTGCACTTTAACTAATTCTATTATTTCTTTAAAGATAATGCACAAAAGAACTGCTATCAGCAATTTCTCATCATAACTGTGTAATGTCACTGCAAGCCTGGCTGATAAAGCTAATAATTACACTGATGTGAGCGTTTGAGTCAAAATTCCGCATACACGGCATGAACTGTACATGCTGTAAAGGAGAGCATGTGCATTAGTAAGCTGTAAATTTTCATGCTTCAATTTGCGAATTCTGCACTACAAAACACCAAGCATTCTCACTATGTGACCACATTATGCCTGCTACTGGATGAAAGCTTCTCGCAGCGACTTTCCATCACTTTGGCTTGCATCGTTTCATACACTCGAGCACAAAACTACCTAGAACACGAACATGCGTCACATTAAGTGCGAACCCATTTCTCCAAATAGGTGTCATGCTGTTAGCTTATTTGCACATATCTTGTGAAGTCACAGCCAGTTTGCGAATTGCAGTGGGCCCTAAAGCAATTTGTGCAAAACAAATTAGCTTAGTACTGTTGATTGGTTTATTATGCATATCTATTTCTCATGCCAATTCTACCTTTTCAAGTAACCCAGCTCCACGAATGAATTATGCTTTTTGTCGAAGTCCCTCTCAAAAAAAGGTACAAAGGACACCAAAGAAACATTTTCTTCTCCTGAGCGTTTCCTTCCGATTCACTTCCCTGTTACCCATTACAAGATGCTGAACCAACTAGCCCAACAATTGAGTATTTACAAATAAAAAGAAATTCTGCATGTTCTTCGAAATAAAGAAAAAATGCCACAGCAATTCGCCAATAGCAGTGGGCAACAGTTTAGAGAAGTTCAAGTTAATGAGAAGCATAGATTCAGAGGACGTACTTGATCGGGAGCCCACTGATCCACTGGGAATGCTTTCCACGGAGCTTCCTGGTTGGAGGATTTCATCAGGAAGGTCTTTGTCTTCCATCTGAAGAACAAGAACACAGCCTCTCCATGAGTGGATATTACGTGTGACGTATATTCTATACAGCAGAGCCAAGAGACTTCACATAACGAAGTCTTAGGTATGACCACTGGACATGAGGGAAGGATAACAGACTGTGCCTTCTTATACCCGACTGAAACAAGTTCGCTTTCCTTCAAAGGGAATGTGGTCAATTTCTTGTTGGACATGTACGAAGTCTGAGCATCAACATCTTTTTTTTTTAATTAAAATATAGTGAACTTCCAGGAAATGAAAATCAGTCACTCGAAACTGCTGCTTAAATGGAACAACTTCCAATAATATAATTGGTTTTATAGTTGTATTTCACACCCTTACTTGATCTTGTAGTGAATAGAACTCCAGTAAAATGGAACATTGTTTTTTTCTGGTCCTTCTTGATTCTGTTCAACGAGCATTTACTGTATTTTATGTGACTGTTCCATGCACTCCACAATGACACTATGAGGCATATTGCAGCAATTCTAAGCCATTAAGCAGGCAATTTCACCTGACTGATAGCTTTACGAAATATACCTGCATGAAACACTAAGCCTGCACACCTTGCTAGCTGGTTTAAACAGTTGTGCATATATTTACTTGATACAAAATCTTGATAAATGTTTAAACATGTCAGTGAGGCGCGAGGTTATCCGAAGACTTGCTGCTGGGTCAGACCTTATGAATTCAGTGAATTTAGTGAAGCAACAAACCGTTCCATCCACAGAGCTGCGACTGTTCCTGAAACGAGATATCTTTTTCTTGACGTCCTTATGAAGATGCCTGACACGTCCTACGAGTGAGTTCCTGAGCTGCTGGTCCGGAGTTTTCTGGGCTTCTCCCATCTGCTGCAAAAAATTGAAATAAAGAAAAAGAAAAATATTGTGTTAAATACAAACATATGGCAGCATATAAAAGTATTATCTTTAGCAGGTACAACACTTTCAGGGAAAGTAATGGAGAACTACCTTAGTTGCAAACCATACATAAATTTTTTTGCAGTACTTTCTTCTTTTGAGATAGGAACTTCCCATTGCTTTAAAATGAAAGTGCAAATTTTTTTGCCTATACTTAAGTACCTGCTCAACTAAGTGACCTTCTGGACTTTGTGCAACAATCGGAACACCATACGAATGGCACCACGAGTGTACATTGAGGGCACTGTAGTGTATTCTCAACATCAAGAGGCCACACATCATTAATGTCAAGTGATCAGCCTGTTGCATTGCTTATGATGGTCACAATGATGGCCCATTCTCAGGCTTTCGGTTAATCATCAGCCGTAATTTGACAGAAGGGCAGAAATTTTTTGGGGGGCTTTAGCAAACTAAATAATTATTTACAATACATCAAAATTAAGTTTGTTAGGCGCATTGTTTACCTTTTCAGCCTCCTCCTGGTCTTCGTAGTCTGAAGACTGGGACTGGCCTTCCTCACTGGCAGAGTAACTGTTGCGAGTTGGCTGCAAGATAAAGAGAAAGAAAAAAATTGAGGTTCTTGAGTTCATACCTGGGCTTGTGCAAGAGGCTGCAACATAGCTTTACTTAACCAAGTAGACGGCTTTCAGAATGCTGAGATGACAATCGATACGAATGAATAATGACACTTGAAAAGATGTAAGAATGGGCTGGTTAATGGTGATTGATGGCGAAACTTGTAGTGCACTATGAAGGACATGAACGAAGAAAGTGAAGACAGGACGATGCACTTAATGACGCTGCCAGCAGAAGGATCGCATGCATCCAGGTGTCTAATGCGGTAAACCAAAGCAACCGAAGAGTCTTTCGGTTTCATCCGAACTGTCGCCTTTGAAAGAGCCACAAACGCACAGCGGCAGCAACGTACATACATAGGTGGCACGGCAATCGACGGCAACCTACAGAATCTTTCAGTATGCGAGTTCCTGCGCATTGTCCGTCAGATGCGAACTACCGCATCCACCCAGCGACGCTTCAATAAAGGCGGAACGGAGCGTCTACGGCCATACATCCACGTTCGCGCAAAAGCATTAAAGAAGGCATTATATCGCCCTGCCCATTTGATTACGGTTAGGCGGAAGCGTAGAAACCATGTAAATTGTAGGGGGTAGCTTTTGTCCTCTCCGCATTCCTGGGTACCCGAGACATTCCTTTCAGAGCCGCAGACGGCGAGGCGCGCGCATTCCTGAATGCCAATAAAGGGCGGCGCGGGCTAATTTACCAGTGCCGTACGCTACCAATTAGCGGCGACAACGCGAGCGCGCCGCCGAATCGAGAACACGTGCACGCGCTTTAGAGGGGCGAGGGTGGTGACGTAAAAGCTACGGTGCAGACGCTTCTTTCCACTCACTCACCTTCTCGCCTCATCACCATCAAACATCAAGGCCGCCGGGCCACCGTCAACAATTGCTCACAGCGCTTCCCCCTCCCTTGCACTTTCACGGTGCCAAGGACGCGAGGAGCGCTTTATTCTTTTTTTATTGCATTTATTTTCGCCTTCACGCGAAGCGACAGCGCCGCTCGCTGGCGCGTAACATTTCTGCGGACAGCGACGAGCGCCTCTCATCGCCCACCACAACGATCTCCTCCGGGATGGCACGCGAGGTGCTCGCTACACGAGATCGTGCCACATTCTCAAGCGCAAGGGCTACGTCAGACTTTCCGTAAAGCGCGGATTTCCAAACGAAGATTTGGACTGTTTTCACGCTTACACGAACGAAGCTCGTGACTTCACGTAATTTCTGTTTCCAAAGTGGTGCGCTTACACCAATGGACGGCGCCGCGACGCCACACACGTGTACATGCAGGTGCAGACGGAATATCGGATCGGGAATATGGGGCCACGTCCCATGAAAGGAGGCCGAACATGTGTAATGCGATGGAGCGTAGTAGTTCAACTGGGGCCCATTTATTACGAGTAGTGGCACCACGCCCCTCCCCCTTCCCAAACCCCCACGCTTTCGCCTGCTTCGCCTGCCCTTAAGAGCTAACAAACACAAAAACATAAAGCGTGATTTTCACGCCTCTCTGGCCAACTCTCGCCCTAAACTCTCATCCTCCCCCACCTCTATTTTGTCTCCCATTCAGGCTGATGCAGAAACAATTGCTTTAATGCATAAAATTTTCATGTTCATCGGAGAAAAATGAATATAGCAAAACTAACCAGAATAGATCGATTGCTTAATCGGTAAGATCGAGAGAAATTAGTTAGCAATAATTACCTTCGTAACAACGAGTGCACGTATAATTTTTGGAGTAAGTGCAGTATAGCTAATGCTGGAATTATACGAGCAAAAGTGGCAAGTCAGCCAGCCACAAACAACCGGCCGCCTAGACACAACTTTAGAAACACTTCTTTCTTGCGCCTCCTAATGCGAGCGTATAAAAATGAACAAACAGAAAAAAAAATCAGAAAGTCTATTACCAACGGCAACGTGCGGGGAAGCGTGCCCCAGCGTCAGCAAGGCGCGAAATATGCGCGTAACGGTCAACTGCCCTCCAGCGCGGTAACTTAATCTAAGGAACCACACGAAAAATAAAACGCAAGATTGAACCCCCTCACCCCTCGCACGGCCTTGAGGCAGTACATCAGCGGAAAAGGACGAGGTACAATGGAATGCCAGCGCATCGTTTGATGGGCGTTCGAAAACATTGGCCCATCCGCCGAGAAGAGAGGGCACGATCGAAGTATATCCACGCGCGGCGCAGCAGGAAACAGAAGCGATGAAGAGGCGGCAATTTTCAGTGCCTCCTTGCCGGATGAAGAGCCGCGCTTTGTTTTTTTTTTCTTCTCTCTCTTTTATCGTAAGCTGCGAGCGAGCCGTGCTGGGCATGCGCGACGAATATTTCCAAATATCTTGAAGCCAGTGGCGCATATACTGTCTTGGTATCCCCATAATGATGGGGATACCCGGCGGAGTATTATGGGAATACCGAGGGAGGCAGTATTATGGGGATACCGAGACAGTATTATGGATATACCGAGACGGTATTATGGCGATACCGAGATAATATGCGCAACTGGTTTCACGATATGTGGAAACATTCGCCGAATGTAGCTGTGGAACAGCCAGAAAAAGTGGGATTCTCCCTTTAGAGTGCTAAAAGCGGGAAAAATTAAAGCGCAAAACAGAGTTTAACAGTTGAGAAACACGGAAGAGACGTCAACTCTCGTGATGCGATGCTCTTTTTGTTCTCCATTTTTTTTTCTCGGAAGAAATATGGTTTTGTGAAGCTATCTTTCAAGTAAGCTCGACACCACAAAAAGCCTGACGGGAAAGGTACAGGGGGGGGGGGGTGAGGCTAAGGTGCGACTCTATCACCCTATTATACCACCCTACAGGCACCCAACGCGAACAGCGCGTAGCGAAATGCGATTTCGAAACTTTACAATCTGTGCCGAAACGAAAGCAGATAAATAAATAAATACAACTCTGCATGACATAACACATAGCGCGTCAGTTCATACACGTACTCAATCGTGTCAAAGTGTCAAACCATGAGTTGCGACACCCGAATATAAACGGTGTGTGTCCTCGTTCGGCCAGTGACACAGCAGTCGTAAAAATGTTCTCCGCAGCAGCAGTCAAACACAACCGCATTCGCACACA
This sequence comes from Rhipicephalus annulatus, assembly GCA_013436015.1. Classification (NCBI taxonomy): domain Eukaryota; kingdom Metazoa; phylum Arthropoda; class Arachnida; order Ixodida; family Ixodidae; genus Rhipicephalus; species Rhipicephalus annulatus. Next base: position 488,998 of record WOVY01002292.1, on the reverse strand, counting down.
CATGAAAGTCCGTCGAATATCAGCCCCGCAGGAGGCGCGCCCACCCAGTTCTCATACAAAAGCACGTGCACAATTAAGACTTCGGAAGAAGGGGGTGGGGGGTAAGGCGCAAGAGCGAAACTGAAGCAACGAACGTGCGTCTGCTGGGAAGGGACCACCGAGCACGCGTGACCATCGTGCCGCCGTCGCAAGCCGCATCGTTTCCCGGGAAGTCAAAGGGGAAAAGTTTCTGCCCAGCGAACTGCTGTTGCATTTCTACGCGGAGGAGGATTTCCGGCCGACGCGATGCGACTGACGCAAGGAAACGGGCCTTTCTCGCCCGTGGCACGAGCAGCGGTGGATGCGACGCTCACTTGCACAACGGCACAGAGCGCGCGGATTCGAGCGAGTTTATACACAAACGACGCGAAAGACGACGCCCGAAGTTCTTGGCAGCGGTGATGCGCTTCAAGTGCTGCGGCTGTGAATGAATGGTTGAGTGTACGTGCAATACGACTCGGCCCTGGAGGGCTCCACGAAGTTCTTTCCGGTTGCTCGCGGGTCTTGAGAGACTGCGCGCGGGGAAACACAGCAGTTGGGAAAGCAACCTCGTCGCGTATCTTGGACAACCGCCGAGCATTTACCGCACATACGCCCACATGTATAGGTGTAGTATACTGTGTATACGACGACAACGCACGAGTGACAATCAGCGTTGGGGCGTGGTGGTGACTGCACATATGTCCAATGTTTGTACGCACATACACAGATATATATATATGTGGGGTTCCACGTCCCAAAACCGCCATATGATTATGAGAGACGCCGTAGTGGAGGGCTCCGGAAATTTTGACCACCTGGGGTTCCTTAACGTGCACCCAAATCTGAGCACAAGGGCCTACAGCATTTCCGCCTTCATCGAAAATGCAGCCACCGCAGCCGGGATTTCATTCCGCAACCTGTGGGTCAGCAGCCGAGTTATGCACGTACACAGAGTGTGCGTGCGTGCATGCGTGCGCATCTGTCCTACTGTTCATCCACTTTACAGCCCAGAAGCAAAGACGTGCGTGCACACGGTGAGCACCCAAAGGTCCGAAGAATGAGGTCAAGAACAGCAAAAAAATCAAGGTAACAGCAAAAAAAAAACTAATATATGATGTTGAAGCTTGGAGCACAAGAGACATACCCTACAAGACGCAGTCCTACTGTCAGCGCGCTTAAGCGCGATAAAAGACCGGAAAACAAAAGGCCACACGGTACGCTTGCTCGCAGAACACAGGAACGGAACTAACGCAAAGCCAGCGCCTATGAGACCGCGAACTCGCGAGCATACACTGCGGCATAAACTGCAAGGAATTGTGGCCAAGGTAAACACGGCATCCGTCAACTCACAGGCTGGCAGAGAAAAGCACCCTGAATAAGTCGCAGCTCCCATTCCTCGGCTCGGTGTCACCACGTTTTGACTTGCGTATAATCAGAGGTATCACAGAAGGACGAGGCGCGGATAAATCGCGGTGCGGGGGATACGGACGGGGGGGAAGGGATTATTAGGAATTGCCGAAGCCTTTAGTTTGCCGTTGAAAAATGGTTTTCGCCGCCTGTACATACAATTATTTAGCGAACAAATATTAGCGTACGGCTTGCGCACGCACGCACGCACGCACACACACACACACACACACACACACACACACACACACACACACACACACACACACACACACACACACACACACACACACACACACACCATAACAATGAAGTATTAAGGATCTAAGCCAGATTTTAATACACGCGGAGAGCGAGACATCAACGCACGTACTTCTTATATACGGGACCGAAGCACCGCACTAAACGTTTAAGAGCGCGCGCGTCCCACCTCGCCATCGTCCAACGTGCCGTAAAAATAAAGACACAACCAAAATTCTTCAATTCAGTAGGCTTCCGCACACCATTACCTGAGCGGTGCGCGAGATTACCAAATAATCGAAGAGTGGAACATACAGGGGGAAATGGAGATCATCAACGGTCTCTCCCATCGTAGATTCTCCATTACTCTTCATTCGTATGACAGGAGAGGATCCGAGATCCTTATGGTTCGCATACTCCAAAGCCTCCCCACCACCCAATTCTACACTTGCGATGGCCCTACAGATGCGTGTGCTTGGCTGGAGTCCCATTAAGTCGATTTTCCTAGGCCATGTGCCGAAACATAAAGACACGAACGACTCCGCGCTGAATCGAAGACTTCGGAAGGTTTTGGCGAGACCATTCACGAACACGGCATCGACGTTACCAAGGCGGAAGGGGTGGTTTACGACCCTGCCGCCCCTCCCTCTTGACGGTATTAAATTTTTCATGTGGATACGTACACAAACGAGGATACGTAATAGATAGTTGGACCAATTTTTTCTCAAAAAAAAAAAAAGACTGGCTATGCCCATACACGAGATCCCTTCAAAACCGATCCCTGCCAGCCGGCTCCAGAAGAAGCAAGGACATTCAGCGGTTTAGCCACAAATTTAGAAGAAAGCAGTTAGCATTACCTTTATTCACCTATATTTGTCATCTGTTCCTCTGAGAGCCACAAAATAGCCAACATTATAGCCAGTAGTAGTCAAGTTCTGGTAGTACCTGAGTGTGCTTTACACAAGCCCCACACATTCTTTTTTTAGATATACATACCTCCTAATGTTATCTTTTACAATAAAAGGACCACGCTGCATATTTATGCAAAGAAGGCTCTTCTGGAATCCCACATGTACGCCCGCATGATGGCGTAATAGCGCGTAAAAATACACAGCCTGCACGTCCCCGGGAGAAGTCACTTAAGCGCGACGCACTCCGATAGGTTTCCGTGCGCGGACCGAGCCTGTTACACAGCCGCTGGATAAAAAATTAAAAACATTTTTTTATGCAGCAGCCGTGCCTGTTATCTCGAGACAGGCGGTGCGAACGAATGACGCCTTTTTTTTTTATCTGGTATAAGCGTATTAAGAGGCTCGCACGTTTGCTTCCCGTCATCGGACGCTAAGTGGTGCGTGGCGGGGAAGATTCGAGATCGCTCGCAACGTACACGTCTCGCCCCATTGGTTGCATAAGAGAGAGGGAGAGAGACTCAAGAAAAGCGATTAATGTCATTGCCCCCCCCCCCGCCTACTCCTCTTTCACATCGCTACCCATGGCACTGTGCCCCCCACCCGAAGCTTCACCATCCCTTCCTCACTAACACTCTTACTGCAGAGAGATTATTAAGCGCCGCCTAGATGAATAGATGGCACTGGGCTATCGAAGCAGAGGGGAAGAGGGAACAGTGAATGGGTAGCGGAGCGCCGGGGCTATGATGCGTATAAGCCGTCTCGCAATTAGCCGATCTCGGAGGACAAAGCAGCTCCACCCCACGCGTACAATTAGCAGCATCGTGTTGCGATATCACGTTGCGGATCAAGCCCTTCAGAGCCCGTTTCGAAGCATCGCGCGGCTCTTTCTATATAACGTGCAGAGCCACAGCATTGGGAACAACACGTTCGTACTTTAAAGAGGTTTGAAGCGCCACAAAAGTGACACAGCAGATCAGGTTAGTGATAAATTACCAGCGAAAAAACTCTGGTTAAAGTCGCCATTGTAGGCTCATTATTGAACAGAAAGACCATATAGGTCAGCTTAATATGCGCCTGAAGTGTATCGAAGTGTAGCGTAAAAGCATAATATGTGTGTGTCATGTGTGTCATACGATATACGTTTTTTTTTTCATCGGACAAGGCGAGTGCCTGTTTTATTTGTTCCAATTTGGCTTATTTTTTACGTCGATAATCGCCGTAACTGCACGTCAGTGTGGCGTGACAAATATCGAGATCGTTTTCTCATATTTTTGGCCACACCCAATTCCATGAATAGTGTGAAACTTTGATGAGTAGAGTTTCCGGCTATCTTGAGGAACACGGTTAAACCTGTTAAACACGGGCACTGTCAGTGGTCATCAAAATCTGTGACGTCACGGCGACCTAGAGTGGCCGAATCTCAAGACTATCGTCTTTGAGTAATTTAATCCAGTAAATGCAAGCTTGCCAGCATCATTTACCAAAAAGCAAATTTGCTTTCCACATCACAGTCGACCACGCTTCACTCAGTCTAGAATTAGGGCTTTCACTACAAGAAGTTTCGCGCTGAGCAAACCGAATGAAGTAGCCCTAGCCCCTGTTTCTCGATATAAAATTTTTAATCTCGTAAGCTTCTATTAGAGATACACGGGCTGTGACAGATACACAGTGAAAACGGGAGGAAGCAGCTAGTTGAGATCGCGTTTTCGGTAGCTCGCATCTACACGCGCTAAATGAACTCATCCGACCCGGTTAGCGCACTCATGCATTTGTCCTCGACACAAAGGGTCCTCGCAAATTGGATCAACCCGCCCCGAATTTCGTCGTGCCAGAACAGGAGGCGGGGGTTCACGGACTCGATAACTGAAGGTTGTTCTGTTGTACGGCTGTGCGGTAGTCATGTTGTCTAAACACGCACGCACGCACGCACGCACGCAGACACGCACACACACACACGCACGCAGACACACACACACACACACGCACGCACACACACACACACACACACACACACACACACACACACACACACACACACACACACACACACACACACACACACACACACATTACGCTTTCATGTTATACACTTCGATGTATACACTTCGGGCGTATATCAAGTCATACCATTTATACGTCCCTAATGGTCAATAATAGACGAGAACCGGCGCATACAGCATCGTATGACCAATGACGTCACCAGTGGCTTGCATGCAGTAATTTCGCATAGAACGAAATTTCTACACAAGATAGGAAACAAAAATTGTAAGCTCGCATTAATGCATGCCACAAACGTATGTAATTTTGCGCGCATCGTCTGACGAACGCACGGCATCACCTGACGACAAGATATCAGATCTTTTTCTCTTATTTATTTTTTTAACTCTCCCTTTCTCTTTCAACCCCCTATTCCCCAACCCCAGTGTAGGGTAGCATACCGGATACTAGCATCCGGTTAACCTCCCTGCCTTCCTTTGTTCTCGTTTCTCTCTCTGCCATGACAACATCTCTGTCTCAGATCAAGAATGAAGCTAACATTTTGGCGCTGGCGTCGAATCGCGAATCGCAGTGAATGAATCAGAACACAATTCGAATCGTATACAGTCAATGAGATATTACGGTGGACGAACCACGAGGGCTGAACATCCTGTCTCAGCGCAATGTATACATTATGACAACAACAGTCGAAGCTAAAGCAGCTGCACCGGCGACAGCTCCCTGACCTCGCATGCAATATTATCGAAGTCGCGCGCGCGCAATACAGAAGCAAATGAGACCGCAACGTCTTGCCTGCTGGAGTTCATCTTGCGCGCTGAGTGTCCATCGTATAGTGTCCTCTTGACAACCGGCAGCTGCCGTGCAGCCGTACGCGAATTCACGAGCTACAGCATGACACTCGCGGCATATAGCCAAGAAACGACGCTCTTCCGAAATGATCCGAACGTTATATGCGGCTAACGACACGCAGGTGACGCTGTTTGCACGTGGCGTCACGCCGCCCGAGAAGTGGAGCCAAGTTAACGTGTTCATTCGTGTCCATCGATGCTGTTTCGATGTTATGTCGAAGCGTGTTGCGCGTATCAACCGCGTATCCGCGGCGTTGGTCACGGGCACGGAGATATGTAAGATATAAAAAGACAGAAAAAGAGGGGGAGAGAAAAAAATTGGTAAAGAGCTCTGTGTATGGATTGAATTTGGAGGGTGGTGTTATAACAACGGGTAATTAACATTAGATAATATTTAGCCTTAGTCAATTCCTTGGTTTTAATAATAAGAAGAAAAAAGAAAAGAGAAAAAAGAAGAAAAAAGAACAAGATGAGGAAGAACAGAAAAAAGGAAAAGAACAGAAAAAAGGGAAAAAAGAAAAAGAGAAAAGGAAAAAAGAAAAGAAGAAGAACATGAACATGAACAAGCAAAAAGAGAAAAAGAAAAAAAAGAAAAGAATGAAAAGAAAAAGAAGGAAAAGAAAAGGAATGCAGTGCACGTGACATTAGGGAAGTGCCTTTATCGTGAAAATCGAGAAAATGGTGGTCCAGGCATTCATGGAACTCTCTCTCTCTCTCTCTCTCTCTATCTATATATATATATATATATATATATATATATATATATATATATATATATATATATATATGTGTGTGTGTGTGTGTGTGTGTGTGTGTGTGTGTATGTATGTATGTGTATATATATGTGTCTGTATATGCATATGCATATATGTGTGTATATTTATGTGTATGTGTGTACACGCAATTTCTATGCATAGCATTGTTGTCATATATATAGTATTTTGTATTCCGTCATATTTTGCATTGTACTTCGGAATTTGTGCCGAACTACTTACGCATATTAGTCTCTGTACACAGCATTACTGTACGTGCATCTTCCGACTTGTACTGCACTAAACATCTCATGGCCTATGTTCGTTGCCTATATGTTCATGGCTTATGTTTCTTTACTCGTGTCCACATTGCTTGCCATCTATTAGGGAGGCTCGGGTTCTCCTCAAGTGACAAAACGTCACTTTTCTCCCGAGCCTGCCCTCATCCTTGGGATGAAATAAAATTGAATTGAATTGAATTGAAAGAAGAAGAAGCACCGACGGCACGGGTTGCCATCGTTTCACTCGTCGCCAAAGTAAAAACCCATCAATGCACTCCCAACGAAACACGCGCAGAGAGTGGGTGCCGAAGGAAGGGTCGAGCTTTTTAAATTCATTCGCCCCGTCGTATACCCGGGCGGACGAAGTCACGCACCAGCCTTGCAGTGTGGTGCAGGCGGCCACGTCGCGTAACTGCGTACGCTTGCAAAATCCGACTCGGCGGCAAGCCGGAGACCAACAGTATACGCGAAGGACCACGATGGGAATCCGAAGATGCTGTGGACATCGCAGAGACCGGAAGAAGGTAACGTATACACTGTGGGCATCGCAGAGACCGAACCGTAAGCGCCGACCACGCTTTGCGATTTCTTTCCCCACTTCGCTTTGGAAAGTGGCCGTTGCAGCAGAGACCGTTACGAGAGCATTAACGCCCGGCCAGAGAAGAGCGCGCCTGCACAACACTGATTGCGACGAAACCGCTAGCTCGGCGACCTTCTCCGACGGAGGGACGCATGGCTCAACACCACGCAGTCGAAGTCATCAAGGTGCGCCCTGTTCTTCAGCGTCGGAGCGTGGCACGCGGTAAACTGCGGCACGCGTTGAGAGCAGCGTTGAGTTTGTGACTGCGTCATGCGTAATACGTACTACATGCTGATGGAGGCGTCCACAACGAGAAGCTCGATCGGGGGAAAAGTTGTATACGGTTTAATTAAAAGAGCGCAATATAACGTGGGACTAGAAGAAAGCTATACAAGACAAAAGCTTGTCCTGCAGTTTCCTGCGTCGTTTCTCAAATTATTTTACAGCTCTCTATAGACATCGTGAATTATCAACTAGCTATTCCATTCTAACATTCTATACTGCAGTGGCACCTTTGATAAGGACTCCAACGCACGATTCAAAACCGTAATTAGTGTAACGAGATATACGTGAAAGACGACCAATCAACAGCCATTTTAAGGCATTTCCCAGGCGCGCCCAAGTTCACTTCAGCAGCCTAACTGAAATTCCGTGTGACAGATAGATAGATAGATATGTGGGGTTTAACGTCCCAAAACCACCATATGATAATATGAGACACGCCGTATAGTGGAGGGCTCCAGAAATTTCGACCACCTGGGGTTCTTTAACGTCCACCCAAATCTGAGCACACGGGGCAACAACATTTCCGCCTCCATCGGAATCGCAGGCACCGCAAGCGGGATTCGATCCCGCAACCTGCGGGTCAGCAGCAGAGTACCTTAGCCACTAGACCACCGCGGTGGGGCGAAATTCCGTGTGCGTTGAAGACTGAAAAGTATAGAGACAAGCATTGCATGCACTTTCTTTTGATATTGTACAATAAAGCATTGATGAATTGATTGATTGACTGATTGATGGATTGATCGATCGATCGATATGTGGGGTTTAACGTCCCAAAACCACCTGATTATGAGAGACGCCGTAGTGGAGGGATCCGGAAATTTCGACCACCTGGGGTTCTTTAACGTGCACCCAAATCTGAGCACACGGGCCTACAACATTTCCGCCTCCATCGGAAATGCAGCCGCCACAGCCGGGATTCGATTTCGCGACCTGCGGGTCAGCAGCCGAGTATCTTAGCCCACCGCGGCGGGGCGGATTGATCGATCGATAATTACGGCGTTTCGTCAAAGAACACGCACATTTATCATGCACACTAAAATGCGGCGTCAACGCTATACGCGCTACACATCGTATTACTGGTCATACATATGTGTACAGATGCGAAACTGTCACTCCCTCGCTTTCGATAACTTCGCAGCGGGACAGGCGAGCGAGCAGCCGTCCAAAACCAAACGGCGCTGCACGGGCGCGATCGACGTTTCCGCCGCAATTGTTGTCGGCACCTCCCAACGCGCCCCGCCAATGGAGCCGCGTGTGTGTATACGACTACTACACGCGACAGCGTGGATTGCTTCACCTATACAACGCCGTCGTTTGACCGACAGGCAAGCGCTTGTACGGCGGGGCCTGATCGACTCGCCAAGGGCGCTAGACTGTGTAGCCGTTCAAGCGACGCGGGAGCGAAGGGGAAAACCCGAAGGCATCACGCGCGTAGCTCACGTGTCACGCAGACGGTGTATAAGGTCAGATCTGACAACACGGGAACACATGGAAGCAGTTAATTCTATAGCAGTCGCGTACACTCGTATAAGCACTATGCGAGGGAACAGCAATATTACATTTTAAATGGAAAAGCGGTTCCACGCAGTGGAAGAGCGGAAAATTGTTCGTAACACTGTGCGGTTCAGGATAGAAGGTATCTTTTGCAAATCGATACGTCACATTCATGTCGGTACATTGCAAGTAATCATTGATCAAACACTATTTCGATGTTCCCTCCCATATTGCTCAAGACTGTATACATGACATCATTCGCAGCAATTGAGAGCTTTAGAAATAGCTAATACCTTAGTGGCTCAGAGCCCACAATTTTAGACAGCGTGAGAGGTTGTAAGCGAGGCGCACACAAATCCAAGAAAGAGTACAAGGGAGTATTTGCATTGTGCCCATAATGAAATGTGACCGCTGCAGCCGGGAGTCGAACACGCGACCTTGCATTCAGTAGCAGAAGGCTACAGAAACTGCAGTCTTCTTGCGACATATGCTTTAGCTGTTAGAGAAAATAGTGCCACACAGGAAGAGTGAAAGAAAGGGAGCGTAGAGAAAAAAAAAACGCTGTTTAATGAGTACTGGAAATGTTCGTCTTTCCCCTTAGCATTTCTTGTGCAACAACAGAATTTTGAACAGCGCGAGAACGGGTGGGAGGAACAAATATGCATAGAGACAGAACGTTGAGCTTCTTTCTATCACTTATATACGATAAGAGCTTTCCGCTACACAAACATTCGCAGCCTCTTATCGAGAACGTTTCCACCTCACTACATTTACTGCCGCTTGGGCAACAAACAAGCACCAACGTCCGCTGCTCGGGATCCAGATGCTCGCAGGAGTGGATCGATGCACGCTCCACAGGGACATTCGAAACGCTAAAAGTGGCGTTGTAGGCACCAGAAAAATACATCGCTGTCGTTGTGGCCCCTGCTAAACATTCTTTGTGTGCAGCTGAACGCAGCCCGTAGTGAGCAATATTTCAATTCTAAAGCGAACTTACGGAGGAGGTCAGACGGACGGGAAAGGCGCTGCACTTGCAAATGTGGTTTAAAATGAAGCAGTGAAGTTGTGTGCGGAAAATCACATTATTAAAAAAAATTGTTACGCTTTTGCGTGTAAACCCTCAACTTCGACTGAGGTAACTGTGAAACCTATACACTATCGGTCAATATACAATTGACAGAAAGCTAACGCAATTTTCTTATAAAACGCCAACGTGTACGCCGAGCTCTTCCCCACATATCCAGGTCAACCACCCACGTACAGTTAGGCCTTGTCGTTAAAGAGCCAACACAGCATATCTCGTGAGCTAGCTTACAGAGCCTAGTTCTCTGCCAAGATCTCGCGGCCCAATAATACCAGCGTGACGCAGCTATACCGCAGGACGAGGAAAACGTAATGAGTCGCTGTTTACTACGTCTGAGATGTTCACTGGTTGCAGTAGCCCCGTAGTAGCTCCGTGAACGAGGCCAATGTTGGGCCAACGTCGACCGGCGTAATGTCAATAGCGGCCCAACGTTTTGACCCAGATTGGCTCGGCCGCACGTACTATTACCGAGGAACGCCTGTAATACTCTTCCCAGAGGCTTTTTTTCCCAGGGGCGATCTAGAAACACAGTGATCGGTACTAGGATTTACTTCTAGATGCATTTACATTCAGAAACAACGTTGTACATTGTCCGGTGCATTACGTGGCCGCGCTACTCCCCAGGAAGCAACGTCTGTGGCTTCTAAGTACATACACACTGGCGGTATCACTCTTGCCGACGACAAGATATACATTTTCCCCGACACGCGAAAGATTCTAAAACATCCTTGACACACACGGTTCCTACCAGGCGTCTCCGGCAGAAGGCTTTAAATTAAATTCCCGCGTTTTTACGTTCCGAAATCACAATGCGATTATGAGGGACGCCGTAGTGTAGGGTTCCGGAAATTTCGACCGTCTTGTGATCTTTGACGAGCACTGACATCGCACAGTATAAGCGCCTCTAGCATTTCACTTCCAAAGGGTTGGACGTTGTGAAACACAAACGACGGAGACTATTCAGACAGTGCATTTACGAGGAGAGCTCAGTCAGTGATCAAGACGGCTGGTTGGTATAGGCTCATGTAAGTGGTGCAACCTATAGGTTGTATGATCGACTACAAGAATCATGCAATGCAGATGGACGTTCGCTAAATAGCACTTTGTTCACTTCCGTCTGAAAAAATACAGCGCCTCCAGGAGCTGCGCAGCCGTGGAGTTCTCAAAGCACTCTACAGAATATCTAAACCTTTTGAAAGACTCACTACCTGTCTCAGGGTGAGACTGCGCAGAAAACGAAAGACAACACTGCCTTTCGTTCAATCCGGGTTCGAAGGTGAAATCATGGATCCTCATTCGCATCCTCAGATTCCGCGAGCGTAATAGGTTTAATTTATAATCGAGACGCCAGTGTCGCCACAGTGTGCGAGCGAATTTCACTCGTTACAGTTTATCGCTCCTTAACGCACACATTTCCTGCCTTTCTCTTTTTGTTCCTGCGTTTATATTTCGCCGATTCCGGAAACCCCTTCAACCTCCTCTCCTTTCTTGCACCAGGTTCGGCAGAGCTGCACGCGATTGTCAGCGTAGGCACGATATGCTGAAGACATTGCTAACCAATGAAGATAGTGACCCTCAGGAAGCGTTAACAGGAATCCGCGGGCGCCGCGCAACGACTTGAAAGCTCGATCATCCGTAATGAATGAATGCGCCACGACGTGACTGAATCACCCAAGTATACTTGCAACGCCCGTTCATGTAGCCACACCACGCAACAACATCCAACGAACGATTAATCGATAAACAAGCGCAAACAGTGATACAGCCGCCGCGGCAGCCGTGAGTTACGACCCATTTGGTTGTGGCGCGTTATCACAAAGCCCCAGTCACGCGATCACCCCATTGTCGCCTAAGGGCCCTCTGCCACGCGCCGCCCGGACGTCAGTCAGTTCCACCCCCTCCACTCTCCCTCTCTCTCCTTGCTCCGTTCTTCTACAGTATACGAGGGAGAGAACACCTAGTTTCAGGGCTGCTGCGCGTGATTACAAAGGCACGTGTTGCGAGCTTATAAAAGTGCCATTTTGAAGGTCATCCACAGGTGTTGGTAACAGTACAGCTGATTAAGCACTATTGCGTGTTGTTGTGGATCGGGGTGCTGTTTCTTCCGTAGTCGCTTCGAATCCCACCGCTGCCACCAGTTGTGGTGATCCTACCGCTGAGAACCCGTTGTTGCGGGTCGGAAGGAAAGTCGCTGGAGGATACGAAAACAAAACCCGGTCTCTTGTGGTAGCGTGGTGTAGCTTCGGGTTGAGGAAACGACCGCTTACAAGATGGGGATACGAAAAACAAACAGGTTTATGGCACTATTTACAAATATTTACAGCATGAGGTTAAGAGTTCACAAACCACGAACGTGGTGGTTGAACCGCTACACAGTTCAGAGCCTTCACAAACTACGAACGTGGTGGTTGAACCTTTACTTGGTTCAGAGCCATCACCAACTACGAACGTGGTGGTTGAACCTTTACTTGGTTCAGAGCGACGTCCCGCACTCGGCGGCGTCCTTATAAGCCCAGTCGGGCTCCTCCTTCTTCAGTTGAACACCAATCACACACACACACAACAGGTGAGGGGTACGAGCATGCACGGCGCACGTGAACATCCAATTTCGAGTCAAGAGGTGGCGCCAGAGAGGCTCTTGCTCGTCGTGTATGTCGCTGGTCGAGGGGTCCCAAGCTTCGGACAGCAGACATCAAACGGTCCGCCAATCTGTCCGCTCAATTAGCAGGGCACTTTGTGGCGGCGGTCGCCGTTTCTTCAAAGGAATACGCTGTCTTTGTTGTCCCCTCTGGAACGGCTTACAGCTTCGTGGCGACATGACGTCTCGTCCGCCGGCTAGCAGGGACAATACCTGGCGGGCATAGGCAAGCGGCGAGTCGGCTACTTGTTTGAGGATTAAAAGAGCGCCGCTCCCCCGTCAGCTCTCGATGCTGGTTCCAAGAAAACCTGGGTTCCAGGCGTGAGAACGCGGCCCGGCTACGCTTCTCAGCGACAGCATGGCGCCTACCGATGGCGGTCATAACAGTGTCTATGAATTTGATGATATAGCGTCGTATAGTTAGCAAACAATGGTTAACAGGCAGACGGCGAAAGGATCCCGCGTTGCTCCTATTCTAACGACCACTGTATACACTGTGCCAATGCAACGTTGTTACATTAAAAGGGTCGAATATGTCTTTTCAAAACGAACAGAAAAGACGAAAGTAAAAGTACGAGTCTAACGCCAGAACCATCAGTTCTTTATGACACTTTAGAGCTTACTATTTGAGTTCGGCAGATGTCAACACCACTACATGAATGACAGGCACGCTGGGCTCTAAAACACTATGGCTCCTTTGTACATGCAAGAGTCACAAGCGTAGCACTCTCTTTAAAGAAGCACGTTGACTCTAATTAGAGAATCACGCTCACTCTCTTTAGGAGGGTCGTGACACGAAGGCTTTCCAGAAGAGAGTCATTGATTGATATGTGTATGTGAACCAAACACATAACCGCGTTTCCAGACGCACTCGAATACATATGCTTGTAAAAATACACGTGCGCCTCTTTATCGAACCGAACGACTTCGTATAACGAGTTTTCCACGTCTGCATACTTCTATTCGCCAATTTCGTGCAGTACTGGAGTATACCTTTAGAGATACACGCATACACATACCTCCGATCGACCAGTTTCCCTGCATTACGACAAGCGACCACGAAATACAACAGTATACGTCAGCTCGGCCCCTGAAAAGGCTCCGCGTTTAATGAAGCCATCAAGACACTCGAAGAGCAAGATGACGAAGACTGCTCCTTGGCGCGAGCACGCGCTCACTACGAGCTACAGATGGGTGCGCTATGCCAAGATGCTATGCCAAGCCGCACGAAAAGACGACAGCGCACGACAGCCCGGGCCCCTAAATCGCTCCGCAGTGAAAACAAAACGAAACGATAAACATCAGCACCACAGCGCAATTTTCATTCTGTATTTACAAGCGCAGAACCACAATGCCAAAAAAAAAATGGCGCGCTTCCCTGTCTCATCAGACAGACAGGGAGTAAGAGGGCTTTTGCATGGAAAGATGAGACGCACGGACGGCCCATTGTCAGAGATAAGTGTCTCTACTGCCCCTGCGGCGCAATAACCGATGACACAAGGGAGCTAAGAAAAAAAAATGTAATAAATAAAAACGGGCGCTGCGTTCAACCAGGAAGTCGCAGGGAGGTCAGTTCCGCACAGGTCCGCTTTCAATTCGGATAGTCTGGTTTACGAAACAACAAGAAGGATGATACACGCCGGAAATAGCAACGGGGAAAGTTAGCAACCAGCGTGCTGTGGGTATACGCTCGGAACGTGGCCTGGGGCGCACGCGAATGCAAGGCAGTGGAAGACACAGATGAATGGTGCTGCATAAACTTGCATTGCCGAAGGCCGTCCGCAGTACAAGAGCGCCACCGGAGGAATGTGTCTGGTTAGCAGCCGCAACGAATTGCTGCACGAAGGCACACTCGCGTGATTGCTGGCGCGAGCCGACATCTTCCCGCGAGAGCACAAGTTCTGACGAAGCACACAGTCGGCGACAGCCTTTAGGCATCAGAGAACGGTAATAACAACAATTGTTGGTATTTTACGTCAAAAACCACGATACAATTATGAGAGACGCCGTAGCTCAGGAAATTTCGACAACCTGGGGTTCTTTGACGTGCACCTAAATGTAAGTACACAGGCCATCATCATTTACCCTCCATCAAAATGCGCGACTTGCGGGTCGTGATCCTAACCAATCGAGATCCCACATCACTGCGGTAGATAGGGCTAAGAGAACAAGAACGAATGGAACTAATTAACAAATTAAGCAATTGATAGAGGTTAAGTTCAGCTACTGCTTTTATTTCAATAGCAATTATATGGACACCCTCGACTGGATTTTGCCGCAGGCATCGGCGTCATTCACCGTGTATGTATCTATATATATATTAAAACGCAAGGAAGAAAAATAATCCAAAGAAAGACTCCTTCGCGCGGAATCGAACGTCCAATCTCTTGTTTGTCAGTGCGAGGCGTTAGCTACAGAGCCACGAAGAAGCATATTTTTTTTACCTCGAAACGACAAGCCATTTATATTTACCACTTACCGCTGACGATGGCCACCTCGGGAACTCTACCGTGTTTTCGGCATTACCAGCGAGATGGCGCTATGATCGCGCGTCGCCAGATCACCACGACGCGGCGGCGGCGCCGCGCTGTCGTCTCGTACGCCTACTTTGTCCCGTGGAGAGCCGGAGGGGGTGGAGGCGGTCGTGACGCCCAAGCGTGCGCGCGCTTATCTCGGGTGGGGAGAATCGTACGCCTTGGGCTTTCACCGGAACGATCCTGTTGTAGCTACAGGGCGCATAAAGGTCACTGCACTCGCGGCACAGTCTCCGTTTGCGAAAAGGGCGCGCTTTTTAGACACAGCGAAGTAACAAGTGAGACGTTATTCGCGTTCATCTCTACCTGTGAGTACGTTTCGTGCGTCATTTGTCGTGAGAAACGCAAGGCACGTTTCGACCTGCTTGTCATTCTTTCCGTGAACTTGTTGCTATCACAATCATTGCTTCGCCTTTGCGGCAATGTTGTGACATTTATTTATTAATTTAAACAGCCTGGGTTTCTCGCACGTGCCGTTCAATGGCCTTTCAGGGATCCTTAAGGCGTAGGCTTGTCTGCCGTAGTTGTTCGTCGCAGCCACCCCTAGCACTCGAAGTTTTCACTAGATGGCGCTCAAATCGTTCTAGATGTTTCAACAGGCAGGAAGACGAACGGACGGACAGACGCTTAGACCCATTGATTGATATGTGGGGTTTAACGTCCCAAAACCACCATATGATTATGAGAGACGCCGTAGTGGAGGGCTCCCGAAATTTCGACAACCTGGGGTTCTTTAACGTGCACCCAAATCTGAGCACACGGGCCTACAACATTTCCGCCTCCATCGGAAATGCAGCCGCCGCAGCCGGAGACGCTAAGACCCACTCATCATCATTCACTCCGTGGATATGCTCCTATTGTCTTTTTTAATTTCGCTGCTAGAGAAATGCCACCACTGGGATTGATTGATATTTGGGGTTTAACGTCCCAAAACCACCATATGATTATCAGAGACGCCGTAGTCCACTGGAGGGCTCCGGAAATTTTCACCACCTGGGGTTCTTTAACGTGCGCCCAAATATCAGCACACGGGCCTACACCATTTCCGCCTCCATCGGAAATGCAGCCCCCACAGCCGTGATTCGATTCCGCGACCTGCGGGTCAGCAGCCGAGTACCTTAGCCACTAGACCACCGAGGCGGGGCTGTAGTAGAATACCTAGCTGTCACGAAGAATGTCTCGGTGCGATTCCGATTCAAACCCATGATTTTTATTCTTTACGTCTCGTGATTTTTCGCTCCCGGACAGCGGATGTTTTTCGCTGACATCCAACGCAGGCCTCTGGGAATCGAACCAGCAAACCCACGCAGAGCAGCGTTACGCCATTGCAGTTAAGCCAACACAGCGGGCAGTGTGACGTATATATGAGTGTGAGAAACGTTGTTTATCTTCCCTCTCTTTCTTGCCTTCATTTTAGGGGCTAAGCTCCTAGGGGGCTAGGCTTGTCCGGCGTCCGTCAACGTATAAGCGTCCACATTCGTACCAACACCTGCTACACAGCTGTAAAAAAAAAGAAAGAAACTCTTCGCCGTCAGTCTGTCTATCCGTCCGTGTATTCGGGCGTCCAGGCGAGCATACAGTACATCTGTCTGTCCATCCGTTCACCTGTTAATTCATGCGTCTGTCCATCATCCATCTGTTGTCCAACAGTCCGTCCATCTTTTATACTAGGAGGCGCCTTACACGAAGATGTTAAGGACCTTATGGGTCCTAGCTTCACGCACTCATCATCATTCACTTCTTGGACACGAGTGGATTCTTATTTCAACACTGTTTTTCTTCGCAAATGACGTCACAATATACCCATCTATAGGTTTACCAGCTGACCTTTCTCAACTTCTAGGACTGCACGCACTCTAGATACAAGGACCCCCCCTTTGTATATATTACGAGTGTGAGCTATATACACGGTCGACCGCCGGGCGTCTCGGTGAAGTTAGTCGACATTTATTGGGCGACCTGTGCTATACAAGCACATTCACCTTCAAGAGCAGCTGTCGCTTTCCTATCAACCGCCGCATATCTGTTTGTCGTCAGGGAGCGCCAACGTAAACGCACCATCAATCATCGTACCCGCGTTTCGGCGACAATACATGTGAGTCGCCAAATCAGCGTGGCACTTGCCTCCCGATCAAGAAACCCGGGGTTTGAAAGAAACTTGCGTTACAAAACACTGGCTTTCGCCTCCTCCACTATCTAGGATCTTGCAATATGCTGCGACGTGCTTTGGCTAAATGATTACGGACAGCCATGCCGTGACGCGATCATTTTGCAACACACACACACATGTGCGCGCGCGCGCACGTAGACGGAAAGTTTAACGACCATTTACGTATGTTAGTGCGTGTTTATACGTGCGCCTGTGTAGTACATACTTTGGCAAAGTCGAACAATTTCGGGACGAGGAACGCTTTAACCCTACCCACCTCCCTTATTTCGACTATGCCAGTGTCCAGAACTGCCATCGATTTCCCTATTTTACACTTCAAGAAACACAAAGAGAAAAGCTACACGGGCTTACACTCCACGTAGGTCGTCAAAATTTTATCTTTTTCTATTTTGCCCGAATTCAGCTGTAATACGTTTGATTACTAGAAGAACGGACAGTCAGACTTCCAGCCCCTACGCTCTAGAATTTTGTACGCGGGCACGCGAAGGTGACGCCAAGAATTTTCGAGTGTCTTCGAGTGTTAAACCTGCGAAGAAGTGCAGCCGCGAGGAAGGCGCGTACAAGGTGCGAACATAGCGCAAAGTCGACACTGTGTATTGTAGGCATCGCGTAATGTAAACATCGCCTAGTGTACACATCGTGTATTCTTTGTATATTGTTCACTCGTATATACTTCACTTGTTTTGTAAAATCACGTACTATATAATGATTGCCATTTCGCAGCGAGATAGTTTTGTTTTTGTACTATCCCCAGGTCGCCCTGTCACCAACATTACTAAACCTCTGGAGATCCAAGAAGAAAACATGTGTACAGACAGAGACGACGCGTTCTAGCTCGCAGTTATTACGTTTTCGACCCGCATATTATCACCCTCCAGTCCACGAGCCGAAAGGGCACACGAGTTGGAGACAAAATACCATCTCCATCTGCGTGTTCATTTCATTATTATTATTCTTTTTTTACCAGCCCAACAATAGGAGACACACCGCTCCCAAATAACAATGGACCCTCGGGTAATGTGAGCAGCTGCGACCGCATCTGCGGCGCACCTGACGACACGCAGCAACCGAGAAACACCGCGGCGGCGACAACGAATCGCTCACGCGACTGCGCACTTGTCGCCGAGGGCGATCGCGAGAGTACTTGGATGCCTTGGAAGAGTCATCACGTGAGACCTGGACGGGAACGTCCGCTGCCGGCCGGCTGGAGACCACGCGACGTCCAAAGGCACGTGACAGAAAAGGGCTAGGCTTTTTGTGGCTTGCATAGCAAAGAGCAGGAATCACAGAAGAGGAAAGAAACAAACACGGCCGCAGAGGTATCATCACAACCATCGTGCTCATCTTCATAAGTAAAACTATATCATAGTAAGGATGAGGAAAGAGATCGATACGGCGATGTATGATTTTCATTAACAACAACGGCAACTACAAGTCGAAGGCCTCCTCTTCCAATTATCTTCAACTTACCGTCCTCTGGGCGGGTGGATTGCACCTTATGCCTGCGAATTTCTTAATTCCGTAACTACACATTGCCCTATGTCATTCCTCGGCTGCCTTCCAATCCCTTTGCGGGACAGAAACAGCGAAACTCGAGAAGATCGACGTGATCAGAAAACAATCTCCGTGATCGTGTTTGGAGGTTTTCACTGTATTCTCAGAGACCAAGATCGAAACAATGACACACCTACTCTCGCGTATCGTTCCTTTTAGCGTTTGTGGAAAATAAACTGTCATGAGGGAGGTAGCGGCGACTATATATACGATAGGTTTTTCACATCGTATAGCTTCGGACAGCCGTGATTCAGGCAGAGACGATGCCGGTGGCTCGGACGACAAACACGACGAGATTCGTGCATGAATCCGACGTGCGACAGCAGTATAGCGTCGCGCTCTTGTCCGGCGAATCGTCAGAGCGATGTAGGCGTGGCGATTCAAAGAAGGAAATGAGAGAAAAATGGTGACGACCGTTAGGCTCCCGGGGATTTTTTGTCTATAACGTTCCGCGATTATGACTATAGGACTGTCGCTCACTCGACGCTGGTTTTGAAGCACCGTGTGCAGCTGCGCGTGGATTCTTCGCTATATGACTCACCGCGGACAACGATCGCTCTATAGCGGAAGCGCATGTGAACATAACTGCCACTGCTCATCTCGCAGTGAACGCTTTAGCTCGACGAGTATAGTCTTGATGGGCCCATTCAATGCGGTAATCGCGTTACAGCTCACTTCGAGCGCGACTGCACACGAGCGTATAGTCTAATCCCTCCGAGAATAGAACCATTTTCCTTTCGAAAGCTCCAGATATGACGAAGGTACCGCCAAACTTCGCAGTGCTTCTACAGCTATAGTCTCTTATACAGTACTCAGCAAAATAGGGCAATATAAAAACACTTCAATTATGTAGCAAGTTAAGTGACCTGAGGCTAAATATTTTCTTAGACGGAGGTAATGAGAGTAATATAGAAAGAGGAATTAGAAGAAGAGCAAAGTTAAGCTAACACTGGGCGGGATTTACTTGAGAACCAAGGGATAAGAGCACGAAAGAAAGAAACAAGGAACGAGAAGGAAGGTTGGTATGGTTTACGCACGTCTGAGAGGGTATACTTCAGGTGGGCGTGGTGAAAAGTTAATTGACAAGCACAAGGCCGACGTCATACGAAAAACGTGACGTCTCTAAAGCGTCTCTAAAGATAGCTCCAGCGTCTTTAAAGATAGCTCGAAAGTGTTTTCGTTGCTTCAAAAGCACAGGCATTTGTTTGGTTGTCCGTGGACCGAGAACATAACATACACATCGACACATGATTGTCTTCGGTAAATTATCAGTTTGGAGGGTGCAGACAAGTAAATGCACAAGTATATGGAAGGGAGACCGGAGAACATTCCGCACGATCGAGGTTTCCTATATGCGATTAATAACTGTTTTTTTTTTATTTGTAGCAACTGAACTAAATAAACACGCGTGAATTCCTTTGCATAAGTGCATAAAAGAGGTTTTTTTTCTTTATAAAGTGTGCACACGATGCACGAACTTTTCCATGAACAGCGCGCATGATTCATTTACAGAGCAAAGCCTTGCCCAACATCAAGGTTAGTACAAAGAGAGCAGAGTACGCTATAGAGTTCAGAGCAATGTTTTCTAGCTGCTGCTACAACAGCACCTGTGCCGACGTGACGATGAACAAAGCGCGACATCGTCGACAAAAAAAAAGAAAAAAAAAAGAGACGAAGAAAGAAAGCGTCAGCGTAGGCCGCGGTGGATCCGGCGAAACCGGCGCCAAGGCCGACGTTGCCAGCGTAGCGTGGAAACCACGAGCGGTGCTTGATGCTTCAAACGACGCAGCGTCGGGAAAGTTCACTCGAACACCTTTGGTCGGTGAAGCGACGTTAACGCGTGAACAATGCACCGGTGCGACTTGAACAAGACACATGCAGGAAAGACTGATCGGCTAACTAGTGGTGATCGGGGTAGGTTAATGATTAGAATCAAAACCCGGGGCTGTACAGGGTGGTCGCATCACAGAGTTGGTATGTTGCTTTCAAATAATTTTTGTCGGCCATATTACTTAAATATCAATAACGCTCATAAAATCACCGCCATCTCTTCCTCGAGACCTTCGTATTCACTCAGACATAAGAAGTCCCTTTGACGAAGTCAGTGGCGTCCGATATTTTGTTAGTTAAATGGAAGACACTCGCAACACATTGCGAATAGAGTGAACCAATTAGTGTTGCACGCAACGACCTTGCAGTGTAGAGTCAATGCAACAGGTTGTTTGGTTAGAACAAAGGCGCTGCTTCGAAATTGCATGACGAAATACTCCCTACAGCGTAATACTCGGGTATTTTGGGCTAGAAAGTGCCCAATTTCACGCGATAATGTAACGGGATTAGCGAAGAAAAAATAGAAATAGAGGTTCAAGAACAAAAAAACAAGGTAGGAAATGCTCTTTCTGTATCCTCCCTCTTTTCTTTCTAAAGTTTTATTCTTTGCTTTACACTGCACCGTATTACCTTGTTCTCGCAAGATTGCGTGAATTTATTTCGCGACGTGTAATTAAGGAAACTACTTGAGGTGTACCTCTAGCCACACACAAGGGACTGGATTGAATCGGGCGAGACCTATAGAGTTCCTGAGTTCGTTACTTCGCGGTTGTTGCCGCGTCCTGCTCGACGAACACATTGCATCGAAGAGCAAACAACGTTTAGCCGGAACAGAACTTTCGTAAGATCGATGTTCGCTAAGCCGAGGTTCGACTGCATACATAAGCGAAGACATCCGGCAAGGCGGGCTCGTCCCTTCTTCCCTACCACGAGCAAATGCGAAGCAATCGAGACACCTCCGAATGCAAGCGCCGCTTTGATGATTCCGCGTGATACGACCGACTGATCGGATGTCTCGAACGAAATGCGATGCCCCAAATATGGGCATCGGAAACGCGCGTTCCTCGCCGATGCGAAACGGCGCGCTTCGCAGTGCCGGAATTGATGCAACGCAAATACGCTTCTCCTCATGCAGCGACGCGGCATAACAGCACCGCAAATGCATGCGACAAATGAGAATGAAGACAGCTTTCCGGCGGAGCCGGCAAGGACCGCCTTCGAGCTGAATCTACAGCCCGCCCAAAACCACAGCTGAAGAAGTTTTTTTTTTTCCTAAATAAGCGCGTGCTCACTTCTACGTGTGCAATCTGGAGAGCCATGTTTCGGAATGCGAATGCGACAAATCATATATCTATACCTGAACATTTTTTTTGTTTTTTTTACTGAAGCGTCAGCCGCTCTAAACAGCGGTAAGAAATCTGAACGTTTGAAGAGTGTTGCGTGAAAATAGCAAGGAGGAGAGTAGATGGCAAAGCGCAACCGATACGCATATGATAATATTTTCTATATTGTTTCGACTCGATTGCAAATGCGACCGCCGCGGCGGGAATCGAACGCGCGACCTCAGGGTCAGCGGCCGAGCATCAACACAGTGGACAATGACGCATGTGACGATGGTCAAAGTGATGAATGCAAGAAATGCGACATCAAACTCCATAGTTTCGAGCTGGATGACACATGGCAACGAAGAGATCAGTGAGAAAGTCCTTCGTCCTAATGGGTGGGTGGATGAATGAAATAATTTTATTAAAGTTCAATAGGTCGTCTTGTAGTTGGCGTCATTATAATGATGAGCATGCAACCACGACGGCAAATTGGCGAATACAGTGCGTACAGTTGCAAATATGACATTTTTTTTTTTTTTTCAGGGAGGAGATGTCTCGCGCATTAGGCTTTCGACTTGTTACAAAATACGAGAAGTCCGGAGAGCTTTGATATCGTGCAATGAAATGAAGCAAGGACAACAGCCACCGGTTCAGAAGTGGCCCACGCTGAAACCATACGACATGTGGTTCTTTTGGAAGACAAAAATAAAACAAAAACAAAGCGACGAAAGCAGTAAGGGCAGCGCGATCATGCTCGCTGGGCACGAAGAACGGAAACCGCGGGAACACAAGCGGTAGCAGCTGCTGCAGCAACGGAGCTCGAGAAAGTGCGTGTGTGGGGGACGGGAGGGGGGGTGCTTGTACCGGGTGGCCCCGGGCTTTCTTTCCGGCTGATGCCTTCCTTCATCTGGCGTCACGTAGCCGTCGGTAACCCTTTCTCGTCGCCACGGCAGCTTCCTTTATAGCAGCAGCAGCGGCAGCGCCAGCGGAGGTCGTCCGATCAGAAAGAAACCACAACCACAGCAACACACGCAACAAAGCACGTGCGCCTAGAAAGAGGGAAAGGGGAGGGGGCGAGAGACAATGGCAAAGAGAAAGGAAAGACAGAAAGAAGGCGAAAGCGGAGAGATAGAGGCGACTCTTCCTCTTCTGTTTTTCCGCCCGAGCCCGAGCAGCGCTTCGGCCACACACTCCTTTCTCTTCTGAGAATTCTGCAGAGGCGACGCGACGACTACGACCCTATCTCACTTTCCAGTGCAGGAATGCGATCCGCGAGCCTCCACAAAGGCAGGCAGGCAGGCAGGCGAGGGCGCTCACGTAACTGTGTTGTCTCCCGAGAGGCGACGCTAACAGTGCTACCTCTCTCTCACAGGACCTCTCTCCCGTAGGTCTGTCGCCGGCCAAAAAAAAAAAAAAAATCGCACTGCGCTGAGTTCGCGATGGGTAAAATAGGAGAAAAACAACGAAAACGAACGGGAACGATCCCCCCCCCCTCTAACTCCCCGAACAGTAATAAAGAAATGTTATTTCTTTACGAGAGGAAAGCCGAAACCGAAAAAAACACGAAGGGCTAAAGTAGAAACGGGATGAAACCGAGGAAATAGCGAGGAAATACAATTAGATCGGGCACGCAATTGTCCGGTAAAGAGAAAAAAAGAGGATGCGGGAAGTGCGAGCTTCCTTTTTAAAATGCAAGGAGAACGAAAGGCGACACAGTTGTTACGCGACTCGAAAATAGCTTCGTCACGCTTAATTTGATCCGGCGGGGAAAAAGAAAGCAGTCGACTTATAATAGGACTTCTTGGACTTTCCTCGGATCTTCTCCCGCTGCGCGTGTGCATGCGATCCGACGTTTTTGTAACCTCAGTGCACCAAAACATTCCCAGGAATGACGCCAATGGGTATTCTAATAAACGTAAACGGTAAACGTTCGTAGGGGTCGGTTGCGATATAGGATACGATTACGAGTGAACTGGTTTCGATCGACGGAGAAGGTACAAAAGCCACTCATAGGATCTCTGTATACGTTCTCTGCCACACGTTTTACGCGCAATACAGTATATATGTCGTAGCATGTGAGTCGTAACGGAACGCAAACCCCCCAAAAAAAAACGAAAAATGGAAAAAAAGGGTATTTTTGAGCGGAACGAAAACTTAATTGAAACGTTAGTTATTATTTCGTTCCGCAGTAAAAACCGAAATTTATTCTATCATTTTACGGTTCGCTAAAAAAACAACAAAAAAACTTGGCAATCCGTTAACTGCCATGGTCATGCTACGCGCGAGCAGAGAGAGAGAGAGAGAGAGAGAAATAATTTACTTACAGAAAGGCAGAGAGGTAAGCCTGAGCTACAGTTTGCTCTGGCCTGCTACTCTACACTGGGGAAGGCTGACTGGGAGTGAAAGAGTGATGAATAATGATGATAAGGTAGGATGATGAGATAATGGTCTTGCTAGGCTGGGGTAACTCTACTACGTGAGCAATAATGCATATCTCCGAATGACAGTAATGGCGCGTACCCGACGCAAGAATTCCAAAGGAAAGATGATTTGAAACTGGGCGAAAAAACGATAACAGCGGCCACCAGGAATGTTTATATTAGCGCAAATGAACCTTGTGTGCCTATCACGCTGGTCAGCGTGGAGAGGGCATTGCCGGGCGTTGAAGTTTGTTTTATGGGAACAGCAGTCTACGACGACAGAGAGTATACACTCGATGACGTGTTGCTTCTGAAGTCTATCTCCGTGCTTTGACACGAAGGTTTGAGTCTCCTCGAAAAAAAAAATATTAATTCACTTTTGAAAAATAAATATTAATAATTAAAAAGTGTAACGGCCCGCTCTAGTTGGTGGGAATTCGTTATAGTTACTTGAGCTCCTCTAAAGAACGTGGGAAGGACGTGTTTTAGCCTGTCCCAATCGAAGAGGGACGTTCGCTATCCTTACCTCATAACTTGAACTAAAAACCTTTACGAATTGTTACGACGCATTTTTTTTACTTCTTTTTCGGAACTGAAACAGAACGGA
Organism: Rhipicephalus annulatus; assembly: GCA_013436015.1. NCBI lineage: Eukaryota > Metazoa > Arthropoda > Arachnida > Ixodida > Ixodidae > Rhipicephalus > Rhipicephalus annulatus. The sequence continues at coordinate 464,019 of WOVY01002292.1, read as the reverse complement.
AGTTTTTGCGACTGAACGCAACTAAAACCGAAACGAAAAAAAAAATCATTTCGTTCCGACACCCTGTATCATAGCATGGTATGGTACGCAGTATAATATACTCACAGTACGGTATATATAGCGCGTACATGCAGCATAAAATGACCAACGTTTCAATGAGCTTAATCACGTATGCCAACTATCTAGCCGTAAGCTCAATTTATGGCGGAAAATATTTAGGGCATTGAAGAGGAATTCTCTGTTTCCCCGAGTGACAGTGGCACTGTACACAGGCCGTACAGCGCACATGTGCAACCGGCGCGCAGCGTGAAACGTGACGTCATTCTAACCTGTGAGCACAATCGTGGTTGATTCTTGTTACGACGAATTGTATAGCCGCTATAAAATGGAGGGCGAGACACTTACATGGTAGAGTGATTGCGAAAACAGAGGGACGAAAGTACTGTTTAGGAATGCGATCCGTAGAGCATTATAAAAAAATAAGTGCAGGAAGGGTAATCAGCTTTTGAGTTTGTGCGTATGCGCTAAAATGTATATGCGCTACATCCCGAATTGCCAACTGGGACGCGGGCAGCCGTGTATATGCACCCAATGCGCCTTTGCACGCAATGTGAAAGCTGCGGATTCGTTCCACACGGGCAGCAAGTTAATTTGCTGATGAGTTCAATATTTGGGGGGGCCCCATTACTACAACACTTCAAATAAAGCAACAAATAACGCTACTGGGTTCGTTATATTTTATCTCCGAGGTACCGGGTCCATGTAGTGTTCTGTTATAGTACACTTTGTGTCCGCTACACATTACGGTATACCGCAAGGTGAATCGACCATGTATGCTTAACCGAATAAACATGCGAATTTCGCGAAGCCCTTTGAACGATTGTTCTAAAACTTTGAAGCATAACTTGGGAAGCGAGAACACCGTGCACATTCTCAGTCTCAGTTACGTTGCTTTCCTGTTCTAACTTTTTTTCCCTCTACGCTATCCAACTTGTTCGAGCCTGGTATACTGTCGGCGCGTTTTTTTTTTTAATTCATTCGTATGGTAGCCCACGACCACGACCTTCAATGAAAGATATACGGACAAAAGACAGGGAGGTTAACCAAGGCACATGCCCCGTTGGCTACCCTGTATTGTAAAAAGTAGCATAAAGATGAGATAGAGAGAGAAGGAAAGAGGAGATCAGTAAATGCCCTGACGCATGTGCAGCGGTGGCACTGTACTAAAGTCGAAAGTCCTTAGTGTTCAAAAAGCAAAAGTGTTTTAACTGCCTTGCGAGGCAACGAGCCATAGGGACGGTGCTCCAGCGGCAACATAGGAGAGATTTAGAATAGCGCAACGCGGGGCTTAGAGTTTCCGTTGCTCATGCGTGATATGCTCGCGTCTAGCGGGCTCCTGTTGAGAACACTAACACTACACCAAGAACGCCCGCAAGATATGACGATAGTTATAGCGCGAGAACAAAACGACGACACAGAGACAAGAAGGACACGAAAGACACGAGTGCTCGTGTCTTTCGTGTCCTTCTTGTCTCTGTGTCGTCGTTTGTTCTCGCGCTGTAACTATCGTCATGCCATACCAACTAGCCCAAGCTGCCACACTTCTAAGTCGCAAGATATGCTTACGGTATTCTAAAGCTATCCGTAGTCACCGAATAGAATGCACGGGGTCGGCTATGCAGAGATCTACAACCGAAAGAAGGTATATAGAAAGGGAGCTCATGTGACGAAGTGATGAAGGAGCATCTTCGTAAACGATGCGAGTACGTACTCTCCAGGCCAGAACGACCGTGTCTTCGTCTTCGAGCCGAACCAACTTGGGTTTGCTGCGCATGGCACGCAAGCTACGACGTCGCGGGCTGAGCATCTCGAAGGCTCCCATGCACGCCACACACGTTCGCACGGCACGCAACGCGGACAACCAGCCGCTGCGCGCACATGCACGACAGCACTTCGTGGTGGAAAAATTTAAAAGAAAAAAAAAAACGCTCGACGTATTATCAGCAGGCACACCGAAGAATGTCGACAGGGCACGGCTGTCGGGTATACCTGCCGCTATTTCCTCCTGGACGCATATGCCTCGAAAAAAAAAAAAGGTCGATAACAACAAGTGTAGTTAACAATAACAATAAAAAGCAATTGCAGCTGGTGAAGGACGGCCCGAAGCGCCCTCTTGTTTCAGCACTACGTCACTAAAAAAAAAATTATATTTCTACGAAGCCGACAGACAACGAAATTTAAAGAAAGTATGAGAATAGCGTGCTTTATGCAATTGAAATACATAAAAAAGATGAAGTGAAGAGAAATGAATGCAAAAAAAAAGAAAATACATACTCTCACCTGCGTCACATCGCTTTTTCATTGTTTTTATTGCGGCATTTGCTAGGAACCAGTCATGAAAAAAAAAATAAAACGCCTAATTTACCTGTGCGTTTGGCAATAAGGAGCTTTCAATCAATTCCAACTCTTGTTTGTAGTGCGTGGGCGTGTGCGTGCTCGCTTTTACGCGCGTGTGTGTAGTAGGCATATGGATGTGCGTGCGTGAGTCTTTCCGTGAGCAGGTGTTAGGCGCGCGACGAGAGGACCTCGGCAAATAACGGAAAGCGGCTTTCAGTACTCTCGCTCGTTTTTCCCGCAGGGGGCCGCTCCGGTCGGTCCCGCACAGCTGTACAGCCAAGGGTTCTAGCGCAGTGCCTCAAAACCGCAAGTGACGCGCGTCGCACATGTGCAGCAACAAGAGAGAGCGAACTTCTGCTGCTGTACACTGACGACACAGCAGCTGCCCGCAAGAGAGACATTCCTCACCGTCGTTGCACCGGGATGCGGTAACGGAGCAGAGACAAAGATGCGCGCACGTATACGAAGAGCAGGCACTGCACGCAACTATGCCCGCCCCCTCCTTGATTCGGGCTCGGCGGCGAGCGAATTCGGTGAGAAGAGACGCGATTGTTGCGTTCCCTGTTCTTGCGAGGATCGAGAGCGCGCGGATTGCACGTTCGACGCGACACAGCCACGGCCGGAAGCTAAGACGTCTTTCTTCGCTTCGAAAGGAGCCTTGCCCTCGTGCGTGGTAATTTTAAAGGAACACCAAGGAGAACGGCAATCCCACCATTCTTATGCAGTAACTTAGCCTTTCAGAACTTGAAATAGTTAACACGACTCTTTCAGCGAGAGGACGCCTGGTGAGCAAGAAAAAAAAAACACGCACAAAAAGAAAATGCTGGTAGCGACGCTGCGTGAAGGTTCCCGCAACAAGTCGCTCACGGCATGACGTCGCACATTTTTTATGTCTCCTAGGGGCTCCAAACACTTTTTTTTTATCGGTGAAAATTGGGTTACATGCTGTTCTGAGGCAGCGAGGCACTTGGCATTTGCAAGTTTAAGGAATCTTGGTTCAGCTAGTGTTGACGAAACACGAAAAAGAGTCTTTCAAATTTGAATTACTGTGAAGCGAGTGGGGCTCTCGGAGCTTTAGACTGAGAGGTCCCCCCCCCCCTCCCCTCCCTATTCACAATAATTTAAATAAAATGTTTCTCTCTCCGTATCTCTCTCAAATCGTCATAGCGGCTCAAAGGTGTTGGGACTACGGAGCGAAAGAAATTGAAAATTGAGACTTTGATGTTTGTTACTATAAGAAACATACCATAGCGAAAGAAAGAAACACTGAGTTATGTATGAAACTGACTTACAGCGCAGATTTAAATGTGCACTTGCGATAACCTGAATAGAAAGCATTGATGTTACAGAGCAAAAATGAAGCCCAAATTTTGTTCGCTATTAGTTTATTCCACTGAAACGTCTCCACATGCCGAAAAAGACGGGATCGAACTCACGACCTTCCGGGTCAGGAGTTGAGTGCGTGTAGAAACGAGGTGTACGGCTATACCATTACTTCCGTCAAAACAGTCAAAACAACCAATGAAAAAGGAAAAAAAAGGCCATAGAAGCAGCAAGAGCGTGTCGTTGGTGCTTACGTTTTTTACCCTGTTCCATACAATGGCACCACAGATCAGCCTCCAATTAGCGAGTTTAACAGAAGCGGAACTCAATTCTCTGCGATTTTGACGAGCCATGGCACGAGGTAGGTACGTAAGAAAATCTGCAGCACTCGCGGCGTCTTTTGTACCCCACCTCCGTCTCAACCGCAGCTGCGCTGACGCGCACAAAAGCCGGCAATACGGTCGCAATACTGGAAACGTTCGCGAATTCTCGTTCGTTTATCGAGGCGCACTGAAAAAAAGGTCACGCGACTAAAATGAAAGTCCGTAGAAACCGCGCCTTCATCAACCCTCTCACATGTCGCCTCCTCAACACACACCTTTGTTAATTTCATTCCGACGCTATGACAAGCCTATCAGGCATGCAGGTTATCACTCTTAAAGTCGGTTGTTATAACTTCCTCATACTTTACCCCCTCCTCCCCTCCCATTGGTCACGTTTAGTAACAGGCTAAAGGGGGTTAAGTCAGTTCACATTTGCAATCAAGTGTGACAGAGCGTGACTAAAATTAGAACACGTCAGAACAAACATAAAGCTTCCCTGGTGAAGTTTTTTTTATTATTTTTTGGGCTGGTGTTATCGAGGTGTTTATTCCTCACTTTTTCACATTTACAGACCTTTAATACTGTGGTTACACGTTGAGAAGAACTCATCCGTGCGTGTAAGTGAATAGATAAATTGTCTCACGACTGTCATAAATCTCGCCTATACATTTGCCTATAAGCACGGAAATGCAAACTCCACGTGATGAACCGGCACGTTGAGTGTGCATCAGATTTTTTAGTCATCTTACGGCGTTCTTCGACGCGCACTTTTTACGGCAGTTTTCAGCCTTCCGTGACGACAAAGGCTTCTAGACCAAAGTGGCGCCAATGTTGCGGCGAGTGTTACGGTAATAACCTAATAAAGTACCTCGTCAACTACGCTGGCGTTTTTCTTTTCATTTTTTTTCTCTCTCCCTTTCTCTCTCTGAGTTCGTAACTAAGAAGAATAGCTTACACAATCGCTCTCCACTAACCGCGAAATGTTACGCGCGAAAACGGTGAGAAAGTTAATTGCTCAATGCGACAATGTGCAAACGTCGACATTTTAAACGCGCGCAAAAAAATTGTAAGTAGGGGCACTTTCGCACGCGACGACTAGGGAGCGATCTCGCCAAACCAATTATGTGACTGCAAGAGACTACGGCGTAGCCAAACAGCCAAAGGGTGAAAATGACGATTTAACAGCTCCCCCCCCCCTCCCCCAGCATCCTAAAGAAAATTTTTAATTTTTCATGTAGTACATAAAAGCAACTCCTGGCTATGCCCAAATAAGAGACGATGTAAGGCCACGCAATAAGCTCACAAGCAGAAATCTTGCTGACATTACACGCGGTGGCGATGACAACGCAGACGCAAATGCAAACATACAAAGGAAGCACGAAAGGCCGTGTTTAAATAGCCTTATGTTCTATTGTATACGCGCTAACACGAAGGTGGGTAGTGTACCAAATGAGTCGTGCGCGCACGTGATTGGCTTCGCAACGCGCGGCAACCTGGCGCACGTTATTGAATACTAATCATAACAGCAGCAACAACAACGACGACGACGAAGCTTCGGTGAAAGCGGAAATGCGTCTCTGTTGGATACGTGTACGTGCTCCTCCTGTTCGGGGTTTACCAGCAAGAGCTTGCAGAGTTCATTATAACTGCGCTACGAGAAGAGCGGAAAGCGAGAGGTTACAAATGACAAGAGATACGCAATTATGTATACGCAAAAACAAAACAAAATAAAAGGGATAAGAGAAAGTCCAAAAGGATGCGCCAAAGGACGAAACAACATGTGCAAGGAAAAGCAAACAAATTTATCATTTGGATCACGATAAGATAATCGCTCAGAACGTCATTCGAACCCTTTCCACCTACGTTTATATCTCAGCCTGCTGAAACGCACATAAAAGGCAGAAAGACAAAAGATTGCGCAAGTGCTTGCAATAGAAGCACGATATCGAAGCATACGTATTAAAAGTACGCTTGCCGCATACCGTTGTCAGTCGCTTAGTTTACACGAAGCATGGTGTCAAGAAACACTGACGCAACAATATTGCGCCTTTTTTCTTTGCATGGGGTAGCTTAATTATGACCCAATCATCACGGCTGGAAACCTCGTTTGCGTGAGGGCACGACGGTTATTTATTTAGATAGGTTTTTAAATCACCCAGTCCTTAGTTTTCGTTTTAAAGAGCACCGAGCTAGGCGGGAGCCGTTCTGGGCGGGGCAAGGTAAACACAGCTGGTCACGTGACCACACAAAACTGTGACGTGGCGCCGCACTGACAGCCATCACACGCGCAGCCGCAGGCCGGGGGAGGAATTCAAAAGTAGCGCGAAAGGCGCGTGCCAGCAACCAGTCAACACAAACTCGTGACGTATATTTGTTTACATTGCCCCTATATTGATGTCGGCGTCGTGAAGGGCACCACATCTCGCTCATTCGCGCGTTATGAATTTGATTTTTAAATATGTTCTGGGCTATATTTCCTCTTAATATTCCATAGATGCAGCGATTGTCTCTACATAAATGTGTCTTGCCTTCGTAAATTTGTGTCAGTGCTATTTTAAAACAAGGTGTGCGCTGTACCACAAAAAGTATGGCACCTTAGCAACAAAAAGTAGGAGGGAGAATTTCGCTATTTCGCGCTAGGCGACTACAGTGTTCGTCAGTACATACACGACTGGCCCAACGCAGAGTACTTGTCTCACGACTATAGCCCAACAGCGAGTAACTTCTCTGACACGGTGTTCATTATTGAGTGGATCCTCGTGTGCATCGCGCGTTGCGAGACTAGTGTACAACCTCTGAAATTTAGCAGGTGTACGCAAAACCCCACGTAAATTCCTTTACTCTCTCTCTCTCTCTTTGCGGATTCCACGTTCCGTGAATTTTTGCGGCCGGCCGTACACCCTTCTGTGCCTATTCATTTTTTTTTAAAGTGCAGTCTGTTGAATATGAGAGAAACATAACAATTTATTTGGAAAGATCGACCATTTGTAGTCGTTTTTTTACTTAACTGGCATCGCACAGTACACGAGTCTCTTCAACGTTTCCTCTCCACAGAACCGTGACCGCTGCTGCCGGGATCGTACCCACGAATTTTGGGTCAGCGACAGAACACCTTAAACACCGCGGCGGCGGACTATTGGAACCATTCTAGGAATAAAATTCCATCGCCCAGGTCTGCGAGAAGAATTACACAGAACGACGGCTTGTGACGCTAGTATCCCACGTGAGTATGCAAAGCAAAAAATCCTCATGTTTCACTGTCTTGACCGGAAAACCACCGCCCATAGACGATAAAATCCTACAGATCCACCTTTTTTGGAGAGGAGTTAACTTCCGACCAGAAAGCATACAAAAAAAAGGGGGGGGAGGGGGGGGAATATCTACGGAAATACGCAAGTAGCAGAAGGAAGAGGACGTTGCATTGATGGAAAACAAACCCGCCACGTTCTGCCGCGTTTGCACGTAAAATCCGGAAATCGGTAAATCTGATTTCCGCTACACGCAGCAAAACGTAACAATGACGGCTACATTGTAAAGAAAAAAAAAAGGTAACTCCCTCTGTCGAACACCGAAACAAACGCCTCACTCCCCAATGCTACACGGCTGAAAAACAGGCGTCCGTACACCTCTACCTGGCATGCACAAACAGTAGCGGATACTAAATCTTCTATTACAAAACAATTAATAAATATTTTAATCTCCAAACCACCACATTCTTTTGAGACAAGTAGTAGTAGGCTCCAGAGAGCCTAGACAATTTCTTTCTTTTTTTAAATGAAGGCGGGACCATCTTTCATCCATGTTCGAGCATTCCCATGTGCAGTGCGTGTATATATACACATGCAAAATTAAAAAAAAAAAAACTACGGGAGGGGGAAGAGGGGGGGGGGGGCAAACCGCGACGCTCCCACCTCTCCGCCCTCTTTGACTATGCCAATAATGACTCCGGATTATGTCTGACTGCCTGGATCTTTTTACACTGCACCTGAATCCAAGTACAGAGGGGCGCCTTTTTTTGCATTTCACTTCCGCAGGAACACATCGTCGTAGCCCGGAACCGAACACGTGCACCAGCTCAACCGAACAAAACGTTGCCTAGTTCAACGCAATTAAAGTTAGACACAAGTAGCATTCGAAGTACTTGAAATCTCCAATACAGCGCAAAAGCAACATGGAGAAAACAAAAATATAAGGACATACCACATCGAAGTTCACGCCGTTCTCGCGCTGTCTTTCAACATGTCCAAGTACCATTACCAACTAACCAGCCATCACTTCTTCGAACACGCGAAGGTTGCTGGTTTACACCAGTAAAATGGGTGACTTATGGATTACTTTAGTTCAACCAAATTAGGGTCAATAGATTAAACAGCAGTTAAACAAAATAATTTTCCGTGCGCTTTGTTTGCGAATGGGTTTCATAAGCTTTGTGTCTATCGTAACGCAAACTTATAAGCGTATGGACTGTGCATACGTTTCCATATCATTAGTGTATTCGGTAACCGAAAACTCGCACAAGAACAAAACTATGCGATACTGTGACATTAAGACTCCAATAATCTTGCACGACAACGTGAACCGCAGTGAACACGGCGAATGTAACAACGGCAACACACCCTGCGCGCTGATCGGGACACACCGGATAGGCGTTGCGGCGAAGCGACGCTAACGTAACGGAAGGGAACGCTAGGCGATAACGCAAGAGGAAGCGAACTGGCGCCATCGCCCTGACACCGAAGGTGTGTACAGTTCCGAGCTGCGGTTTCGCTGCCGCTGGAAAAAAGTGACAGCTCCCTTCGGGCACTAGCTAGGGTGACAGACAGCAGACAATGGGGGGCATCGGCCCTAAAATGCAGCATCTTTATAAGCATTTCTCGGTTTCGGTTTACCGTAGTCCAAACAAAAACGCACAGAACCACGCTATAGAGAGGCAACGCTTCAAAAATAATGACAGAGACTTAGCTTCTGCCGTTTGTGAAAATCAAAAGATTGACAGCATGATTAGCACAAAGTATACATTCATAGAAATTTAAATCATCCTCTCAAACTTTTTTAGAAACATCGGATAAGTGCCAAAGGGCGTGGATGAAAAGGTTATAACACCGGGAGACTCCAATATCAAGATGTTGTAATGTGAAAATATTGTGTTTTCAATATAACATTCATGCCTCATACACGGCAGCTCTCTTGTGTGACACCATGGCAAGCAAAGAAACGGTAATGTGTTTCTAAGAGGAAGCGCAATGCCAAACAACAACACCTACGCCATAGCCTATGCACACCTCGTTTGTTGCAGCGCGGTCTCGCTTCCGGGCCGCGCATTACACGAGAAAAAAAAAGTTATCGTTAATTACGCACCGCGCGAGAAGTTGAAGACTCGCAATTGCGGAAAGCGAAACCGCCGAACAAGGTCGAGCGAAAATAACAAATGTACGAAAATCGGGCTAGCAAGCAGCACGCTGGCTGTACTCACCGTGCGTCCCCGAAGCTTGCCCAGCATCGTGACGACCCTGACGTTGGCAGACGACGACTCGACACTCGGAGCGCCGCCGACGGTCACGCCGCCCGCCGCCACCACCGACGACGCCGAGCCGACCGCAGCACCGAACGCCGTCGCGCGGACGTCGTCGGAAGCTGGCCTGTCGCCAGCGCCGCCAGCGGCGGCCGCCGCCGCGAGCGCGGCACGTTTGAGCTCGCTGTCGTGCGCCACGTCGGGCACGGTGCGCTGGGCGTCCCCCGTGGGCGAACCGTCGTTCTTGCAGTCGCGCTTGACGTCGCCGCCGGCGTTAACGTCTCCTCGGCAGTCGTCGTCGTTGACGAGGTCCGACGCGCCGGGCGGCGAAGACACCTTGGGTGACGACGTCAGCACCGTCGTGTGACCCGGGGGCAGCAAGGTGGACGGCTCGGACGACGGAGGGCTGCCGTCAGAGGAGGCGCGAACGCTGCACATGATGTTGCCGCAGTTGCCGTCGCATACCTGCGCGATAAAAAAAAAAAAGAGCAATGTGAACACTGTCACTACGCCGTCACACGCCAGATGATAGTACCACATTCACGTCATGAAACACCACGTCGGATAAACACGGTGATGTCGATGAAATGCTCGGAATCGAAACAATGCGAAAAATGACGCGAAATAAAATTATTGACGAGTTAGGCTGAGAGTGCGTTAGCGCATCTGTATTGTCGTTTAAGAAGTTGTCATGCGTCATCTCAAGCTGTTCCCGTTGCGTATATAAATTCTGAACCAGCCTGTCATAAAAAAAAAAAAAACGTCGAGGATAACGCTCATGTGCGCACGTTCCCGTACCTCTCTGTCAAGAACTTCTGTGCAAACCACACCATGTCGCACCAACACGGCCACAAGTCGAATCTCGCGGCCTTCAAACCACGTGGGAAAGTTTGAAAGCCGAAGCGACCTGTCTCCGAAAATATTCGGTGTCTTCGCATAAAGAAACGCATCTTTAGGTTTGTGTGGGCGAAATATCGAAATGGCAAAATATCCAAAAAGACAACACAAAAACACGAATATTACTTTGTGCTTCCTTGTTTGTGGCCGTCTCATCGTTCAAGGCTAGATCGGAAATCAGTTACACCCTTGAAGACGATAAGTCCACTTATTGATAACCTCCGTTTACGGATTTTTGCTTCGCTGGTTAATCCTTGCGGCATATAAAAGCTACCCGACGGGTCTTCTTTGAGCAGCGGTCTGTACTGGTTACTAGCGTTTCACCAAAAATAAGGATGAAGACTAAATTCCCTTATACATCTGAAATACTCCAGGTTCTACGGTTCGGCGCTAAACATTAGGAACGAGACATAAAACTTCATTTTCTCCTCTAATAATTAAACTAACAAGACGAATCAACAGTAATAACGTTCGCAAAAAAACATCACCTGATCTCTTTAGTTAACACTAAGGACATCACATACGAAAGCCTATGCTCGGCTAGACACTATTATTCTACTTCAACCACTCTTAACTTCTAAATTCACATTAATGTACTTTTATTCTCTGTCACTTGATTCATTCGCGAGTTATTTTTATTCACAATTAATACACGATTGGACAGATTCATTGAACAGATTCATTTTGCTGTACATTCGTTCACTTTAATTTCTCTTTATATATATTTCAATTTGTACTCCCAACCATTTGGCATCATTAAATATGTACTTAACAGATCTAGGAGAAATACTTGGACCTACGTCTTCTTCACAGAAACGTGAGATTTTAAAATTCAAGTTCAACTTCATCGAAGATATTAACTTAGCGGCTAAACTGTAAAGCAAATGAAATCCCAATCATTAGGTTGTGATACATAGTACATATCACGATCATAGCTTTTTCCTTATTTTCCGGCGCTTCTACATATGGAATCTTTCTGTCCTCAATCCCATTTCTCTTTTCATAGTAGCAAGTACCTTTATATGCGCCGGCAGAATTATCTGTTTTTGCTTAAAGAGCTTTTTCTTTCTCTCTAACGAGCATGTTGATATCATACGTGATTACGACGCCGCCAGACGCCGGATTTTTCGACCGATGAGCCATATAAGACTTTCCTCCGTTATATACCTTACCAATACGAAGCATCAAGTTTTTTCGCTTTATTGCGCCATCACTAATGGCAAACGCGCTGACCTCGGTGGTTGCGCCGTAGACCGGGGCCGTCGTCGTGGCCGGACCGGGGTCCGAGATTGGCTTGGGCGCCCTGAAGGGAGACCCCACAGCGTTAGGCCGGGGGATGGTGCTGGTCATCGTGCTTGTCCCGCAGCACCGGTCGGAAAGCAAGACCGAGGACGAAGAGGAGGAAGACGACGATCCCGGCGCCGGCATCATAACGGCCGCGCGCAGGGGAGACCCGGTCGCCACCAGGCCCACGGCGTCCGGCGGTTCGTAGTAGATGGGCTGCGCGGGCGCTGCCAGAGCCGCAGGACCCCGGCATGGTCCCAGGCAGCCACCGGTCGCAGGAGCCAAACCATCTGCCGATGAATGAATGAATGAATGAATGAATGAATGAATGAATGAATGAATGAATGAATGAATGAAACAAGTGGGCACTGCAAAATGCGGACACGAACACCCTACACTGGGAAGGTGTCATGTACAGCGCAGATAATTCTGGTAAGCTGCTTTGTGGGCCTTTTGTTCGTTTTCTTCTTTTATTTTTTTGGGGGGGGGGGCGGAGCAATGCTGCAACTTGCAATGCTCTGACTGATGCGTTATTGTGAATGAAACTACAAAACATAGCATGAAAATTGCAGCACGACTACTGGACGCACATCGGGCTAGCGGAGCGTCGGTCACGACGTGCTTCAAGAGCATTAGATTAAACGAATTGCTACAAGAATTGCCACGAAAAAAGAAGCGTTGCCAGATGGGGGAGGGCCGTTTGACAACTTTCCTCCTCCCTGGCTAAGCACGATTGCGTATCAAAGAATGGTTGATATCCTCTCTCTCTCTCTCGCTCTCTTGAAAAAAAAATTCTGGCTATGCCATTGCCAGGCAGAACATGCCCTTCGATCATCGACAGCAACAGCGCAAAGCTTTGTTTTAGTGTTTTTCCGAAAATCGAAAATCGAAAGCGACACAATCAAACACTCACCTGTGTAAAACACCGAGTTAGCCTGTGCCTTCTTGGGACCACCTTGGTTCCATACCAGACTCCTGGCGAGGTCGTTCAGCAACTGAAATCGGTAATAAAATGCAGAAGTGATGTAAGAGCAGTCCACGAACTAGTTCGAAACGACATAACTTCCAACACGTAACATTGCGTGAGAAGCAGCGCGCATATTTGTATGAGCCCACCAGTACGTGCGCAAAGATATAGTACTTCCAACACCATCCCTATCGCGTGCACCAAATACTGCACAAGTAGGCTTCACCTTACAAAGCATCTATATGTGGCAAAGCTAGCTATCAAGGGGCCCGCAGTGTACGTGCAGACGGATGCAGCGTGATGGGTGCTTGGCACTTCGAACGATTGTCGGTGAAATGGGTGAGCCAGCAATAGACAGCCTGAATAAGGAGATAACAAACATACGATAATTTATTTATTTATTTCTGATATCCTCAAGGTCGACAGGGGTAAAAGTGAAAGGTAATAAAACATCACTTAACATTTGTTAATACCACTTTCCCGATGGCTTCCTGACAGCCCTAATGGCAGACACTGAAGCTCACTGGAAGATTACCAAGGGAAAAAAAAAAGGCGGAACTTGCACAACGCACCAAGCCCCGCAAGGCTGCATCCGTCTGCACGTAAACTGCAGGCCCCTTAAACTACAGCTTTGCCACATGTTGATTCTTTGTAGGGTGAAGCCCACTTGTGCGGCACTGTGTACACGCGATATTGATGGTGTGGAAAATGCATCTTTGCGCACCTACCGGTGGGCTCTTCCAAATACCAACAGGGAAACTGGACAATTCTGAAAACTAATTAAATCCGTTCGCTGCCAGGTTGTTCCAAATATTAGCTATGTGACGAGGGTTCCTTCCTTCCTTTTCTTCTAGGCCATTGCTAGGCTTCTAGGTCGTTGCCTGGCTAGGCGATGATAGGTTCTTTCTTTTACGTTGATGCTCAGCGCAGCGAGGTTCGTGTAAAACCACAAACTGTCATAGACACGACACAGATGTCCGAATTTGAGAGAGAAAAAAATGGCAGCATATCCACGGGGTGAATGATGAACAGTGGGGAGAAGCATCCGTCCGTCCATGCGACCGTCTGGGTGAGTGTCCGTGCGTCTATCCGCCCGTACATGCGTGCGTCTCTTCGAGCGTCCACACGTCCATCCGTGCGTCCATCCCTGCGTTCGTCCATGCATCCGCCCCTACATCCGTCCATGCGTCCATCCGTCCGTGCAGCCATCCGTGCGTCCGTCCATGCAACTGCCTGTGGGTCCATTCGTCCACCTAGTCAACTCAACGCTCCAAGTACCACCATCTCGTATCTTTTCATCATATATTCCGCATATAAAAGCACCGCCATCCAGCGGGCATTCCAAGGACTAAACAAAAGGTGGCACACGCACACTTTCTTACGGCTTGCACTTCGTATCTACTACCCACCTTTAACCACCTCGAGTTCATGGTATATACTAGATCACTGTATTCATGGCATTGCGGCCCAACGCTCGCTAAACCTTTCCAAGACCAAAGAGGTCACGCCCAGCGAGTATAACGTAGCAACCCTTTCTTGTCAGATAGTGCTCAATGTACATGCCAATGGCTGCTAAGGGGGAATTAGAGACAGGAGAATTCGGCTTTTAGTTAACGCGCACGCTGCGAATTTCTTATTGCTCAACAACGCACAGGAGAAATCTTCCACCAGCACCACCTTGCAGGACAAAGCGTAAGACATGTTACGCACTACTACAAGGGACGAACGAGTGCCGCTTTAAGAAGCTTCACCCCAGAAAACTCGCGCTGAAACCAAGCGTTCACACGTATAACAAGATGTACGGGTACGTCGTCGTTGGCATAGGACCTTTGATCCTTTTCGGGGTCTTTTTGCAGCCGCCGTTACCTAACCCGTTCTCTAAGGCATTAGCTTATTGAATGTACTCCGAGTCTTCGACTCATTGCCATCGCTTCACAGACATTTGCTGAGCTAACGGCTTCACTCGTCATTTTTACTGGGCCAGTAATGAGCAGTGGAACTTATTCTGAGCTACATGCCCGTTCATGAAGATGATAGTTTTGCGACCACACGGACGAATTGCGGCTAGCTCAAGTGCTTCGCTGTTAGCAGGTTTATTCTGGCACCACCTTTGTGCCCTTAGTTTCTCTCGTTAAACTTTAAACACGACTATACTGCCTCCAAAAGCGAGACAGGCATATCAGCAATGTTTCACACTACCTTGCAAGTTATAAGCGCGTCGCCTCCTGAAAAAAAAAAATTCCAGCCATACTAATCAACTCCACGAGCGAGCTCATAATACCACACGAAAAAAGTTTCGCAGGAGTTTCGGCTAATCTCCAGAAACAACGCGACACGTAAAATAGAGGACCGAATGTGAGGCAGCGTGACGTGAGTCAAAAATAGGTGTGGACGTCGTTGGCGTGTAGAAGCGTTGCTTTATTTATAAGCCACTAGGTGGCAATTTTTTTCCCATAATTCGCTCCTCCTGTTAGGACTTATAGCTCTGCCAGAGGTTTTCCCACTTCAAGAATGGAAAGAAGAAATGAAACCAAAACAATATGGACGCTGCTTTCAGTAAATCCACATCTCAATCTGAAATACCTTTCTGCGCATGGTAAATTTAGACAAGCCTGCACATACAAGCTGAGATTAATGAAGTGTCTTAAAAGAGTCGAAGTGTTCATCGAGAGGCCACAGTTCGAAAGAAATAATGGCAGTACCGTTGTTTTACTTTATCCCACCTTCCTTTAAAGGTACACTAAAGTCAAATAACAATTTACGTCAGTGTCAAAGCTCAATGTATGACAACATCTAAAACGACAATATTATCAACAATAGTGCCTTACTTACCGAGAAATTAAGGTAAATTCACAAGAACACATGCGCCGCAATTGGACATTTTCAAAATGATCCCGATGACATCAGACGAACCGCCTACAATTATGCACTAGTAATCAATCTAGCTGCACTGAATAAAGGAGCTTCCGTGCACCGAGAAAGGCAATAGAATGCTGTTTGTTCGTTTTTCTTTGATTCATGAAAAAAATAGTTGACGTACGTTACTAAGGGGAATGACGCGAGTGGTTCAAAAATTTAATTTTCGCGTAGTTACACTGAACAGGTCGTGCCATCTAGCGGGGCGCAGCAGAACAAAAAAAAAAAAAAAAACGTCTGCGATGTCGGAGCCAATGGCAGAAATCGATCAATGGCCGTTTTTGCTGCTGTGGTTCCCGCTGCTTTCCATCTGCTGCTACTGGCTGGGCCACGTTGTGCACGGCAACAGTGACGCGAGTCGGTCCTGTCGGTCCGCTTTTTGAGGCGGGTAATTTGAAGCGCGCTAACCCGATGTGGACCACAAAAACGTGATTTTATTTCAAAATAGGCTCTTCCTTGACACAAAAGTAACACTACGAAGTTTCTGGACCGCTATTTCAACAATCACCGTCAACTCAATAGTTGCTTTTAGTGTCCTTTTAAAGGGGCATTAAAGTAGAAGATAAGACCAATTTAGATGCAGTTAAGTTTTCCAACCAACGGTGTCGTTAATTTCTCCAGCATACGTTTACGGTCACAGAGTGCAATGATATTGTTTAAAATATTACAACGAAGCGGTGAACAACGAGTGAGAAATTTAACCTGACTATAAAGACGCTGGTGCACAGTCGCTATAAGGTGCTTAAGATGTACACTACGGAATATCCTTCGGTGTTCAAACTGTGCGCCTCCACGGAAAATGTAAAGCACTGGGAACGTCTACGGCGTAACAATGCGTCATCAGTCAACGCCGGTTGAAGTTTTTTTTTTCGCGTAGGCATTCATTCTTTTACAGCGCTTCACATTGCCTCGTTCTTTCACGCAACCGGGTAATGTAATGCAACAATGCAATGTGTCGTAACAAAGTGACGTCATAAAAAATGCGATTAAGTAATTGAAAATATTATATGTACGAGATAACTCATGCATCCTCAGTATTGAAAAATGGAGAATGTGGATAGTTAATACTGTGTAGTAACGTAATAGGTATAGCTACGGGCAAGTTACCAGGAAATGGATAAAGATAGGTGGCAAGACAAATTAAGGAAATTCGCGAACGTATATATGAAGTCGATTGATCGAAGACATGGACGAGAGGAGACACCTTTCTTTCAACGTGCAGTGAACATAAATGACACTGACGATCACGGTTTCAAAAGAAACATGAATAATTGAATTATCGCTAACGGAGCCAGCGCTCCAAAAGGAGGCAGGTGCGAAGAGCTGACCTGCGAGCGCAATGCCTACCTTGCACGTCATCGGTCAGCGATGCTAAGGTGAATGACCCGGTGCATGACTTCAGATCGTTAAGATAAAAAGAAAGCGAAAAGAAAAGGAATCGCCACTGCTCTTGGACTCGGAAGTCAACGTCTAGAAACCGCTACCACAAAAATTTTTCGTTTGTTTTTGTTTCTTCCTCTTTTTTTTCCCTCTAACGGCTAATAGAAAGCGAGTGTGCTCCTCTCCCCACCTATCGGCGATGGAGAACACTACAGTTGTTGGTGGCTCTGTGCGGCGCGAACTACGAGCACGAGAAAGCCAGGACGGCGCTTACTGTTGATTTCTGCCTCCGGAAGCTTCACTACACGTTTTGTCCGCAGTGAGCGAGCAACTAGTTACACCATTTCGAAGATTGGAAAATTAATGTAGCAAAAACATTGCGCTCGCTTACTTGCACGAAGAGGGTCAATGAGTCACGGAAAAAGCTAATAAATACTCGGGAGATCCCACGTACCTTGGAAATCGACGTTATGCGAAACATGCGGCGGAAAGGTGAACGTGTTATAACTTTTTTATTGAGTGACACGTCATGAAATCACGATATATATATATATATATATATATATATATATATATATATATATATATATATATATATATATATATATATATATATATAAATGTTGCACGCACGCACATATGTTGAAGTGTTGCACATGTTTATACAACCAGTTCTTTACACTTGCGCAACAACTCCATTGGGAACATTATCAGCGAAAACCAGAAGCGATAAGCTGATGTGAAGCACCAAAGCTTGCGAGTATGGTAGCCCTGGACATTGCTACATAAATCAATTTCAGCGCATGGCACCTAACTACAATTGACGTCAACGGGACATGCGCGCCCCCGGGTAGCGAGAAGTGTTGTACCATGCACGCGACGGGATTGTGACATTATTCACGTATTGACCAGCGCGTCATATTCGTCAAACCATTTTGATTGATTTATATGTGAGGTTTAACGTTTAAAAACCACCATTTGATTAGAGAGACGCCGTAGTGGAGGGCTCCGGAAATTTCGACCATCTGTCGTCAAACCATCTTACCCTCCCATACTAATTCTGGTTCACACCAAGTTAAGGGGTTGATCACGAGAGCACACCGACGTAAGCGTATGGAGTAGATTGGATTGGATTGGATGGACGGAGACAGACAGAACAGACAGACAGAGGGACAGACAGACGGACGGAGGGAGGGAGGGACGGAGGGACAGACAGACGGAGGGAGGGACGGACGGAGGGACAGACGGAGGGACGGACGGAGGGAGGGACGGACGGAGGGACGGACGGAGGGAGGGACGGACGGAGGGAGGGACATACAGACGGACGGAGGGAGGGACATACAGAGGGAGGGACATACAGACGGACGGAGGGAGGGACATACAGACGGACGGAGGGAGGGACATACAGACGGACGGAGGGAGGGACATACAGACGGACGGAGGGACATACAGACGGACGGAGGGACATACAGACGGACGGAGGGACGGACGGACGGACGGACGGACGGACGGACGGAGGGACGGACGGACGGACGGACGGACGGAGGGACGGACGGACGGACGGACGGACGGAGGGACGGACGGACGGACGGAGGGAGGGACGGACGGACGGACGGACATACCGAGGGACGGAGGGAGGGAGGGACATACAGACGGACGGACATACAGAGGGACATACAGACGGACGGAGGGACATACAGAGGTTCAGACAGACGGACGGAGGGAGGGACATACAGAGGGACAGACAGACGGACGGAGGGAGGGACATACAGAGGGACAGACAGACGGACGGAGGGAGGGACATACAGAGGGACAGACAGACGGACGGAGGGACAGACATACAGAGGGACAGAACGGACGGAGGGACAGAACGGACGGAGGGACAGAACGGACGGAGGGACAGAACGGACGGAGGGACAGAACGGACGGAGGGACATACAGACATACAGACAGACAGATGCCAAAAGTGCTTGCAATACGCAAAAAAAATGCTTCGCGTTTTATAATAAAAGGCTGATACTCCCGAGAGGAGCCGTTCGGGAACGCGCAGTATGGAGGTTAAAAAAAAATGCGAGGGACTCCACAATTCAGCCGTCACGCCATCGCTCGCAATGCTCGCGTGGGCGCGTTCTCCGTGGCCAATGCAAACACGAGCGACATCGCAGAAAGCGGCTGAACAAGCGGAGAGCGCGATAAAAGCGAAAGCGCAGAAAACCGGCCGTATAAATTCCGATGTATAGAACGCAACTTCAAAGGGGAACAAAAAATAAATGCGACCGACAACGCGAAGTGAGGCCGCAGCACACAAAACCTCGAATGCTTTATGAAAATCTCAATTGAGACCCGCTGAAAAGAAAGAAAAAAAAGAACAAAGAAAAGAAAGAAAGAAAGAAAGAAGGAAAGAAATGGAGAACCATCGCAAGGATAAGCATATAAAAATTTCCAGAGAGAAGTGATATATTTCTTCCGTCATAATACGGAGGATAGAAGATGAAAGTTTCATTACGCAATCAAGCTTTGATTTTGCTATGTCACGTGACACGTACACCGTTGTTACATTATGTTTTCCGCTTGCGGCGGTTGATTTATCAGGGTGGTCATTATTCTGCAAACAGCTTTCCGTTTATGCATTACCAGGAAACCGAAACCGTGATCTGCCAAGGTGGTAGCGCCACCTGGCGAACCATTGGTGAACCACGTAAAGACGGATGGCAGGAACCCCGTTGAGTTTAGTTCGCTACTGCTACACATTCTGCGTCAGCGGTGTAATAGTGCATTACACCTCTTTCTACGAAAGTGCACCAGTCGAACGTTGCGAAAGGATCTATAATACGCCTCACGAGGAGTACATATATACGAGTGCCATATAAACAACAACAACTACCACAACAACAACAACGTATTTTAAGTTCGAAGCATCACTTGACGCATGAAGCTACAGCCTATGCATATGCGTATCATTGTATGCACGTACATTCGTGGAAAATTGCAATGAAAACAAAACAGGGCCCATTAAAACACGTATTAAAACACCCTCTTCGATTTTCTTCTTGCTCTTTTTTGTTGTCGCAGGTACCCATAATGTGGGCATATTTTCCCCTCGAGTACCAAGTGAGGTGCCCAATCTATCACAATCGCATAATTAACGGTGGAGGATGCTCCCGAGTCATCACTTTTGAAAGCTGCTCCTCTTATCTTCACGTCTCACGGTTATGCCTGTGTGTATGTGCACGCGTGCGTGTGTGGGAAAGAGAAAAAAAGAGAAATAAAGTGAGAGGCTATGAGGCTTTTTTTTTACCCATCCTATTTACAACGCCACGTGATCTAGGTGGGAGCACGAGTGTTCGCATTACACCGCGACGTTTTTCCTCGCCGATGGGCGAGCTCGATATGCGGGTGTTGCCAAGGAGGAAAAAAAGTAGACGCTCAAGATGCAACAAGCGTCGCACTAACCAAAAAGCCGGAAAGATGGCCCGATGCGCAACGACCGACCGAGAGAGCTGGACACAACCGCGACCCATCATCTGTCGTCATCTCTGTGCACTGACTTAAAACGACAGGCACGACGTTTTAAGCAGCCGCTCTGCTGGCTTGTCCATCCTTGGCTTTGGCATGAAGCGGCCCTCACTATTTATTGCTGGATCCGTCAACTATTTCACGAATATGAGTCTTTATGAAAAAAAAAATTCCGACATATGACGAAGCAAAAATTTAGTCAGAATTCTAAAGCAAGACTGAAAGTTGGGCTAGTTGGTGCGCTGTTTCTGCCCATAATTAGAATGCTATATGACAATAAAACGTACATACAATATTAAATATAACTAAAGTAATAATTACCCAGGTAAGGTCTGGTAATCACATTACTCAGTCTCAAATATAATTGACTTGATACGAACAATCGACATACATGACAGACGTATTGGCGACCGATTTCGACCAATCTTGGCGCGTCACTGTAACACCAGAAGATGGCAATGGTTGCGCGGGGCAAGATATGTGCCCCAATTTACTGACAACCTGCCCCCCTTTTATCCCAACTAGTCCCTCAACGCGACATTAAAGCGTCACCGATAATCTATTTGGTTTAAAGGGGGGAAATTGCGCCGCTGTAACAATAAGAAGTAATTGTGAAACTCTTTTTTGATGGACGGTAGCTTCCAACTATTCGTCCAAGTAAACAACAAAAGAGAGATAGGTGGTCGCTATGGTAAGAAAGCCGAGGGGTCACACTGAATGAATGTTCTGACCTGATACTCAGCATTGGGGAAGGAGGGGGGGTGATAAACAGAGAAAGATGATGCTGGTTATAAGGATGAAGATCGCGATAAAAAAAAAACAAGGGAACCAACAATGCTGTTGATGCTTAAAGGTCCTTCCTAGCTATCCCTGTCGACACCTGCCAAGATATAACCACGTATACGCCTGCAATCTACGATCTATTTCTCTAATTTGCAATCCAACCTTCGTAACAATCGTCAACGCGCTTCGCAGTAGCGCCGGACTTGTAACGCACCGCTAACGCGCTGACCACTCGACGCTATCGCCGCACTTTCGCAAGACTTGGCCGAGCCATGCACGCCGCACGGAATGCCCGGCCACCGCTCACGACAACGACGTCGACGCTGAAAGAGAGAGACGGACGGGGGACGTCCTTGGGACGTCGCCTCCGAAGCGCGACCGCAGCATGGAGGAAAAGCGACGGCCCGGCGTCGTCGTCGTGTATAGCGTGATGGAGTCACGCGCGATGCAGAGCGCCGGGACGGCCGCGCATCCCTTCTAGGCGTCGACGAACAGCGCTCACGCGCGCTATAAACAACACTTGAAGAAAAGACAGACAAAAAAAGAAGAAACTCGTCTCGCAGTGTTGCGTGCTCACGAAACTCGCGTGCCCGAGAGAAGGCCTGTATCGAAGTGCTATATTTGTGACAACGCAAGATTAACGCAGAATTAATTATTTACACGCTTAGAAAGTATTGTAGGCGAATGCATATTGCTTTTTTTAATAGTTGAAATAGAGATCACTGAACTTAGCTTGAATGAGAACGCAGCGTCCGTATTTTTTGAAAGATTATTTGGCCGTCCGCGAATTTTCGCAAGTGAGCCCTCGAAGTGTACAAAACAATTGATGCAATTAAACCAAACCATTCAGTATACAGCCCATGTTGTGTCATTATACTGTTACAGCCGCTGGTAGTCATCACTCATCAAGCCAGAAAGGTGCAGTCAGCATTACCCAACAGGCGGTCCAGTGCTCACCAAAAATCGTTGTCCAGCGTTTACGAAAAAAAAAGGCACTGTGTGTGCAAATACGGTAGCATGTGTAAATTACATGGCTAAGAAAGAGGCCCACTGGTGAGAGAAATAGAATTCGGTCAGAAATGATTATCGTGCACAGTATGCACTGTGCCACGTTACAAAAACTATGTTGGGGAGAGAGAGAGAGAGCAATAGGGATCAAATTGGTTTTAAAGTACAGATACATCATTACAGTGCTTAGCGATAATGATCGAAGGATTATGAGCGAAGTCGTATAGTTGGATACCTCACGAATAGTGTTTTGACAAATTGGGAATCTTTCTATTGAGCCCTCAAAACAGCGGTAGACGAGCGCTGTCAACGTTCGCGACTTGTATCAGAATGCAGCCGTCGCGGCCGGCATTCGAACCCACTACTTCAGCACAAGACCACGGTACGCCATCGCCACAAACGCATGCTCAAGTTAGGTGTGTGAACATCGCACTGCGGCTGGCCGAGTGACACGGCAATCGATCGCGACATATCATTGAATTGTTTATGGCGCAATTACTGCGGCATGTATGAAAGCGTCTCTAGGTAGCGAGATGATTAAACAACTTCATCGATAACACTCAAGCTAACAGTCAAGCGAGAGCCCGTTTCGTAATCAATATCGAAAGCTATATTGATTCCGGAGGCATAGATGACCCCTCCCCCCACCCCCTTCTCTGTCCGTTTTCTTTTGTTCCTCTTCACGCACTCTTCTTTTTGCCGCGCACACTTCTGCATTTCCAGGATTGCTGCAATGTTCCGGAATCCACTGATAAGCCCCCGTCTGCTTCCCGGAGTACATAGCGCAATCTCTTCTGGCATTGCCAGAAATGGTGCAATGTCCCGGATTCCACAGATTTGTCTTCGTTTACTTCTCGGCGTCTGATACGCAGTTCCCGTAGAAGCATGATAGAAGTAGCGGCAAGCGCACGTTACACGGCGTTGAGTCTCAAGGCCAAACGATGATGAGTTCCGTCATGCGGACTATAGCGCAACGCCGAAAACACGATAGCATGCAACCAGGAACGCGTGAAGCGATATTCAGGCCGCTCGACGAGCATCTTTTCTTTCGATAATCGCTTTAAATGTGTGGTGCAATCATGCCGCAGTTGGCACAGGCCTCGTAACAGCTCGCGCTCGAAGTTCCTTGTGTAACCTCGGTAGGGAAATGCTAAAAGGCATTTCGAATACGAGAACCCGTTAAGAAACACGGAATTGTATGAGTCTTCGAAGACGCACATGTATTGTAGTTTTTACACGCACCTCTCCTGAATCGAGTATAAAAGCGCTACCTTCTACGAAAGTTCTGACGTTTCACGTGCCAGAACAACGACATGTTAATGACGGACGCCGTAGTGGGGACACTTCGTATCAATCAAAAAGAGGTCGCCACTATGGGATATCGAACTTACGCCCTCACCATGGCGGGATGGCTGGAAGCTTTAAGTTTTGTTTTGTTTATCGTGAGCATGTGGACCACTCAAAAGCAGTTGAATACGTCGACTGACACAAAGAAGGAAAGAAAGAAAGAAAGAAAGGAAGAAAGAAAGAAGAGAAAGAAAGAAATATTGCCCCGATGCAATCAAAACACGGAAAAACGCTAGTTTACGCACACGAAGTGTGTTTGGTTGGCCGATGGCTGGCGCAACGGTTTGATATCAGACCACGAGGAGACGAATTACACAACTCGCGCACGTGAGTTCGGTGCCCATGGTATCACATTTAACGTCGTAAGGGCGTGCAGCTCGTACGACACTTTGTAGACATAAAAGGAACGATGTTTCGCGACCTGCAATCACGCATTGCGAAGCGGCAAAGTGCACAACGAAATGATCTGTTCCTTCGTCCTTGATTGCGTTTTATTGCGCGAATGCGATCGCCCGTCTACTCTCTCGCGGCACCAACTCTTGAAGGCGCACTTTTCAGCCCCGTCCGTGACACGTACGTTTCCTGTATATTACCCGGGGACTTGGAGCGTGTTGAAGGAAAAATTGCGGTAGGAAGCAGATCCGACTCACTTAGCTAATCCGGTTGCGTCACGCGATCAAGATAATATTTGCCTAATACCACGCAGCATGCACAGAATTCCAGTGTCGGTGGTTAAAAATGATAGCTAACATTGTTTCCAAGCATTAATGAGTGCTGACACGAATATCAAATATATTCAGGTTATTGCTTTGATTATTGATGATATATGATGCTTTGAAAACACGGGTATCGAGAACCCAGAAAAGAGTGGCGTGATGCTTGGGAAGTCACTGAACATGTGTTTAATACCACTACCTTAAATCAACAGTTTTCGGTTTCGGCATCGAGATGGTGGCTTTACAGTGACGTGTCAAGAATGATGCTGACGTCACGCGAGGACTACAACTCACGACATAACTAGCAACAACAGCTTGTTTGCTGCCTGTCTCGCGTGGTTCACGGAAACAACGACGAGTGAATTACCGCCCAGAGACAACGATTTCTGCGATTCATGCTGCAAGCAGGACGAAAAATTTCTCAAACTCGGTGAACTGCACTGTTGACTTGTCGTGATAACGTGGGGCTGGGCGACAAACTTTAAAATAAAAGTAAAATACTTTTCTACGCGTCGTCCGACTCCGGTGAGTGGAGAACGTCGATAACGCACATCTTGGAAACGAAACATCACCCTTTTGGGGCGCCTCCAAATCGTTTTCTTCAACACGCGTTTATATAATGCTGAGCATGTACATTACAGATATTCAGACTGTGCGATCAACATGCCTGAAACCAGCAATGTCTGATTGTGTGCGTCAGTGTGTTAGATCGAATCTACACGGGAACAAATATGTTCAGGCGAGAAGCTTACCTGTTAACCACCTGTGCCCGTATGGATTCATTTTTATTATTATATGTTCAGGCGAGAAGCTTACCTGTTAACCACTTGTGCACGTATGGATTCATTTTTATTACTATATGTTCAGGCGAGAAGCTTACCTGTTAACCACTTGTGCACTTATGGATTCATTTTTATTATTATATGTACATACCTCGTTTTTGTAACTACACTTGCATCCCCCCCCCCATATGTAATGCAATAGTAGCTTTTACAAAGGCGCACTCCTTTCGCATAGGATTGGCGGATAGCTCCCGATGTGAATCGTGCGACACTGACGAGACCATAGAACATCTACTGTGTTCATGTGAATGTTTTGCGAGCGAACGCAACTTGCTACGCGAAACGTTAGAGACACTAGACAGTAGACCTTTTTCCGAAGAGAAGATACTTGGCGCATGGCTCTACGCGTCACTGGCCAGCAAAGCGACGCGGGCATTGCTAAGTTTTCTAAAGACGACCAGGACTACGCGACCAGCTTATAAGCGTGCAATGGACAAGGTCACATCTACACACACGTTACCCTTCACTTCTCTCTCTTCTCCTTTAATCCCCTCACCCCTTCCCCCAGTGCAGGGTAGCAAACCGGACGTGCGTCTGGTTGACCTCCCTGCCTTTCATTTCTTCCCTTCCTCCTTCCTCCTTGGGCCCTTAGGGTATTCGTATAAATAAAAAAATAAATCAAAATAATAATTGCGTCGAAACGCAACAAGTACACAAGCTCCGCGCAGAGTATGATCAATATTACCAGTCACTAAGCAGAGATAAAATGACAATCATCACATACTGCGTGTTTTTTTTTCTTCCATTTTCCCTCTCCTGCGTGAAGAATGTACCTACGTTGCGTGCCAGCGCAATGAACTAATATTTTGTAGTTCAGGGTCTTGTCTGGAGTTCAATCTGAATCGCGTGTATAACGCAGTTTCTTTTCGTCTTAACGCTGCACAATCCAGCCCAGATAAGTGTTCTCCTGCATATTCGGGAGTTTTACGAGCCTAAACCAGTCCATCCACCCTTGTTCGTTTATTACCAGTTTGATTACCCCTTGAGTTGCAGTTCAGAAACAACGTGTCTTCTGAGTCTCCATTTTGTTTCACGTTCAGTGGAGAGGACAGAGGGCGAATCTAATGCAGGTCAGAAGATAAGAGCCCTGCCACGGTGGTCTTAGAGGCTAAGGTACACGGCTGCTGACCCGCAGGTCACGGGATCGAATCCCGGCTGCGGAGGCTGCATTTCCGATGGAGGCGAAAATGCTGTAGGCATTTTGCTGTACGCCTCTACATCTCGGAGGCTATTCTTCTAGCGATACCGGTTGTCTGTATTCGGGGCCTCTGCTATTAGCTCTAACAACTAATCGTTGAGCTGGCGGATACAACCCTCACACGACGGACGAAGTCGCAATTCAAGCCTGTGAATTGTGTACTACGTAATCATACGTAAGCCGTTCCCGCGTCTCCGCTTCGGTCCTCGCGGAGCGATTCGTGAAGCGACAGAGGCACAAATCAAGGCCCAACCGCATGCACGCAATATTCTAGCAACAGCGACAAGCGGCAACGACAAACTTGCTCCGTCGCGACGGCTGCTGCCACACGTCGGCGACATGTGTGATTGTAGCTCGATCGAAAAGTATCACGTGTATACCCATAAATTACAGAAAGAAGTTTAAAAGTAGCACGGTGACAATATGCCAAGTTCATTATTGTCTTGTGTGGCAACAGGAAGTGCCAAAAGCATTTCACAACTTTTTTTTTCGCAATCTTTCCTTTCACCATCAAAGGGCGCCCAGAAGCGTACGCTACTACGGCTAGGACGCACTTCGCATGACGAATTCACGTTGCAGGAAGCGACCAAGTTGTAACAAGCTACCACTGAAACATCAAAACACACCTGCGATAACGAAATTTACGACAAAATACGAACGCTATCTCACTCTCAGCGTGAGATGCGAATGTAAAAGAGGTGTTCGATATCTTGCATTGCTTGAAATAAGCGCTGATAACAAGCATCAAGAGTAGATTGAAACCGAAGCGAGGACCAGGGGTGCCGCCATGTTGCCGGAAACCGCCGCACTGGATTTCGGGCGACAAGCGATATTTTTTTTTTGCTAGTTTTGCAGAAACGAGCGACACGACAGGCGGCGGCGACGGATGGGCCCCCGCGACAGAAAGTCCTGTCACTTGTCGCTGTAGCTAGAAAATCGCGTGCACGCTGTTGGGCCTTCACAGTTGGGATCGTCAAGGAAGCAATGCCAAAATCCTCACTTCTTCGTTCCCCTCTATTTCCTTTCTATTATTCTCCCTTTAAGCTGAACCCCCTTACAAAGAAGGTTCAGCTTAAATTGAGGACGACGCAGCGAGCAATGGAAAGAAAAATGGTAGGTGTAACCTTAAGAGACAAGAAGAGAGCAGAGTGGATTAGGGAACAAACGGGGGTTAAGGATATCATAGCTGAAATCAAAAAGAAGAAATGGACATGGGCCGGGCATGTAGCGCGTAGACAGGATGACCGCTGGTCGTTAAGGGTAACTAACTAGATTCCCAGAGAAGGAAAGCGGGTTAGGGGGAGACAGAAGGTTAGGTGGGCAGATGAGATTGAGAAGTTTGCGGGTATAAATTGGCAGCAGCAAGCACAGGACCGGGTTAACTGGCGGAACATGGGAGAGGCCTTTGTCCTGTAGTGGACGTAGTCAGGCTGATGATGATGATTCTCCCTTTCCTCCACCCCAAGTGTAGGGTAGTCAACCGAGCCAAGCTTGGTTAACCTCCTTGCCTTTCCTTTCTATTTCTCTCTTTCTCTTTATCATTTGCAGCCTGCATTCTCTTTTGTCATGTGAATGCTGGCTGCGGAGGGATCAAAATCACGTCACATGTCACGTGAGTGATTCATCCGCGATCACGTTCTTCGTGTGAATACAGCTTTACACTCGCCCTGTTCGAGAGCTAATCACTGAAGCCACGCTGATCCCTACTACTGATCTCTACCAAAACCATACCGTGGCGGCACAGGGCACTACCGGAAAATGAAAAAGGCTTAGCCCCCCCCCCCCCCCTCAAGTCGTGCGAGCATCAAACTAAGTCCGGCTGCGGCTTGAACGAAAGAGTACACATGTACGAAAGAGCTTGGCACACCAGCGACTTGGGGGTGGCAGTAGCGTACTGTGAACTAGAACAAAGTATTCTAGTACTGTACCTGTACTGTGATACTTCATAACGCAAGACGGCACACGCTGAAGCCTTTGAACGTGTACACGCAAAACAAGTTTGGGTACGCTTTTCTAATACTCTATTCTTACTACAACCGGCAGTTGCCAAGAAGCGAAGGGGTGTGACCCACCACTCGCTGAGCGCTCACTCACTAACCGCTGCAGCAGTGCTGCTTTTTCTCACAAACGACGCGGCCAGCGGGTCAACCTCGACGGACGGCGGAACCAGTCGGGCGGCGACCGTGGGACCGGTTGTGGGGCCCGTTACTTCGCTGCAGCGTCTCTCTCCCTCTCTATCGTTCTCAGCGTGAAACCCTTTTAGCGCGAGAGAGAGCACAGTCAGCGGCCCCAAACAAAACACGGGCCCGAGAACTGCTCGCGACGCAGTCAGGCGGGTGCGTTGTGTGGCCGCCGCACTGGCACCCGCAGGATGAGCGATTTCACCAGCCAACTGAAATGGCGAACGTTGAGAGGAAGGTTGGCGGTGCTATCGTGCTACTGCTGTCAATGGTTAACTATTCAGTCAGCTTCCACGCAGAGAATGGCTCGCTGCCGAACGTGATTGTTCGCAAATTAACCAGAACCGCGTGCAGAACCGCGTCGATGTAATGAGAAAAGGGCGCGTGGATAGATACCGGTGAACAAACGAAGCATGAGCAAGTTAAGGTAACTTAAAACGCGTAATCTCAGTGCACTGTTAGCCGTTACGCGTTGAGTGAGCAGTACTTCGGCTTCTTTTATTCGCCATCGTCATGATCCTTATCGCCAGGCTATCATGTCCGCTACACTACGAAAACCTGTCCTGTCTGCCAAGCGTGAGCCAATTACGTTACATGTCTCCATGTTTCATTTCCTTGCCCCATCTAACTCTCCGATTGCCTTTTTTCGTTCTATCGCGCACTGTGCGGTCTTTAAGCAACTCCCAAATTTCTTCGTTATACTACAGTTTTCATCCCGTACGTCAAAACTCTTATTTTGACATCTAAATTGTGCCTTTCGTCAACCCCATAAATAACGGCACGAAACCGATTTCTCGGGAAAGCTGTTCCACTTGGTAAGCCCTTATTGGTCTATGCTTTCCTTGTTACTTTTGCTCCGTGAATGCACACTACATTGCAGCGCCACACAACGAAACTGAGCCCAAGAAAACTGCGCAACGGGTGCAAAGCAATCACTCTACACCACCGAAGTCACCTATATTGCTGCGTGAACTAGTTCGTGGCAGAAAACGATATCTATCACTACGGTTGTTCTAGTGGCGGATCGTAACGAGGCATAACCAGGCATCAGCGATAGGCGCCCGCATTCAGGTCACACTTTCAGCCGGTGACCCGCGCACTTGAAAAAAAAAAAAAAACAGAGTGGACGACAGCGACGGCGCCGCAATCAATTTCGAAACGCAGCCGGTGCACACGACGCAGTTCCGGTTATTGTTTATACGAATATCGAAACGCGATGCAAGGACGTGAGCCACCAGAGAGAAACATGGGGGAACGCCTGGCTTGCTACGCCGCATGTGTATACATAGTTCACACTCTTCCAATGCAAACAGCTGTCGCGTTAGGTACGTCGCGATGCAGAACGAGGTTCCGAGCAGGCCAACAGAGAAACGTTTCCAGAGTTTGCGGACATTAGTTACTTTAACAGACATCTGTACACGGCTCCGTCTCTGAGCGCCAGCAGCGGCGTTCCGCCAGAACTAAATGCATGGGAAGTGGTCGAAAAAAAACAAAGATAAATAAAAGCTAGTTATCATAAACTACCCCGGTTTCAAGATTGCAAGCGTTGAAGGCCAGAAAACTTCCGGACACCTCATTTAGCAGCTCCTAACGTCGAAACTGAAAGCACGTTTTCAAGTTCCTTTTAATGGTAAGGAATGACCCTCTTTAGTTTTTCAGATAAAAAGGAACGTGCGTAAATCCTAAGGGAATCTGTTATAATTTTATATAGTTCAAAGAAACATTTGTTTGAATATATTTTGCCAAATAAGGGTAAGAAAGTGTAGAAAATTTGCGGGCTGTTTTCTAAAGCTCTTCTTGCCCACCGATGTTATTAAAGTACATTGGTGGACAAAACTGCATGTCATCAAGGGGCTATGTTTTCGTAGGGTTCTTAGCGTAGCCACGGGACGACTTTAAGCTCTCCCAAAGTAGAGTAACTAGTACTCTAAATCATTACACACTTTTTCTAAACACACAAACACACATCTTTGTGTCTCCATTTCGGCACTGCTGAGAATCGGGACGGCTCACTTCTCTCCCATAGTTGAGCACGAAACACTCGAAATCGTTGAACTTTTTAGATGCGGAGCATCTAATACTCGAGGCTTGTAGTGCGGCGCCGTCCGCAAGCTTCCTCCTCCTTCTTCCACCATCTGTGCATCCCTTCCTCCTCTACACACCGCGCGCGCTTCACTCCTCTATCATCTGTGCACCCTTCCTCCTCTACACACCGCGTGCGCTTCTCCTCTTCACGAACATTCGCTAGCTGTATAATGTAGCGCGCATGCGCCGTCACGCTTCGAGAACATCGGCAGCTGACGCGCGCGCTTGCGCCGTCGCGCTTCGAGAACATCGGCAGCTGACGCGCGCGCATGCGCCGTTGCGCTTCTCCCCCTTCTCGAACATTCGACAGCTGACAGTGCATGCGCCGTCGCGCTGTATATATACTCAAGGTCGGCGCTCGCTCGCTCAGTTGCCGCTCGTCGGTTGGTTTGTACGGCGCGTCGACGTCCAAGGTCGCGGTGAAATGAATTCCAACGAATCCACAAACACAATGATCGACGTCCCTTCGACCAGCGCCGCCCTTTCGCATACGTGTGTACGTGTTCACTCATTTAACACCCCCTCCTACAACCACGTTAACCAATTTAGCCATCGACCCAAGTAAGTCGCAATTTAACACCCCATTTCACAACCACGTTAACCAATTTAGCCATCAACCCAAGTAAGTCGCACTTTAACATCCCGTTAACCAATTATATGCTCCGCATCGTCCTCAGTGTTCCCCCGAGGGAAGCTGCGGGCAATTTTTTTTCTAAACATGTTTTTAAACATTGAAAGGGTCTTAGCTAGAATGTTTCAGTAAAACTGTTGCATCGAACTGAAAAGCGTGTCACTTAATGGGACATTTGAAAATAGCCATCTGTGTAAAACACACAGGGCCCCATTGTAAAATACCGTATTAGCCCCCCTGGGAAGCCACGAGGTTTACTGTGAGACATTGCAATTTTTCCATCGTGTCCAGTGGGTCTCTGCTGCATATAACAGAGTTTTTTTAATCGAAACAAGCTGTTATCGTCAGATATGATGTCTCCAAATCCTGGTGTTAAAATCATAAAAACAGTGGGTTATACTATAGCACGTTTCCTGTCTCTTCCCTCCTCCCAAAAAAGTAGGCAGCCGTTGTGGCCCCCTTAGGTGACAGTCGCCAGCTTGCTCTCTCCCTCTTTCTTTTGTGTCAATGTGCATCCGTGTAAGCGAATCAAATAAATAAATGATACATGACTACGAAATCTTAGCGCCAAAAATGATAATTGATATGATAAATGAAATGATAAATGATAATTAACTGTGGCAATATGCGAAGTTGGATAGCGAAGAGGCCACTATCCCAATATTGTAGTCACACAACACAAAACTGATATTTATTCTTTATGTGTAACAATCAAGCGGAAAAGAATAGCCGTCGCCAAGTAACGGTGACAACAACTCCTTCCTTTATTCTCCATTTCAATCAAAAATATATAAAGCTAGTTAGAAATAAATACGCAAATCCTGTAAAACGACTAATCAAGGCTTACCGAAACTGGAGTCACTTATGTGCAAATGTACCTTGGAACAATGTTCCTCTCTTGCTTAAATATTTTTGTGTGTGTATTATGTACCGCTGACCAGTTTACAAAGCCTTACGCAGGAGTGTGATCTTCCTTAGGATTTCCGAAGTCGTATTCAAACTATTCTACAAAAATACAATAAAACTATAGCAAGCATGTCATTTTATAATTCTCGTCAACTATGTTAATTTCCGCCAAATAAAACTGGTATCCTAAAGACAATGTCCATTTACCCGACACTATATATTAGCTACTAAAATTTTGGTCTAAAGATCAAGCTTTGAACTTCCAACCACTTGATCAGCCAAAAGGGAGGGAGTGGTTCAGGCATCGCCAGAAGTTTCTTATTGTTTTTGTTAATTTTGCACGTGCACATATTCACGCACAAAAAAAAAAACACGCGCACGATCATACACAAACTTTGGTATAGAACACCCTTTTCCCGAATTAAATTCCGGGCTACGCCCCTGCACCCCGGCATTGGCACTGCGGCTCAACGCTCGCTACACCTTTCTAAAGCTAAGAAGGTTACAACCAGCGAGTATAACGTAGCAACCCTTTCTTGTCAGATAGTGCTCGGTGTACATGCCAATGGCTGCTAATGGTGATCGCAGCCTGCGCGTTAACTAAAAGCCGAATGCTCCCGTCTCTCATTCCCCATTAGCAGCCATTGACATGTACATTGAGCACTATTTTTTATTGTTCAACAACGCACAGAAGAAGTCTCTCACCGGCACCACCTTGGAGGTCAAAATGTTATACTTGTTACATACTACGGGGGACGAACGGGTGCCGCTATAAGGAGCTTCGCCCCTAAAAACGCAAGCATTTCCGGAGAAACGGGGCAAAGCTAACGGTTTCCAGCAAAAAGGCGGCAACGCGCCGCAAAACGACGCTTCCGTTCTTGGTAGGACTGCGCGCACAGACGAGAAACGGAAGACGATCCTCGCCCCCCAACCTTGAACGATCGAGTCTGGCGGCAGCAGCGCGAGCGACGACGCTCATTAACGGGTCCTTGAGCCCTGCAGGCTTGAGTAGGCGCCCCGCTGTTACACACTGCATATACGCATCTGTGCAGGCATACAGGTTCAGGGTCACACTATATACTGTTCTGAATCGTTCATTTGTGTAGATCTGATTATTTCACTGGCACACCCGAGTTTAGTGAGCCTAATTACTAGAGTTGTATTTTTAATAACAAAATACCGAGACGCGGTACGCACATACGGTATGGAATTGCGGTGCACTTCGCCCTCGTCAGTGAGTCCAAAACGAGGATTGCCGGTTTTGGTAACGTCACAAAGAGCTGGCTCGCGATTTCTGCGTTGCTTACATATTCATCGGCTCAATCTTGCCGTTACCCACTAAAACAAATCATTAAATACCGACTATCCGTTAAAACAAATAAGAACGAACCAGGGCGCAACTGCCCCGTACGCAATGTGCAGGAAGACGCGACCTATAAATAAAGCTGCCCCGCCGCGGTGGTCTAGTGGCTAAGGTACTCGGCTGCTGACCCGCAAGGCGCGGGTTCGAATCCCGGCTGCGGCGGCTGCATTTCCGGTGGAGGCGGAAATGTTGTAGGCCCGTGTGCTCAGATTGGGGTGCACGTTAAAGAACCCCAGGTGGTCTAAATTTCCGGAGCCCTCCACTACGGCGTCTCTCATAATCATATAGTGGTTTTGGGACGTTAAACCCCACATATCATTCAATCAATATAAATAAAGCTGCACTTGCGGCCTGTGCATAGAGTGGCCGACCCGTGGACAAAGGTATGAGGATATGCATGCAACGTAATCACCTCAGTACGTGCTTATAGACACACTGATCCCGGTGTACTTTAGCTCATCTGCAGTAGCACGCTGTGAGAGCGCCGCAAGGGAAACCTTGGTCCAGCTGTCATTAGAAGAACCACCCTTCTCCCTCCCCTCCACACTTACCCTCTCTCTCTCTCTGTTCAAGGCACCATGGGGAGCCACGCGAGCTTACACCAGCGGATAGCAACGGTACTGAAACACCAGCAGAAACCTTGGCAACATATATCGCGAAACTGAGGGCGCTAAACCACAAGCTATACCCAGAACGACCGCCCGCCTCATCGTCATGTTTTTTCCCTATCCATTTTCTTGTCTTTCTTTTTTTGTGTGCTATATACTCTGGATAGATGCGAGTCGCAGATAAGGAGCCTTACCTCAACCAAAACCAGTCGACAACACGCCTGCGGCTTTCTTTAAAAGCCGGTACATGCATACGCTTTGGCGCGCCACCGATTGCTTCAGTGTCAATAGGTCACGCGCGGTATGACGTAAGCACCTCCAGGGCGTATTGCAGCGCGACGCGACCATATAAAGTAGAGCCGCACCAGTTTGTCCTGTATCAGGCCCATAGTAGTATTACAGGAAATCAGAAGCTGTTGAGCGGTGTTGACGGGTACTGCCGATTGGGTGTGGCGGTGTACTCTTGCGTCACTTTAGAGCAACTCAGTTTGGGCATCAAGAAAAGGGCCATAAGCGAGAAAAAGCTAAAAGACATGTAGGCGACAGGATGAACGCTGAGCAAAAGGGCCCGTTGGATTAGAGATGAAACCGACAAGAACTGCTGATGGGGCAAGTTGGTGCATCAGCGCTAATCCCGTTCTTTGTCTTTTTAAATAATAAGTGATAGATTTTAAGGTCCCAAAACCCCAATATATATTCGCCTGCTTTTTTTTCTTCCTTGCTTCATGCTCGTACTGAGTTGTGCTAAAGCAATACGAAAATATGGTTAGGGAGGGTCACAATTATAATTATGACACGAGAGAGTGAAAATACGCGAGAAAATGAAGAGAAGGATGTTATTCAGAAGAAATATACAGTTTGCTACTCTGTATACAATGGATGTCCAGAATTAAGTAAAAAAAAAGTAACAGGAGACAGAAACATGGTATACGCGCACGACCCATTCTGTTTACAATGGCGCTTCCGTCGTCTCTGAAGGTTCGCGTGTTCACAGGATCTGAAATAAGGCACTTGTAGCCCTTTCTTGCGTCAGCTTGTGAGTCCGGTGTTGTGACGTCGTCACTTGTGATTTGTCGTCAAAGAGTACGTGCTAGCGATATCGCAAACATCTGTCTCCAAACGTTCAAGCGCAGCATACTTCTGTGTTGGCCCGCCATACATCGTCTCTCTGTGGAGCACGCACGAAGTTCCGTAAAAACAACCAACGGCGCCACCTGGATCATTCAATAGGCACATTCCTTCCCATCACACTATACTACCCTGCTCAGCCAACTATGGATAGGAGTGTCCTTCACACAACATATTTTCGAATGGCTCACAACGCTGCTTGAAACTGTGGCATTAAGAAGACACTTGGAGACAAAAGAAGAGCAGATTCTGGAGTTTTACGTGCCAGAACCACGGTTTGTATATAATTTAAAATGGACACC
Source organism: Rhipicephalus annulatus (assembly GCA_013436015.1). Taxonomy (NCBI): domain Eukaryota; kingdom Metazoa; phylum Arthropoda; class Arachnida; order Ixodida; family Ixodidae; genus Rhipicephalus; species Rhipicephalus annulatus. The sequence continues at coordinate 428,407 of WOVY01002292.1, read as the reverse complement.
TTAGCAGGCGTACACAGGAATAATTTTGACAGCCTGGGGTCATTTAACGTGCACGAATTCCTACGGGTGTTCTTGCACTCTGTCTCCGTCTAAATGCGAAGGCTATATCGTGGCCAGGAATCGAACCCGCATTCTTGTGACTGACAACGCGGGACCTTAGTCGCTAGGTTACGAAGGCGAGTCCCACTTATTTAAAAAAAAATGCACATACGGAGAAAAAGTGAGAAATGCACAATATATTGGTAAAAAAATACACATATAATCAGTACATACGCGAGCACTTACGTCGACCACGTAACGTTCACCGCCGACGGAGCACAAAGAGTATACGCCGCCACACTGTTGGCCCAGAATCCCAGCTTTCGTATATAATTCCGCACGAACGTAGTCTCGAAAGCGCGTTTCTCCCGCGCCAGGCGATTACTGGTATTGCGTTGACGCACTAGCAATCGAGGTTTCCTCCGGACAGCACCGCGGAGGCACAGAACGGAGATCACATGCAAAGTAATGGCAGCCATTATATTACACTGGAGAGTCAACGACGCGCCCGAGGGTATCAGCTGGCAGCATGCAGCGACCGCGCGCGCGATAGGCATCATTATTATACCGCTCTCGGCGTTTCTGTCACGTGACCCTCGCGGCCGACCACGTCAAATTTAGCGATCGCGGCGGAGGGACGCTCCAGCGACGCACCGAGGCGAGAGAAAGAGAGAAACGTCTATCGAGGTCAACGGACGCCGCAGCAACACTTTGCATCACTGGGTGCAACGCGAATATCGTGGACGAGATCGTGGAGTCGCCTTCCCCAGATCCTAAGCGAGCCAGTTGTCTGAACCTTGCAACGTTAAGGAAGTTATAGGGACAGGGATGTGTTCACACGAACAATACTGTACGGCCATTTAGCACCAGCGGTTTACCCGCACGTAGAGTGGGGGAATACTGTGCCGTCATGGTCGACACGTCGCTAGTTTTAGTTTGCAAGGTCGGTATTATACGCCGTAATAATCTCATCACGTTACCGTAAGCATCAATCAATGTAAGCGCGTCAACCTCGAGCGCAGCACAGTGTCAAAATACCGCATTAAAATTTCGGGCGGAAAGGCGTTCAGAAGACAAATCGACAGAGCAGCTGGGGCCTCTCGAAAAGCAAAACTGCAACGACGGATTTCTTTTTCTTTTTTTTTCGATCATGTTGCTCTGTGGCACAACAGATGGTTAGCCTACGTTATTCAGTTAACAGCGAAGTGTGTGAGTCAGTCTTTATTTTATAACCCGTACAAGATGGATTCCACGGAAAGGCACTAACTAATGCTTCATGGCGACACGAGAAGTCGTGAGCTACAGGACGGCACCTAGCAACAACTAAATAAAAGGACAACAGCACAACGTAGAAATCGAAAGAAACCTATGAGAATACTTTAATATAGAAATTTCATGCAGTAGAGAACGCTGTCATAAAGTCGGTGGACTATAGCTAACATCTCTACCTTTCCTGTATTCTCGCTCTCTTGTATTGATCGATCGATTCTTCAACAACATTAAACCGCGTCTGTGGAGACAAAAGTTTTGCGCAATACAGAGAGTCAATCGGTCATCTGAAAAGCGAAACATCTTCACAAAAACAACGACCGCTCTTGTCCACCGACGCTGCACCGATTTGCTAGATGGGCTACAGCTGGCCATCGAGCCTGCTTGGCGCTGTCCACTTGCAGTGTCGCCCTCCCCTTTCTCTCCCCGCTGCTTGCTTCGCAGGGGGACGCAGATGGGTTTGATCAGTGGCTGTTTGCAAACTCGAACCTGCTGGCCTGCACAGACTCCCAAGGACGCCAGCGAGCGGCACACGACGGGTTGGCAACGCGTCGCCCGAGTTTGACCGGAACGGAGAAAGGAGTGGGCTTCGCGCGAGGTTCCCAGAATCAATGAGCGATGCGGACAGCGACAAAAAACTTTCTGGTCACGCGCTCGCCGAGATCGTTTTCTAGAAAGAGATGAAGAACTGGTTAAGGTTCTCGGTGTGTTTGTTCCTTGTGTTTATGTTTCCTCGAGCGATAAACAGCAGTAGCACGCAGTGACTGAGTTAAGCTATCGCTCGTCAACAGTCTTTTTTTAGAAGTGTGGCAGTTTGGGCTAGTTGGTATGGCATGGCAATAGTTATAGCGCGAGATCAAAACGACGACACAGAGACAAGAAAGACACGAAAGACAACGCGATCGTGTCTTTCGTGTTCTTCTTGTCTCTGTGTCGTCTTTTTGTTCTCGCGCTATAACCATAGTCTTTTTGTTCTCGCGCTATAACCATAGTCTTTTTTTTTTGTTGCTGTTTTTCCGTCTAGCAAGCTTGTTTGGCCACGATAAAATTAAGTAAAGATAAAATTAACAAATCATGGCTTGGAGCAAAGCGCCAACATCCTTCTTCATCAAGGGCGAAACAACTTGTACTGACCTTTGTTACAGAGAACTGTTGCTTTATTTATTAATAGCCTACTGCCGACCATAGCTTGGTTTGCAGGGAGGGCACTCTGATGGCATAAAATACAAAATAGAAATGAGCAAAGGAGGAAGATGTGGCAGAGCACATTTGTAGGAGAAAAAAAAAGAAAAAGAAAAGAATACAGGGCTCTCTAGGCCACGGGTGGCGTTTGGTTTTTGACATGCATTTTTTAACTTCAGTGCAAATATATATGTATTTTTTCGCCCTCCCCCCCCTCTTTCTCCACGACATGCGGCCGGGGTAACTGGGACTCGAACCCAACCCTTTGACCGTTACCCATTTTGTAATTCGTTTTTTACAGCTAACCAGGTCGAAATTATAAAAAAAAGAAAATAAAACGCTGTGATAAGATTTGCACCCCGTCTACAAATTAGGATTTGGAGGCACCTCACTGAGAGTGAAAAATTGTTACGTATTGGTCGTTTTTTAGGAGGGGGAGGGGGCGTGGGAGAAAGGTTAGGAACATGCATTGAAAAATTGGCACCAAATAAACTGTACTTCGGAGAATATTTAAAAAAAAACTAATCTAGTACAATAGCCTAAAATAGACTGACATTATCGCTAATATAAATATGTCTGCAGAAACACTCAGCGAAAGTGATTGATGCATTCAGCTGCGCATTGACATCTTATTGAAATGATCAGAGGCTGCCTCCCTATTCGCGATAAAAATTACTCTAGAAAGTTTTCTGGTTTTATCAACTCATTACAAGAGCATCCTCAGTGCACACGATCTGTCATTCCCACAGTCCAGGTGCAGCTTTCTAATCTTCGCGACGCGATAATCCAACTATCCGCGAAGCACGTACGATGTGGTGCGACTAATCAGCACGTGAGTCGAGCAGGGCACAACCAACCTCCAGTGTGCTTCATTAGAACGGTCGTACTCAAATATAAATATTTCTCAAATATAAATATTTCTGACGCTTTTTTTTCTATTTCGACTACATTCGACTTCCACACCTGCTTAGGACGCCAGACCATTATTTATATTAAGACCCATCCTTTCTGTCCAATGCTTACACATTTTTATCTAATACTTACAATACTGCTCATCCAGGAAAAAAAAAGTACATTCCTAGTCAAAAGTATTGAGGCCACGCTTCCATATAAATACTTAGGATAGTGGCCTGCAAACTTTTGATCTCTCCTGCACTAATTGTTACTCTTTCCAGGTGATCCCGACTTTCCACGAATATGACTCCCTTTAAAAAGGCACATCAACTTTCTTGTGGGTCACACGACTCTCCGAAGAGAGTATAATGAACTCTAGAGAGAGTCCACGTGACCCTTAAAAGGGAGTAATATTCGTAGCTAGTCAGGAGTGACAAAGACAAATGAAATAAGTTTTTTTTTTCATATAGTCTAGGGCATCTTGCGACGACAGAAACTACGGCAAAGCTGTAAGAACGTGCCGCTAGGCAATGTAAAGGTAATGTCATAAAAATACAATAAAAACGCCTGTTTTCTGAACTCTCGTTGTTCACTTGCTATACACTTCTAACCAATCCCCCCCCCCCCCCCCGACTTCATTCACGACTTCTCTTTGGATCAATCGATGGCACTTCTATCATCAACGTTCACATCAGTTGCTCAGCGTATTTGATAACGACTACCAAACGAAAGTTTCACACGCGCCCTACCCCAAAACAGTGTTTCAGAACAATTAAAAAAGAGAAAGACGAAGAAACAGGAAAAAAACAGAGCACAATAACAAGACACACAAGAGACAAGCTCTACATACAACTGTTTATCGGTTGCTACGTGATTCCCGACAATATGCACCGACTAGGTCCTCAAAAAATATCAAAAGGGAAGTTCGAATTCATCGGATGACGGACGCGGTGCTGCTGTCACGGGTGTATGCACGAATCCATAAGCTGGAGCGCCCCACTTGCGTCCACAGTTCCCTCCCTATAACGTTTTGCACAAAAGCATGCGGGAAGCAGATGAGGTGTTAGCTGTTTTACGCGCTGTACCGAACTACAAAACAAAGATGGACCTAGCTAGAGATCCGCAACGCAGGCAGACGCCTTCCTCATTCCCGCCCGTCCGTTTTTCTGCTGTTCGAAGATGAAGAAGAACATAATTCTGTGCAAAAAGCGAGATGACCGGAGGAGAAGAAGTATGTATATATAAATCAGAGAGGAGGTGGTGGAACACGAAAGAGATGGGGAGGGGGGGCTTTTTGTTTCACCTATACTAAGGACGAAAAGTGCTGGCGCTCAGTCGGTCAGAACGAAAAAGCCAGCGGCAACGAGAACAAAACAAAGATCCAAAGCCGGACAGACAGGTAGTCAGCCGAGTCGACGTCATGTACAACAAAAAAAGATGAACGCCTTCCAAAACGGGGAAAGCCCGGGCGAGACGCGACACAGATTTCTGCTATTTACTACCGTCCACCAAGGCGCCACGTGCGTGCTTCATGTGGGTAGTGCTACCGCCTTCGTGCGGGCTTTCGTTGTTCTGCGCCTGCGCAGTCGCTCTTGAACGCGTGTTAGAGTAAACGCAGCTCACGACCGGAGCCAAAGGAGCCGCACGGCCGCTTCTCGCTTTCGAATGAAGCGCGCGAGGGCAAAGCAATCGAGGATTATTCCGACAAAAGCGAGTGTAGAGCGGGAACAATGGCGCGGCGAACGTTGAGCTGGCTCGAAAAGTGATTGGATGCAGATGAAATTGTCTACGGCCTTCGTGCATTCGTCGTTTTCAAATACATACTTGAAGCGTTATACTCGCGAGCATCGTGACTCGCGTGTTGTACTTGTATACGTTTCTCGATCACACCAGTTTTCACTAAAAGCAGGAAAGTTAAAGGTGAACGCGCACATGTATAACGATTGCAAATATGGTTCAATATATAATGATATGTTACATTCGGAGACAGATGGATGAAATAATTGGAAAGTAGAGAGGTCATCCAGAACAAATACCCGGTTTTGTATACCACGCAGACCGAGATGTGAAAGGACCCAGAAAATTATGAAAGGGCGCTGGATAGAAGTGTTTCTTTTGCGCCAAGCATAACGGGGCGTCTATATGCTCTCCCATGGTAGAGTACAAAGTACTCTAAATCGATAAACACTTTTTCGAAACACACAGGAAAGATACGAAAACAGAGAATATGGTCACAATCAGTACTGTACGCAGAACGACACTCGTCCCTACTGAAGCCGTCCTTAAGTTTGCAAGAAGTGCAAAAATTAACGAGCTCACGACCTAAGGCTAAGGAGAACACAGCCAAAACCGAATGCCCTCACGAGCCACACGGGGTCGTTTCTCGGAACCAGGTATCCCACCCACGTTTTCGAGCTCGCTAATTATGATTTAGGGGTAGTTTTAGGTCCGAAAACCACGATATGATTGAGGGACGGCATATTGGAGGCGTCCGGAAATTTGGATCATCTGGTGTTCTCTGTAGAAAAGCTAGAGACCCGCACAGGTCACGGGTCTCTAGCATTTCACGTCCATTTACGAGACCGCCACAGCCGGGATCGAACTCGCGACCTTCGGGTGAGCAGCAGAGCACCACAACCGCTACACCACAGAGACGGACTACACGTGTGGGTCGAAGCGCAGTACCTTAGCCGGTATAGCTATCTCGGCGGGTCACCATAGAGAGTTGTAGTATACCGGGCTTACCGAGTGTTCCGTGATACCGGAATCGAATCGCGCATGCGTACATACGTACGTCACCCGTATCGCTTCCCGTGGCGAAACATGGCGGCACTCTCGGAGGCTTACTTCGAAGTGAATCTGGCGTAGTTGTTGAAAGATTCACCTTGTTCGCAGCAAACGACTGTTCGAAGTGGCTTCACTTGCCTTCAGTTAGCTTCGATGACCGAGTATTACGGATAAGTTGCCGTAGTTTTTGAGATAGCTTCCCGTTTCGAACGCGTCTAAGCCTAACTACAATGATGATTGATGGAAACAAATCGGCAACATAGATTTTTTCGCGTTGATGCGTGGTTCATATTTATTTACTTTTTATTATCACTGAAATAAACTTCTAACAATGCTTCACGCGGTGGCGTAGGCAAACATTTTCGTTTTCATTTTCACTGCTTAACTTATTAACCATCTAATAGGTGGCGCCACCATACCAGATGGGGCACGAAAAACCACGTAAACGCTATCCCGCTAAACTATGAGACGCTGCCTACAACGTACGTTTGCTGCACGGTAACGTCATTCCCTTAACCTATGCTATCACGCCAACGCCAAACTATAACTGTCTAATATGTGCCGCTCCCGCTAAGCCACCGTGCCAGCAGCTCCCGTATCAACCCAAGCACCAGAGATAGATAGAAAAGAAGGAAAAGGAGGGATGGAGAGCTCTTGCAGGAAACGCTGTCCGCGCAGAATCGGAGCACGCAGGCGGAGACAATTACGTACTACATAGGAAGGAGGGAAAGATGGAGCAGCTTGTGTGCTGTGCAGCACGCCGGGGCCATCCTCGAAAGACGAGATACGAACACAATGCCTGCGCCGCACGCACGCGCGCGTTGGTGAAAAAATGGCGATTATTGTAGTAGACGTGGGCGCGCACGAAACGAGGAGGAGCGGTGGTACACAAGAACGAGAGCGCGCGGAGACCGAAGGCGCGGCAATCTCGGCAACAATTAAAAAGACGCTCGGCAGAAGAAAAAAATATATACATATATCAAAGATAAATGCGAGGCCCACCAGGCAGTAATACGGCTTTCTGGCCGGTACACATACCGCTACGAAGAAAGCAACGCGGCGAAAAACAAGAAAAGGCAAAATGAGCGAAAGGTGTAGCAATGCATCGAACAACAAGAAAAGGCAAAAAAAAAAAGCGGAATGTGTAGGCAAGACGTGGACGAAAGATTGAGAGCGTCTTTCGGTAAGAAAACAAAATCGCAATAGTTAACGTGCTTTTTTTTTCTTCTTCTTCTTTAACAGCAACGCGAAAGGAAAGCTCTGCCTTTGCATACTTTGCATACAGGTTGTTCACCTGACACCAGCATTGCGCATGTGTTCGCGGGAAACAAGCGCACATACGCACAATGGAGACAGCTGCGCCGCTGCCCCCAATCGGGCTAACACGGTCGACGAACGCTGAGCTGCTTTTCAGAAACAAGCTGATCAGTTCAATCGAATTTAGTGGTTCATGAACGACTGCGGCTACGTATGAGGCTCGCCAGTCCCAAAGTGTTGAATAATGAATGGAGGTTGGGGCAACGAAGCTGTTGGAGGCCCGCGCTCTTTTGCGTTCTTTTGTACGCCAGCGCTGCAAAACAGGAGAGCGCAAAGCAACGCAACAGCTTGGGGTAACAGCGACTCAAGAGTTTCTAGTATTAATACTTACTAGCCAAAACGTCTAACTAGTAGAAGACAAGATACGAAACACAGCCAGGTTCGTCTTAGGTATCTACAAAGGTAGAGTTGCACTGCAGTGAAGAAAAAATTTGAATAGGGAATCGCTATTGTCTCATAGACGAAAAATTGCGCTAAAAGCTTAGATATATGTAATTTCACAAGAACTGCAACTGATGCCGTAAAGTGCAAACGATATACCTCGATGTCTTGATCGCCCGTTTAAAGTTAGGGAACGTCAAACGGAGACGACCCTGTATTTACACTACTTTATTTTTTTCGTTAAAGCTGTGTAGTGTCAAAAAGAGCAGGTTTGAAGAGCTCATGAAAAACAACAAAAAAGTTTTTTAAAGGTTCCTAGCCTCCCTGCTAGCCTTCGGGCTAAGTTAGAATATGTATTATAAAGAATAAAAAGCTTCATCTTCAGGAGATAGCAAGACAAGGAGTTGCATTCGAAGGTTCAAGCATCAGTCGAGGTAAGAGTGGCTCGTTAAATACAAAGAGAGGCTCACAGTTTTCGTGAGGCATATAACGGCGGCGACGTGGCTCAAGGGCGATTCAAATAATGGCTCTGCTTGTAGTCATAGCTGAAGACTAAGGTGAAGCGTATAATAAGTAACGTGATATGCGCGCCGCAAATGGCAAACGCTTGGTTAGAGTCGCCGCTTAGAGCCAAGGCTACGCCTAACTTCACGCTCGAATGGACGTTAGGAACTGAACGGGCCACGCAGTCGACACAACTGGCCCTTGCGCAGCTCTGACGATGGGGAGTGCAGCTGATTTCGCAGTAGGTAGAGGATCTGTAGTGCCATCATCATCGCCATCATTTCTTCATCACCGCGCCGCGCCTCTCGCACAGCTGATGCTAGCTCGAGCTGCGCGAGGTTTAGAACGAGCTAGCATTCTAAGCTAGCATTCTCGTTCTAAACCTCGCGCAGCTCGAGCTAGCATCAGCTGTGCGAGAGGCGCGGCGCGGTGATGAAGAAATGATGGCGATGATGATGGCACTACAGATCGTTACACCCAAACAAGCGACTAACAGCCAGTTGGTGGCACAGCAATTGCTCTACTTCGTTGTTCAGACATACGGCAGTGGTGGCGAAGATTACAAGACTCTCTACGAAGGGTCTTCCTCGTCCACGTCTACTAGCGCTGTGTGTGACACCCCTCGATGCTTTTAAGAAACCAACCCATCACACCATGGTGAGTACAAGCCTTGTGCCGATAGACCAGGTATATAACCGTGGGTGACGTCACACGCGCACGAATGACGCCAGCACATCGTATATGCACGTACGACGAAAATCAAAGGCCATAAACAAATAAGTGATCACAAAATGAACGTGAACGTCACTCCCGATTAGGGGACGCTATAGCATTCACATAAATCGATGCTGAAGCCTAAGTTAGAGAGCTTGTCCCTCGCACCAGTAGCACTGCGATCCCTATAGTTACCGGTAAAACTTGCTTGAAAATGCAGTTCCTGCTATACTGCGAATTCTGATCGAAATAGTGATTTATACTGGGGCCTTGACACACAGACACTTCAGATGCAGTCATCGGTATACTTGTACAGAAGTTTATGTGGAGTACGTATACGATGCACTGACGTAATTGTGACGTCACTCGCGGTTAGATACTCCATCGGTGTTTTTGCATTATTGTATGGGAGATACAAGACAAGGAATGCTCCACGTATCTGACTGAATTAGTTCAATGGCGTGCGCTTTGTTGCGCGAACCACCTCTGTCTCACGCCAGATTTTTCGTACGCACGAGAAAAAGAGGGAATAGACAGACGAGGCACTCGCTAAAGTGACGGCAACTTGTCAATCTTTCGAATAAAAACTCAAATAACGCTAACGAAAGAAGAGAAAAGTGCCAGCGCAACAAAACCTTCAGCACGACAGTTCAAGGCCGCGTCGGCTCGCATTAGCCTCGTGCGGTGTAGCAGGCACACCCAAGGGTACATCGCTGCGAATGACTACAGGAAATTCCCTCCTTTAATCGCACTACACCTCAAAGGAGCTTACGAGAAAGAAACAGTACACAAATTTAATAACTACGGTTTTTTTTTTTCTACACGTCACAACAAAGTTCCGATAACTATATTCACGTCGTATTCAAGGACATTGGAATAAACCGGGCAACGTGCCATACATTTAACGTGCACCTAATTCTAATCAATAGTGGGGCCCCGCCGCGGTGATCTAGTGGTTAAGGTACTCGGCTCCTGACCCGCAGCCCGCGAGATCGAATCCCGGCTGTGGCGGCTGCATTTTAGATGGAGGCGAAAATGCTGTAGGCCCATGTGCTCAGATTTGGGTGCACATTAAAGAAACACAGGTGGTCGAAATTTGCGGAGCCCTCCGCTACGGCGTCTCTCAGAATCATATGGTGGTTTCGGACGTTAAACCCTACATATAAATCAATCATCAATCGATCGAGAGCGATAAAATACACGACTCTATTATAATACATAATAAAAACATAACAGCTTTTCCAATAAAATTCAAATGCACGAGACATTTCCATCCCACTACGGCATCGGATAGAATTGCTTCGGCTCCTAAATAACAGGCTGGAGTACCATTTGGTGGCCACTAGGGGTCCGGGTAAAGAGTGCCCCTCCCCCCTCAGAATTCAAACTTTGCAAGTGTAAACAGCCAAAAAAACACATACGAACACTAATTAAAAATGGCAATCTTCACCCACCCCCCTTCTACAAAAATATTAAAAATCCGGCTGCGTCCTCTTCGTGCACGGATGGCGAGGTGGACATCCGATTGCACCAGCCTATTTGCCCAGGTGGCGCTCGAACGGAGCTAACACCGGTAATCTAGTGAGAGATGCGAGGTTGAAGACGAGTAACATACGTCATTTCTGCAGGTCTAATTGCAGCAGCATGGCTGGGCGTCTGCGGCAGTCTGTGTGAGGCTAGATGGACCTGTAGTAAACAACACTTTCCCTCTTAATAAATTCTTTAGATCACAAAATCATCTACAAGATTCGAAAGTACGGGTCGCTTGATGAGCCTCGGTGCAATGTCAGAGCAACAGAATTACAACTTAGACGTATTCCACTGGACGAACTGGCGAGTACTTTTTTTTTTTCTTGAGAAACAGACACGTGTATTGTAGGCCAGAAACAGTTGCCCACGAAGACAAAGAGAAAAGAAAAATCGAATCTGCACATTCAGGCAACCTATAATGCCCTTGTAAATGAGGGCGGAATAAAATCTGTCGGAACGCAGCTTTTATTCTCCTCTTCTCTGTCTTTTTTTTTGTATGTGTGAACTGCACAAAAATAACGTTCATTGATTGATTATCTCTGCCTAAAACGGAGCAAGACAAACCTTTGCCAAGCACCCGTCACCAGCTTTGAAAGTCGGCTTCGCCCTCAAGTGATTAGACACCTACAACCATCACGAAAACAAGCACGCATCTGTAGACCTGTGATCAGAGGCGGCTTCTCTGACATCCGGTTATAATAGTTTCTAACGTTTCAGAGGAGAGCGGGCCGTGAAAATCGTCGCTGCCTCTCATATGGCTACCTCTGCAAACTCGCGTACTGCGTTCGAAGGAAGGATATAGACGACTACGGACAGGGCGTGGAGAACCTGCGTACGGGGAATTGTGGTAAAAGGACCCACACTGGGCTTCCTTCCCTCGTTGGTTTTCAAAAGCCCCGAGGTCTGCGCGCGCGCACACACACACACACACACACACACACACACACACACACACACACAAAGAAAAAGAGCCGGTGACAGAGAGCCATCTCCGAAGGACAGGGGGTCACCTTTTGCGAAGAGGGATGGCCAACAGTATACGACAGTCCGATGAGGAAATGTCGAAGCTAGAGTGTACTAGAAGGTAGCGAAAACGTAGGCCCAGGTACAAAGCAAGGACCTTCGTTTTCCAAGGTCGCGGATTTTCCGAGAAAAGAAGAAGAAAGCTCGCCGGACAAACTACAACTTCAAAAGCGGAGCAGCGCGGAACCACTCGCGTTCTCAGAAAGTGGGAAAACATTGACGAAAAAAAAAAACATGCTTACAAAAGAGCCACCCCACCTGCAAAGGAACTAGCACAGACCCAACCCTCCCCCGACACAGAATGGCAGCACTTGGCCGACGCAGCAAGTGTTACATTGGAGGAACGCCACTGCAGTTTGGCATGATGCTGGGATCATAGCTGAAGAAAGAAGAGATACTACTACCTCATGCTACTGTTCAAGTCCACACTGATACAAACGGCAGCCAACTCCATTAATGACGCCCGCTCGTCGAAGCACGTGCCGCCTATTTATTTGAATGAACAACGCCACTATGTCAGTTCCTGCATAGTGAAGAGAGAACTAGCAAGGGTTTCCGAATCGAATTGGTCGGCGACAGTGATGTTCACTTGTAACGAGCCACTTGGCCAAATGGGCTTCGTTGTAATCGTGACGGCTTACAGCAAAGGAATGCACACTCGCGCAGCGACCATCAGTGAAATCGGATGTTCAATGCAGTGACGGCGATACCAGCCCTCAGTGCGATACAGCTAAGATAGACGAAGTATTTGAACGTGGCGACACCTTCGGGCGTTACGCCGCGAATCTCGCCGAGCTGGCGATAACCTATCTACATTGATGCTTCTTTTCGCCCTTGTCCGAAGCGTGCATGCTCATTTGCAGTGAATGGTGCACGGACTTGACTGTAAAAAAAAAAAAAAAACCGAGTTCTGGAGAGGGAGTGAGCAGACGATACACAAGACGTTCACGCGTGCTGTTCAGTGCGAATCATATTTGCACATAAATTGGACATCTGCACAAACGTTTCGAGCAGTTGCTGATATGTTTGCACGTAGCGCTTGCACAGATACTGCGCTGTTTTTAGCGAAAGAAGGCGACTACATCGATCGAGCATCTAGAACATGGCTTTGGTTAGCGAGTACAGCCCTGAGGAATCGAAGCGCATCAGCATTCATCTCTTTTCTTTATTTCGTGGCTTTGGGACGTTAAACCCCACATATCAACAATCTCTTGTTTGTTCTAACGAGTGCTAGAGCAACTGCTCGCGATAGCTGTGTAACGTCGCTGCAAATCAGCGTTAGAGTGGAATTTACGCCAATATGACGACCTGTCCACGCTGCAAGTGAAAGTCCGCGCATCACTTCACATTGAAATTTTACCTTTCAATTCATGTGTGCTGTACGTCTCAGTTTAACTGTTACAAAGGGAAAGGCCCTATCAGCATGACTTTACAAAATTCTAACACACTTTATTTAGACAATGCATCTACCCGCGGAACAAAGTTTTAATATAGCCGTTACTGTTTTTTTACACACTTCTTTTGCCTAGGATTGGCTCATGATCCCACAAAGCGAAGCCGGATAAACTTTAGACAACACGTGTTGCTATGGAGGAAGTTTTAAATGTCCTGTTGGTTGACTTTTTTATCAACCATCCATTTCATTTTTCGAAGCGACAACTCGGATCTGCCTTGAAAAGCTGTTTTGTTACCCTAGGCTAATTAAAACATTCCGGCAAAAACAAACGTGATCATTATTCGGTTAACGTAACCCGATAAGGCCATCGTGAAGTAGTACGCGAAATCAGGGCTCCGCGAACAGAAGGCGCTTTTCGTCTTTCATCTCTAGTTCATGCATACGTCCTTGATCACTGGTATCTACCTCGAGAGCATAGCGCGCTTGCGTCAGTGGGCACAGCTGTCCGCTCGAACTGACCGACTGAAGGACACATGGCATTTCGCTTCCTTCGTTTGAAGAGCAAAAACCACTGCCTCGAGGTAGTTTCTTTCACAAAAGAAATGCGGGAAAACGCAGCGTTTGCCCGGCACGCAAAAGCGAAATCACTCACTCGAGGCGTTTTATGAAGAGGAAGTAGTTTGAATGCCGAAAAAAAGAGAAAAAATAGATGGCTGAAATTGCACCTTCCAAAACAACGATATGATTATGAGAGACCCCGTAGCGGTGGGCTTCCGGAAATTTTCGACCGCTCAGGGTTCTTTTCAAAACGTGCATCAAAGACTTAAGCACACGGGCCTGGAACATTTCGCCTCTATCGAAGCACGACCGGGATTCGATCCCACGACCTAATGCTTGGGAAGGAGATGGTTCACGTTCAAACTGCGACCGCGAGCTCTTCCCAAACTTGCGAAAACGTAGCTCGAGGACTCAAGCGAAACGACGGGACAATAAATCGTACGCTCGCTTACCTTCTTTACGGGCACGTCCATCGCGAGGCCGCAGAGATCGAAATCAAGGTCCCACGCGCTGCACTAGATGCAAAAGACGACACCACCACGCGGAGCGACTGCGCCGAAACCGTACACGCATCCCAGACGACGTCTCGTGGCTGCTTTTTCTTTTTTTTTTCTTTCTATCTGTCTTGTCACAGTCCGAACACACGACGACGGATCGCCGTCTACGCGCGCACAAACGCCAAGAGAGACACGCAGTGAACTCCCGCTGTCCAGACTAGCTAGGCGTGTGACCGAGCAGAAAAGTTTTTGCGCCCAGGCCGAAGCGGCAAGCCAGCTAGCGCCACTAGCGCGCCTCCACTGAAGCGCGCGGCACTCACGACGGAGCGGCCAACAACTCGCTTCCGCGTGCAGTCAAGTCCGGCGGCGGGCGCAAAACGCGAGGAGCGATAGAGAGAGAGAAAAGACGATAGAGAGGAGGAAAACAAAAAGCAAGCAGCAAGATCGCCAGTTAGGTGAGAGGAGAAAAACAAGGGAGAGAGAGAGACCGGGTGGCGCCATCTGGGCACACATGAAAGAAACTGCAACTGACCTCGCTTTCGTCTTTGTCCTTTACAAGCGTAAACGCGCGTTGCATAAACCAAGATATTGCTCCACTGTTGCACGCGTTGCTTCTTCAACATTAAATTTATATTTTTGTACAACTAAAGACTCAGCAGAGCTATATAGTTCGGGCACGTTTTCGCCCCTCGAGGCACTGAATTGGCATGACGGCTTAAAGATGTGGACATTCGTACGAATCTGTGTTTGATTCATTTACGCCTGACGCGTCAGCACTTGGCTGTGCACGTGACGAAGCTTTCGAAATATGTTAACCTAACAAAAAGAGCTTGAAGCGACAAGGACAACACGAAGAATACAACACGGGCGCTTGTCCTTGCCCTTTTATTCGCTTTGTAGTTATTAATGAGTGCTGTCAGACAATGAGTCTTTCTTAAAATTGTGTTTCTACAAATCGCTTTCATTATTATTGCGTCCAAAAAAGAAAAAAAAAAACGAGCCCTGAAGTATTGCCTTCTTTGATTTGTAGTTCAGTCCCATCAACAAGGCAGAAAATCGGCATTGTCCTTCCAGAGTTCAAGGTTATAGTGCACACATAAACAAATTATTTCATGCGGTCCCCTGAAAGCCTGTTGTGTAGCCAGATATGCATGTTTCTAATCTCGGTCGAGTTTCTTTCACGCGTAACAGAAGGCGGAGTATGCAGTACTTGAAAAGCGAGGTTGTTTAAAAAATTATTGAAACAAAGTTCTTGGCATCACGTAAAGACTGATCAAGGTTCCTCACAGGCTCAAAAATTTATCAAGTTCACCTAGAAGGTTTTGTGCCACAAGTCGAACTAGACACAACCAATTGCAAAGAGATTGAATTCGCGCTTTTCTGCAGTACGCGCACGTGTGAAGGAGAAGTGTCTAACATGACCACTGGATAACCGATGCAGCGTCCGTGCATGCATTTCATGCATTAATAGAGAAACTCATTGATTCAAAATAAACGATTGATGAATATGTCCGATTTAACGTCCCAAAACCACCATATGATTATGAGAGACGCCGTAGTGGAGGGCTCCGCCTAATTTCGACCACCTGGGGTTCTTTAACGTGGATTCAGCAAACGAATACTTGCCCAAATGGAAGCGTACATCGCTTTTTTTTAAATACAACATTTTAAACGTAATAAAAAATAGAGCAAATTTCATAGGTAGCATTGAAACTTACGCTCACAACACTTTAGATATTTGAAAGAGTGCGAGTAATTAACTGTTTTTCTTTTTCGGGATGTTGAAGTGCTCTTACACGAAATGATATTGTTTTCATAGCCCGCAGTCAACGTAGCTGCGCTAAAGATATCCTTAACAAAAGTGGATTCAAGCTGCAGCAAATAAGTTTCGTAGAACCCCACGAGGCGGAAACAAGTTCGTAAAAGGGAAACATTCCTTCTCCACTTCCGTTTCTATTCTGTTACTTAAGCTTGAACGCTGAACCACAGCGTGATAGTCAAAAAAAAAAAAAAGGGAGAACAATAGTAATCTGACCTGCACGTTTATTTGATGGTATATGCTCATCGACGTTCTTTTTTTGTTTGAGTTGCTGTAAAGCTCATAAGTCAACGAAACTGAAGTCGGCGAAGGCACTTTGCAATCTCTTAGGGCTACATGTCTATCCAGGCGGATGTTGCTTGTACTGGTACTGTTTCGTGCGATAAAGAAATGTTATCGCGCAGTGCTAGCAAACTGAAATAGTGACCTACTGTGATAGTGCGCCTATTCTCTTTTTCTCTCTCCTTTTACCTTCTCTAAGATCACGAACTGAACTGCGTGTTTGCCAATCAAAGACAGCACACTAGACTTTCAATTCTGTTTAACTTCCTTAGCCTGTAATGTGTCCTTTGTTCCTCTCTAGGAAAGTACATTATCGCAAAAGAGAGAGAGATCGGACGGAGAGTAGGAAAGGACAGGGGTTAACCCGCTCCTACCCCACCTCACCCGGAGGAAACTTCCGTAGTTCAAATAAAGTTTATTCATTCATACGCAAACATCAGAGTCTACAAACAGTTTCGCTTCCTCGCCCGAATTGTGTATCGCGAGGTCTCGAATTGACGTCACAATGATTACTCAGCGAATAGCGGGAGAAAATCTCTCGAGAAACTCGGTCAACAAGCAAGCCATGCCAAAACGCTTAATAAGAGCAAGTTGCTACTTGTGCCAATACACCTTCTTCCCTCCATCTTATAGCAGCTGTCTCCTCTCACTTTGTTACCTAATTTTTCCACTCATATACCCATCATTCTTGTCATATACCTGCAGTGCAAGCAGTCGATGTGCGTGCTCGATCGACAGTAATCGCGGTACCATCATGCAAACCACTCCATTCGAGTGGCAACAACTTTAAACGCTTCTGAATGTGCAACTAAATGTTTAGCTGTCTTTGCTTCACTAATCGAAGCAGCGTACTCCAGGCACAGGCGTGGAAAGGCAAATAAGCATGATTACAAGGCAGTAGGAGCATTTACGCTCGCGCACATTCCCTCCTTTCAGGGACGAAGCTCCTTAGGGTGTGTGTCTGTCCATCTTCCGTTGGTGTACGTATAGCCACCAGTGGCGCATACCCGTTCTAGAGCAGGTATGTGCCTCAAGGGATGCGAGACGGGAAATGGCGGTACTTGCAGTGTTTGTGGACGGACGGACGGACGAACGGACGGACAGACAGACTAGCAGATGAATGGACGGACGCGCAGAGCGAATATGTGCCACAGGGGATACGAGATGGCAGTACTTGGGGTGTTCGCTAGATGGACGCACATACGGACGGACAGACTAACTAGAAAGCGGACGGACAGATGGACGCACAAACGGACGGACAGACGGATGGACGGACTCACGGTCGGACAGACGGACGGACGCACGAATGTGCGGACAGACGGAGAGAAATACGGACGGGCTGACGGATGTTTCGCCCCACTGATCACCATTCACTCCGTGGATATACTGTGATTTTTTTTTTTTTTGCCGAGTGTGCCCTCAGAATGTCTTTTCGCCACGTTCGCGTTAATAAAACTTAACTTGGGCCTAGATGATACCTGAAACATATGCCTATAGAATATACCTGAACTGAAATTACCAGCGCAAACACAGAACGCGCCCCACATAGAAAAGAAACGACAGGCACGACGCTCACGTACGCTGCTGACGTGAAATATGACTGCTGTGAATTTACACGACTCTTTCTTCCCATCAACTTTAAAAACTGGAAAGAATAATGGCCTCCAGCATACCGCGAAATGAGCAACTCGTGCACTCCCTCACTCAGCAAACTCTCTCCCACTCTCCCCCTTTCTCTTTGTGAGTTTAAACAATCAGGGCATGCGCCTCGCATAAACGAAAGCATCACCCGTTCCCACTCCCACCGGCGCATGCTTGCATTACGCAACATCCGCAATCCGAGAAGAATACGGGGCCGCGCGAAAGCTATAGAGCGTGCCCCCGGGTCGCGTATCTCTCCAGCACCACACCCCGAGGAGGAGACCTTTCATCTCTCGCCAGAAGCAGCGCGGCTGTCATATCTCTCCCTTATCGCTTCTTCGAGCACCCGACCGCCGCTGACAACGAGGAGGAAGGAGGCCGCGAAAGATAAGCGACAATCGAAAACGCGAAGGAAAAGAAATCTCCATAATAAAACAAACACATTAACGAGCCCCTCGAGCCTGACGTGCAAACAAACCTACGAGTCTATCGCGGGAGCGCATTGAGATGCGATCCGGCGCACGCAACAAGCACGCTTTGGTCACGTGGTGCGCGTACCACCTCATCTCGGGGTCAAAGGCACGACACAACGAGTCAGCAGAAGACTGATAGAGAGAGAGAAGAAACACTGAACGTTGAAGAAAAATGCAAGCGCGGTTGGAGAACGACAGGCCTGATTTTAAAGTTGGCTACGCAGGTGTGGGCACCGACATTGGCGTGGGCGTTGCGTTGTGAAGGCTGCGGCGGCGGTGCGTCCACCATATGATCGAGCACCGTTGCATCGAACAGGTTGCGTGCATCGTAAACGAAGACGATTGACCGGCAAGGTTCACTCACCTCTTCGCGGTTTCGGTTGTTGCGGAATCGCAGGGTGCCCCGTTGTCGAATCTGCGAAAAGAGAAAGTGCGCGGGAAGGGGGACACGGAAGAACAATTTGTTTTAATTTTTTTTTTCGTTCAAAGTGAAAGCCAGTGGCCTCTTGCTCCTAGAGTCGAAAAACAAAGACTGAGAAAGCAAAGCAAGCTTCAGAGGAACACTGCTATGTGACACTGTCGTACGTGAATGCCTGAGCTAGGGTACCTGAGCTGCTACGTATTATAACCTTTTTAACTGGTTCAGGAGATTATCATGCTGATCCCTTAGACTAAGTTATATATGAACTTCCCGTTAGTTGTACTGGTCTTGCGCTTGATTTGATATCTTAACTGAACTAACACTAACTCTTCGTAATGTCTTCGTAGACGATGTGAGCTATACAATGAAATGCGGTATCGGCAGAGGAGACTTCTTCGAAGAGGGAGACGACATAATTTAATGAAAACATCTATATTTACACACTAACGTTGAATAAATCAAAGTTTAGTAGGTAATTATTCAGCAAGTAACAACGCGTACAAATTGTTCTTTTCGTTAATATGATGGAATAAAATGTTCATTCATTTGCAAATATTTATTTAATTTATTTATTTACAACGTACTGCAGGCCAACATCGGCTTAGGCAGGAAGGGCAAAATTACATAACAAAACGTATAATATGAAAAACAAAAACAAAAATAAACACATAGACACATACATTTCCACTTAAACGTTATGCATTACAATGTACTCTGGTACATCAATTGAACTTAATCAATTAACAATAATGGCAGTGCTTCTATTCATTAAAAGTGCGAGAGAAAAAAAAAAGAAAACTTGAAGGTGTTGGTTCTGGTTTGATATGAAGTAAGGGACTCAAAATGACAATGTCTGGTTAGTCTTGTTGCTAACGGTGTAGGTACGGAGCTGGTTGAAACGATAGTTTGTTACTTTTAAGGAGCAAAATAAATTTTGAATATTTTATGTCGCATTTTCAAAGTTTGCACACCACTGTATACTATCCTTGAGAGCTGTCAGTTTGCCGTTGCTTCAGAATTCAGAAAAACTAATTACCAGAGCCTTGCTCCAAAGCATTTCAAATGCAGAAATATTGTGGTTGGCGTGAGGATCCCAAGCGGCGCAAGCGCACTCCAATTCGGCCCTGATTGGTGCTTTGCACTGTGCATGAAGTTTGGTTTCTGGCGGCGCCTGTTTCAGCTTATGTCGCAGAATACAAAATTTGCGATAAGAAGAAGCACGAATGTTACTAATATGTTATTCCAGCTGAGGTTCTTAGTTAAAGTCACTCCCAAACACTTATATTCATTCACCTCAACAAGGGGATTGGTTGGAAGACAGTACTGAGAAAACAACAGTATATATATTTTCTTCGTTATATAAATGTATACTGTTTTCTTTTTTTTCATTTAGCTTCATGTCTCATTACTTGCACCATGAATGAACGATATGATGCATGGTTAGTGTTTAAAAGTTCCCAGTCTTCTCGACAAACAACCTCGTGGTACAATATGCAGTCATCTGCAAATATTATAATTTGAACTGGCCCTGGGATAACGCCAACGATGCCATGCTATGAACCTTTTTAATTGGTAAAGGACGATTCTCTTAACAGTTTCTTAGACTAAGTTACATGTAAATTTCCCGTTAGTTGTAAGGGTCTTGCACTCGACTTGGACGTGAGCTAAACAAGGGAATCTCCTGTCTATCTCCATGGAGTGTGCCACAGGACATGCTTCAATAAGCGGGTCATGCAGCATGCGTACACAATTATCGTTCTCCCATATAAGTCGGGAGTGAGTGAGTGAGTGAGTGAGTGAGTTAGTTAGTTAGTTAGTTAGTTAGTTAGTTAGTCAGTGAGTGAGTGATTTAGTCAGTCAGTCAGTCAGTCAGTCAGTCAGTCAGTCAGTCAGTCAGTCAGTCAGTCAGTCAGTCAGTCAGTCAGTCAGTCAGTCAGTCAGTCAGTCAGTCAGTCAGTCAGTCAGTCAGTCAGTCAGTCAGTCAGTCAGTCAGTCAGTCAGTCAGTCAGTCAGTCAGTCAGTCAGTCAGTCAGTCAGTCAGTCAGTCAGTCAGTCAGTCAGTCAGTCAGTCAGTCAGTCAGTTCAGTCAGTCAGTCAGTCAGTCAGTCAGTCAGTCAGTCAGTCAGTCAGTCAGTCAGTCAGTCAGTCAGTCAGTCAGTCAGTCAGTCAGTCAGTCAGTCAGTCAGTCAGTCAGTCAGTCAGTCAGTCAGTCAGTCAGTCAGTCAGTCAGTCAGTCAGTCAGTCAGTCAGTCAGTCAGTCAGTCAGTCAGTCAGTCAGTCAGTCAGTCAGTCAGTCAGTCAGTCAGTCAGTCAGTCAGTCAGTCAGTCAGTCAGTCAGTCAGTCAGTCAGTCAGTCAGTCAGTCAGTCAGTCAGTCAGTCAGTCAGTAGCAGTCAGTCAGTCAGTCAGTCAGTCAGTCAGTCAGTCAGTCAGTCAGTCAGTCAGTCAGTCAGTCAGTCTCAGTCAGTCAGTCAGTCAGTCAGTCAGTCAGTCAGTCAGTCAGTCAGTCAGTCAGTCAGTCAGTCAGTCAGTCAGTCAGTCAGTCAGTCAGTCAGTCAGTCAGTCAGTCAGTCAGTCAGTCAGTCAGTCAGTCAGTCAGTCAGTCAGTCAGTCAGTCAGTCAGTCCAGTCAGTCAGTCAGTCAGTCAGTCAGTCAGTCAGTCAGTCAGTCAGTCAGTCAGTCAGTCAGTCAGTCAGTCAGTCAGTCAGTCAGTCAGTCAGTCAGTCAGTCAGTCAGTCAGTCAGTCAGTCAGTCAGTCAGTCAGTCAGTCAGTCAGTCAGTCAGTCAGTCAGTCAGTCAGTCAGTCAGTCAGTCAGTCAGTCAGTCAGTCAGTCAGTCAGTCAGTCAGTCAGTCAGTCAGTCAGTCAGTCAGTCAGTCAGTCAGTCAGTCAGTCAGTCAGTCAGTCAGTCAGTCAGTCAGTCAGTCAGTCAGTCAGTCAGTCAGTCAGTCAGTCAGTCAGTCAGTCAGTCAGTCAGTCAGTCAGTCAGTCAGTCGTCAGTCAGTCAGTCAGTCAGTCAGTCAGTCAGTCAGTCAGTCAGTCAGTCAGTCAGTCAGTCAGTCAGTCAGTCAGTCAGTCAGTCAGTCAGTCAGTCAGTCAGTCAGTCAGTCAGTCAGTCAGTCAGTCAGTCAGTCAGTCAGTCAGTCAGGTCAGTCAGTCAGTCAGTCAGTCAGTTAGTTAGTTAGTTAGTGAGTGAGTGAGTGAGCTACGCTAAACACTGTAGCGCTCTTCGTCGTTGCGTCCCAGTTCGATTCGCAAAGGTCGACCGTGCGGCGAGACCCACCCTGTTCAGCGCCTGGTCTCCGGTCATGTGACCCTCTCGGACGGCCAGCATGAGCTGTAGACATCGGTCGTCGGTCAGCAGCTCTTCGTCCAGGCCCGGCTGCTGCAGTCCCGACGAAGGTGGCGACACTGCATCGAAAGAGCGAGCGACAGCCTTCAGCAAAAGGTCGCACTATATACGTCGTCAAGCACGCACACAGAGAGCAGTGAAATGCCACCACCAAAATGGCGTATTAATTTCAAACACCTTAGGGCTCAGTGGCGGAAAAAATCCCAAATTACCTGCGCCTGTCCATAACCCCGGCCTCCTCGAGTTACCAACCCTTATGACGGAGAAGAGAAATGAAGTATATGTTGCAAAAAAAAAAGATTTAAGAAAATTAATGAATGCGCCCTTGCACATGATTGATTGATTTGTGGGGTTTAACGTCCCAAAACCACCATATGATTATGAGAGACGCCGTAGTGGAGGGCTCCAGAAATTTTGACCACCTGGGGTTCTTTAACGTGCACCCAAATCTGAGTACACGGGCCTAACAACATTTCCGCCTCCATCGGAAATGCAGCCGCCGCAGCCGGGATTTGAACCCGCGACCTGCGGGTCAGCAGCCGAGTACCTTAGCCACTAGACCGCCGCGGCGGGGCGTGGTGTGATTATCTATCTATCTGCGTATCTATCTGCGTATCTATCTATCTGTCTATCTATCTATCTGCGTATCTGTCTATCTATCTATCTGCGTATCTGTCTATCTATCTATCTGCGTATCTGTCTGTCTGTCTGTCTGTCTGTCTGTCTGTCTGTCTGTCTGTCTGTCTGTCTGTCTGTCTGTCTGTCTGTCTGTCTGTCTGTCTATCTATCTATCTGTTTGTCCGTCCGTCTATCTATCTATCTATCTGTCTATCTATCTATCTATCTATCTGTTTGTCCGTCCGTCTATCTATCTATCTATCTATCTATCTATCTATCTATCTATCTATCTATCTATCTATCTATCTATCTATCTATCTATCTATCTATCTATCTATCTATCTATCTATCTATCTATCTATCTATCTATCAATCTATCAATCTATCTATCTATCTGTCTGTCTGTCTGTCTGTCTGTCTGTCTGTCTGTCTGTCTGTCTGTCTGTCTGTCTGTCTGTCTGTCTGTCTGTCTGTCTGTCTGTCTGTCTGTCTGTCTGTCTGTCTGTCTGTCTATCTATCTATTTATATTTATTTATTTCTGTATTTCTGTCGCATTGCGCAATGTTCCCGCCTAGCTGTTTCGTTCCTCCGTGCACACAGACTGCAGACAGAATTAACCGGGGATAATGCACTTTTTGCATAACGCGGTAGCAAGAGGCAAAGTCTGTCGGGACGCGAACGCATTATATTAACTACAGCATAACGCCCTCCAGAGTAACAATGACGTCATCTCACCGGATAGTCTAACCCGCGACCAAGTGAAACCACGCAAGACTTTCATGAATGTCTTTTGAAGGATGTATCGGTAAGCTCTAAAAATACTACCGTACAGGTCCCTAGCTGTTTTTCATATTTTTGAAGAATTCCATTGCTTCATAAGTTCAAGTCCTCAGAACTTAGATTTAGAAGTAGCATTAAACAAGCCTGGTACAAACTGATTTTTATGTAGTTTTCTTACAGTCAAAACTATAATCCACAGTCCCCCAATGTACCGCGTCTACATTGCAAGTAAAAGTTCTGGCCCATGATAACCATCTATTCATCAGACATCATAGCGTCTTTCACTCAAACATTCACCATTCACACAAAGCGCCCCATGTCCCAGTGACGATTAATTACGCGTGTTTCGGTCTCACGCACGACATGGAAGCGATATCATGGATGAGTTCATATAGCTTAGGGATAAACACGAAATGATCACACAGAAATGTCGTACTATCCATGCATGGTCATCGATAGATGACAGGCGATGACCCAATCATTTATTGGCGCTCCTGCCAAAGTGTTCGTGCGCAATATGCGGGCACATAGTTGGATACTTATATCGCGTATTCACTTGACTTATAAAAGTTCGCCATAAAAGACAGCAGTAAGGTGCGGGCTAAACGTTAAAAGCCACCGACCCTTGGCAGCCATTCGCCGACCTTCGGCTGTTACCTTTCAGACATGTGCGCGCACCGTCATTTTATTATTATTATTTTGGTGCAAGTCTAGTATGCAGTCAATCAGGTATCGAGAAGCTTTGCGGAGCCATTTGTCCCTGCTGAGAATGCCTAATACAATACGGCGTTTTGTAACCAAGCATCATTAACGATCAGTGTTGTGATTTTTTTTCGATAAGAAATGTCGTAGTTTCCCAATTTGTGTTAAAGGAAAGTTATCAGAATTTGCTAAGTAATTTCCATTCCTTGAACACATTATCCATTCCTTCAATTTAAACTAGACTGATAGGCACACCAACGTATAGAGACGCCTTTCAATATATGACGTAACTATGACGTCGCGTGCATACAATCAGCTCTTTCAAAAGGTTGCATCATCAACAGTCCTTTTTGTTGAGGCTCCGTTCTGCATATGTTTTTTTTTCTCTTCACGTCCACAGTTGTTATTTTCTCGATGAAAGAAAAGTTAGTAATAATAACTTGATATTAACCTTGAGTGTTCTTTAAAAACGACAGGGAAAGGTTCAGCTCCACTCGCGCGTGGTGCTCTCCTTCGCGGCGACAGAACTAGCACGACTGACACACGTCATCGCTTTCTGTAAAGCGGAAATGCCATAGAACGCTGCGGTCACAACACGGCGACGTGTCAGTATAAGAGAGAAATAAGTCGGGGGTTGGCGAAAGGTTGTTATGGGTATACCATAACAAACCGCAAAATGCGGAGGTTCGCCACTTCAAGCTTCTAAATGCGCCTCTATCATTGTATATCTTGAGTCGTCACCTACATGCCATATAAACTATATATAGAGGCACAGAACGAGTGAACAATTTAATAATTACACACACACACACACACACACACACACACACGCACGCACACACACGCACACACACACACACACACGCGCGCGCGCGCGCGGAGCGGATTCCAAAACATTCTATATGCAAGGAATTCGATGTATCGAATATTTGATATTCGAAAGCATATTCAGGAGATTTCGCAACTATTCCATGCATAAAGTGATTCATTACATGTGACTTCAATATAAGCGAGTTTCCTTATACAAATTGTCAACTAAAACACTAAGCTTGTGGCGCTGACACTCAATCTTGCCTTGCAAATTCACAAGAACGCTTGCCTGTGTTTACCATCTCTGCGTAACGTAAGGCCACCGCAGTCACCGGATGCGCGAGACGTTTCACAACAATTCGAAAGATCCCGCTTGAAGTTTTTGTTATCACCACCTATAAGTAAACAAGCAAGGCCTCGGAACTCTGGCCGTGCGGGTGCGTGTTGCATGTGCCAGGGAAAAAAACATTCCTCACCCGTGCGTCAATGCATACATTACAGAGGATAGAGGATACATCCGCCTGTTCCGAGGAGACCGGAAAGCTTCGAGTGTCCGTGCTTTATAAACGGTGCACGAGTTGTCAAACAGTGCACGGAACGGGACCTGCAGGGTTTCGCAGTGTCTCAATACAGAAGGTCGATCGTAACCAGGCGAACGTGTTTCAGAATAGAGTTTCCAGGGCCGCTAAAGTGAAGCAACAAATCAGTTTAGACTGACGAGTTATACTAGAAAAACGCTGCGCTAGTTAACCTCGCCACCGTAAGATTTAGCAGTAGGAAGAAAACGAAAACAATGTCATAGTTCCGGCTTTTAAATTTCGCGCCAAAATCTGCGCACGTGACGTCAAAGACATCGAAGCTTTCCTGCTTCTTTTTCTTTCTTATTTAGACGACATTGGCCGTATCACATTTAGCTGGGTTAGCTTTGCCTTTCTCCATCATATTTTTTTTTTCTCTTGAAACATGGTGTGTTAACCACGGCTGCATCGAAAGACGATGAGTTTCATGTTCACCGATTAAGACCAACGGAGCGACGCACTGAAACGTTTCTTTCAAACAATGTGAACACACGAGAATTGTAGGCATGCACTTGTGTGATTTATTTGTCTGTTTAGGCTACGCCGCGCATTAAGCGAGGGCGACCCCATCTAACAGTATTGCCATCGCAATCGCAGGTCCTAACAAACGCCATCGAAATACGAGTCATCACATCGTTTGGTGCCGGAATTTGAAAAGGGTACTCCCACCTCCCCATTCACTTCGCTTGTCCTCTAGCTTATCAAGCGTCTTTTCGCAGCAAGCGCTGTTCTTTTGGAATTGCGACAGATAAACACCATAAAAATCGTTCATCTCGCACGACAGCTCTGCCTAAAGATCCGCCTGCCTGCCCGCTAGCCTGCATGCCCACCCACCTAGCATTGTCTAGACCTAGCATTGCCTAACTAAAGTCTAGCGACGAATATAAACAACCAATATAACCAACCCGCATTCCCTGTAGTTAAGGGCTACAAACAACTTATAACCAACCAGATTAGTCTTCAAAATTGTCCTGTTACGCTGTTTCAAGCCTTGAGCGGCTTGAAAGCAGCCATGAACCACTGCTGACGTTCATGTCGGCGGCCGTCTCCATGCGGGACCTCAGCTTTCCCCTCTCCACCAGACTCTACCTCCTCACCCTGCGATGTCTTGAAGGCGTGGGCCGGGTGAGCCTTTGTGAAGTGCGCTCGTGCTACACATTTGACATTTTCGTAGGTGTTTCTCATCAGCAGAGTAGTTCAAATACCTGCCCTTTTTCTGGTGGGCGGACCACTAAGACTTCACGCCACTAGATTCGCGGCAAACAGTCGTCTCCGCCCTCTTAGGACTGACGTCCACAGGAAACGACGGGCTATAAAATCCCAAGACATTTGTAAATATGCACCGAATCTCTGTACATTTTCATCATCTTTCTCGCCATGTAAATAAACCTTCGTTCTATCTCCAAGAACGCCTCATCTCACTGGCGAGCATCGGCTATGTGGAACGACGGCGGGGAGCCAGCGACCCTAAAGAAAACCCGCCCTACCTGCCATCGACTTCATACCCCTAACAGCACCCACTACGTGGCCTTAAGGGAATAGGCGCAGTATCATGTGTGCCTTTTGTAGTGGGTGACTGGCTTTAAAATATGCAGTCATAATAACTCTTTAATCTGACGCTCGATGGCCATGTACGCGTGTCCGACACACTATTACGGCAGTGTTTCATGATGTATTGTGAAACATGTGCACAGGACGGGTGTGTTTGTGAAGAATAAAAGTTGCTTTCACTGCATTTCCAAGCACAGGAAGTTGTTTCCACTGCGTTAACAGGCAAAGGCGTGGCTGTCGAGAATATTCTCATCCTGTAATCCGTTCATTCATGCAGGGTATACACTTGTTGACCGCTTACTACGCTTAACTGCTTCACCCAATTTCTCTCCGAACGCCCGTATTTATGGGAATTCATGCAGGATGTTTACATCGCAGTTCAGTTTCTTAAAGATCGTCTTTCTGTAGAATACCCGTACAGAGTATCGCGCAAGGTACTGTACAAGGATCTACTAAATATCCTCTTCCCGCCTCCGTTGTACCGGTCACTGTACTCCGATCCTCAGCCTCACGATGTGTCAAAACGAGTGAGCAGAAAAAATTGTACAATCCACCAAATTCTGCAACATTCATCTATAAACTCCACTTTGAGACATTGCCGGTTAACACATGGTGAAGAACAAAGGGTATTTTGTTCCTTCTGTTAACTGCCGTCTATATAATGTGCCCGAAACGAGTGAGCATTGCTTTGTTAGCAGCAAAAACGCGCTTTTGTATTGGGATGTCCTTCAGCGAGCACTGAAAAAAAAAACGTTTTGTCATTTATTCTCACACCATACGTTATCTCCTACCAGCATCGCATGATGAAGTGCCACATGATACGTTTTTCTCACGGGTATGCGCAACTTATGAAAGACGCGTATGTAGGACCGTAATGCAGAACCCACCACCTCTTCGAGCACACACTTCTTTCGAATGGCTATTCACATCAAGGACGTCTATGACGACCTAGACATTACATGGGACTGGTAATTCATCTTGGTCAGGTGTTTGGCCTCACCCCTTTCTTGTTTGTATAGGACCATGAGAAGAACTCTTGATGTGAAGAACTAATGCTGTCTTAGCCATTGCGCGTTTCTTAGTAACGCTTGAGCGCTTATAGTCGCCAAGTGATTGTAAATTTGTTTGGTTCATTTGGTTTTTATTACGCAAACCCTTCATTAAATTCCGAGAAAAAAAAGAGAGGCATGCATGGTTGTGTGATAGAACACCCGTTTGCCACACAAAGAACCCGGGTTCGATCGCCACACACACCCGGAATTCTTTATTTTTATTTGCATGTTTCTCAAAGTTTCGGTCACGCAAGGACAATTTTTCGCTCACAACTAACGACGCCGATGGCATAATTTCCGCAAAACAAGCTTTCTAACACTTTAGCTTTAATATTTTTGTATGTGTGCACCTAAATGATAAAATGATCGGATGAGGCTGTTTTGTGTCGATCTTTAAGTTTTCGTGTAAGCACACAGGGCGAAAATGATAAACACACGGACAGGTACAATCTGTTTTTTTAACACCTACTCCAAAACACTCAGATCTGCACAATCTAGTAAAAAAATCATGAACAGCGCACATGACACCGCTTGCTCAATTATCTGAAGACAGGAACGAACTTTAGTAGTTTATCAAGACAACCGATTGGTGGTGTTACGCCTGCGAGTCCACACCGAACGTCCATGCCTCCGAAAAAGGCAATCTGTGTCAAGGCCAGCACGCGAGCCCGCCTGACGCGAACAACTAAACGGCGTCATCACGCGGCGGCGCCGGCCTGTCGCGCAACGCACAGCGAGGCCCCTCAGCCCACGAGCTCGTCGAAGCAATCGGCGCCTTCCACTCTGGCGAGTCTTACGCAATGCGTGGCGACGTCACTGGTTCTTGGCTGCAACCATAGAGTTTCTCAAAATTAACTAGAGGGCACTCTGGCGCTGCGATCGTTCAGCGAGCGTGGGAATGATGGGTAGTACACACGTTTGCCTAGTCTTCGTACTTGCGGGCGGCATATCGTACTTGCGGCTTCGTTTACTGCTGTGTTTCCGTTTTGTTTTGAAAGAAAGATTAAACCCTTTTGAACCTTGTGAGCCGATTTGGAAAGTAAGTGTAAAAAAAATAAAACGGTGTAGCGACACCGCTGAACATTTTACTAATACTTGTTTCGTAAGAAAACAGCTCCAAGCCGCACGAACACACACGGAGCCAAAAGCAGGCCAGAAGTACGAATATTAGACAAATGTGTGTACTACCCATCATTCCCATGCTCGCTGAAGCGCCGTGCGTTGCAGCTCCCATAGACACTAGCGCCAGAGTTCCCTCTTGTAAATATTGTAGGAAACTCTATGGCTGCAACCACGCGCAGCAGCTCCGGATTTGATGAGAATGACGCGGCCCAGCGGCGAGCCCCATTGGAGGATTCTGACCTCACGGCCAGCGGCGCTTCTGGTTGGACATTTGGTTATTCAAAGGATCCTCCCGGTGCCTAAAAAACAGCCCTGCGGCGCGTCGCCAGCAGTAGACCTATGTGTCAGAGAAGACAGCTCGGCTTTTCGAGTCTCCAAACTGTCGGCCCCAGTGCCGAATTTGTAACGCCTCTATTACTTTGCTGTACATAAACGGTGCTTTAACTGACCGTCGTCTCGTCCGCTCGTCTATAAGCTCTGCGCAGAATCAGTCGCGAGCAGAGAAACAAACGCTACCAAACGGCTGGTGACCGTGTCAGCGGAGATCGGAGCAGTGGCGCCTTCGGGACCGTGTTGGCGTCGCCCGGATTATGTAACAGTGACTAACCCACTTTTCTTTGTATGATATGTAAAGTTTAACGTCTCAAATCCACTATATTATTATGAGAGACGCCGAAATAGAGGGCTCCGGAAATTTTGACCACCTGGGGTTCTTTAACGTGCACCCAAATCTGAGCACACGGGCCTACAGCGTTTCCGCCTCCATCGAAAATGCAGCCGCCGCAGCCGGGATTCAAACCCGCCACGTACGGGTCAGCAGCCGAGTACCTTAGCCACTGCATCACCGCGGCGGGCGCACTTTTCTTTAAGTTTGTCAATGTAGTAAGCTTCCATCGTCTCTCTCGAAGTTCAGGGTCGATGCCTATTTTTCACAGCGCTGCATGCAGAGTCATTCCAAAGCAGCGCTAAATAACTCCAAGAAAAATATGTTCCAATTATTGGCATACTCGGAGTTCTTCTTTTTTGTGTCCCCTACGTAAATAGTTTTATTGTTATCGCATTCTACATACATTAACTACGGAGGAAGCAGATCCCACACAGGCCAATGTAGTTTGGCATATTTATCAAAGTGGTTACACATATGCACTGTTGTTGCAATCACATCATCGTTATCGCCTATATTTATATTTCTTGAGTTTTTAGGACCCAACACCACGTAATGATTACTACGCAATTCCAAGACGGCTACACCACAAGACTAATTGTTTCGCATTTAGCACTTCGATTAAAAAACCAGTATTGTACATTATTACACCCACGTGCGTACTGTGACATTGCTATAGCTGATATTACCAGGCTAGTTCTCAATCTCTACCACTTTTTTTTTTGCATATGCACATTCGAGGCACAACCTTACGGCAACTATATTTCACGGCTATGTACTAAAACCTGAGCTTTCCTATCGGTAACATGCAGTAGGAATGAAAAACAATTTCAAACAAGAAAAATGAAACAAGCCTTTCGGCTGATATATTACAAGCATCAGCAAAAAAAACAAGCTGTCGAAAATGTAGGTGAAACTTGTCAGGTTTAGCTCGTCGTGTACGTAACGGGTAAGTCAGTAGTCCAGCAAAGCATTACCGCTCTGCTTCGCGAAACTGTCCAAGTCCACGTCTACAAGGAGCATGCGGCGAACAACGCGCGGTGCAGTCCCATTCATCAAGAACAGGTACCTCATTACGATCTGGCCGGGGATCAAGTACACCTGCAGTTTGGTTGGCTGTGTGTCTCTCAAAGCGAGGCAACCTGTACCGTATAATGACAATACGAAGCAACACTGGTGACCTGGTCGACACATGTCCCACGCGGTGCCTACTCCTGGAGCACTCCCGAAAATCGAAGACATCAATATCCGGTCAAACATTGTTTCATTTTGAGGCGACCAATGAGCATCCAGCACCAACGGTGCCGCGCTCATGACTACGCCGAACTTGGCCATGTTGTTTTTGTAACCGGAGAGTGACTGCAATAAACTTAATATCGCACCAGCCCATGAATGGCACACTTCATGATTACCGGGCACTGAGTATACCATTCGTCCCGGGCCTCTATAAATACCAAATCGATCAGGTCGAGTATGGTGTCAACAACTGCATTCCTAGCCGTTGTGCCGGCTGAAACGATGACAGCGAGCTGGCCTTGAAAGCTGTTGAGTCGAAAGATTCCTCGAAGCTTCCAGAACACGGCACGCAATACCTCCCCATCGTCGACAGCACTGTACTGAGAGGTTCACCTTCGATCCAGAGAATGACGACGCCGTGAAGGAAGTGGGATTTCATCAGCGCCATCGTGTGGTGAACGAAGCGAGACAGAGCTGTGCCATCTCTCCCCAAAAGGGACAGCTGGCGTAGTCCCCGATGTAACCACCAATGGCCAATAGGATTCGGACGCCAGGAACGCCAGATCTGTTGGCGACATCACTGAGCTTTTCCAGTCCGTACCAGCGGTCGAAGCTCTCAACGCGGCTGATCGGAGCGCCGTCCCTGACACCGAATGACGAGTAGACTATGTTTCGGCAGAGGGAGAAGGGTAAGTTTTGCGGCAAGAAATCGTAGATGCCCCCCCCCCTCCCCCCTGTAAAACCTGGAACTGTTATAAAGGCAGAATACGGAGGTAACACTTGACTCGGGTGAAGGAGGGGAGGTCTGCGGACTCACTTTGCGGTATTGTCCTCCACTGTCGGTCCTCTACGACAGTCTCGCGGCACCCCATTCCAGGGATCTACAGTTGACGGGTTCAGAGGTATCGGAAAAGTATACGTAGGTACCATCGTACTACCAGGCCCAGGGTTTGTCGTAGGGCCAGCAGGGCCAACCGTAAGGTTGCTTATGTCTTGTAGAGGCGTTGATAGGAAAGGATGACAGTTCCTAAGGGAATACTCAGTGTTGTCACGATGGCTACGCAGAGGACCCAGATCTTCAGGCATGTAGTTCGATCATTTGTAGCAGGCTCGGCAGGCGACGCAGGTGGCTCTTACACGCCTGACGGACATCCCGTAGGTTCAATACCTGTTGTCATCGATGGCGGTGACACGGAACGAATGTCTTCCATTTCTGCCACGGGATCATGCATCGTAACTACGCGGATGCCACTCACAAGAGTGGAAGCTTGGGCTAGTTGGTGCGTAGTCATATTTGCAAGGTGTTTCAGCGCACGAACAAAGGACAAAGGGACAGGGTAGACAGGTCTACCTTGTCCTTTTTTCCTTTGTTCGCGCGCTGAAACACCTTGCAAATATGACTACGCGGATGCTTTTGGGTGGTGAAGCTTTCGGAGCCAGTACTGATGAATAGGGGGGTTGTTGCACGCCTGCAGTAAGCGACTTGGGAGGCTCGAATAGAACCAGGTCCACCGGAGGGATTTCCGTGAATTCATCTACCGGGGGAGAGGGCGGATATGACAACGCCCCATTCTTCGAGACCAACGCGACGCGCACTCTTGGCGGAACAGAGGTCACGCGTCGCCTTCGTGCCCCTGTCATCCTCTGTTGCAGCCGTTCCGGCACTCGCGCGTGGGAGGTGAACGTGGAGTCCGTGAAAGTGGCGGGAGCTTCGGGTGACAGTGTGCTTCTGGAGGTCATGCCGTACGTCATCCCCGTCTTGATACAGGGCGCGAGTGAAGTGCTGTTGTGCTGCCCGTCACAAGGTGTCGTCCTGTCGATCATCGAGTTCGATCGATTGCACTCGGGATCGGTGGGGTCGTTGAGACGGTGTGCTTGGCCCGGGCGACACCCAACCCCTCACACGGACAGCACGACCTGTGGCGAGAGGCCTCAATGAGAGACTGGCGTGGCGACGACGGGTGGCCCTGATGTCATCGTAGAATCGGGTGGGCTCTTCCGACAGTTTTCGTGTCCGTGGTTATAAAATATAGGAACTGCCAGCGTCGGCCACGTAGGTTCCGTCCTTGGGTGCGCCTCTGAAGGTTCTCTCCGAGCCATGCGGGAGTTCCCAACCCCATCTTGCCTGCGGCGGGCTCCAAGAAAAAGGTGGACTCCAACCCTGTACTTCAGGTCCAGCGGAGGAACGTCCAAATCCAGCTGTCGCAGGAAAAGGAAGCGAGCCTTCTTCCAAGCTGTCCATCTTTTCTTCTTTTGCTTCTTCGACGAATGACGCGAGCCCACTGCACGTGAATGGTCGGAAGCAATAACCGAAGCAGCGTTGTGGTAGCTGTGGGCCGAGATAGCTGAAATATTCTACATTTAATGAATTTCGATTGATCGATGGCACATGGAATGTAATCTCTATAGAGAAAAAAAGAATTAACAGGTACGACATTGACTTTCACACGTCTTTACTACACATTATATGCACAGTACTTTGTCTCCCTGACATCGTGTGCAGTGTTTTTGACCAGGAGTGATGTCAGACGTGCAGGCGATAATTTAAAGGGGCTCTGCAACACTTTTCGAGCATGGTCAGAAAACGCTGCCGATCGCTAGTAGAGGCTCCCGACAACACGCGCGCCAAATATTACATCGCAGCAGGCGGCCTGGAATTCCGAATAAATTATCAAAGTTAGCTAATATAGCTTTATCTTCTCTCGACAAATGACAGAAAATAAGCCCAGTATGCCCAACATGGCGCGCTCGACTGTTACAGAGGTCGCCGGGAGAGGCCGACACTTGTCCATGCGTGCGTGCGCGAACGCACTAAAAAAGCTGCGTATTCGAAGAAAAAAAGACAAAAAATGCTCAAGGTCACGAGGCGCGAATGGCGTTTTTTGTTTGCCCCTCGCAACCCTCCCTGCTCAGCTTCCAGTGCTTTCATCGGTACCACAGAAGAGAGAATGTGATTGCATCGTGCGACAAATGCTTGTAACTCCTCTCGTACTGGACAAATTCTTGAAATGTTTTCGGCGTTCAAATTGTGAGATAATACGCTTTTCCAGTGAATCAATGGCATGGTTACTCAAAAAAGTGTTTCAGGGCCCTTTTAAAGAAAGGCACGCGAGAGGAATGAAGATTATTGTCGTGGGACAAGAATGTCATTCTATTCGGTAATTTATAGTAACGTCACTCCAAAGGTGTGGAGAAAGAATATAGTTGTGCTGCTGGTGACCTATATCTGCGCTATGTCCAAGATCGTAGTGGTCATCATGTTTCGATAGAGGCAAAAATGCTTGAGGCTTGTGTGCTTATAGGTGCACATTTTAGAAGGCAAGATGGTCGAAATTCCCGAAGCCCCCCACTACGGCGTCTCTCCTAATCATATGGTGGTTTTAGGACATTAAACACCAGCCACTGTAATAATTTATTATGCGGTTATCATGTGACAAAATAAAAGAAGCAATGGGTAACGAATAAGACTGCGATTCATATGATTCAGATATCAGATCCGTCGTTTTCACGATGCTCTACGAGCAAGCGAAACGGGACATATTACGGCTTCCGTGTTTCTCGCCACAGAACCTAGAGCTGAATAGGAAAGCCTCAGGCCGCAGACATATCGGCAGGAACCGGTAAACATCACACTTTGGAATCTCACAGAGGGACGAACAGAGCACTGGTTTTCGTCAGTTTCAAAAGAAAAGTAATAAAAACGACTTGTCAAATCATTCGCTTCGGGAAAGAATTCAACAGCAGCCAAAAAAAATATTCTCTTCTCTCACATTCCCTTGCTCACGTCAAAGATGCCAGAAAAGTGGTCGGTGGAATTTAAAAAAAAAGAAAGAAAGAAAACGCGAAAGGTCGGGCATTGGGTGACAAACGCACCATGGAGAAATGATAAGGGGCCCAGCTTTAGCCCTCTTTTCACTCTCCTGGCGTTATTGTGTCCAGCTCATTTTCAGCTTAGCGTTGGACTGAGCATGTGTATGTGTGTGAACGGAAGGAGGGGGGTAGTGGCAGAACAGAGCCCACAACAGAAGTTGAAGTTCTCCAGGGGCATCCGCATTGTTGATGCCACACACCAGCTAAGATTTTAAAACGCCAAGGCAGGCCACGTGCGCCATAGTCATCGAGCACAGTGACGAATAACGCCTCTACGCCCCCTCCGCTTCAGAACACCGCAGGCACATTCATTCACAACTGGCACTTCGGAATTAGTTTGGAAGCCAGTAGAAATACTTCCCAAAAGAAGTCTGCCATCACCGGAAGGCTTCTCCCGCTCTAAGACCACCATAAACCTCACAGCTCACATCACAGAAAAGGGCAGAAACGATATGGGAAAGCCGGGGACACACACAGAAAGGACAAAAATAGGCAAGGCCGTTTGGAAAGCATACTCGTGCATGCGCGTTAACTACTATGCAAAGTACACCATGGCATACCCAGAACCGACCCACTTACTGCCTTTCCCTCCTGATTCACTGTGAACGGATCAGTTATCTGGGAATAAGTTATCTGTGAAGGAGTCAGTGAGCCGTAAACTCGGCCCTTGCAGTTTTTTTTTATCTAAGCGACGGCAAAACGAACTCATGTGTAACAAGTACTTAAATGCCAACATTGAGAAAAATGCTATGATATGGAGATGTTTTTTTTTTAAATATTAATATCTTAGAATCCCTTACTTGGGTGTCATGCCCAGTTATCGAGACGCGTGTATAAATATAGTTGGTCGCTGACGTCAGTCAGAAAAAGAAAAAGAAGAAACCGCGTATCATACCGCGGGTTTTACGTGCCAACCCCACGATATGATTGTGAGTCACGCCGTAGTGAAAGGCTCCCGAAATCTCGACCATCTGGTGTTCTTTGTCGCACAACGCGCAGGCCTACGAAATGCGAGCGGAACGAACCCGCAACCTTCGAGTCAGCAGCAGGGAAACGTAGCCACCTTTACACCGAGGCGGCCTCTTTTAGTCTGACCTGGTGCTCTGAATGATCGGATACTCGCATATCCTGACATACCGCCGGTAACGTCTGGTATGTAACACGCAACCCTGACAGCAGCGCGCCTTTCTCTTAGCGCAACGTCTTTTATTTTTCGCGTCTGACGTGGAAAATTAGAGCGCTACAAAAGCGGCTAAATATATCTGTATTCTACCCGTCCCTGACCAGTGGGCGCGCCAGAGCTTTTGTTTACACCTGGGTAGAGGTATTTACACCCGGTGTAAGGTTATGAGGCCTTGGATTTTATGGACAAGAATAGAAAGCTTAACATGTCTGCGATCGAAATAAGACAGAGTACTGGTGGCAAAAAAAACTAGAGGGAAAGAGAAACATAAACAGCAAAAAACACATTTTGAAATAACGGGAAGAGAACCAGGCTGTTAACGTAGTTCTTTTTTTTCTATATGATAAGATCAGTTTATTGAAACTACGATGGGCATTATGTTTACAAAAAAGTTTACGAGCTTAATGGCACACATGTCGTCCAAGGTTTCGGCCACCAGAGATACCAGAAATATCAGACGTTCGGAGAACGCAACAAAGCGCTCAGGTGTCCTGTATGCACGTCCTCAAGGGAAGATCATCCCAAGTTGCGCCCACCATTTGCTCTGAGGTGTTTGTATACGCGTGAACCCCTTCCCGAAAATCGAGACCGGTTTCTCTGCTTCTACTCACTAGGCTGTGTGCTTTTGTGCTACCATCGCTCCTTGAAAACTCCATTGTAGGGGGAGGTGCCGTGTGCACGATGACTGTCTGGAAGTCACCATAACCGGGCTTTGGTAATGCGCGTACGTGGCCTCCCCAAAAACACCAATTGTCAACGTTGTGACGTCAGCCTCTCCACCCCTACCCTGTACAGCAGTACAGAGAGGAGTCACTCCTTCTCTCCTTTGAAGATGCCTATTTAAGCACAGGAACGCAGCCCGACCACGTCAGTCGCTGGAAGTCCACTTCGCAAACGTCGAAACATGGCCTCGTCATCGTCGTCATCATCATCTTCTTCTTCTTCGTTCTCCAGCGACAGTGAACTCGACGACGGAGCCAGCGGCTACGCGAAGTTGTTGGGCGATTGGACGGCGTCGGGGCTCGGTAACGGGGCGTTAAGCTACTACAGCGCAAGCAGCGATGCCAGGCCGATGGACGTCGACTACGTGGCACCGACCGCCGCGACGCACGAGCCGAAGTGCTACGTCCAACCCACGATCGAGCGCCCGAGGGACATGCCGACCGACCATCCCGAACACGTCCACGACTGGTCGGGATGGCCGACGTTCCCCGCCAGAAAGTACAAAGCCAAGCAGCGTGCCGCCGCCCCACCTCAGCCCAGCGCGCCCCCTCAAATCAAGCTCTTCAACAGCCACGAATTCACGCCAGAGATGGAACTGCTTACAAGTCCTAAGGGTAGCCTGCTGCAGCCAGCGCCGTCATTTCGCTTCACGGAGCTCAACGACGAATGCCAGTACACGGCCTGGCTCAGCTTCATCGACGCGGACGGTGCCAAGTGCCACGCGCAGTACCAGCACCCGGACGCGCCACGTCCAGGGGAACTGTGGAACGGCAAAGTGGTTTCGTTCGATCGTCTCAAGCTGTACAGAGACGACGGATCCGACCACCCTCCGGTTAGCCTGAAGACCGGCAAGGTTTACCGCATACAAGTAAACGTCGGATGCGTCGACGAGCACGGACACATTCAGAGTGCGACGGTCACCCGCCAGCTCATCGGCACCACATTCATCGCGGTCGACAAGAAGACAAGTGCCGAGCCCGGCAAGCGTTCCAAGTAACAGCGTGTGACTGTGTATGAGACCTCCATCACGAGTGAACAATGGGACACGAGGGGCACGGTAGCGCGGTAAGAAATGCAATGTGTCAAATAGCGATGTGGTTTTATTCGTGCCGAATATCTATGCCTTTAATAGGTTGAGTAACATCTCGCTCGTTGCTAATGCGTCGATGTTCGCCAATTTCGTTTGAACGAGCACCAGCGTAGAGCATAGTACAGTTCATTTGAAGTAATAATGTAGTGTGCACAGAGCATTGTTTTCTTCAATGTAAAATCATACTTTTTTAACGAGAAGGGTCTTCGTGTAGAGAGCACGGCGAAAAACCCTTCGTCGAACTCTTCACCGAAATGTCATCTCGCCATGTTGCGAATGCCCGTAACATCCTGGCGCAATTTTACTAGTCATGTGTGTGTTGATCATGTTGGACATTGATATGTGCGCCAGCTGAACCTGTACGAAGACCGCTCCATGTCTTAAGCCAGAAACCGTATCAGGAAGCTACACTCAGCAAAGTGCGCACTGCTTCGTTCTTTAGTCATTCAGTTCATCAGTCAATGAGTTCATTAGTCGTTCACTAGTCCTTTTAAGAAGTGTTTTATACATTGTGACATTCTATAGCTCTTCGTGCAGTAATGCGTGGCGATATCACATTTAGTTGTTGACGCTTTGTAAGCTCATTGCCAGAGTAAGCACATCATAGTCGCAAGAGCAGAGAATTCAACTTTTTATAGATGAACCGATGCGTTTCTGTGAACTGCCAACAAGGCACACATCGCTATGTTGTAATTCATTCGTCTGTGCCTTTCTCTGCGTTCTACCTCTTCGATGAATTCATAAGCGACGATGTCGTGCCTACTAGTCACTCTGACAACCGTTCTACAATAAGCAGTAGCTCTGTTATTTCATGCTTTTATGTGCAATTTATTCCCAATGTACTTCTCAGGATCCCCTGTTTGTAAGTTTTCCAAGCGTTTCGAAATGGGGGTCCTTCAGGCGAAAAAAGCTTTTCGCCTGAAGGACCCCCAACAATTTCGTTGGAAAATAAAAGCATTTCTGATTCTGAAATGTAACCTCCATGTGTTGCGAATTTCGTTTTGTGCAATATTTACTTGTCTTTTTGAATGTAATAAATTTTCGCAATATCTTTTCCTTGATTAAAAAACTAAAAAAAAACTCGCAACATGGTTGAGTGCTTGTATTTATTTGCCTGTGGCTTTTCTCAGGCAAAACCAATTTTATATTTTTTGGAGTATTTAGGGAGAAATGTCTAAACACGTTATCCTTGTCAATGCACGAGTCTAATTGAATAGATTTTCGCCTCTAGAAATACAGCATAGGAAGCAACACGCGCGTTTCAGCAAAAATTAATACTGACTCAATTTGTGTGGACGGACCCGAAGTGTGGATGGCCCCGACGAGATCAAAGACTGCGTTCCTGGGCGCTGCAAGGCGGCATGACAGAAGCCCGAGTCAACATCGCGCTGACAAAGACCGCTATCCTGGGCAGCTAACTAGTTCGCATCTAAGCAAACGAACAGAAAAGTTAAGAAATTGGTGATCGAACGCGGTTCTGTGAGAACAGCAGAAAAACACGTACAAATTTTTTTTTTACTTTCCTGCTTGCATACGGAATCATCGTTCACGCGATACCGAGACGAGATTATAGCTTCTTTAGGAGAGAAACATTGCGATCATTTCTAAGCGTTTTTCGATCAATTTTGTTTTTTTTTTCTCTCCTCTCCTTTGTTACGGTAGTCGATATAAGGCGACTTCAGATACTGATAACGTCGGTTTCCTTCAGTGCGACATCACTGCCTTTGGCTTAGTCAATTGCGTGATTAGAAGCTACGATGTGTTTACGAAGTGTGAATTAACGGGGAAGCATGAATATCAGCACAAGTCTTGACTAGCGATAGCAAATTAGTCTGTTGCGATAATTTTTTATCCGCGGGAATATGTGACGGACTTCCACGCGCACACGCATAAGGTGTTTCGCTTTGTACACAACCTCGAACGTCACCGGAGGGCTCATATAGTTGAGAAAATTGAAAGTATTATTATTATTATTATTATTATTATTATTATTATTATTATTATTATTATTATTATTATTATTATTATTGGAACGACGTAATACGCATAACCAACGTTGCTAATTGCATTCATTAGACGCTGTCACGCACAAATAATTGAGCACAAAATTACTGCGTCCTTACGCACCAACATTACCATATGATGATGCGGCGTACCGTAGTGACAAAAAGTATATGCTTTTTGAAGCACGGGTGTTCTCACACTTTGCCACCATCAAAACGCGGCTGACGCGGGCCAAACAGTCGAACCCACACATTCGAACACAACGAGACGCCTCCTTTTTTGCGGTAGTAGTTGGAAGCTACAGCTCCGTCTCGTTTCTAGTCCCCCCCCCCCTTCCCACGTTCACTCACAATGACATTGTACTTTGCAAACTTTTTTTTATTTACAATGGCATGCCAACAAGCTCAAGGCACGTGCCGACTGGAATTTCGCAAAGCTGCACTCCTGGCTTCTTGCACGACACAGGTGTCCCCGCTTCTGAAATTTAGCGGTAATCGGGTAAACCCGGCCCATTAGCCGATACCCGAAATTTGGCGTCCTTGTGCAGGTGTCGTGCAGGTGGTGTTCACCGAAGAGAGATATTTACAAATAAAGAGGAAGTGGGGGAGTGATGAGAAAAAGAAGAAAGCAATGATGGCCAGTGTGACTGGTTGAGCGGCTAAGACCTGCACGGCGGATCTCGTATAAAAAGGGAGATTAGAGAGAGGGGGAAGGATAAAGAAAAAAGGGATTACGCTCGCCTACAG
This sequence comes from Rhipicephalus annulatus, assembly GCA_013436015.1. NCBI lineage: Eukaryota > Metazoa > Arthropoda > Arachnida > Ixodida > Ixodidae > Rhipicephalus > Rhipicephalus annulatus. The sequence goes on along the minus strand of WOVY01002292.1, from coordinate 387,601 downwards.
CATTTTTAACGATGATTCACCGCCATTTTACTCATTGTAACACCTTATCGCTGACGGAAATTAGGTGTCTTTCTTCCTCTGCGAACCTCTATACCAACAACTTTTACTCTGATGTTTAGCTATATGCCCCACACGGTCACACACACAAAAAATGTTTTCGTTTCTTTATGAAAAACCAGAACCATCTGCGACGGCGGAACAAAGTTCTTCGACCGAAGCGCCCGTGCCATTCTGCTGCACTCGCGTTGAGTGTTCTCATCTCGAGAAAGCGTAAAAAAAAAAAAAGCGCTAGCTTTTAGAACTCGCTCTGGGTGTGCCTGAGTGTGAGTGCACCTTTTGTAGTGGGTTACCAGGTTTGATCCACGAAGTCAATATGAGAATAGCACTTTATGACACCCGTTGGTAATGCACGCTCGCTTGTACCACGCATTATTGCTTTAATATTTCAAGTTGTATTGCGAAGCATGTATACAGGACGCGTGTATTTGCAAAGCATGTTGCTTTCACTGCACTTACAAGCAGATGAAGTTATTTTCACTGAATTCGCAAGTAGACGCGTCGCTTGCCACGCAAACGATGCGGGTTCGATGTCTACTTCACCCAGGATTATTTTACTATTTTATTGGCATCGGTCTCAATTTTTCGGTTACGCATAAGATGATGACTTTTCGCTCACAACCAACGACGCCAAATCGAAACGAACTCTTTAACGCTTTCGCGTTGAAAAAACAAACACAAAAAAATAATACTTGCACGGCGCTGTCTTCCTGCAAGACGCGGAAAACGAGATTCACATATGTGTGAGAGGTATATACTGACGACGCTTGCGGCGTGTGATGCCACGTTGCGTTTCTCGATATGAGTCTTGAAATACACGTTGCTGGGCTAGTCGTTTCATGTTCAATTCCAATGCCCAACTGTGGCTTCTAATTGAGTTGCTCAGAGTCCCTCAACTGCAAGTAATGAAGAACTGTGATAATATCTTCGGAAATGCTACCAGCCCCCGCCTTCTTTCTCTCTCTCTTTCATTTACAGTGTTGGCATGTGCTTTCTTTTTTGTCTTATTGATAGCAACGACACCGACATGTTGGTGGTACCGATTTTCCATAATCGCTCCAGGCGGAGAGCGTTTCCAATGAGTAGATGTTTTTTTATCCTCGAAGGCGGACGGCACGACAAGGGTGTGGAACCGAAAAACCGCGTTCGATTTTCAAAGAAGCTCCGGTTCAAGATCTATTATTAGGTGGCGCGCAGAGTGGATAACTCCACACAGAGTGGATAACAGGTGAAATAAGCGCACAAGCACTGCGCAATCCGTCAATCGAATTACTACCTCAACACGAACAGACCACTAACCGCCGCCATAACTGCTGCCAAAGATTAGCTCATAAAAGTGCTTTCATGCAACTTAATTCGGAGCAACTATTAAGACTCGGGGATGCTTGATCGATACCTCATCTGCTTTATTAACGAAGAGAGAGGGAAAAAAAGAAAACGCCTCTTCGATTTAGCTTGCTACCTTGCCACTTATACCACTTCATTCCAAGTCTTCTGTCATAGAAATGGGCCTTTACCTAGTCCAAGCAGCCTATCAAGGGGAGATCTCCGAAATCGAAACTGGTGGCCCTTGGACTCCGAAATTGTCGTCCTCATGCCGGTAGGCATGGCCTCCGAGATTGCGGGCGCGCGTAGGGGGCCATGCTGTAGGTGATCCCAGAGGCCTGCGTTCGCGTCTCTCTTTGTGACAAGAATTTGCACGTTTGTGGCACTAGATGTCGCTTGGTCCGCATGTGTCATCACGTTTTGGCCACCAAAAATCATGGCGCGTGCCTCATCGAGGCTTGTGCGCATGCGCAGACTCTCTACCCGGAAAATGGCCATTATGCAGGCATTACTGCCCCCGTACTCTTTAAAGAACGATCAGCTCAAAAAAAAAAGAGAGAGAGAGAGAGAGAGAAACGAAGACACAAGTGTCCTTTTTTGTTCTTGCGCTGATCGTCACCAGTATGTTCAAATCTAGCCCAATTCGCTAGTTTAGTTTCTCTCGTGACCTCAAGATTAACAAGTTGTGCATCGAGTAGTCATATGTTCATTAGGTTTCGCTATTCGTTGTTGCAGAACTTTTTTTGTTGCTCTAAAACGATGCATTTCGTTCACCTTGTACTAAACTGCGTTTGTATGTATTAACAATGCATAATGTTATTTGTGTTTGTCCCTCGTTGTAAGCACCCGTATGCTCTGAGTGCATGTGCATACGGGTGCTGGGTTCCTGCGATGCAGAGCACATCTGCTTTTCGCCCTTGTATCCAGGCCATTTTAGTTTTCTCAAATAAAGAGCCCAGTCACAATGAACAGGGCCCGCTGTGCACATAAACTCTTCTGAGACATAAGAAGACAACGATTTTTTGTCAAACTGTTGACTAGCGACTTTAATGCACTGCTCTTCTGTTAGCTTGACAAATTTCCCAAGTTGCCTTATGCATTCACCGAAGACAGCTGGAAGGCGAACGCCATCTTCTTAGTCGATGTACAGATCCAGCCCCCCTTCCCCCTGCCCTCCTTCACCGAAAGCTTTCTGCATCTAACGCGGTTTTCCAAAGCCTCCAAGGTCGTTGGCACTTCACCTTATGTAGCACTGCCTCGGTGATAGGGAAACATTTGCCCGAGAAACAATGTCGTGTGATGACGTCATCCTGTGACGTTATGCCGCGTGAAGTAATAACTACGTCTCTGTGACATCACGGTTTTGGCGATCTGCGATATCATCATGGCGTCAAATGCTGAAGCCATCACTCGACGACTTGCTCCATCAGTCATGTTGTCCGGGACGCCGACGGTCAAATTTTGCGTTTGTTAAGGCGTGTATGTCTTTCGTCTTCACAAAAAATAGATAAATGTAGATTTTTTTTTTATTCGATTAGGTGGTCCAGGTACGTACCTTCCGCAGGCGCGGCCCATTGCAACTGTGCCGCGGCGGCGTCCGGCTGCCGGCCCGCCGACGTGGCTCCGATGGCGGCTGGCCTGAGCCTGGAGGCCAGGTGGCGCGGGGAGGTCTTGCAGCGCTCCTTCTTGCTGCCCAGCGTGCGGAAGAGGCGGCCCAGGCCGGTGCCACCGCCGCCGTTTCCACTGCCGCCCGATGCCTTCTTGGAGCGGCCGGACTCCGCACCCCCCTCACGACAATCTGCGCAGGAAGAGAAGGTCACAGATGAGGTTGGATCGGCCACCTCAGGGGATACACCTACATGTTGCGTGGCCCACGCAGAGGATAAACGAAGCCACGAACACCATTCCTACTGCCAACTTTAACGGAGACCGAATGGCGATTCTGGCAACCGAATCGAATCTTCAATACTTTTCGAACACTCTTCAAATACTGCAAGGCCATTTTGAGCAACTAATTTAAAACAAGGTCTTACTTTACGTTTTGGCACACGTGCAGACTGTCCTTGTGCCCCTCCGACTAGACTTCGCCAATTTCGATGATGTTACGAGCCTGGAAATTACGTGTTGTATTATTTCCAGCCAGTACGGTGTTTGTGTCAACTGCATTTTTACGTGAAGTACAGTGTTGTGCGACAGGACTGCATCTTTTGTTCGCGAAACTACAAGAATTGACATACGTGAATTCTCCCTAAGGTGGTCTTTTGTGTTTTCTGTTTCATTGCTTGGACTTTCACGATTCTTATAAAGCCTCAAAAGGGTAGCCGATGCTATATAAAAGCGCTCACAGAAACATATCATAAATACCACTTATTCAAAAAAAAAAAAATAGGCCCTATTCTGGTGTTCCTAAGCTTCGCACTTCAACGACAGATGAAGCATCAGCGACTGACAGGCAGTATCCAAAGAAAGTGTCAATAATTGTATATCGCACAATGACGATTGTTTATGTCGGTGCAGTTTATGCATGAAAATATTTGTGCACTACTATCGAACAATATTCGTTTTTTTCAAGTAGGCACTCTTCGATTCAAATATCAAATCGAACCGGACATTTCGATATTACAATATCAAAATTTTCGAATTCTACTCCCTCATTTAACTTGAACACAGTAGCAGGCTTTTGAACAGAAAAAATCAATAATCGGCACAAGACACCGCAGGCCAAAGAAGGTGTGTGAAGGGATACGATTATTTTCGATATCATCAATAATTATAGATCTACCTTAAAAAATTGCGAATTAGGAAGCTCACGTGTGCTCCTTGTAGGCATACATTTTAGTGTTATTGTTTTTTTTGTTGTTGTTGTTAATGAAGACTAATCACTGTATAATCGCCGACTGACCTCACCGTGTCCACGATCACGACCAGGTAACCACCAGGGCGATCACGCCTATAGAAGACACCAATCACTGAAGACCTGGTATGCTTTAGCAACGCAGGGCTTCAAAGCACAGGCATGCGGGTGTAACCGTAGAAGAAATACGTGAATATCGTTAATTATCTATCATCAAGTCTCTCATCCCATCAGTCACCTGCAGCTACATCAAGCACTTGATGACGAAGTCTTCGCATTTGTGCATACGGCTACGTAATATTATTCCGGCGCACTTTGTACTCCAGGGCAACGCCGTGACCAAGGAGACGTAACTCGATTGGATCAAAATTAATGTGCGCGTTTCACACGCTACATTCTGCATTTTTATAGGCTCTTACAAAGTTTCTCAGCGTCCTCCACACCGGATAAAACACAAAGGGAAATTGAAGGAACGGACAGCTGGTCAGAACATACCTTGAATTATAGCCCGACATTTAAGAACCCTTCTAGCGATTCAATCATCCTTCGCGTGCTCCATTATCAACTTAAAAGAGCGCCTTATCTGCTCCATAAAATCATCGGTCAACCGGGCACGTCCTTCTGTTTACAGTTCACTGTAAGAGCCACGCAGGTCTTGTGGCAATAGTAGGAGCCATGGACTACTGATGTTGCACTTCAGGAACTGTTCCCCTTCCCCCCCCCCCTCTGAAAGAATGTTCATTTTCGCCTCCACAGCCAGGCTTGCTTCCTTTTCAAATCAACCTATGTGAGATCGGAGCAGCGGAGGGGGAAAAAAGGAGGGGGAGCGAAGGGGGAACTGAAACATTGCTTCAGTCGAGAACGCTACAAAAACGATAATATCTGCTGCAGAGCCGATATGATAGAAGCAGACAGCACCGATCAAGTCGACGACACGCATATGTAGTCATAAGGCTGAGGAGCAGGCTTTGAGCGGCACTTTGTCGAGCTGGGTGGGATCCTCATATGCATATATATAGGTCGAGTTCGTAAAGGCGGCGAAGACGACAGCTTGTCAGCGCCCCGCATGGCTCATCACACTCGTATGAAGAATAGTAGGCAGTGAGAAAATGGAGCCTCGTAGTGAAAACAGAATGAACACTGGCGTGCGTCAGTTGGTCATCCGTATTTGGCTCGAATCAGCGAGCTAATTTCCGCGACATGTAGCCACAATTCACAGAAGCGTTATACAGCGACCATATCTCTGGATACATCGTTTCACCTGACCATATTTCGAACAGGGAGTTAGTTAAGCACTCATTTCAAGGTAGAATCAGCGAGCTCAAGCGCACATCTTTCAAAATACAAACTATGCCTGAGACGGCTTCGCCGACATATATCATGGGATCGACTCACCAGCGGCTACAAACTCTGACCGTTTACGTTATTTGGAGGTCGAGGCCAAAGCGCCTAGCCATTTTTAAATCTGGTAATACCAGAGTCCTTGAAGTGGTCATTGTGGTTTACGGGATTTCCAACACCAATCTTTCACAAGTAAATGCAAGCCTATAATAGCGATACAATCCGAAGATAAGCGGGATCAGTTCTTGTAGACCATGTCGGGAGCTGTTGCGCTTTTGTCCCTTCCAGCATCCGTGAGAAATCGTAGAATACTACTGTCATTAAACCATCAGGCGATACAGAATATAAAACAATGCACAGATAACAGAAGCTCTTGAAACCACAGTAACGAACACTGATGAGCATTCCGTTCGTGTCACTTGATATCGCGAAGTTTCGCAATTACGAATAGCGCGAAACGTGGCATCTGAGAACGTAAATGCCAGTATACTCTCTTCTCCCAGAGTCCGCTGAAGTCATCACCAAGAACGGTCTGGAGTTGACGTCAACTAATAGTGTCGGTGGAGGTCCACGCAGACTACTTACGCAATGTGTGTTATGTGTGTGCGTGTGTTATGTTAAATATGCGTGTGTTATGTCATACGCGCTGGAATTTCACGTGACAGGAAAGTAGTAATTAAGGACGACACTATTACGCAAGGTCCGGGAATGATTAATGACACTGCAGTTGAGCAGAAGCTGCAGAAGTATTTCAGGAGTCACTCCTTACAGGGACAGCGAAGTCAAATAACAATTTATGACAGAGTGAAAGCTCAGTGTATTAAAACGTCTAAAACGACAATATTACCAGTAGCGGTGCCCTAATCACCAATAAATTAATGTAAATGCACGGGAACACACGCGCTGCAAGTAGTACAGTCGCAAAATGATCCCGATCATGTCAGAGTTAACACCTACAATTAATCACTAGTAATCAAACTAGCTGCACTAAATAAAGAACCTTCCGAGCATAAGGATACGTAATAAAATGCTGCTTATTCGTTTCTGTTTGATTTATGAAAAAAAAAAAGAACCGCCGACGTTACTATGACGAATGGCGCGAATGGTTCAAAAGTTCAATTTTCGCCTGCAAACATAAAGCCCCTATACCTCCGAAAAAGTACAGCATTCTTCTGAACTGCGCCGCTTGCTCCTCTAGCCGACTCGAACGCAAACTGCAAGCTCGCGACGCGTTACAGGAGGCGCCACTGTCGCAAGAGAGAGAGTGAGAATTTAATAGAAGGCAGAAAGGTCGGCCTGAGCTAGTTCGCTCTAGCCTGCTACTCTACACAGAGGATAAGGGAAAGGGGAAGAAAAGAGGGATGAAGGGTGATCCACTGTCGCAAGCGAAAAGAAAAAGCAAAGCACCTGAGAGGACGCGGCGAGGGCGAGAGCAGATGGCCATACTTGAAAAGTACAGCGTTCTTTGATCTGCGCCACTTCCTCCTCTCACCGGCTCGAAAGCAAACTGCAAGCTCGTGGCGCGTTACAGGAGGCGCCACTGTCGCAAGCGAAAAGAAAAAAAAAGGCGCGCCGGAGAGAAGGCGGCGTGGCGAGAGCACATGGCGGTACTTTTACAAAGTATGGGGGCTTTACGCAAACTGGGCATATCGTGCTATATAACGGGACCCTGTTGAACCAAACACGTCCGCTGTCTCGGAGCCCATAGCAGCAAATTTGTCATGCCGCAGGGAGGCGGCACTCACCAGCGACGAACTGGCCGGCCAGCTTTGGTCCATCGGGCAAGCTGAAGATGCCGCCCGGGCGCAAGGACTTCTAGCGGTCACCTGAGGCACCGCCATCATAATCGACGGAGAGTGCGAAGGGACAGGGGTTAATCCACCACTTCGCCCAGTAAAAACTGCCGAACTTTAAATAAGATTCATTCATTCATTCATTCATTCATTCATTCATTCATTCATTCATTCATTCATTTTTTCAACGGTCTTTGTTGCTGCTATGGCTCATACTACTTTCACTAGGATGCTAATAGTGTCGGCGGCGGCGCAGTGAAGCCGGGCGGGCAACATTGTGTACGACAACAGTGACGAGAAAGGTTCTAATTGAGGCGGGTAATTTGAAATGTGTTAACCCGACGTGGATCACTAAAACGTGACTTATTTCAAAATAAGCCCTTCCTTAGCACAAAAGTAGCACTGCGAGGTTTTCGGGATCACTACTTCAGCAGTCAAAATCGACTTATTATTTGGCTTTAGTGTCCCTTTAATAAGCCATAAATTTAACAAACTAGCACGACCTCAGTGTTTGCGAAGCCTATAGAACAACAGATAGCTGAGATAGCTTATGCGAAGTCATACGGCAGCGTTTGTGTTCTTCTGGCCCCCTCGCTTGTGTTCACGTGTGCCCGCCTACCACCTATTACAGATGAAGTGCTGCCCGCACACGATGACTATGGCTTCATCTGCGGCTGCGATCTGTCCACCCTCGCCCCAAAAAAGCGCCTTGCCAAACGCTCATTTGTCTGCCCCTATTCTGACTCGCGAGACGCGCCCACTTCTGTGCCGAAGCGCAGTAAATGAGCACGACGCGGCTGCATTGCGACACGGCTCTCTTAATGGTTCCACCTTTCAAGTCGATTTGAGAAGGAAAATAAATGGGCGAGCCAGAGAGGCGTTCAAACGAAGTCGCCATTTCGTCACTGCTCTCTCGCCGCGGTCCGCGCGGGACGGCGGAACTGTCAAGACCAGAGATTTACGATACAGTTAACTGTGTGTTGTGTATATACCACCACGCTTTCGGATATACGGTTCGTAGACTGCCAACATTGTTGTCGAATCACGCGTTTCGCAAGTACACAGCGATTTTCTTCGCGCCATGAGTGTGGTCAACGGAGCAGCACAAAGAAGGGAACGCGATACATCAGTTACATTAACGAAAAAAAGGGGGGGGGTGGCAGTGGGAGCACGATGGTGTACAGCTTACGAGGTACAACGCGAATACACAGGTCATGCGATCAACTCAGGCGAAATGTCTTTATCTAATTCGCCGCAAGATAATGCCCGATACTGACTAAACGCACCATATCTTATTGAGTAAAAGGTCGAAACACGCCACATCTGAAGTCAATGAAGCAATGATTCTGTGTCTCTTGGCAGGAATTGAAGTTGGCAAACTTGTTAACCATAGGCGTGCGTCGGGTTCTCATCATGGCTGATGGCAGGGGCGAAGATACCCCACGGAACACCTGACTTTGCCCGATGCTTTCCTGAAGTCCGCATACGATCAGAATGGAATACAAAGATTGGGCATTATATAGGCTTGGTCCCCCCTCGCCCTCCTGGTATTCTCAATAAACACACGCATATGTTCTTAAACTTTGCGGCTAACCCTGTTAAAGCAGATGTGTATGGCAACAAACATGCCGACATCTTTATATGTATGCTCGAGCATGTGTTTGTATGCGTGAGTGCACGTAATGAATACGTATACGTACAGAAGAAAAAAAGATCGGAACGTGTCAGGGTGGTACCCCCAAACACCCCGATGGCTGTTCGACTGACTGCCGGCAGTATTAGTGATATGCCTCTACATGAATAAAAGGGCATAGCTAGGGCAGGTGCTGTGAATATACACAAGCAAGCAAGCTCCAGAGGGCGAAGTCAGCGCGTCTTGACTATAGTTCTCACAGCAGCGCGCGATTGAAACCAGGTATTCATGACTGTAAGGAGCGGAAGGAAGGAAGCAACAAAAAGGGAGAAGGCAGGGAGGTTAACCAGAAAGACATCCGGTTGGCTACCCTACACTGGGGGATAAAGGAAGGGGACAAGAAAGACGAGAAAGAGGGAAGAGAGGAAAAAAAGGGGGTGGGGGAGAGACTGACAGTAATTTCACTGCAGCGTGTAGAACTCTACCGCATGTCAGAGGCGTTCACACAAGCCTGTCTTTCTCAGAAAACGCAGCAGGGCTTTCACTGCCTTGTGGGCTGTCGAGGCATGTGTACGTTGCTGTAATAGCACCTGCACAGAAAGAGGCCGATCATCCAGTCGCCGCATTGCGTTGGCAAGTACTTGTCTCTCTGAGGCAAATCGAGGACAATGACAGAGCAGGTGTTCGAGATTTTCGTCGGTGCCGCAAACATCGCACGCCGCACTGTCAGTAATTCTGATTAACGTGGTATAAGCTTTCGTGAAAGCAACTCCCAGCCAAAGGCGATAGAGAAGCGAAGCTTCACGTCGATGTAGGCCGGGTGGAGGCCGGAGTTGTAGTGAAGGGTCGAGCTCGTGCAGTCGTGTACGTCGTATGCTTGGTGTGTTCCACTCAGTCAGTGTGAGACTGCGGGCCAGTTGACGAATCTGCCTCGCCGCATCCGCTCTTGAAAGCGGTATCGGAACGCTGTTCGCTTCTTTATGTGACTTGCGAGCAGCATGATCTGCAGAATCATTGCCGCCTATACCACTATGCCCAGGTAACCACTGAAAGACGATGTCATGGCCTTTTTGTATTAACAGGTGGTGAAGTTTCACGGTTTGGTAGGTCAACTGGTCGTGGCATCCGCGTCGGAGAACTGATATCAGGCACTGTAACGCTGGTTTTGAGTCAGAAAACACAGCCCATTTACCTGGTCTTTCTTCTGAATTGATGTGTTCCAGTGCATTGCGCAGAGCCTCGAGTTCTGCCGTCGTCGAACTTGTCACATGTGAAGTCTTAAAACACCGAGTTATCCCTTGTGATGGTATAACCACTGCTCCACCTGAACTAGACGGCGTAGTAGAGCCATCCGTGTAAATGTGAACGTGGTTACTGTAGTTTTCTTCCAATAGGGATAGACTCAGTTGTTTCAGGGCATGTGTCGGTAAGTCCGATTTTCTCCTCATTCCTGGAATCATTAAGTGAACTCGCGGCCGGCTCAAGCTCCAAGGAGGAAGCAGTGGCTTTGATGCAGGCGCGTATGTCTTAGCAAACGATGAACGATGCTTGGAGACAATAGTGCCGTATGTCGTGCGGGGCCTTTCAGCAGCTAGGCTCGCCAGGTGGTGAGAAGGGGTCCTGGCATAATGCCTGAGGTGCATGCGCATTGTCTCGGTAATAATATGCGTATTTATCGAGTGATCTTGAGCGATGGCAATGGTTTCAGCCGTTGAAGCACTGCGGGGTATGCCAAGGCATATCTTAAGTGCTTGGGCTTGAATGCTCTGAATTGCGCGCAGGTTGGTCTTGCCGGTGTTAGACATTGCAGGTAAGCTGTACCGTAAGAATCCGATAAACAGCACTCTGTACAGTTGTAGCATGGATGATATGGGCACTCCCCAATTTTTCCCTGCAAGGAATTTGAGCATGTGGCATGTTGCGATCAGCCGCTTCTTCACATAGTTCACGTGGGGAGTCCACGACAGGTTTCTATCTATTATGACTCCCAAGAACCTGTGGCTTCTGCTGAACGATATGTATTCTTCATTAATCGATATACTGTAAGCAGACATTGGTTTCCGCGTGAACGCTACCACTGCACATTTTCCGCAGGACACCTCGAGGCCTTGTTTACGAAGATAGCATGACGCCGTTGTAGCAGCCTTCTGAAGGCGGGCGCGAAGCTGAGGCCTTGTCACACCTGATGTCCAAATGCAGATGTCATCAGCATAGACAGAAAGTTCTACAGTGCTAGGTAGCTGCTCGACTAGACCAATGAGAGTTAGGTTGAAAAGGGTAGGGCTTAGCACTCCTCCCTGAGGAACTCCTCGGCTGCTGTAATAATCAGGTGTTGGGCCATTCGCTGTCATCACGTAAAATGATCTAAGCTGTAAGTAGCTGTACACCCACATATATATCTTGCCACCAAGACCTACTGTTTCCAATGCACTAAGAATGGCTTCATGGGTGACATTGTCGTAAGCCCCCTTAACGTCTAGAAACAGGGCGGCGCACAGTCTCTTACAGGCTTTCTGGTGTTGAACATATGTCACCAGATCAACAACGTTGTCGATTGACGAATGGCCGCGCCTGAATCCGGTCATGGATACTGGATAGATTTCGTAGTGCTCTAAATACCACTCCATTCGTGTTAGAATCATTCGTTCCATCGTTTTTCCCACACAACTGGCAAGTGCGATAGGACGGTATGAGGCAATATCCATAGGAGATTTACCAGCCTTTAGAAGTGGAATGAGGCGACTTGACTTCCATGCCTGGGGAACAGTACCAGTCTGCCAGGAGTCGTTGTATAGGCGTAAGAGTGCCTTCCGAGCTTCGTCTCCAAGATTACAAAGGGCACGATAGGTAATGCCGTCAGGACCGGGTGCTGAAGAACGTCTGCACAGAGCCAGTGCCGCCTCTAGCTCATCCATAGAAAACTGGCATTCCATACGGGGATCACGTGAGGGCGGTGGGTTGTCAAAAGTTCCCGTTCTTGATACTGTGAAATTGGAATCACCGGCAATTCTTCTACAGAAAGATTCTGCGACGTCAATCTCTCTGCATCGAAGGTGAAGTGCCAGAGATGTAAACGGGTGTCGCTGACCCAAGGTTGTGCTAAGACCCCGGACAGTTCGCCATATCAGTGATAGGGGCTTTCGTGGATCCAACGACTCGCAAAAGGATGTCCAACGTCGCCTAGCCAGTTTATCCATGTGCCGCTGCATTTTCTTTTGAATGCGTCTAGCCAGCCTCAAATCATCCATGCACTTTGTCCGTCGGTACCTTCGTTCTGCACGACGGCGTATTGCGCGAAGTTTCTCAAGCTCGATGTCGAAATCGGTGCGCTTGTGACTAGTCAAATGTGTATGCGTGGTATTCTGCAGGACATCCTTTATCGAGTCCTCTAGGTTATATGATGAGCCGTCGGTACAGCAGTATTCCATTAACATTTTGAACTTCGGCCAATCGGTGTACTTGAGGCCTCTTGAGGACTTGGGGCTGGTGAAACCTTCTATACACAGGTAAGTTGGTATATGGTCGCTGCCCCGCGTTTCCAGATCCGAAAACCAGTGCACTTTCCTGATAAGTGAGCGAGAAACCAATGTAAGGTCCAGGCAGCTGCTATAGGCTGATCCGCGTAAATATGTAGCGCTTCCATCGTTACAAACGCAGAGTTCGTACTCCGAGGCTAAGGACACCAATTTTCTTCCTCTAGCGTTGTCCCTGGAGCTTCCCCATAGAAAATGGTGGGCATTGAAGTCGCCAGTGATCACCCATGGCCTTGGAGTCGATGTCAGAATACCGCGTAAGCGCTCGCAGTCAAGGCGGCTTGATGGAGATAAGTAAGCTCCGATAATCGTGAAAGCAACCTTATCCTTCTTCACAGTAAGGCACACATACTGATTCCCTTCATCAGGCGAGACTCTGTGGTGAACGTAAGTGAGGTCATGGCGCATGAATACAATAACTTTGCTGCAGTCTCTGTGAGTGGAGGACATAAAGCACTCATATCCTGACAGCTTGATTGAAGCACACAGGTTGGGTTCACAAATCACAATAATGGGGAAGCGGTTCACAAATACAAACTGTCTAAAGTCAGACATGCGCGACTTCAGTCCTCTGGCGTTCCACTGAAAGACAGATGCATTCTTGACTTCCGCTCGAAACGACGGTGCCTCGCTGGCCATGGTTTTACCTTAGAGCTGCAAGCACCGGACTCAGGGTGTCCAGCACATGCAGTGCGGTCTGCGCAGCAGAAGTCTTCATATTACTCAGTAGGACACGCATGGTACTCATCAGCGATTGCAGCAAGCTTATCACTTGATCTTCATTCATCGCATCACTGGTTTGAGGAGTCGTCGAGGGCGGCGGGATTTGATGCAGCTCCGAAGTAGGTTGACGTCGTGGAAGAGAGGGCCACTGTTCGGAAGGCGCGACTGCTGTCCCTTTCTTCTGTTTGGCAGTATCCGTCTTCAGTGAGCTCGGTGTTTGTGGGTCAGCCTCTTTGATAGAGGATGACATCTCTCTATCGGTAGAGGCGTTTTTTCGTGATGGTCTTCGCCCACGACGCCGTCGTCGGCGTAGTGTAGCGGCAGCTTCCCTGTGCGTTGAATTGTCCCGCACCATACGCCTGAGTACTGCGTGCTCGTTTCGCACCCGCGGGCAATCTTTGGATGAGGCCTCATGAGCGCCGTGGCAGTTTGAACATCGTAGTATGGTGGCACTGCAGGCGTCTTTTGAGTGAGACTCAGCGCACCGCGGACACACAACTTTGTTCTCACAGACACCTTTTACGTGTCCCATCTTGAAGCACTTGTAGCATTGCAGTGGCTTCGGTATGTAAGGACGCACTGAGTGGCGAACATGGCCAACTTTGACATACGAGGGAAGGCTGTCTCCCTCGAACACAAGCCTCAAGCAGCGTGAGTTGCCGAGTCTGGTAATGTGCGTAATGCGGGTGCCTTCAGTCGCTGGCTTTATTAGTAGTGGCAGGTCATTAGTTGAGATGGAAAGATCCACATCATAAATGACGCCAACAGTGCCATTACAACCTGTAGCGACCATTGGCCGAACTTTCACGTTGCCGATTTCTGTTATGTGCCGAAGGCTTTGCAGTGCGCTACGGTGCATAACGTCTACAGCAAGGACATTCTTTCGTGCATTGATCCTCACGTCTTTGATCTCATTCGGCGCGGTTTCCTCGAGAAGCACAGAAAGAACTTGCCTGTTGAGGAGTCGCAAGTTAGATGCAGGGTCTTCAGGCATAAACAGCATGGTGTGCGGCCACCGCTGTGGTGCAGTCTTAACGGTGGAAACACTTGCCGACGATGCCGCCCGCAGCAGTCTTCGTTTTGTAGATCGATTCATGACGACCGTGAAGTCATCATCCGATGACTCAAAGCCGTCCGAATACAAATCGGTTGCCTCACTGTCGGTGTCGCTCGACGCGTTGCTACGCTTCCTGGACGACGAAGTCCGGCGCGACGGTTGCACGCCTGGAACATTCTCAGGTGTGTCCTGAAGCATCACCGCAAAGGAGGGCGCGGCAGCTCCCAGGATTTCCAGGAAAACAAATTGAAAACACTGAGACACGGGCACAAGCGTTCTGTGAGAGAATCACTTCGTCGTCGTCCGGATGTGATATCACTGTAAGGAGCGAAATTTAAAAAAAGGCACGTGGCCCATTCGAAGCGACAAGCTCTGAAAGTATACAGGCCCGAGAACATTGAATAGGTTTAAACAAAGAAGGGCGGATGTGAGGGAGGTGCGGGCGTCAGCCTAGACGATATTCGTTGTGTAACTTTTTTGCATTTGGAACGGTTCTTTGTAGAGCACAGAGACAATGCGCACAACAGCGAGTGGAATCTAGAATACAAAGAAAGGGCTTCGTGCACGAACCAGAACACGTACAGCCATCGCCGAAAGTTTATGGACCACGAAACCAAAGAGAAGGTTCATTATTCGCGGTGCTTCGGCAGGCAGCTGTGATATTATATCACCGGGCTATTCTCAAACGCGCTAACAATATGTATGTTCAGTTTAACTATTTACAGTCGCAAGTTGCTGGCAAATTCGAAGAATTATCTGAGCTAATGGTCTCTACGCATTTTACGCCGACGTTATCTTGACAAGTAGAGTAACGCGAGTGCTAAACACTTTGGCATTGCAGAAATCGGCCTGCTGGTAGGAAAAATCTAGATGAGTGACCGGGACGAAAGAAGACGACAGATGAAGTGCATAGGCACAGCTGAGCTGGGGACGAGCAAGAAGACTCAGTGTAATCATGGTGGGCACGACGTGTTTCTGGCTTCGCAATTAGTGGTGCGCGCAGACCGGAAAAACATGACCTTCGAGTTACGGGGTGGAGCTCACAAACTCTTTGGATCGTAAGTGCTCTTTTCTGTTGACCGTATGCGGTCCCTAATAATGCGGGACTAGCTGAAGTTTTCCCTCACGATCGTTTCTGTGACCAATAGCATAAGTGATGTTCAATGTTTAAATTTCCGGCCGGATTTAGAGCACCAGATAAGCCCTCAAGCACGGTAAAACTTTGTTAGCTTTAAATGAGGCATGACACGATCAGCCACCACATAGTAGCTTTCAGCTCAAAATAGTAATACAGGGTCTATTGTACCTGTGCACATACAAAAAACAACTGCAAAAGAATACTTTATTCCAATTAAAGTATACGCCCTAGAAGTCACGGGCTATCAATACCGCAACCCCACCTACCACCGGCAACTGCCATGTTGCCATGGCGGGTGTGACGTGATGTGCTTCAACCTAAGCATCAACCACAGCAAATGGTTCACTTTTCAATGTCTAGCTGAAGAAAACGGTACTATCTCCATCGTATACGCGCAGTTGACCACGAAACAATATCCTTGCCAGAAATACAGATGTTCGCAAAGCAAGCGGATTCTTACGTCACGGCTAGCGAGGGCACTATATAGTGTCGACTGACTCTCATGCTACTCGCATGCTTGTAAAAATGCTTGTTATTTTTTTGAAGTATAAGTGATCAACCAAATGCGCTCGAATTTCACCAAATTGGAAGTGAATACCCCCGGACTAACCGACTGAACGGAAATTGGTTGTCGTGACTCCCTTAATGGGCGACTGGTTTTTCTGAGAACTAGACAATGTTGCGCAAGTAAAAAACTATAAAAAAAGGAAGCAAACAGACTTCGAGACGATTTCCTAGCTTTCGCGGCACCGTCTGCAACGGATCTCCATGAAGTCGCGATTACACAAATATATACTTCACATTCGAACACGCACTCTTAAAACAAAATTCCTTAACAACGTCTTCAATTCACTTTGCACAAAGAGGTCCATCAAATTCCAAACTGGTTTCGCCCAACAAACAGAACAAAAAAATCGATGCGTCTAATGAATGTTAACATATTTATTAATAATACCCAAACAATTTATGCCATAACAACATGAGATAAATTTTTTCGTGTGGCCTGAAGTGTGAAATCTCATATTATTTAATTATTCCACACACATTATATATATTGCCACGAGGAATTGTTAAGGCGCAGTACAACGCAGACGTTGTTAAAAGAGGAACGCTGACGGCATCGCTACGACTCATGAAGCCCGCCGGAAGGCACGAGCCAGCCCAGCCTGTGCACGAGCTGCTACCGAGCAGCGGCCAAGGAAAAAGAAGAGAAGAAGAGGACGACGAGCGTTCGCTGCTTTCTCCCAGCTACTGTGTAGTTCTTTTGGCTTGGGCACAAGTTCGCCCTTATTAAACCTTGTAAATAGGACGTCCTGGTTGTGAGGTTGTTATATCCGTTACATTTTCTGGTGGAGGTGCTGGGTACATGATTCCGAGCCCCACGCAAGAGCGAAGTCCAAGCACTGACCAGCCGCAACCAGTGGAGCTTACACCGGTGCACCAACGAGTCAGCCGCCGTATCCGAGGAGAGTTGCCAGAATTTGGGCCACTCCCTTCTGTATCAAGGGCATCGGTGACGGAGACAAGCGCCGCCACCACCATGACGAGCCAAGTTACGCCGGCACAACTCATCGTAAGCCAACCGGTCATTCCAAAGGTGTTTCATGGTGACCCATACGAGGACGCCGAAGACTGGTTAGAGCATTTCGAGAGAGTGGGAAATCTAAATCAGTGGAACGAGGAAGGCAAGCTGCGTAACGTCTACATTGCGTTGGAAGACTCTGCACGAGTGTGGTACGAAAACCACGAGGCATCTCTGACGTCGTGGCAAGAGTTTCGGCGGCAGCTACTGAGTACGTTCGCCAACAGTGATCGCCGGGAAAAGGCGGAAGCAGCTCTCCGCACACGGATTCAACGAACGAACGAAACTGTCGCGATGTACATCGAAGACATGTCCCGCCTTTTCAAGCGAGCTGATCCTGGCATGACGGAAGACAAGAAGGTGCGCCACCTCATGCACGGGGTAAAGCAAGAATTGTTCGCGGGACTCATCCGCAATCCGCCCCGTACTGTTGCTGAGTTTCGGTCGGAAGCAACAACCATCGAAACGACGCTTCAGCAGAGAGCCCGACAGTACAACCGCGACGTAGCCGGTGCATCCGCAGGAGTCTACTCAGCAGGCGTCGTGGATAATCTTGACACATTGCGGGAGCTCGTCCGGTCTGTTGTCAGGGAGGAATTAAGGAAACTGCAGTCACCTGATGTCACCCCCGAGCTGTCTCTTGCTGAAGTTGTCCGAGAAGAAATTCGACAGGCCATGCGGGAGCCGCGGAGTGATGTGCCAGCGACACGACGGGCGGTAACGTACTCCGAGGTGCTCAGGCGACCTACTCTGCACTGTTCGCCGATCGAGACACCAAGTACTTATGTGCAGACAATGCGCAGCCCGCCTGAAATCGTAGAGGCAACACGCACTCCACCTCGTGCGAGAGAGATGATGCCACGGAAGAGCGATGTGTGGCGAGATGCCACACGTAGGCCCTTGTGTTTCCACTGTGGAGAGGCTGGCCACCTGTACCGATTCTGCCGATATCGTCAAGCTGGTCTTAGGGGATTCGCCATCAATGCACCGTGTCCGCGAAACGGCGAAAGACCTTCCGAGATTGAAGAATACCTATGCTCACGTCGGGAATTTGACCCGCCTCGTCGTCATCAACCACGCTCACCATCCCCTATGCGCTACCGCTCGTCTAGCCCACGTCCCTTCCCAAGCACGTCTAGGCAGCGTTCGCCTAGCCCAAATCCGGGAAACTGAAGAGGGCGACCTGTGGAGGCGAGGCCGCTGGCGACTTGGGATATGAAGATCCTCCACTGCGGTACGAGCCTGATAACGACGACTGTTTCCAGGTAAAGGAGTGCAGTACAGAGAAAATTACTTCAGACTTGCCGTTGGTGATTGACGGACTAGAGCTCAATGCTTTGATCGATACTGGTGCGGATTATTCTGTGATAAGTTACGAATTAGCGAAGCGACTCAGGAAAGTTCTGACCGAATGGGGTGGACCTCAAGTACGTACTGCAGGTGGTCACCTCATAACCCCTTCCGGCCGATGTACCGCAAGGGTCATGATACGGGGCTTCACTTACGTCGGTGACTTTGTCGTCCTGCCTGTGTGCTCGAGGGAAGTGATACTGGGAATGGATTTCCTACAAGCTAATGGTGCGATTATCAATTTACAGAGGTCGAGCGTGTCCTTTTCGACGGAGCAAGCTTTAAAGGTAGCACGATCAGATGAACGATGTACCACTCCACTGCGCGTCGTCGACGATGATGTGACTGTACCGCCACGGAGCAGTATAATGGTCCTCGTGAATAATGATACATTCAGCGACTACGAGGGTGTGGCGGAGAGCAACGTGGATGTTTTCTTGAAAAGAGGCGTTTGTGTGGCACGAGGGATTATCCAGCTGCGAAACGGGTGCACAGACATCCTCTTGACGAATTTCGGTAACGAATTCCAGCACATCGCAAAAGGGACGGCAATAGCGTTTCTTCATGAGTTCTGTGAAGTGACAGAAATATGCAGTCTTGAAACGACGTCACCGAATGTGAAACTTCCATCTGATGCCTGCGACACAATATACGTAAATCCTAATCTTTCAGAGATTCAACGTCAACAGCTATACGACCTCGTGCGGGAATTTGGCAGCTGTTTCTCCAACAGTTCAAAGGTACGGCGCACGAGCATTACAAAACACAGGATCATAACGGACGAGACAACCAGGCCGGTATGCCGGCACCCGTATCGTGTTTCCCCTAAGGAAAGGGAAGTCATCAAGAAGCAGGTACGAGAAATGCTTGAAGATGATGTTATCCAGCCTTCTAACAGCCCGTGGTCATCTCCCGTGGTGCTTGTCAAGAAGAAGGATAACACGCTACGGTTTTGTGTCGACTACAGGAAACTGAATGCTGTGACTAAACGGGATGTATATCCCCTTCCACGCATCGACGACACGTTAGATCGACTTCGGTGTGCCAAGTTCTTCTCATCACTAGATCTGAAAAGTGGATACTGGCAGATCGAAGTTGATGAACGTGATCGCGAAAAGACTGCTTTTGTTACCCCGGACGGACTTTATGAATTTAAGGCTCTCCCGTTTGGTCTCTGTTGTGCGCCGGCAACGTTCCAACGCATGATGGACACTGTGCTTTCCGGATTGAAGTGGCAGTGTTGCCTAGTGTACCTAGACGACGTGGTCATCTTCGCGGCTACATTTGAGGAGCACATCAAGCGCCTTCGGTCAGTGTTAGAGGCAATCCGTTCGGCAGATTTGACAATCAAGCCAGAGAAGTGCCGATTAGGTTTCGAAGAGCTTCGTTTTCTTGGGCATGTCGTCAGCGCCCAAGGTGTTCGCCCTGATCCTGATAAGACGGCCGCCGTCGCAAGGTTTCCGGTGCCAACAGACAAAAAGTCAGTACGGAGATTTCTAGGTCTATGTGCGTACTATAGACGATTTGTGAGAAATTTTTCAAAGATCGCAGAACCCTTAACGAGACTTACGAGAGAAGATGTGCCTTTCCAGTGGCAAAACGAGCAACAAAGCGCCTTCAACGAATTGAGAAAGAGGTTAGAAAACCCCCCGATTCTTTCTCACTTTGATGAGACAGCCGACACGGAAATACACACAGATGCCAGTAACATCGGCCTTGGATGCGTTCTAATACAGTGGCAGAAAGGTGAAGAAAAAGTGATAGCTTATGCCAGTCGGACTCTAACAAAAGCAGAGACAAACTATTCGGCCACGGAAAAAGAATGCCTTGCCGTCATCTGGGCCATCAGTAAATTTCGGCCGTACCTATATGGTAGACCATTCAAGGCAGTCAGCGATCACCATGCGCTTTGCTGGCTGGCGAACATCAAGGAACCATCCGGACGACTAGCAAGGTGGAGCCTCAGACTGCAAGAATACGATATAAGCGTGGTATACCGATCTGGCAAAAAACATACCGATGCCGACTGTTTGTCACGGGCTCCTACAGACACACCACTCTCAGAAGAAGACGACTTTCCGTTCGTAGGAATTGTCGAGACCACTCAAATAGCCGAATTCCAACGTACAGACAAAGAATTACTCCCGCTTATCGAACACCTGCAAGGAATTGACGTACAAGTACCCCGTATATTTTCTCGAAGCCTCGCATCGTTCTGCCTCCGAGGAAACGTTCTCTACAAGAGAAACTTCAAGCCCAACCGCGAAAAGTTCCTGCTTGTCGTTCCAGCAACTATGCGACAAGAAATACTTCGAGCGTGTCACGATGAGCCCACATCTGGACATTTGGGTGTGACGCGAACGCTTGCAAGGATCAGTCTCCATTATTATTGGCCCAAGCTACTAGCTTCAGTGCAACACTACGTCAAAACATGCCGCGAGTGCCAAAGACGAAAAACACCAAGTTCTAAACCAGCGGGCCTTCTACAACCTATAGATCCACCGAAAGCGCCTTTCCGCCAAGTTGGAATGGACCTCCTTGGACCCTTCCCGACATCTTTACTCGGCAAGAAATGGATCGTTGTGGCCACTGATTATTTAACTAGATACGCCGAAACAGACTCTTTGGAACGAGGAACGGCAGCAGAAGTGGCCCAATTCTTCGTACACAAAATAGTCCTGCGACATGGCGCTCCAACGGTTGTAATCACAGATCGCGGAACGGCTTTCACGGCGCAACTTTTGAAGTGCCTGCTCAACATGACTCACACTGTTCATAGGAAAACCACTGCATATCATCCTCAATGCAATGGCCTGACCGAACGCCTTAACAGAACTCTAGCGGACATGATATCCATGTATGTGGATGTCGAGCACAAAAAGTGGGACGAAATTTTACCATACGTCACTTTCGCCTACAATACGGCTGTGCAAGAGACCACCAAAATCACCCCATTTGAACTAGTTTACGGTCGTGCTGTTACCACAACACTGGATGCTATGTTACCAATAGACCAAGATGACTACCCCCCCGATCTTGACGACTTTCTACAAAGAGCGGAAGAAGCCCGCCAGTTAGCAAGATACCGAATACGCCACCAACACCGCATCGATGCCGACCGCTACAACCGAGGAAGACTTGACACGCGATATGACGTTGGCGACAAAGTGTGGATATGGACTCCAGTACGACGACGAGGCCTCTCCGAAAAACTCATTTCCCGGTATTTTGGCCCCTACGAGATAGTACAGCGACACAATGACCTCGTCTACGAAGTCAAGCCTGCAGGCCACCTGCATTCGAGGCGACGCAATCCCACGGAGCGTGTACACATTGTACGGATGAAACCGTACTACGACCGATTCCAAACCTAGCCACCCCAATCCCTTGACGTACTGCAACCTCATTTTTACAAACTTGTACACACAAAGAAAAAAAAAAAAGTACTGAACAGCCTCATCGCAAGCATCGGGGCGATGCCGCTTGAGAGGGGGGATAATGCCACGAGGAATTGTTAAGGCGCAGTACAACGCAGACGTTGTTAAAAGAGGAACGCTGACGGCATCGCTACGACTCATGAAGCCCGCCGGAAGGCACGAGCCAGCCCAGCCTGTGCACGAGCTGCTACCGAGCAGCGGCCAAGGAAAAAGAAGAGAAGAAGAGGACGACGAGCGTTCGCTGCTTTCTCCCAGCTACTGTGTAGTTCTTTTGGCTTGGGCACAAGTTCGCCCTTATTAAACCTTGTAAATAGGACGTCCTGGTTGTGAGGTTGTTATATCCGTTACAATATATATATATATATATATATATATATATATATATATATATATATATATATATATATTGTTACGGTGCATCATCGACAGGAGCAAGCGTGGCACTTAGCGAAGATGAAGAAGACGCCTGTGCGTTAGGCGCTTGCTCGAGAGGCAACTCAGACATCTTGTTCGGCTGCCGATTCTCGGTGGACGCTGTCCTGTAAGCCAAGACCTCGCTCCGTCACTATATATATATATATATATATATATATATATATATATATATATATATATATATATATATATATGTCTAATGAATCTGGGGGGTAACGACCCTTATATATACGTATAGGCTCATTACATCAGCGCTAGGAATGAGAATTTTTTTTTTTCAAAAATAGCGAGCCGCGCAGATTTCCACAAATATATACAAACTCGATCTAAATGCTCCCCAGGGCGCGTTAAACAAGCACAGCGAGTTTTCGGATAAATGCATCGACGCATGGCAACGCTAATACACCTGTAAAGCCTCGATCGAAGCGAGAGAATGCGGATTATGCGTATATATACCGAGCACTTGACGAGCCGCGAATGGGGATGATTCATAGGAAACGTTTTCAACGCACACAAGAACGCACGCAAGAACGCCGATCCGAACACACGATTGCTGAAGGCTCCGTTGCTTTGAAAAAAAAAAGTGGTATGAACGCACTCACATTGATTGATATTGATTGATATGTGGGGTTTAACGTCTCAAAACCACTATTTGATTATGAGAGACGCCGTAGTGGAGGGCTCCGAAAATTTCGACCACCTGGGGTTCTTTACCATGCACCCAAATCTGAGCACACGCTCGGGCTTACAACATTTCCGCTTCCTTCGGAAATGCAGCCGCAGCAACCGGGATTCGATCCCGCGACATGCGGGTCAGTAGCCGAGTACCTAAGCCACTAGACCACCAGGGCGGGGCGCCCTCAAATGCGTCCTCACGCTGCTGGGTCTCTCGCTCAGAGCTTCGGTATAACGAGAGATCGCGGAATTCTCCTTCACGCGCGCCCTCGATTTTACAGGAACGCGCTTGCATTCGCGCAAATATGAAATATTCTAGAGAAAGGCACCCGACTCGACGTTTAAAAATTTTGCCTCATAGCAACTGACTTGCTCTGTTGCCACCCATATAAGCACGCGTATACATATACACGTATACAGCACACGAATAGCGTCACGTTTTAGCAATGCGGAATTTCACCGAGCCGTAATAATTCACCCGCTGTTGTAAGCTGTCAAATCTGCTGTTGGATAACACCCCACGGGCGTTCCCGTATAAAAGCACGCGGTTTACGTGTGCGCCAAATGCAACGGTATGCCAAGTAAAACACGTGCGCGCGCGCGGAAACAAAGACTGAGCGGACTATAGTTAAAAGTGAGCATGGCGGCTACTTGTTTGTTCTGCCCATATGAAAACTTTTGCACTCATCTATGTAGGACTGTATATATGTATACGTGCTATTTTGTTTCTTTTAGATGCGGAGCATCTAATACTTGAGGCATGTAGTGCGGCGCCGTCCGCAAGCTTCCTCCTCCTTCTTCCACCATCTGTGCATCCCTTCCTCCTCTACACACCGCGCGCGCTTCTCCTCTTCACGAACATTCGCTAGCTGTATAATGTAGCGCGCATGCGCCGTCACGCTTCCAGAACATCGGCAGCTGACGCGCGCGCATGCGCCGTCGCGCTTCGAGAACATCGGCAGCTGACGCGCGCGCATGCGCCGTTGCGCTTCTCCCCCTTCTCGAACATTCGACAGCTGACAGTGCATGCGCCGTCGCGCTGTATATATACTCAAGGTCGGCGCTCGCTCGCTCAGTTGCCGCTCGTCGGTTGGTTTGTACGGCGCGTCGACGTCCAAGGTCGCGGTGAAGTGAATTCCAACGAATCCACAAACACAATGATCGACGTCCCTTCGACCAGCGCCGCCCTTTCGCATACGTGTGTACGTGTTCACTCATTTAACACCCCCTCCTACAACCACGTTAACCAATATAGCCATCGACCCAAGTAAGTCTCAATTTAACACCCCATTTCACAACCACGTTAACCAATTTAGCCATCGACCCAACTAAGTCGCACTTGAACACCCCGATAACCAATTATATGCTCCGCATCCTCCTCAGTGTTCCCCGGGGGAAGCTGCGGGCAATTTTTTTCTATTCCTTATTTGTAACAACCAAGTGGAAAGGAGTAGCCGGCACCAAGCAACGGTGACAACACCTTCATTTGTTTTCTATTTCAAGTAAATATGAAATAAAACGTGCACACACTGTTGTGAAGTCAAGAGCATCAAACGAATGACATATCTGTAGGAAATACAACAGCTGCATCTACGTGCAATCGGCGGGATTGCACAACCAGAAAAATATGCGCACGCGCACACGCACTTATGCACACTGCTATTTGAGGCACCGATCATGGATGCGCTCAAAGTTACACAACAGCGCTGCTGTATACATAAAGACGACTCAGACACAAATGCAGCCAGTTGGCGACGAGATATCATGAAGGCAACGTTATCATGCGAGTATTACGTAGTGTCACAGGTTGAGCCATTATATGTATAAGATAATATGCACCACTGGGTGGTGCACAAAACTATCTTTGCGGATAATTGTTATGCATCCAAAATAAAGACGGGATATTTTTAGGGCTAGTTTCTTCATTTGATGACGATCTGTTGGTATTGACTAATTATGAATGTAGGAAAACAAAAGTGAGGTATGAATTCTCTCTGTCAGCCGCTCAATTGATGAAGATTTATTCGTGAACATTTTAACGGTTGTAGTATAAGCGCGGGCACGCTCCAGCGGGTATAGGATCCACACATTATATAACTGATGATGACGACGATGATGATGATGATCATGGCCTAAATGTATGGCTTACGCCCACACTGGTGGAATGACCATGAAACAAATAATTAGTTGGGAAGGATCACATAATTATTGTATAGCTAATGAGCATAAGAAAAAAAGACGAATTTCTCGCCTTAAACTAAAACGAGACACTATCCAACCCATTCCCTCGACGCACAACGACAGAGCGATCCTTGCACTCGACCTTAAAGGCGCATTCGACAACGTTAAACATGAAAGCATCCTGAAAAACTTGAGTAGTGTCCATTGCGGTAAGAAAATATTTGCCTACATCAGAGACTTCCTCTCTGAGAGACTGGCGTTCATTCGCATAGATAACGAGGAACATGGACCATTCAAAATGGGGACGCGGGGAACCCCGCAAGGAGCTGTCCTGTCTCCGCTGCTATTCAACATTGCCATGATGAAGCTCCCGCAAACATTGGCAGTAGTGGAAGGAATATATCATGCAATATACGCCGATGATATAACAATCTGGACGAATCGGGGCAGTTTAGGAGAAATTGAAGACCGCCTGTAGCAGGCCGCCTCCATTTGAGGAGGACTATGTGGCCCAGTGTGGGTTGCAGTGCGCTCCAACCAAATCTGAATTCCTGCATATCAGAGAAAACATTAAAGATAGGACGACCCTGAACTTGATGGTATCAGGATCAACAATACGAGAGGTTTCAGAACTACGAATCCTTGGCCTTCTGATTCACAACAGAACAAAAAACAGCACCACGCTAGACAAGCTAAGGAAAATTGGAGAACAGGTAGGGCACATGATCCGCTGAGTGTCAAACAAGCGCGGGGGGCTACGAGGAAGGGACGCGATTCGGCTCGCCAATGCTTTTGTAACTAGCAGGATTCTATATTCAATACCGTACTTACGAATGACTAAACACGAAGAGAACAGAGTCGATGCTATTTTTAGGAAAGTAATTAAGCGCGCACTTGATTTACCCATCAGAAATTCAAATCAGAAACTCTCTGCATTGGGAGTCTTTAACTCTATACAAGAGCTCCAAGAAGCCCACCTCACAAATCAATATACGCGTCTTACGCAGACGCCCCCCGGGCGGCGCCTACTGGACCGCCTCTTGATCCGGCACGAATGCGAAATCGAAAACGCGCAGCGTATTACTGAACTTTGGAGAACAAAACTCTGGGTGTCCCCGCTTCCCCGCAATATGACCAGGGAGGCGCACCAGGGTAGAAGGCAAGCGCGCGCTGAGGCACTTGAACAACGGCTTGGCTCCCGTAATGGGGTCTATTACGTCGATGTGGCCGGGCCGTCACCTAGGGGATACTACTCGGCGGCGGTAATACATCAAGGAACGCAGGTGGACGGCCTCACTTTCAAAGCCACAAGCTCAAGTAAGGCGGAGGAGGTGGCCATTGCACTGGCAGTATCCCATCCAAACTCAAAACAAATAGTTACAGACTCTCGAAGAGCATGCGAGAGCTATCTTGCAGGAGAAATCTCTCCATTGGCTAATAGGCTTTTAAAATTCAGCATCAGGAACCGCGATCCTACCCCAAAACGTCTTATATGGACTCCGGGACATCAGGGTCTACAGGGTAACGAGGCTGCACATGCAGCGGCCCGCGTGCTTACTTCCCGGGAAACTCCCCGTTCCCTTGATAGACCTGAACTTCCCACACCTTTAACGCGGTTTCGAGAAATCAAAGAATACTACATTGAGCAACGCCGCTTGTATCCCGCACCAGTGAAGGGACTCTCGAAAACGGAGGAGCGCATCCTGCGGCGTCTACAGACAAATACGCTGCTCTGTCCAGCCATACTCAAATATTACGACCCGAAAATAAGTGGGCAGTGCCAGTACTGTGGGGAAGTGGCCAACACTTACCATATGGTCTGGGCCTGCCAAATGAACCCAAAATTAACCCCCTTTCCCAACCCCACCAAAGAGGACTGGGAGACGACTCTACTCAATAGCTCCACACTAGAGGAACAGCGAACTCTAGTCCAGCGGGCTCGGGTGGCGGCCTCGACTAATGACGTCCCGGACTAGGGATGTCAACCAGCCCGGTGGGGATAAGGGCTATCTGACACAGCCAGCATCAATAAAGGTTTTTTCCTCCTCCTCCTCGCATTAGAGTCGCCTTCAGCGAATGCACAAAAAGACCTTGCGTTATTATTCTTGTTGTTCTTCTTTTAGCGACTACGTTACCAATTACTCGGAGCCGCTGGAACCGATTGACGTCGCGTCGTATGTATAAAACCCTCTAAGGTGCGCGTACGTTATCAATTATGGAGAACCCGAAAATAAGGAAACTATAGCCAGCCGCACGCCCTTCCATCGACGGTGCGATGAATTCATAGACACAATTCAGACTGCGTGTTACTTTTTCACACACGTCAGACCACGACCTTTCTACCCATCACTTAGCCATTAATATTGGGCTATGTGACCCGCTGCTGTGCTCGAGGACGCGGGTTCGATTCTTGGTCCTGGCGGCCACATTTTCATAGGGACGGCCTTCAAAACCACCGGCTTATTTAACTACACGATAAAGATACACCAAAAAGACAACAACTCAGGAATTTCCACAAAGTGAAAGATGACTCCTAAGGTCCATATTGCCTACGTTGAAGTCGGCGACAAAGTATACGGACAGACAGACGGACAGCACGCCGTAGGTGATAATGTAGTGAGCTGTCATAAACTTGATTGGTGTACACATGATTAAAGTCGGGTTTTTACACAGATGTTCCCGTTCTTCTTTGTATAGGTGTTCCGTTTCTGTTTACGTTTTTTTTTTTTTTTGTGTCGTGACGAACGCCAAAGCTAGGTCGTAAGGAACATCGCCTCTAAAACGATGTTTCTCATTTTAGTAACTTACTTTTGAACAATTTTTCGATAACAGCGCCCTCCAAAAAAAAAAGGGCGTTGGTAAACAAAAAAAGACACACAAAAAGAAATTGCCGGCGGTGACACCACGTTGAAGAGCTCGAACCAACGCCATATATATTTTGACGGCGTTTTCCAGGTCTATACGCAGTGAGAAATGGCTAAACATAAAATGCATGTCATTTCAGCATGCCAGGGCTTCGCCACATACTGAACATACCAAGCTTTAAGAAATTTTTAAGAGCCCATGTCGTCAGATTATGATAAGTACGCTCTGAAATCAGTGATATCACGGTCGGTATAAAATTTCAGCACGGAAATTTAAAAAAAAATGAAATTGACCGTGATTTTTTTCGCTTTATAAGAAGCCTATGGCGGTGAAATTAACGACACTCTAGTTTTCAGTGTGTAATTTATCAATTTAAAGCGAATCGTATAATTTTGGCGGCCGTCTAAAGAAGCCCGCGTGGTTAAAATTCTTCCGCATTCGTGTTCATCCGGCTTGAAGGGGGAAGAAGCCACTGCATTTCTAAAGTTGCACCCAAGAACCGGACTATACAGTCTTGACCGGTTCTGATAAGTGTGGTGCAGCGGTTTACTATACCATACATGCCCTGCACGACTAAGCGGTTAGATTAGGAGATATGGAGAATGGGGGAAGTCGCGGCGGATGCGAGGGTGCTGTATACATACGAGGCGTCCAACGCATGCAGCCACGTGTGATGGGCGTATGTAGGCCATTTTTCTAGCATCCGACGCATGCCGCGAATGCATCGTCCTAAGCTGCGGCATCGCGGACCGCCCACAAATGTGCGCGGAGCCGTGGGTCCGCCGGCCACTCGGTCACGTTACCCTCGCCCATTAACGGGGCGTGCACCTTGCGTCGCGAATACCGTGCAGTAAGGCCTGAAATGGCGACAGCCAAAAAACAATACAATGTACAAAGTATATAAATTGTGAGGAGAAAAATATATATAGTTTTAATTTACGACGTATAGTGCAGGCCAGAGTATAGGGCCCCAGCAGGGGGGGGGGGGGGGGAAAGAAGGATGAAGATATAATTAAAAAAGGAAAGCAACATTGTTAGTATGAAACGAAATAAGGGTGACACTGCAAACGCTGTCATATAAACAAAGAACATACATGTATACAGAGCAGTAAATAGGGAAAAAAAGAAAAACAAGAAAAAGCGCGAATATCGCTGCATACTACTCATACGCTCCAGTAGTGTTAAAGTTTTTTTTTTTTTTTTGCAAGACCACCATGACGCTTCTGAAAAGCCACCGATTTTAGCCGAAGTTGTTAAACGGTGATGATATTGGTAATTTTTTCCTGAGTCTTTAGTTTTTGATTTGACAGAGCACGTTGGGAGGTTATTTTTTTTTATTTGAACAATATTTCAAATCAATATCTGTAGTGGCGAATGAAGCTGCAGTGCGCTGCTTCTTTTTAACTACGCCACTGTGAACCGGTGAGCAGCTGTAGTCCCCCTGTTTTGCAGTGAACCGTGAATCGTTCAGCTGAGCCGGTTCAATAAACTAAGTGGAACAAAAGGAGCGCTCGGAATGGCCGCATCGCATGCTATAGATATCGCGGCGCCACAAGCAGCACGATCCTGTATGTTTTAGTCTCATTTATTGAAGCTCGTTCCGAGCATTCCACAATTGTCACAATTTCCTTCTTTTCCAAGTCAGTTTTAGAACACTCTATCTCGAATTTTCAAAGCCCCCCCCCCCCCCCCTCAAAAGGTCGCTAAGACTCCTAAGAGATAGAATCGTCGCTAGCACGACTGAAAAGACGTTAAATACAGCGACTTTCTCACTAAGTAAACACCACCGATGTGCTCGCTGCTGAAGCGATGGGTGCCATACGGCGCATGCATAGTATGTCACAAAGGAACATTTGGGGTCGGCCGACAGTTTAACGTTAGTCAAATGACACTGACATCTTGAGAAATACACTACCCATCCGCACTCTTGCTTTCACACATGGCGGTTGCCACTACCTTGAAACACAGAAGTAAGGCAAAATGGCTTGGCTGCTAGATCATTTCATCGGGGATAAACATAGCTAGACTCGGGAAAGAACGATACGATGTCCCGTGCTATCACCATCCCGTGTGTAGTTGTTCTTGTTTTGAATGTATTGAAACGCAGATTGCGTTTTCTCTATTTAGAAACTGCTAAAAGTTCATCAGTGGGAAATCGCGATCGTTCATAACAATGCTAAATGTTTTCGGCAGTCAAAACAGCAACGTAAGTAGCACCCCTCATTAGATGACGCTGAATCGACTGAACATACCGAACCACATGTCAGTGTGATCAGGTTGGGACAACCTAACAGCGAAAATATTATGACCATAATCTAAGCCTTATAGGTTTCACGAGGTCGAAATCAGTTTGCGATGCAGCTATATGCCCAAGACCACAGCGACGATAAAAGTCGCGATCCACCATCGCTCTGAGCGCCACCTTAGCGGTCCACTTGATTCCAGCTCTTATGAGCAGCTTTCGTAAGACTGCACCGAATCAGCGGGTTAAGGAGTCGTATTACCCGACTGATTCTCGTACGCATGCGAGAGAGAAAGAGAGAGCGGAACTACAAAAGCCACCGCGATTCGCCCAGTGTCGGCGCCATCCCTTGTTGTCCGGCCGAGTTTTCGGCGCATAATTACCGGCGACTTCCATCGCACAATTACCGCGGCGCGAGCACGCGCGGGCAGCAGATGATGATGCCGGAACGCCGTCGAGGCGCGCGCGTCTGTTTGTAGCAGCGTTCACTCGCGCACTCTCCACGAGGGAGCGCCGCGATCAATGCGACGCCTTCGCACCGAGCACGGGAAACTTTCGGTTGGATCAGGGTCACCCACTTGCACACGTAACTACAGAACATCCACAGCGTCTAGACATACAAGATGCTTGCTTGCGTGGCGCAGACGAGCACGCATGCATGTTTCACGCGATGTACGGACCTCCGGGATGTAACCTGAAAGGATCATGAGGACAGTTTAAACGCAGAAGCCCAGGGACGGGCGCCGAAGCGCTGAGCTAAAGATGGCGCTTGTGTTACCACTGCTTTAAACGGCAGTTTGCAGGATGCGGCCGTTCGGTCACGATGTGTTTACGATGATGATTAGCCGGGCTCCCAATAGGCAGCTATCAAAAAAAAAAAAAGGGGGGGGGGAGGCTTGTTTAGGGCAAAGCGAGAGCGCTGCGCCGGACTTCCCACTCCACATCTTTTCTGATCCATGTGCTCAAGAATAACTGTATACATAATACCCGTATTGGTAACGCTAATTAACAGTGAACCATGTACGTACAATGTATATGAGGGTAATTTTTCAGGGTTGTGAAATGCAGAATAGCTACTAGCAAATGCATACGAACAGGCCCTTAAAACATGAAAATCCTTGAAATTAAGAGCAATGTTATCAGAGCACTTCCCACTTCTTGTATTATTATTATTTCCTTTTAATAACACTTCAGCCGAACAATACCTCATGAAGTGGGTGAAATTGCCTCATCATGCCGCGGATCTATGTGAACGCGGCAAACTCAAAATTTCGGAAACAGTTATAGTATACACCAACAGACGGATCTATATCGAAATTTTGCTTTATCCATAAAATTTAGCCGGATACTTACACTAGCGGCTCGTGCCCCCGTTGTGGCGAAGTATCTAACTTAGAGCATATGCTCTGGCGATGCCCATCGTTACTGGGCAGTGAGCAAGCCAACCCGACCAAGTGGTCCTCCATCATCAAAAGCCCCAACAAAGGAAATAGCTTTGGGCCGTTCAGAGAGAGCCCACGATGCAGCGCTCAGGCTCGTCCCAAGCGGGAGAATCCCGCTGCGCTCTAGTCGCGTCTCCCAGTACTCTTCATAAAGTTTCACCATCTATCTATCCATCCATCCATAGTACAATCGTGCTCGGATGCGTCACACGTTGAGATGATTGTAGTATAGTTTGGTACATTGGGGTGACTGATTATTACAGATATGAAGCAAAAGTGGTATGCTTCACTGCACGACTAACGCGACGGCGATTTGTATACTTCACTGCACTACACACGCCTACATTGCGGTGAAGAAGCAAGTTTGTCATTCAAAAAAGAAGATAGGGCCCTTGCTTTATACTTTTCATACACACACCCCAGCTTATTTACCCTCGACAGCATATACTTAGCCTTGATTACCCTGGACGGCACTGTTTTTTATTATGGCAAAGCAAGGATGATAACTTAAATAAGACAGAAGTTGAGAAAATGACAGAGGCTTGAACAGATGAGAAATCACTGATTGGTGTTGAAAAACGGCAAGTCACTGACTTGACGGAAACGACTCCGTGTGTCGAGTCATAGGCTTCGGCGACGTTCCCTGTTCAACGATTTTTTTTTCAACACACGGTTATTATAAAAAGTCAAGGCGGGCGGTAATTTTCCCTCACACTGGCAAGTACTGTGACAGCACGAACCGTTTTATTCAGCAAAAAAAAAAAAAAAACATAGCTACGCTTCCGCATATGCTGTGGGAGTGCCCGGCACAGTATACAGACACACTAACACCACGACCCTTCCGTCGAAGCTCCATAAGGCTCTGCGAAACCCCGCTCATGACGACCAAACCTTAGCGAACCAGCACACCCGTGAGGCGGCGTTAAGCCCTTAACGTCCCATCATGGAAGGCCTAGGCCCGGCCACCTAAACTTGCCGGTTTCTTGTAATAAAGTTTATTCCTCCTTCTATTTCCTGTTTAAAGCATAAACAAGTACAGAAAGAGAGGCCAACGAGGCGGTCATCACAGCGGAGAGGGCGGTGTACCCTGCGTCAGTTCACTTTATCATCACTATAAAGAAATCAATTATATTTCTTAGATGGATACATTAGGAACATTCCGACATTTTATTGCGCACGCGGCGCTGCCACAATTTCGCCACCTATTGTAAGATTATTGGTGTTATTGCTCCTTGTCATCCTTTGGAAATGTTCTGCATTCAAGAAATAGACACAGTTGGAGGTCTATACGATTCGTGTATGTGTTGATTATTGCTAACAGGTTGTCTTCGTGAAGTTTAAGCCCAGCGTTATACAGACGTTGGTTAAAATCTGTTCTAAGAAAAAGCTTCACTCTCTTCATCTCGCACTTTGAAGTCATCTAAAGGACTATACAGAGCGGCCTTGCTCGAAGCAATATGCATGGCATGATAAAAAAAAAAACACCCTCAAATTCTCTCTCTCACACACACAGCTTGTGCGCTTGATGCAAGATTTCGTGTACATCATACATGTCGTTTGCTTAATACGGGGGTCCCGCCACCTGTACTAAGCGAACCACATACCACCAGGGATCGGTGGTGTTATGAGGCATTCAACTTGATGTCAGAAGACCTCTCCCTTTGTCACTTCGCATCTGAAGGCCGACATGGCAACTTTAACCTCAAACGTAGTTAGACGGGAACAATAAAAATGGACCGTCTCCCCGAAGGGGACCCTTATGGGACGCAAAGCAGCAGCGGTGCTAACGGCGTTGACCCAGTCCCAGCAAAAATCGAACCCTATATATATATATATATATATATATATATATATATATATATATATATATATATATATATATATATATATATATAGCCTTCCGCGTGGCAGTCAAGTACTCTACCACAGAGCCACGCCATGTCTATGAACTGCCTTTCAAATAGACTCTAATGTATGTGAAACGCCATTTGTGGTTGCAGTGCTGGCTTTCCAATTTAATAAGTATCACTTACGCAATTTTACGATACAGCCATCACGTTGGGTTAACGTTAATTGTAATTAGGCGCCATCCACTTAAGATTATTAATGCAACAGTGTCCAGGCCTACAATCCTCGCAAGCAGTTAGATTTACTTGTGCATCCGCAGCAGCCATACGAAAAAAGGTGAAGCGAGAAAGAACTGTGTTGCTAGCAGGAGGAGGGGCCAGCAGCTGCTGCGGGTGAGGGAAAGAGTAACGTAAACGCGCAGCTGCGACTTGAACAACTTGGCATCGCTCCAACGCCTGCGGTGAAGGGGTTCGTACGGACTTACGGGACAGCGTTAAACAGGCTATAGGCAAAGAGCTGCTTCGCGTCTAAAATAGCTTCTAGCTGGCACTCTACCTCATCTACCAACCAAACCAGGAAACGTCGCACGATTATATACTGTATACTGGCTATAAGAAAATAAAAATAATTGGTATAGTTATTGATAGCTTTCTAAATATCCATTGATTATAGTTAAGAATTATTGCCCACTGGCTTATTCTATTTCCTGTCTGCGAAGCACCCCTCCCCCCTCCCTTCCTCGCTGCTTGGTAATGACACACGCAAAAAAAATTTGAGAAAACAGTTGACTATAGAAAGAACAAATTACGGTCAAAAAGTGGTCTCAGTTGTAAGCCTCCTATAAATATCTATAGCATGCGCTACCGAAACCGAACACTGCCCGCGGGCATCACCAACAGTGCATATACTCACAAGAAGGCAAAAGGCACAGCATCATCTCAGTTGCGTCATGTGCAGAAGAAAAAGGCAGCTGCTTGGAAAATCCCAAATAAAAGATGTCTCTGCTCATTTATACGACAAGAGAGTGCAATTTAAACGTTGGTCGATAAAAGACGAACGTCTATAACTTGTGCAAGACCTTAACATCAATAGATGTAAGTCTTCGGAAGAAAAAATACAACAAAAAACAAAAGCTTAAGCGGCTGAAACGAGTGGAACATGCACAGAAGGGACCACCCGGGCAGCTCTTGTTCCTAACAGCCGAAGGCTCAATTGTGCAACGCACGGTCCCTGGTGGCAGACGTTGCGGTAGTTTGCCGTCGAGCTCACTCGCGCGAATCTATGGGCCATGCGTGGAGTGTGTGCAACAAGCAGTTAAGAAAATAACAAAGCAAAAGGAGTCTGACTCCGGACCATCAATGCGGCGCAATGGTAATTTCCTCTTCACTAAGAGGCTCTAAAGCTCTTCTCGGATACAAATTAGTCGCAACAAGGAAAAGAGTTGGAACATATGAAACAGAAGCAGGGAAAACAACAGAAGACTGCAGCTTTCGCGAGTCGTTCACCAATGTTGATTGTACCTTAGAAGTGTGGCAGCTTGGGCTCGTTGGTATGGCATGACGATAGTTGTAGTGCGAGAACAAAACGACGACACCTTCTTGTCCTTCTTGTCTCTGTGTCGTCGTTTTGTTCTCGCGCTATAACTATCGTTAATTGTACGTTGGAAATCCCCTATATAGTCCACTATAGAACACCTGGCTAGGTGCACGAATATATCGATGCCCTTAAGCTCGTACTCATGCCATAAATCTCTGATACATGTACATATATAATCAAGTTCCAAACACCATATGAGTCCGCCATTAAATGAAGAAAATGACCCACTCACGTATAGGGACATTATGCGCACGTGTACACATAACTATATCGTCGCGAACGGGTATTCGAGCAACACACGAGCCATTACCGCACGTAATTGCACGAATACCAGGACGACTATCTCATAATTTCATACTCGTGACGTAGACCCTGAGAGTGCAGTGAAGTGGCGGCGAAGAAAAACAGGCCGTTTCAGACATTACGACCATAAAAGGTGTCGTAATCTCTCGCGTATTAAAGACACAAGTCGACCATGCAAGTTAATTCTGCGCTGTTATTAAACACATTAAATTAGCAATTTTTAAAGCCCCCACCTCCCCTTCTCTCGACGCAAAAAAAATAAATAAGAATGCCTTTTAACGCGGTTTCAATCGCATGCATCACTCTCTTGTCTTCCCGAATCCTAGCTCATTCATTGATTTCACCGGTAGCTTTCTTCGATTCCCGCGATGTATTGTCGCGGAACCACACTTAAAAAATAAAATTCGCACTACGACTCTAGTCCCGAATTTCTTGTTTTACTTCGCGGGTTACAGGCGAGAATGTACGGTATATTTAGATATTTAGCGAAATAACCCATAATTCATATGGACGTATGCGTGCGTGCGTGTGTCTGTGTTCACTTTCATTATTTACGCACCACTGCACCTTCCCAAGTACATGTATAGGGTAGCAAAACTGTGATTATGTGTCCGCCTCGGTTCAACAGTGACTAAGGTGTTCGGCTGCTGACTCGAAGGTCGAAAGTTCGATCCCAGGCGCGGCGGTCGCATTTTTTCTGGAGGTGGAACGGTAGAGGCCCGTGCACCGTATACGTGCGATGTCAGCGCACGTTAAAGAACACCGAATGGTCAAAATTTCCGCAGCCGCCTACTACGGCGTCAGTCATTATATCGTGGTTTTGAGACGTCAAACCTCAGATATGAAATCAATCAACAATGATCTTGTCGGTCAACCTCCTCCTTTTCAACTATCTTCCTCCCCCTGTCCATTCCTTCCACTCGAAAGTTCACTAACACGGCGAAAATGAGAAAACGTAAGTATATGCACCCAATTATATTTAGATTGGTGGGCCTTGCAATCCGTATTTGGATGATTAGCGAATGTTTTCTCGGTTTCGTATGACGTAACGTGAAACTGTCAAGGTCACCAAACGTTCTCCGGCGTGCGAGTTCGCCGTAGTACTCTTTGTTTACGTGATGCGCGTACAAAACAGCAACGTTGTCAGCCCGATACGCATAGAAAACGGCAACGTTATCAAACCAACACGCGTACAAGACAGCAACGTTATCAGCCCGATACGCGCACAAAGTAGCAATGTTATCCATCCGATACGCCTACAAATGAAGCAAGAGAGAGAGAGATGGAGAGATAAACAGAAAAGAAAGACACGTAGGTTAACCAAGCTTGGCTCGGTTGGCTGCCCTACACTTGGGGTGAGGGAAAGGGCAACGTTGTCAATAAGCCCAAGGTGGCGGCAATTGAACGCGTCCGCAAAGCAGTCCAACTAAAATATGTAGTGTTTTACGCCCAAAAACTACAGCATGATTATGAGAGACGCCACAGTGGAAGGCTCCGAAAATTTCGACTATCTGGTGTTCCTTAACGTGCACTGAAATCACACAGTATACACGGGCCTTCACCATTTCGACACCACCTAAATGCAACCGCCATGGTCGGGATCAAACCTGTCACCTTAGGGCCAGAAGGTGAGCACCGCAGCCACTGTTCCACCGAGGCGGACCCTCGAAACAATCTACATGCATTCTTCCTCGAGCGGCAGCCACTAGTGACTCGCACGCGTGAATTAAGACGCCACTTACTGCCCCAAATATTTACTACGCCGTAGGCCGCCGCCACGTGGAAGCTGTCTCATTGCCACACTACACGGAAGCCTCGAGGCTTACAGGCGTACCCATTTATAAAGCGAACAGCCTCTAAAAACAAAAAAAAAGGAAGGAAAACGGGCCGATCCCCATTTGCATTTCCTCCCTTATACATCTCACTCAGTCTAATCTGATGCGATAACCTAAAACTGGCCGACCCACTGTGTGCCTCTCGCACTATACGGGTGTTATGCAGGTGCTATACAGGGACTATACAGGGGCTATACGGGGGTTATCGCTATGCGTGTGGGGAAAAGCATGCAAAGGAATGCGTTTCTCACTGTCACAAAAGATACGCAGATTTCGTCTATAGACGCCCAATATCCCGCCAATCGGGGTATCGTGCAAAGTAAGGTCATAAAGCCACATTGATTGCAAGCCACATTGATTAATAAAATTGAAAAAGTTCAAAACCCGGCGGCCAGGTTCGTCTTGGGACGGTACAAGAGAGGGGGGAGCTGCACTCAGATGAAAAATGAG
The DNA here is from genome assembly GCA_013436015.1 of Rhipicephalus annulatus. Lineage (NCBI taxonomy): Eukaryota > Metazoa > Arthropoda > Arachnida > Ixodida > Ixodidae > Rhipicephalus > Rhipicephalus annulatus. The sequence goes on along the minus strand of WOVY01002292.1, from coordinate 349,905 downwards.
CTGGGGTGGGAACTGCTTTCCTTACGTCGGCAAGAGCTGCGACTGAAGATTTTTTTTTCAGATATATAATGATAAAACAGGAATTAGTAAAGAAAAATAGTTTAAGAAACCTCATTACCGTTCATCTAGAACTGACCATGTTTTTAAACTAAGAGAATTACGCACCCGGACGAACCTCTCCGCGAATTCATTTTTTCGTTAGAATCGTCAAAGAGTGGAATGGATTGTCTGCCATGCACGTGTGCTGTAAGAACGAAGAATTGCTTATGTCGTTTCTGTAACTTCCTGCTGTAACACATTTGGGCAATGCGGGGTAACCTTTGAATAAAGAATAAATAAAGAATAAATAAAGAATAATGATAGTTATGACCGACCAATATTACGATACACGCTGCTGTGGCAGGTTTCGGACAACCTGGGGTGTTTTAACCTAAGTAACACACGCGCGAATTTCTATAGAAGCAGTGTGCATTTAGCACATCGCTTCAACAGAAATGCTGCTGTCACCGCCCGGATCGCACCCGCCACCTTCGAGTCAGCAGCCGAGCCCCGTAACCGCGTTACCACAGCGATAGCCATACGAGACAAGAGAGAAACAAAAAAAGTCCGCTTCGCTCATGCCCGTTTATTATTTTTTTCTCGCATGTTTCTATCGGGACGCCTTACTTGTTTCTATCGATAAGAGTTCAACGACAGCCCAAGAGGATCGCGTCAGATATTTATATCTCGAAGAAGAAGAATTGAAAAAGGAGCAAGAAAGCACGCGCACGCGACAAGATTTGCATACTGCAGTAATATTACATAGAATTGAACAGACAATAAATGCATTTATTGGCATTAGTATCTGTTAGATTTCATTAATATTGTGTCAAAACACTGAAAAACGAGCCCTTAGTATCCACTTGTTTCCCTTATATATATGCGCAACAGAGGAAAGAGGCGAGCACAACACGCATGAATCAAAAAAAGAAGAGAAGTCGGAGGATGAACCCAGAGCGCGAAGCAAAAACAACGTACGAACACTGCGGACCAGCGCCTGGCAATGACCCTTTCAACCCCCTGTCACGGTCAGCGCGGACTTCAGCCACCTTTAAAGAAAAACAAAAAAGAAAGTTAAAAGGTGAGTGAACTCACGACTCGCGTCGTTCCGTCCAAGGAAACATGAAGACCGCTACGTTGCACGCGTCATAACCCTCCATCCCCCTGTCTCGTTTCTTCGTTCTGTTCTGTCAGGAGCCCCGAATCCCGTTATGAGAAAGGCGGACGCTTTTCGATGGTTCAGTGGTGGCGGGAGGGGGAGGGGGGATCGCGCGATATCCAGGTTATCGAAGGCTGCGTTCCTTGGGGGATTCGAGGACAGGGACAGCGAGGTGATGCGTGTGTGTATTAGAGACAGAGAGAGAGGGGGGAGAGAGAGAAAGACAGTGGGCTTGCTTGTGCAAGAGGAAATGGTATTTGTTCGGAACGTGTGTACGTGTGCGAGAGAAAGAGTGTGCGTACATGCGTGTGCGTATGCGAGCCATACTGTTTGCATGTGTAAATGTGAGTGAGAGAGAGTGAGTTCACGTGCAAGATAGAATAAGCATGCACGCGCGTGCGTGTGTGTGATAGACAGAAGGGGAGAGAGAGAGAGAGAGAGAGAACGCTTTAGCAAGAGCGACCAGTCAGTCAGTCGAGCGCCAAGAAAGCAGCGACATCGCAGACAGGAGGGTAAACGGCGGAGGGAGGAATATCGAAAAGCACGTATAGCCGGGCGCAGCAACTCGCCCACGCATTGCACGGCCCAACGCGCAGGGTGCGTGCGCGCAGAGAAGCAAGCAGTCCAGTGATGCGAAACGCGGGGGCAACCCCGGCACCGGCGAGCCTCCTTCCCGAACGCAAGAAAGGCTGACAGGATCGGGGCAGGCAGGCAACTCGACAGGAGAGATCCACAATCCGGCGCGCGCAAGGCTCGAGTGAGCAGCTCCGATAAGAGGACGTCGCCATCGCCGAATCGCCCGTACGGCTGCGTCTGTGCATTATGCTGCCTATGCAATACGTGAAAGACAGGGCATTGCAGGAAGGGCGAGGCATCTCTGATGCATGCCGACGATTATCAAAAGTGGCGTAACTCCCGCCAAGTTTCAACTCCTTACGCTACGTACATTCGAGCTCAATATGACTTTCGACATGAAGTATGCCCTTAAAGTCGCCCCAATCTTCAACAATGACACAGACAAGCATTCACTTGGTTCAAAAACCACGACTAGCCGAGATAGTTTGATTGATTGATTTGTGGGGTTTAACATTCCCAGAACCACCATATGATTATGAGAGACGCCGTAGTGGAGGGCTCCGGAAAGTTTGACCACCTGGGGTTCTTTAACGTGCACCCAAATCTGAGTACACGGGCCTACAACATTTCCACCTCCATCGGAAATGCAGCCGCCACAGCCGGGATTCGAGTCGAGATAGTTTACTTCACCAACCTTTCTTTCTCGTGTAGGTGGAGATTTGCAGTGTTGACCCCACTTAGAGGATAGACAGCGTGTTTCAACTCATACTGAGCGCGACTGTAACGCACTGGCCATCTTCTCCATTCATATCGTATGTACAGGCGGTATTACGATATAATCTTGGTCAATAAATAACAGTCGTTCGCGGTGTCTTACGTGCCGAAACCACGGTATGATTACCAAGCGCGTCGTACTGGAGAGCTCCGTGAATTTCGACCATCTGGTGCTTTCTGACGTGCACTGGTATCGCGCGCTACGGGTATCTAGCCCTTCGCTTACATCGATATGCGACGGAGCCGTAGCCGAGATAAAATCAGTGGCCTTCGAAATTGATTGATTGATATGTGGGGTTTAACGTCCCAAAATGACCATATGATTATGAGAAACGCCGTAGTGGAGGGCTCCGGAAATTTCGACCCCCCTGGTGTTCTTTAACGTGCGCCCGAATATGAGCACACGGGCCCACAACATTTGCGCCTCCATCGAAAATGCAGCCGCCGCAGCCGGGATTCGATCCCGCAACCTGCGGGTCAGCAGCCGAGTACCTTAGCCATTATATAGACCACCGCGGCAGGGTAGTGGCTTTCAAAAAATCGATTTATCAATCCCACTCATTCTCTGGTCAATTTCTACACATGCAACAGAATATTGTCGCTACTACTTATCTTACCAATAAAGAAAAAATATCAAACGAAAGTTTGCCTCTCTCTTTAGAAGCCGGAATTTATGACGAACGCGATTGGCTGAAACGTTCGCTGCACAAGGTGGTCCTCTCAAGAAACTGCGTTTAAATGATTCAGCTGTCGCCTCTCGATAATCAGATCACGTGATTTTTTCGACTCATGGGCGTCGCCATCTTGGACTGATAAGCGTTTCTTTTGTAGATTTCCTATGTCACAATATGAAATGATCGCCGTCGTGAAACGTTGAACGTGCCGGCAAAGTGATTTCGTGCATATAAGTACAGCGTAGCACTGCTCGCTTATTTGATACGAGTACTGAACTGCAACGTTATCATTCCAAGATGTCGGCGCTTGGGCGAGTTTGAAAAATGGCGTTATGGCGAAGAATCCAAGGGGGCGGCTGCCCCCACCCCCCCTCCTCCCGCCATTCTTGCGCCACCTTTGCAGCCAAGGTTGAGTAACGAACTTCGAAATTCAAACGCGCACAAAGAGCCAATATGGAAATAAATATTCAGGCGATATCGACGGCACAAAGTCGACACCGTCAAGTAAGGCTAACGTCCGTCAGCTGCACGACAGTGCGGCAGCTAGCCACCATATAGACAGGTAAAGTGGTCAAGCCACAAAACAAGAGAGAGACAGGGGTGAAATGCGAAGACGAAATGGAGGAGCTAGAAGCGTTGCGAACGTTTAAATGAGCGGCGAATGCACGAGGCAGAAGTAGGAAAAAGTCATGTACGCGAGAAGAACGTGACCGCCAGACACGTCGCCTCGGGGTCTCCCACCTCCGAGTGGCGCAGACGTCGCCTGAAGCGCGCATTTATGCTTTAAACGCGCAGCCGACTCCCGAGTCGTCGACTGCATGGTGTACAAGCGTGTATTTCTTTCTACTTCATCTTCTTCGTACGGCAGGCATTCAAGTTACTCGCGCTTCTGGGCGATGAAGAAGGATAGGCGAACGACCGCTTGCCGTGAGCTGACTAAGGTGTCGGTCGCACAGTATACGTGAATGGAAGACGGGGATATACTCGAGACGTACCGCACACGCAGAAGGGTGAAAAAAATTAACATACATACTGCAAAAAGAACTATACTTGCAACGCGGTTCAATTCTCGCATCCCACCGGCGCCGCATATCGATGGGTGGTCAAATGCAAGAACAGCCGGGTACCCAGACTCCTCGTTAACGTACCGCAAGTGGTCAAACGTGACGCGGAGACCCCGCCACGTATACGGCGTGCCTCCCAACGATGTCGCGCATGGTTCTGGTGCGTAAGTGCCACCGCATTCATTAGCACGCAGCCCGCCACACCGTAATAAATGAGGGCGGCGTAGATTTGACTGCACGTAACTGCGACGAAAGCGCGCATTATGAACGCGTGCGGCTCAAATGAAACTGTGCAGTTTGCGTACGAAGGGAATACCCGATTACTGCAAGGCTGATATTTGTTAACACCCCCCCCCCCCGAGAAATCGATTGACGATTTGTATTCCCGTGACCGTTCGATTGCGTTTGCTTATTTTTTCCTGTGAGAGTCAATCACCATGACTCTCCCCCTTTCTTTTCTTTTTTTTTGTAGAAATTCATTTTTTAATGTTCTCGTGTCTACACCCGTGGCAATTCGAGCTTTAACAATCACACACCCGTCTCTTCTCTACCGATATTAGAAACGTCATGTTAACATTGTATTCCCATTATTGGGGTCATATATTCTGTGTGTTTAAACAGTCAAACTACCATAATCGTCACGTAGATTCGAACTGCGGATTAATTGTCAACCCACTTGTGCTTGAATCTGAGCACACGAATCTTCATCATTTTTTTCATTCCTTTTTTTCCCTCTTTCTTCCCTCCTATCTTCCTTTCCTCTGCTTCTTCCCTCCTCCCGAAAGAGTGAGCAGGCGTTGTGCCCCTCCAGGTGGCAGTTGCCAGCTTGCTCTCTCCCTCTTTGTGTCCTTGTGTATGCAAATCAAATAAATAAATAAACTCCTTTTTCGCATTATATCTATTAGAAATGCGACATCACATACCGGAGTCGAGGCCGCGCCCTCGACGATATGGTGGCCTGCCAGAGGACCCAATCACTGCCAACAGTTTGTATCTATGAACTGTATAAGTGCAATCAATGCACTACCAAAATGCAAAACAACGCGGGCTGTGTTATTAACTTCAAAGCACCCGATTATCGGTTAAGTAAAAAAAAATACGCAGCGTACTTATGCAATTTCGGCTTGCAAAGCGGGACCGCACTTTCAACGAATTCACGCTTCTTCCAAATGCACTTCTGCTTCAAACGGTTATTCAATAAAATAAATAAAAGAAAAACAAGAAGGAAATCGTACGGCAAAGAAACCAGAATCATCTAGCAAACGCATTAGACTTCTCGATAAGAGGGAAACGTGAAATGGTTATACCTTAACAGACGCGACAAGTGTCAAACCTGTTGGCGGCACGCACAACCAAAAGAAAAATGAGCCGTCCTTTTCGATAACACGAAGAGGCGATAATTTGGGCCAAGATGATACATTTCACGCGGGGCGCACTTATTCCGGTTACACATAGTCCGTCTACATGAGGCGAGGAAAAAAAAGAATGTCGACGAGCGTTTCAGAAGTAAAATAAGTTAGAAGTAGCGTACTCCGTAAGTGGGTGCATCACGCGGAATGCGTTCTGGAAGAGAAAACGGAATCAGCAGCAGGCGCCCCAGTGACCTCCGTCTTCAGCACGCGGCGGCGCAATGCTGGCGCACAGATCTTTTCGAGGCGTCGAATACGCGCACGAATGCGGCACGCTGCGGCCGGCTGAGCACTCGCATCCGCAATAAAGAGGAAGAAGAAGAAGAAGAAGTAAAAGAAAAAGACACGCCCGTAAAGAAAGGCTATATAGCAGACTCAGATGGAAGTACGAAGAAAACTGAGCACACAAGCCGCATGAGAAGAATTAAGCCACCTGAAAAAAAAAAGGACACCGGGCTTCTTTCGCGAGAAAGAGGAGTAAGAAGATGAAGGAGCGGAAGCGGAGATACAGCACGCGGGAGTCGAGACGAGGCCATGGGAGGTTCTGTTTCTTCATCTTTTTCTTTTTTTTATTGAGTCGCTTCCGGGCCAGCCCTGGTGTAGATATATCTCTAACTGCATGTAGGGCGAACGGGTCCTTGCGAAGACGGCGATAAGGTTGATACAGGTATACTTGACTGCGTAGTTATCGGCGTCGCCGCGCGCACGAAGCGACCCGAGTGGATTTGAACATGCAGTTAGAGTGAAGAGTGCGAGAAAAAAACAACAATAAAACTATAGGAAAAATAAAGGGAGGGGGGAGAATAGATAATGATAGGTTTGAAAAGCCGCATACGATTAGGTTACGAGAGCTCATAGAGGTAGACCGGGAACAATAAACACGGCAATCTTCACTTTCCCAAGACAACTGAATGCATGCATAAAATGTTCTCGTAACACGTTTCTACTGTCACCATGAATTGAAACGCGCGCTCACGAACGTACAACACACACACACACACACACACACACACACACACACACACACACACACACACACACACACACACACACGCACACTATTTCTCTCTTAGAACACGCGTCAAATGTTATAACAGCAACACGCCGCAGAACACGCCTCAAATGTTATAACAGCAACACGCCGCAAGAAATATGGCTCCCCATCAAGAGCAGGCGTATGCATAGCAATGTTCTATATTCGGAACGTATAAAGCTACAAATATTATGCAGCCTGTGTTTGCTGCAACGATGCCTGCGCAAGTCCAGCTTTTGCCGACGTGGTTCATGCGTTACGACAGCTGCTGTCGATCATTTGCTTTACATCTTTTGGTCGAGGAGGTGCTGGTTATCGATCCCAGAGTCTCTAGCTTCAAATAAGCCACCGCTGTAGTTTCGTCTCCTTATCGTATAAACAATCGGGGCCTTGGTTTCGGAACAGGTGGACTATAGGTAATTGCTCCATCATAACATTGCGGAGAAAATTAAATACAGCCTACAGAAAACACGGGGACACCACGAAACAGACAATACCTACACCCAAACACACACACACACAACCGCTGCAAAAGACGACAACTTGTACGTACGAATACGCTTCAAACACTCAATGCTCTTCAAAGGCGCAGGCAACCAGGAAAACCGAGGAATCGCTCGGCGCGATTTGGCGCGCGCGTTTCACCAGAGACGTTAAAACGGAGTCGCGAGAAAGGTACGTATACATACGCAATCGTATACGGAGAGGAGACATGGCGTTCTCCAATTATCTCCAGAAACAAGAGGACATTCACTGTGCACAAAGCGTGCCGCGTATAGTCAGAGTCGTCACTAATAGATAGAACGAGTTTATTGCTGGCGCTAACACGTGCCTCGAACCATTCCGCGAAACAATGGTTTACCTCCACCGAGGTAAACATCTCTCCACTGTTCGAGCATATATAATCAACGCGACCGTTGTTCAGAAGAGAGTGAGGGAAGAAAAGAGGAATGGAGGGAAAGAGAAAAGCTGTAACGAAGGAAAAGCTTCGGAAGGGAGGAGGCGCACCGCCAAGACAATTGAAAGTCCGAAATAATATGCACGCGGGCAGGCGGCACTGTTTTCTCGCGCCGAAACCCTAAACCGAAACATAACGACAGCAGAGAATAAATGAAAAAAAAAGACAAGTGCTCGGGCGGTGGGCACACATGAATGAGGCCACGCATGGGGCTGTCTATGCGGACACAACACGGCTACCCCCCCCCCCCCCCTCCTTGCCCAACGGTTACACAGCGTCAGTATACCGCAGCTTCGCACGCGGTCCGAAGAAACCCGCGGTGTTTTCTTCCACGCAAACTCGTCAAACGCGCGCGCGCTCGCGAGGCGGACCAAAACTTGCCCGCGGCGCCACGGTGCACTTAACGAACGAGAAACGGCTGTCGATTTTTATCGCACCTCGTTGTTCAGGGGAAGCCAAGCATTGTTTCGCGAAGGAGTAAATGCGAGAAAGAGAAGGAAAGAGTTGTGCTAGCACTCCGCAGTGGAGTGCTAGCACAACGTGAGCTGTATATACCGCGGTGCACGAAAGACGGAAAGTAGGGCTACTAGTCTAGTCAGCGAGGCACGTGTACTATAGACACTTGCGCGCACACTATACACGGTGCGCCCTTTCAGCGCTGACAAGCGCGCCCACAATTTTTCACACGCGTCCCGTACGACGAGCATCGCGTGGCGCGGTCAAGTGGTCATGGTGCGGCGTGTCGAGTACGAAGGTCTCTGCAGCCTTTTTTGAAACTGCACGCGTCTCCAATTGAATTCAACTGCTTCTGTCACTCGTCCTACAGGTCAGCTAGGGTTATCGAAAAGACAAAAGAGAAAATAGGCAGCGCCAAAAGGGGGAACAAATAAGGAGCCCCCCTCCCCCCCCCCCCCGATGTTCCACCTGTTGTCATGCCTTAGAGTTCAAACCGAATTTCATTGCTTCTGCAAATGCAACCAGCGTCAGAGCATCCGAGAGCATTCGAAGCTCCTCGCCACACCCGAATGCGAGCTCCTTAAGCTGTCAGCCCCAGTGCCGAACATGTAACGCCTCAGTTCATGCCGTACATAAATGTTGCCTTAACTCACTGTCGCCTTGTCCGCTCCGTTTATGGGCTCTGCGCAGAAGCGGCCGGGAGCCTTGAGACATGCGATTACCAACAGTGGTGACAGCGGCGGGATATCGAACACTGCACCCGCATACACCCCACGAATACACACGTGTGATCGGATATATGCAAACCCAACGAATAAGTTCTCCGCTTCCCGACCTGCTCCCTCAAGCATCCTGTCGCTTGCATATGACAACACACATGAAGGCAAATGTTTGAAAAGCCCGCATTTTATAGGATGTAGGTCTGCGGCATCCACTATATTAAGGCGAAATGTGTTTTGAAGATGGTCAAACACGTTGCATAGCGACTGCAAGTGGCAATGTAAGTGACGCCACTGACGGAACTCGCCCTTAGCGTGGCAGGTGTATTGCGCACACTGTCGAGTAAACGGAAATTGGGGAAATCACAGCTGCGTGAAAATTTTAACAACGTAACAGATACACAATGAGTTAGAACGAGTTCAGTCAGATTAATCAGCTTTGATGACGTCGACAAGGTTACAGTCGGCGATCACTGATCACGCGTTGCAGCTATATTTAGACGTAACCGCTGGACACCGTACACATGCAGTAATATTTACGTTTTCTTTTCGATGTTCTATTGAAAGAGCTTACGTCGAAGATCGGAGAGCTGCTGCTTCAGTAACTGAGAGTCACTAACTAACTTTCACTCAATTAGGCTATTATTAATTAATTATTTCATCCCATCAATGACCAAATTTATCATTTCACTGATTGCCTGGCTTGTAGGGTCTATAAATGAACGCCCCAGGAGAATTCAAGCAGTACAGTAGGCCTGTTAGGATACCATTTGACGGCAAGAATAGAGCCTACAGGTCTTAAACGCACACAAACCATGGCCTTGTCTACGTAACTTGCGCACGCACGCATCCTTGCGTGCTGAAAATAAATGAAACCAATCATAAGCGGCATAACCACACATACCCGATTCAGAAAAGTAAACACTAGCACCTAAACAACAACAGCTGTGTTCAGAAGCAAACAAAAGTTTATTTAGGGCAACAAATGCACACCCCGCGCGCTTCGGGCCACAGCGACATAACGTCCACATCGGGAAACCATTACCAAGTTTTGAGGCGAGCATGCATGCAGTGCAAACTGCTTTTCTCCATCCTTCCTCGTGGAGATGACATGGTGAACACGATCAACGATCGATACACCGAACAACAACAAAAAAAGCTACCCACCTCAAACTTCATAAATGATGCAAGGTATATCTATAACGGGTATTGAGAGCCATCCCGAACGCGTCTTCCTCGAAGGAACAGTGCACGCGCTAGCCCAAAACGCCCTCGACGCGCGCTCCTATTTCGGGAAGAAAACGGCGTTGCGCTCAAGTATCGCCTTGACGGTGCTGACTTGGTATTAGGAAAACGAGAAATAAAGACACACAACGACACTTCGGGTTGCGTGTGGGACATGAAGAGATGTCCAAGCGCAAGTGCGTCACAGCTAGATAGGAAAAGTACAGGGGCGTATACACGTCTATACACTGAAGACGTGAACCGAGCCTGCAGTTATGTATAGGAAAGCACAGCTTGTCACTCCACACGCTCCATAGCGAGTTCCGTTAACGCGTCAGCACGCTTTGAAATTTACCTCCCGACAACGTATCGACGCGCGTGCGCGCTATATTTGGAGTCGCATGCCGCGGTGATACGCCGAATATAATCGAACCCGTCCACGCCTATACTGACGCTACGCTTTCCAAAATCGTCCATACAGCAAGCGACAACCCACGAGAAAGCAGCGGCCAGTACACACTGCTTGAAGCGAGGATCGAATAACAGGAAGAAGGAAATGAAGCTGATAAAGTACCGTAACTATCTTGTGCAAGGTTGACACCGTGAACAACGATCGGTAGTCTCAAAAAAGGAATAGAAGCAACCGACGAAAGGACAGCGCTGTTGGACTCAATAAAATCGCCGTTTAGATCACGTTTGTTATTTTCGTGAAATCGCCGGCCAATCACGTTCGTTTATTTTTATGACATCACGGAATAAGTGGCCTTCTCTCAGTATTAAGGGGTCTTCGAAACTTTGTTGTGAAATATGCAAGAGCCAAGGACCATTGCATTGAAAATGTTTTACGGGGCAGCTAGGCCCATGCGCCTAATGGATCGGATTGCGACTAAGCATACTGAAGTGTGGCGAAGTGAACCCCATTTACGAATCATGCTGATCTGCGATATATGTGTCTTTATGGATGTACGGTTATCACAAGTACAATGCCGCACCAATTCAAAAATAATGATACAGATAAATGGTTCTTGCAACTGCGAAATTCTAAAGTATGTATACAGGTATAGTTTCTTATAACGAACTTTAAAAGGGTTTGAGTTCTAAGACTGTTGATAAGGCTTTATCAGTGCGAAACGGCGCGAAAAGAACGAGTACAAAAAAAGAAACAGACAGGACCAAGCCCTGGCAATAGAACGGCGTTTATGCGCTTATAATGGAACGCTCATAATTATAATACAATTAGTACTTATAATAGAACTGTGCTTATGGCATTGCGATTCGCTGCAAAGCTTTTCATTTCCTATTTATTATCACAGAGAGAATCGCCTTGGCGTTCCGGTTGGGCATCGGTTTACCTCGCGATTACTTGTCATTGAACAAGGCGCAACTAGCAGTTTATTATGTGAACGCGATCACATCACAGAAGCGACACTAAACAAGCTGTGTTCATCGCCATATGCATAGACGAAACAGAGCTAATCACGTCTAAATGCACGTTCGCTTGGAGCATTGTGTTTATACGCCGGCGACACGTATTCACGTAACTGCCGAGAAAGGCTACACGTATATGAAACACAGCCCGCAGCGCAGAGGCAATCAGACCAAATAAGTATTCCGGCGAGGCGCACGCATTCACGCGTGACTTGACGAAAGAAACGACTCGTACAAAAGGTGGCATTGAAGCAGCGTCAAAACACCAGCCGTAATCAACGAACGACGGCTATTACACCAACTTCCGCATTTTCCCTCAAGCGAGGGTTGCACCGTATACACACAGTACGCGAGCACTGCATCTCATAGTTCTTTATACTATAGTGGCAGTACTAGCACGCGTTTTTCTTGGTTCATACGGCGCGTGGCGTCCGTCCGTGCAGGAAAAGCTCGCCATCGTCACGAAAGGTTTTGCGCGGCCAAAGTGGTTTTCCGTACAACACGTGTACGGAACATGCGCGCTTGCACGTCACACGAAGCAGAACGCGGTGAAGCCCAACTCTAAGGACTCATCTGGTTACAGCGCAGGCTGTGAACTCATGATCTTTTCTTTTCTTTCTTTCTTTCTTCCTTTGTTTCTTCCTTTCTTTTTCTCTTTCCTTCTTTCTTTCTTTCTTTCTTTCTTTTTTTTCATACCACGCAGTGCCAAACAGGAGCGTACACATCTGCATCCAGTGTCATTGACAGCAGCAAAAGCACGCAGCAGCAACGGTTCCGTTTTCCTCTATGCGGCTCCTACAACGCACGCGAGCAACCGCATTCTTCGTTCTTCCTCCTCTTTTCTTTTTTTTTCTTTTTCGCATACACACGTGCATGGCACAACGAGTCTTTCTTGCACTGCGGCACATGTACGCAGGGACGCGGACGACACGTGAAAGCTCGCCAAGAGCGCGGGCAGGTTCAAAGTCGTGCACACGCAGTCGCCCCCCGCAAGCCGCACGCTCTTTGAAGAAGCAGCATCTCCCTCCGAACGTGAGAAACCCACTGAAGGTACGGGCATATACTCCTGCAGGGTAACGCACGAGGCCACACCGACATCTCTTCCCTCACTTGTTTTAGGGGCGAAGCTCCAAAAGTCGTGGGTCTGTCCTTCTATATAGCTCGTACGTGACCGCCTATAATTCGATGACTAAATTCACTCAGCAGGTGCGAACGGATGGACGGATGGACGGTTTACCAATGAAACCCTACGAAGCTTCGTCCCACTCATCATCATTCACTCAGTGAATATGCTGTGACTTTTTTTCATTCCCGTCTCGATCGCCGATTCTTGAAGCCCGTTGCAACGCGCAAATGTTTCATTCGCGGTCAATCAGTAATGTAGAGCTGTAGTGCCGAAAGCAGACCAGCTCGACACGTATGGTGGCCAGTCATACTACGAAGATATGTGAGGTTTAACGTTCCAAAACCACCATATATGACTACCGTATGAGAGACGCCGCCAGTAAGACTATAAATGGCTTCCATTGACGTCACTGGAACCGCAATTTCGGAGCACCGACATGACTTAACGCGAAGTTCGTGATGTGACGCTAACGTTGTCAGTACTATACACGTCACATTGCTGTTGTTTCGTAATTCGTGCGCGGAAGCCGGTTAACTCTCTATACCTGCGTCATTATAACACTGAAACGTGTTATAACCGTCACGTGATTATGGTGTCTTCACGTCATCAACGTTACCATATTGAAGTACCCGACCGTTAAGAACCTGCGTCCGCGGCGTCACGTATACATGCTATCAAAAGGTATGCTCCCCCCATCCCCCCTCAGCCTCTACGAATGCCGCAGCTGAGAGAAGAGCATCATATATACGGAACATATATAGGCGCACGTACACGAAACAGGTTGGAATTCACTGCCCCGAGGCTAAGTCAAGTTGCGGCGTATCGATGCGTACGGCATCATTGATCAATGACGAGTTCGAAACTTGGCGCAGCGAGTTCCAGTTTCGTAACCGCGAACCGGCTTTGCTCCATATATACCCTGCAAGAGAAGGAAGGTCAAGTTAAGCGGCAATGCACGAACCTCGCATCGTTAGTAGTAACTTGGCTCCGACGCAGAATGTCGCCACTGCACCGACCGACCGACCGGCCGCATTGTGTATGCTGTTGGACGTCGAAACCTTTTGGCATTCAGAAGATGAGTTGTGTTGTACACTCTCAAGGAGTTATCAGCCAAGATGTTCCGAGTTGCTGCCCTTGTGACTGCGCACCGAGAGCACGCACACACTGCCTGTGGGCTATACCCCGACCAGATCGACATGACAGCACGTCGGGGCAGTCTTATGGAATATAAAAAAAAAACCAACGACGCGGATGACATCCTGCAGCTGCAAAGTTGTACACGTATATATAAGCCATATGTTGACCTTGTGTACGCCATTTTGCACTTACGCCCCACCATGCGCCAAGCATACAACTGGTGCACCGTGTCCCGAGTCAATAGAATATCTTATAGTGGAGATGGCAATGATGTACGATAAGTGTGGAAATTCCACACCATCCTGGTCGACATGAAGATTAAAAAAAAAAAACTTTCTATAGGCGCACGGGTTGTTCATTGGGTGCGGTATAACGTGACGAGACTATCAATACAGCATGTAAGGGATGTCTTGCAAACTAAAAAGGACGCTATACGTGCCGACCGCGAAGGTAGTTCAGTATATAGCTATATTATGGGAAGCCGTAATCAATACCCCATCTAAAGAGATCGCGGTTATGGTACCAATTTTAGGGGCGAAGCTCCTTATAGCGGCACCCGTTCATCCCTCGTAGCCGCTGTAGTATGTACCAAGTATAACATTTTGACCTCCAAGGTGGTGCCGGTGAGAGCTTTCTTCTGTGCGTTGTTGAACAATAAAAAATAGTGCTCAATGTACATGCCAATGGCTGCTAATGGGGAATGAGAGACCGGAGCATTCGGCTTTTAGTTAGCGCGCACGCTGCGATCACCATTAGCAGCCATTGGCATGTACATTGAGCACTATCGGACAAGAAAGGGTTGCTACGTTATATGCTCGCTGGGTGTAACCGCCTTAGTTTTAGAAAGGTTTAGCGAGCGTTGAGCCGCAGAGCCATGAATACAATGAACTAGCATATACCATGAATAAACTCGTGGTGGTTAAATGTGGGAAGTAGATACGAAGCGCAAGCCATAAGAAAGTAAAAGGTAAATTCTCCTGTCTCTCATTTCCCATTAGCAGCCATTGGCATGTACATTGAGTACTATCTGACAGGAAAAGGTTGCTACGTTATACTCGCTGGGCGTAACCTCCTTGGTTTCAGAAAGGTTTAGCAGGCGTTGGGCCGCAGTGCCACGAATACAGTGAACTAGTATATACCATGAACTCGAGGTGGTTAAAGGTGGGAAGTAGACCCGAAGCGCAAGCCGTAAGAAAGGGTGCGTGTGGCACCTCTCGTTTAGTCCATGGAATGTCCGCTGGATGGCGGTGCTTCTATATGGGGAATATATGATGAAAAAATGCGAGATGGTGGTACTTGGAGTGTTGAATAGATGGACGAACGGACACACAAACAGATGCATGAATGGACTCATGAACGGACGCAGGGGCGGACGCACGAACAGACGCACGCACGGACGGGCGAATGGACGCATGGACGGACGGAAGCAACAACAAATGGACGGACGAATGCTTCGCCCCACTCTCCATCATTCACTCCGTGGATATTCTGCCATATATATATATATATATATATATATATATATATATATATATATATATATATTTGATGAAGGTATGATGGGCACCCACAATTGTAACTAAGCGACCTTAATAATCCATTTTCGCAGTACTCTGTATTCTGATGAACATGCATCGATAACTTCGCCAACAATTACAAAGAGAACAGTTTTAAAGCAACTGTTCCTACTTATGTTCACTTGATAATTTGCCATCAACTTACGGTTTGCTAATCTACCTTATGTTCACCTTCTAATTTACTATAAATTTACGATTTGATAACCTATCATCAAGCTATATGAAGGAAGGAAGGAAGGAAATGTGCATTAACGCAATAGTACTCTTAAATATTAACGAGAATGCCTGCCAGTCCTTCTCCTGCGTGTGCTGTCCCATCCTCAGTCAGTTTAACCTGCAGATGAGACGTTAAGACGGGCGCATTTTCACGAAGACGTTGAGCGCGTCACATTTCGGTTCGCGCACGGAGTGCATGGATATTCCAAACAAGTGCACGCGCCTCGTCGTGCATGAAGCGCTTACGAAACGAAGGGATAACGCATCCCTCGGCGATGCAGACTATAAGAAACTGACGGCTACACCAAGGATAAAGTACACGAATATCGTAGATGTATGCTATACACCATTTGATCTGGTTTGCCGCCTATAATTTGCATGCGCGCACGCTGTTTCGTGACAAGGTAGACTCAGCGGGACTTCACTCGAGGCTCGGTGGGCGAGCATCACAGGACAGTAGACGACAACTCTGTATGCGTCAGCAATCAGCGATGAATATGCACGACTTCGCAGCGGCGGAAGCAACGCGACGTGTGGTCACGGCGACGGGAAGAAGGAAGCACCACCTGAAGCACGGCCCGGAACACTGTACTGAACATCAGGCTGCATACTGCACATGCGCTCAAATCACACATCTTTTGTTGCCCGTAATCACAGTGTCATCAACGACTTCTATTGGCCCCATATCTGTATCACTCCCTCTTCTTGCAGGCCGGTGTGCTTCGATTTGGGTGCACGTTAAAGAACCCCGGGTTAAAATGAATATAACAATTGCTAAATGAATATAACAATTGATTTTCCCTCGGGTGTTGAAAAAAAGTCGTAACGAATTAGCGCGTATTCAGCTGTCGCAGTATGCCCCGCCACGGTGGTCTAGCTAAGGTACTCGGCTGCTGACCCGCAGGTCGCGGGATCGAATCCTGGCTGCGGCGGCTGAATTTCCGATGGAGGCGGAAATGTTGTAGGCCCGTGTGCTCAGATTTGGGTGCACGTTAAAGAACCCCAGGTGGTCAAAATTTCCGGAGCCCTCCACTACGGCGTCTCTCATAATCATACGGTGGCTTTGGGACGTTAAACCTCACATATCAATCAATCAATCCCGCCCATTGCCCAAGCTTATGGGCAGTACTATAACCTGAGCATAATGAAGTTACAAGTGAGACCTCCCGTATTCTTTTCCATCTAAATGACACCACTGCGGTCACATTTATTAACTTGTATTTCACACCAATGGTACGCCACTGGCACAGAAAAGGCACTGAGTCGAGCGTAAGAGTTCGGGCTATAGTTAGTACAGCCTGACGTTTGCACGTTTTGTATTTGTTTGTCGTGGATCATACGCTAAATGGTTGATAGCCATGAAGTATGCAGGTGTTCTTTACCACGCGCTGATTCGGGAGTTAAAAAAGGTCTCTTGGTTGGAACATCACACACAAAGGTAGACGTGACTTTGAATGTGCGAACACACAACGGGAACAAGTATATAAGCGTATCCCACTTATAACAATGCCGTTTATGACAATGTATCGGATATAACGATAAACAACGATGCCAATGTCTTCATTTGTATACTTTCTATGGTAAAATACACTGTTCATTACGATGCTGCAGTGCCGCGATATCGGTAACAGCGATTGAACGCGGCAACAGTCCACGCCGGAAATGGCTCTCTGCACCGACTGCGCCTTGCTGTAGACAATGGTGAGAGGGCCGTTCCTGGCGACGTGGTTGAGCGGCCTCGCATGTATAGTCGTAGCAGGAGGCTCAATCGACTATACAATGTCCCTCCCGGACTTTGTTTGCAAAAAGGACCTCCATGCCGCTCAGCTACGTGAAAGACCTAGATGCTCTTGAGAAAGATGTCGCGCAAAGCAATAAAGGCTGACAGACTATGGTTTTTCTGCAAATAAATACTACATAGTGCACTGCCTTGTATACTTGCCCAGATATAAGACGTCTTGTTCTCTCTGTCGGCTTTTCTTTTTCTTTCTTTTAGCCCGTTTATAACAATTATCGGTTATAACAATGACATATCCTTGGCGCTTGGGAGACACGCTATCATGCCTGAAAGCCTCAAATCTCAGTGCAGAGTACGCCAAGCTAAGTGGTTCTTCCAGAACGACAAATTGCGAGTACGTATACACGAGAGGAAGCCAGCCGGCGATTCGGCGGCTTCCGATCTTGTAGCTTAGAATCAGCGGCGCGTCACGTGCCAACCGGGCCTCGCGCAGCCCGGTCCCGTCGCGGCCATCGCCGCCGCCAAAGGCGGAAACAGCGGCGCTCTCAGCGCGGAGTGCACGCAGCCGGCGAATCGTGAGGAAAAAGATGACGAACGATGACCCAGGCGCGGCTTCGTGAACGGTATTTGCTCATCGGAGAAACCCGGACCTCTTCCGCGACTTCAGTGCTTCCTTGAACAGGCGCGCCGGAAAACAGATGAAGCTCTTCGGCTGCACGGACGGTTGGTTTCACGCATACACTGCAGCTGCCGACTCCCTCGCCATGGATTCCGTGACGAACGGTTGTGCCCCCGCGATCTCCGGCGAGGGCGCAGCTCTATAGCTGGCTGACCGGCTCGTCCTATACGCCATCTCCTGACGCCTGAAGCTATCGCTGAGTGGTACCCCGTCCTCGGACTCCTTCGACCGTGTCCCTATCTTTCTCTACCTTATCACTACTTCTGTATGTGGGTGTCCTCATCTCCATCCCTATCCCTTTTAATCCCTCCTTATTCTCTTTCCTTGTGAGCCACTGTTGATGTGTCGCACTCTGATGCAGACAATGGCGAGGCTCCCTTCTACTTTTTCTCTCATTTAAGAATCACTTCCCCCATACTGCAGCTGCCAAAGTAATCGGCGGCGGGCGCCCGTGCACACGACAAGGCGTCAACGGTATTGATAACGGAATTTCTAACCAGTTCTGCACGGTAAATTTTGTCTCGGCTTAGTACGCGAAATACTAACAACGATTCCTTTAATACAACCGCCCATAACCTGGTACTCCTTTATTTCTTATCCATAGGAACAAAAGAAAGCAAAATACGTGACACGGGATATAATAAACACAAGGCTCTCAATCGACGGAACCTCTAACAAAATTTTAATAGGTTTTACGCAACAGAGCTAATGACAGACGCACCTTGACGTACCTTGGCCGGTACGATGAAAGACCTTATTTCATGTGATTATACTTTTTTTTTTCTGAGGCGTGTCTAGGGCACCGTCGGCTTTCGTCATAAGGAATACGAAGCGAATAAAAAACCGACGATGAAGCGTGAAAACGAAAAGCAACAGAACCGCGTCTTCACATATAGCCCGTGCACTGGTTCCTTTGCTGCATGACGTATGTTTTAGCAATTAAATGGAAGTGCCAACCAAATGCATCACTATCCCGGGAATAACGTAACAAGTTGTGGGACAGAGGTGGTGGAAATTTCCGGAGTGCTCAACTACGGCGTCTCGCATAATCATGTGGTTCGATTGATTGATATTGCGGGGTTTAACGTCCCAAAACCACCATATGATTATGAGAGACGCCGTAGTGGAGGGCTCCGGAAATTTCAACCACCTGGGGTTCTTAAACGTGCATCCAATGAGCGCACAGTCCTACAACATTTCCGCTTCCATCGTAAATGCAGCCGCCGCAGCCGGGATATGAATGATCATATGGTGGTTTTGGAACGTTAAACTTCACATATCATTTAGTTGTGGGACAAGTAAGTCACCTAAGATATTGGTTTAAAGCGAGTATAAAAGCAACACCCTCAATAAAAATTAGCGCTGATCAGGGTTAACTGAATATCCCTCCAAAGGATGTGAACTTGTGTTTGAGTGCCGGCATAGCTGCGTAATGATTGAGGTTTCTATTTCAGTTTACGGAAAGCAAAACAATAAAAAAAGAAGAAGAAGTTCAAATGCCCAGATTTTCTGTGTGTTTTATGAACTACAGAAGTAAAAATTGAAATAGAATAACCTACCGGAAGCCAGAATTGACCATACACTTATTCATCCCTGTGCAGGCCGTAACCATCAATCACATGCAATTGAGCCCTTAGCGAATGCTAAACATGCGAATGCAAACATCTAACTCGACAAGCACTTAGAATAAGAAGATTTACCAGCAACTGCCCACAAGATTCGAAAAGAGGTATGAAAACTTAAAGCGAAGTGAGCGTATACATTCATTCCGAGCTCTACGATGCCAAAACTTCGCGTTATCGTCAGACTGAACTCCAGTCAGAAACGTTTATCATGTGTGCCCCTGGCATATATGCCGTCAAGTCCACCCACAACCCATTAAGGAAATGAAGAAGATAGCTCACTGCGCGTGCCTGCCTTGAGGACGCGCACTTGATAAGTTCTTCCAGCGACGAGATAACATTTCCAAGTCCGTTGGCCAACGCCATAAAATAATCTCGCGGGAAACGACCTGGACAAATTTGGTGATATGGTGCAGCACGGGAAAATCTATACGGGAGCTAAAAAAGAATGAATAAATAAATAAATAAATGTGTCACGGGCAACGACTGGCTCAGACAAGTGTCTGCGGCGCTTACAGGCGCGCACAGTAAGCAAAGCAGAGAACTGCAAAGTATTCGAATACGCGCCGAGAGAGGCAAACTTTGTGCATAACAAGAACACCAATATGACTATGTACTTATTGTCTCACGAAGAATTGATGTACCCCACCAGTCTTCCTCTTTACATGTTTATACTTGCTCAATCGCTGATATCTTACACTTGGTCCGTCATGGCCCTGCTGGCTAAATGTTGAGTAGTGTGACACAGAGACGCACCACATCCACCCAGTTTCTCACGCGGTCCGTCATGCATGCATTTGCCAAGTTTAAGAAGACTCGAAGGCGAAATCCGCCATCCTTTTCTTCCCAGTCACTTGTATTCGGTGACATGTGCCAAGGCATTTAAACAACTCGGATTTCTGCGTAGAAAAATGAGCAAAGCACCTTCAGTAGTTAAACTAACCGCTTACAAAACCCTGGTCAGGCCCATTCTAGAATACGGAGGTATAGTGTACAGGGACCCTCATCAAAACTATCTTCGCGAAAAACTTGAAAAATTGCAGAACAGGGCCCTGAGGTTTATATACTCAAAATACTCCTGGCGCGACAGTGCAACGGACATGCGCCATCCAGCGCACGTACCTAGCAACTTTCTCTAGCCGGCGTCATGTTGCTTCCATGAAGTTTTTTTTTATCTCCTTTTTCACGGTCACCTTAAAATCTGTAAAGACGACTATATTCATCCGCCTGGCCGCCGTTCTAGTAGGACGAACCATGATAAATGTATACGTCCCTTCAGTGCCCACAGCAATGCGTTTAAATATTCCTTTTTCCCTCGCGCTGTCACCGCTTGGAACGCGCTACCAGGTGAAGCTGTTAATATTACAAATATTAATGAATTTTGTCCTTTTGTGAAGCAGTTAACTGAGCCAGTATAGTTACATTTTATTGTATGGGAAGAGCACCAATGTAGTATTGTTGTACCCGCTATTGTAAGTGTTTCGCTGTTGTGCGTATCGTCCCTCAAAATATTGTATTTCCTGAACTTAATATCTACTTGGTTACCTGTGATGATGTATGCCCGCATCCTGTATGGGTCTGAAGAAGCCCTACAATATTGTTAAATAAATAAATAAATAAATAAATAAATAAACGACACCCTCGCAAGTGACGCCCTTGTAACACAAGTATAATGCACATCCACTTCGTGTGCACCGTATTTTGTAAAGTCTACGCGGGCATCAAAACCGTCAGGCTCTTCGAAGCGTCGCGAAACGTTCGCTTCTACTTCGCCTTCATCCTGCTGCAAAGTGCTGCCGCATGCATCGACGGGGAGCTAGTTACACCGACGCCACGTAGGAAATTTTTTCATAGCAATTACACGTTTGAAACACGCAATCTTTTTGTGGATAACGGAGCGCAGTTTTCTTGAGCGATGATAGCCCCTTTTACTCAAGTTCGAAATACTAATAATAAACCATTATACCACGGTGGAGAAGGAAGGAAAATAGGAGGGAAAAAAAACGGCAGGGAGGTTAACCAGCCCACAGGCAGCCGGTTTTCTATACGCAGCGCATGGGAGGGGGATGGAGGAGATGATAGAGGGAGAGAGGGAAGAGAGATAAACGCGGCACATTCGGCAGCACACGCGCGTACACTATACGGAGGAGAAAGTTCGCGAAAAAAACACGAGCCCTGCAGTCTGGTTCGAAAAATTCGCACGAAAAGCAAGCAGCTCACCTCCGGCTGCGTGTATATATAATCAAAACGAACGGGATCTCTCACGTTCCCTTTACAAGACCACCGCACCACGTGGGTATACTTTGCAGCGGCGCATCACTTAACTCCTTTACCTTCGCCATATACTTCTGTTTTCTGCTTTCCATCCTTTCATCCTCGATTCTCTCTCGAGAAGATGAGCGTGGGAACGGTGGTCCGGCGCGGTATCACTGGCGTGTATACGGGCATCACGCCAAGGACGCCGCGTCGGCCCGGCGTTAAGCCACGCTCGCTGGCTGCAGCGTCTTCAGCGAGACCACGCGGTGGTGCCGTGTTACGCGCACATCGTTTGCATGTCTCGCTCGCACGCGTTGGAGCGTTTTAACGCGGATCGCGAATGCGGGACACCGGCGGCGGCGTAAACTCAGCCGACCAAGACCGAGGTCAGAGAAATAGAACACGCAAACAGCGGCAGTTCGGGCACGCCGAAGAATTCCACGACCGGCGGGGTTCCCTCCTCCTTAGCCTGGTGCTCTATGCGTGCAAGCACCTCCTTAAGAGAAACGAATAAAAAAAAACTGAAAAGAGCACATATGTAGAACCGAATGCCCCAAACACTTAGCCCAGAATTTCGAAGGATGTGGCACCGACGTCGACTCTCCGAAAAAAACAAAACAAAAAAACAGCAGTTTCCCAGGAGGCGCGGCGAGAGTATACAGGACAAAAACTAGGCAGGACGCGTCTCGGTTGTCCCCCAAAACCAGCTCAAAACGGAACGAGTTCACTCAGCACTGCAACTAAAATATTCTAGCACAACATGGTACACCGCCCCTCATGCCCCAGAACTCCCTACCAAAAGATCGAAAGTTGCGATAGTCGGTAGTTCATGTTTGTAAGGCGATCAAGGAGCGCGGAAACACACAACAGACAAAGAAGCACTCGTGTCGTGTTGTCGATTTACAAGAGTAACCGACATTCCTATCGCACTGCGATTCGTGCAAATGCCAGCCATTCTTTGCAAAAACAAGCGTTATTTCCCGTCATCCTCTTCTAACTATACGCGCGAAATTTCTGAAGCGTATCACATTTACATGAATCTTGATTGGTGTATCAGCCATCCATCATTGTCACAATATAAATGTGAGTTTCATTACTTAGATAATTCATAGATAAGTTCCTTAATTAAACGTTTCGCATGTTGCTCGTGCTGTCAGCATATACTTTTTGACATGCGCCCTTTCATGTATAAATGTGAAAATAAAGGTGAAAATAAAGGAGTCGTTATAGTAAAATGCGCTCGTGTTGTGCGGTTCTTCATTCGTCTGTTGCGTGTTCCCGCACTCCCAGTTCGATGAACCAATACGACTCACTCACTCTCAAGGTAGCGCGAGCACACGGTCCAGAATTTTGCGAGGAAAACTGAGATATAGTTAGTACACAACGTATACGCGGCCGCAGACAGGCTTGCGCGAGGCACGGGCGGCCATCGAGCAAATCATCGCGTTTCCTTTTTTCTTCTCTTCCCACGGCCTCGGCTCCCACGAACAAGCGACGGCAGCGCGCGCTGCGTCGAACATGAGTTCAGCAAAGGGCATGCCCGGTATACACACTGTAGAGACAACAAGCGCGTGATCGAATGATTGCTCGCGGTGGGGCAGAGTCCGCAACGCCAGGAACAATGGACAGCGGAGCCATTCGAAGCAGAGCGAACAACGCATAGAAGAATAAGAGAGAGACAGAACTGTGGAAAGAGGGAGCACGGGGGCAGAAAGGATCAGAACACTCCACCCTCTCCCCTGCTTTTTACATCAGCTGCTTCCCACAGGCTTCGCATATACGGGGACACGAGAAACAGCGGGAGTAAACGAGTTAACAACGCTTCTCGGGTCAGCCGGAGCAAGTTCAAGCCGTCGCGGCACGCTGTGTAAGGAATATTAAAACAAGAGACGTGTACTGTTTCTCGGACTACACGCACGAGAGATACCTTCCCCACCCCCATTCAGTCTCTCACACTGAGTCGCCGTCCGCAGTCGCACGTGCCGCGAATTTTAACGTCCGGAAGCATGCAAATGCCTCTCATACGAGCCCATCTGCGGAAAAAGCCCGAGGCCTTGGTTTACATGGCATGCGCTTCTATAGGTCCGCTTGCGTCACCCTAGAAGGACTTCTCTGTTCACACATTCTTGTCCTACGGCGTTAGCAATTACAATTACTCTCCTGCTGAAAGGTTTTTAACTGCACTAACCAACTCGAACAAAAGATGGATGGAAGCGCGTAGACTCACAACTGAACGTTTAATGGGCAAAAACCTGATATATGACATATGCAGAGAGATATGGAAGAAACATGCACATTGGCCATTCAAATCAAATATACACTGGGATCCCAAAGTAGCAGGTAAAACTGCAGTTAACAATCAGCGAGTCACAACAAAATTTCACCTACACATCCAAGTGTACAGTGCGATTATCCTATAAGCCTCAAACAGCTCCTGCAAGCTTATATATTCAGTCTTATTACCGTAACCAACTAGGATTAACTTCAACTAACTAGCGTGGTTAGGTGCTCCACTACACGTTTACACACACACACCACACACACACACACACACACACACACACACACACACACACACACACACACACACACACACACACACACACACACACACACACACACACACACACACACACACACACACACACACGCGCGCGCGCGCTATTTTACGCAATTATTGTTATGGAGGTTGATGCAAGCTGAACAAATGAACGAATTCTTAGGCATTATTGATAGCATGACACAAGTG
This sequence comes from Rhipicephalus annulatus, assembly GCA_013436015.1. Lineage (NCBI taxonomy): Eukaryota > Metazoa > Arthropoda > Arachnida > Ixodida > Ixodidae > Rhipicephalus > Rhipicephalus annulatus. The sequence continues at coordinate 325,292 of WOVY01002292.1, read as the reverse complement.
TGAGCTGTAACATGTAAACACGTTTACGGCAAACTTCTTTGCCGACGCTACGTAACGCAGCCCTCCGAAACCAGCTGCCCCCTGAAAGTATATGTATCGGCGCTGGAATACGTACATCCACCTGGATGTGCAAAACAAAAACATTACCACCGTAGCCAGCTATACAGGGCCTGTGACGAAGTATAAAGAAAGTGTGCTGTGCAGTATGACACCACCTGCTTTGCACTACATTTCACGGAAAAACAGACGAGCACGTATACATCCACGTGACTGCCGGGAATGAGACTCTCCATCGTCCCCCTTGCTTCGCTGCGGCCTCACCAGATGTGATAACCACACGGCAAACACCTGTCAATATGCTGACTGACATTTAAAGCTGTAGTGTTTTCGGACGCAAAAGGCTGTATGGAGGCAAGGGCGCTATACATGTACGCTATTTACGCCGTGTTTCATATAGGCGGTTTTAAGGGCTGAAAGTGACGTCATTGGGTTACTTACTATAAAAAAACCTGCTACAGTACGCACATAGTTCCAACGATCATTATCCAGGCGCTATAGCTCTGTATCCGTTATACGAGGTATCACAACGAGCAGACCGTGCAATTGAACAGCATCCGAACACTCCAACGGTGCTTACACACCGTATATCTCAACGCCACTCTGGTTGCTTCGCTGCGTCTAAGTTAACGCATCCCGGTTTAAGGGACAGAAATCAAATCACAGGTAAAAACAAACGCAATTGTTTACGGACTCATATTTCCAAGTAACATCGATGACGTCTGCCAACAAACTACGAAAAAGAAGGCGACAAATAAATTAAGAGAAATAGCGTAGCAAGTTTCAGAAAATTTCGTCGATCCAGGCCGATCAAGATAAAAAACAAGGACTATGAAATCTGTGACGTCACAATGACACTCAGGTGCCGATGTTTCGGCGCGATACTTGAGGTTGGTCATTTGATCGTCAGTTATAAGTCTGATAACGAGCCTATGCCAAGGCAAGCGAAAAAACGAAAATAAATTGGTCGACGAACAAGAGATCAGCCTAAACTGATCGAACGCACTAGTTATAGCATGCACTCAGGATGGGGGCGTAGGCAGAAATTTTATAAAAGGTGGAAGGGCGTTGGTACCTCCTTGATATTGGAGGCGGGAGGAGGACTTTCTTGAAACGGTCTATTCTTTTCTATGCCACGAAAAAAAATTTGGGGGTGGGGGCCCGGTGTGCCACTAATTGTGCCCTGGCTAAAACACTGCTTCGGGAGTGATACTTCGGTCAGCAAGTCAGCGGCCACTATACTGGCACCTCATGGACCACTCACGGAACCAAACGGGGGAAAGCCAAGCCGGTTGATGTCCCCCCCCCCCTCCTCCCCCTCATTTTCATGACGCGTCCCTTTAGGCCTCTTCCTTGTATAGTACGTACGCCTCCTATATGCGAATCGTGTCTCCGGCGGTCCCAAACGTTTCCAGTCGCCACGAGCACATGACCGAAGACGCTGCCACGCTCGCGTCAGTTCCACGTGTATCCTTTAGCTCCTTGCGCCCCGGTCATTCTCGGCCCACTCAGCGGGTGTTTCGCGCTAATGGGAATTACAGCGACCGGCCGGCAGACAAAGCGTTGTTTCGGTACTGAAGGCCACGCGGAGGGGCAATTGTTCTCGACGTTTATATAGCGCGGGAACGCGACTTAACATAAACCCACCCTGAACTGCATCGCGCGTGACACCCTGGCGTCGCGCGTGTCAGCGCAATCAACAATTAAATAAATTTATTCCAGACATTGTTGCGGGAGACCAAATAAATGAGCAGCACTAATGACTTAAGAGGTCTTGGCCACTCTACGTACGAAGTCAAAATGGCAATTCAGTCGTTATCAAGGAGGTACAAAGACAACATGGCACATTTATGATATACATGGATACACAGACCCATATCAAAGCAGACACGTCAAACAAGCAAGTAAGTGTCTTCCCTGAGTTTCACAGGCACACGTTCATCCAGTAAACGAACTGCAGCCGGTTCTGTCACCCGGTTCGAGCTTGTATAAACTTCAGACTTAATGAAGTAAAAGCAAGGACGTGTGAAGATGACGCTCTTTTACACAGCAGCGCCGAAGGCCGGCCGGCGAGCGACGAGAGTCGAAGTGTCGCAGGCGACGCGATATCGGCCAAGAGATAACGCTTAGCAGGTCCGGCTGTCCACCGGCCAGTGCAATCGTCGACGCGTTAATAAATTAAGAGCAGCACGTCGGTGGCACGGATGCGTATTGAGAAGCGCCTATGCGGGAGTCTGTGGCCTCAAGCATGCTGTTTCGCTCCTATAGTAAATAAGGTCAGCGAGAACGCGGAAAGATAAGAGTCGGCCAACAGGAATTGGAGCTAAGGCAAGTCCACAAGGTGCTAAAACTTGTTTGACGCCCCATAACGGCAGATTTAAGCGTACAAGTTTCCGAGGCTTGAACACATGTCCCTAGCAGCCGGAACTTTGTAATAATAGTTCTAAAAGAGATTGAAACAACTTTCATTACACAAATAAAGAAGAAAACGTTAATTATGTAATTTTACGTGCCAAAATCACGAAATAGTTACGACGCCACCGTAATAGGAGAAACACCGAACTAATTTTAACAAAACGGTGTTCCTTGATGTATACACTTAAAGCTAACTGTACACTGGCGTTGTCATAGTTGGGGCCCTTCAAAGCACAGCCGTTGTGGCAGGGTATCGAACCCCCGCCCTCGCGCTTAGCAGCGCAACACTAGCTGCTAAACTAACATGGTAGTAGGAAATGAAAAAAAATGAAAGCTGGAAGCTATAGCCTCCTACTGCTTGCAACGCTGGAACCAAATTCACGAATAGACCTAGCCACATACGGATACCCCCCCCCCCCCTTTTTTTTTCAGATTTGCTAAACGACTTGGTTATGACATGCTTATTACAGGAGTCGAGTTGAAATTTCTAGCACGAGTTGATTGATTGATTGATTTGTGGGGTTTAACGTCCCAAAACCACCATATGATTATGAGAGACGCCGTAGTGGAGGGCTCCGGAAATTTCGACCACCTGGGGTTCTTTAACGTGCACCCAAATCTGAGTACACAGGCCTACAACATTTCCGCCTCCATCGGAAATGCAGCCGCCACAGCCGGGATTTCATCCCGCGACCTGCGGGTCAGCAGCCGAGTACCTTAGCCACTAGACCACCGTGGCGGGGCCTATCACGAGTTGCATCGAGTCGAAAAAAACTTGTCTCGCACGAGTGATCGTAGTGTGGGGCCGTTATGTAAATACGGAACAAAGGAACGTGCAACAACACGTCTAATGGGGAGGACAATGACGTGTACAGCAAACTGTGCATGTTGACGATAACTCTATGGACACGTGATCGTACGAAAAGAGACCCACGCAGCGCTTACGATCAACTTTTCAATTACATCTTCACTCAAAATAAACGATTATAATTTGATACCTATAGAAGTGCACGGGTTATAGCTCACCATCGGGCTCGACCAGTTGCTCGTACGACGGTCCGGCCCACAGGACGACCAACGAGGACAGCTTGTTTTGCATCATCTTCGAAGTATGTATATAACTTTCAGCACAGATCACCCTATGTATACAACACCACCACCACGACGGAGCGGGTTCTAGCGTCAAGTCTTCGGCGCGCCGGTAAAGTTGCAAAGGCCAGGATCACAGGTTGCACAACGATGTACGCAGAGTGCCGAGCCTTCACGCAATATGACCGGAACAAATCACCTCGATATTGATGTTCACGTGGGCACAGCAGATGCGTTGGTCAAAAGTTCAGGTCGTCGAATATCCATCTTCACTGAACTTCCATTTCTTCAAAGCATTCCGTTAAACAAAAAAAAAACAAAGTTTTTGCTAAACAAAAAAGTGAGAACTGGCAGGAAAGATCACCGTTTCCTTTACTTAGGTCACTTCGTAAGCCAGGCTTGACGAAATGCGCCACAGCTGTCAAATGTCAAATTATTTATCACAGCGAAATGACAGCACCTAGCTCAGGTCAGCTGTGCGAGGGCCTGCGAAGAACAGAGAAGGGCGCAGTAGGAATCGGAACCGGTATGGGATACAACAGGCCCGACCAATCGGATACTTCTCCACGTGCACAGGCACACAAATTGTCACACAGCCACACACGCATCCACTGCGCGAAAACACATCTCCTAAAGTCGTCACCGCCGATTTCTTCGCTCCAGGACGATGTACTGGGTGTATCTCGAGGAGACAAGACGGCAGAACCACGAACTGCAAATACAGCCCCAATTACTACTCGGGGTTTGCTGGACTTCGCACCATGTGCGGAGACCGATCGGGCACTCGATTTAGACGGTCGCGGCGGTACACGGAAGGATCGCCGCGCTGTCGATTACAACTGCGCCCACGGTGTGGAGGGATGTGTTCGCCGGGATGTTGCAGCACGGCGGCGGCTTAGTGGCTCGCACCATCGCACACAGCAGCAGAGCAACTAGTTTCTGTTCGCCGGTCCGGCGGGGGCGAAGTCCCCAGCGCAGGCGGCCTCCCGAAACGTGCCACGCGAAGGAGAGAGAGGCGAGCGTCATGGAGAGGAGGTCGTACGGAGGTGAAACACACTCATATAAAAACAAAGCCGAGCACAAGTGCGGATGCGGGTTGAATGGAGGAGGGCGAAACCACTGCGACGTTCAGTTGAAGCTCTCCAGACCGTGAGAGAGAGCGAACGAGAGAGGCGTAACGCGAATGGATCATCGAGGAAGCGGCAGAAACGTTCGGATGATGATCGAAGATACGGAGGAAGTAACCGCGAGCGGACGTATTGCAAGGTGTTAGTATTACAACGAATTCCAGCCTGCGGCCACCTTAAACATTAAAAAAAATACCTGGAAGATCTTGACAGAATAAAGCTTATCTGAAGCGTATACGTACGTGTGATGCGAATGACGTGCCTTGGCCATGCACCAGCGCCCAATTGCCTACATTCGACCACTTTGATTTTCTTTCTTCGACATTTCTCCAACTGCGTATATTAGCTATGGAAGGCTGAATCACAATACTTCTCATTCGGAAGTGCGTTATACCGTTGGTCACCCGACTTCGCTAACGATATGTACCGCATCGTGATTGGCTAAAATATTCACTTACGAAAATGTTTGGCGTAAGGCATTTCTGTAAATACGCGCAGAGATGATTATCTGTTACAGCGGTTCTCTCCTGACGGCTTTATCCTCCTCTGAACAAAGACTTACACGTTTCACTCTTTAAAGATGATGACTGTAAACTGAACGAGGTGAAAGAGCATTTTAGTTTACTCAATGCCACAGCCCAGCGAACCTACTCACTCCGACTTAGAGCCGTCAGTCCGAGAGAGTCCTGGCGAGTGTATTTTAGTGAGTTTGAGTCCGGTTGAAGAATTGTTTTTGAGATTGAGTATGAGTCTGCTCGATCCGCAATTATATTTCATAAGCGGGTGTGAGTGAGCTCCGCAGTTTTTGCCGACCTATGATCAGTAATGAATGAAGGTACCATAAGTACTGCACTTCAAGGCTAATGTGTGTGACTTGGCGTGTTTCGGCACAGTATCATGAGCAACTACAGGGAAGTCCAAAAGAAGCAGGCCGATGTTCGTAGCAGATATCCACCATGTCGGGATACACTCACATATCGTCAGCCGTGCGCTTTGGCGCAGCCCAATTCATCACCCGCCGATCGAGACGCGCGAGTATACCTTCCATTAATTCGATCCCTGCACCCATTTGCTCAGCTTAAGTTGACCCACAGACGAGACCAGCGTCCTGGCGCTACTCGACAGGCAAGTAGTAGGCTTCTCTCCTTGTAAAGCGGCTCTATGGTTCGCCATCATGCCTCCCTAAAGATTGATGGTGGCGCGGACGCATCGTTATTCCTCACGACTCGGTTTTCACTCTCGCTTCGCTTGTCATGCTCCTTGCTCTACATAGGGGCGACACTGATCCTATACGAACGCTGAAGCCAATAATGGACCCCGTTGCGTGCCTCTATACACGCTCCATATACAAACGGCTTGTCGACTATCGTGCAGCCTATAGTGTACTCCATTACCTCTCATTGCCTGCGATAGTACCTGTAACTTTCCAGCTCCAGATAAAAGATCTTTCTTCCCATCAATCGAGGGTCATTAAGGACCCGTAGCGCAAAGATCAGTCTGCACCGTTATCGTTGTAATCCGCATCAGAAGATTACCTCGTGACCTCTTTTCTTACACTGTGGCGACCGAATGTTCATTAAGTGTGCCCGCCACGTGAGAGTCAGACAACGCTTTCTTCTTCTGTTCTTCCGAGCGGGAAAATTGCCCCGCAATATGCGCGCGCACCGATTAGGTGTCTTTTAGGTAAGTATTAGGCAACGTATCCCGATCAGCTCGCATCGCCGCAAACAGGTTGATCCCACGTTTGACGAAGCAGCGCAGAAAGACTCATTCAGACACACATTAAGGACACGCGAATCAGATCGCTAACACCCACCGCTGCGTAAGCGTCTGCTCTATGCATTCCCGAATGTCTCCTCCGTGCGCTGCTTCGTTAATAATCATGGTTCGCCAACTGACCCATCAGTGCCCATTAATTGAAATTATCTTGTTTATTTTCAGCAGATGGTAGGGGCACCACAGTGGCATTCCAGCTCTTTTTCCGACAGCTTTTAACCAATGGCATTCCCCAAAACTCATACCCCCCCTCACCCCAAAGAAAATACTTTATTGCATTGTATTGTATTGTATTGCATTGTGCTGTACTGTACTGCACCATATTGTACTGCATCGTATTGTATTGTATGGTATTGTATTCTTAATTTCTGTTTTTTCTCTTAGTACTCGCTCAGAGCCAGCATCGGTCATCGATCCACATATTAGCTCGAAAAACCGACGCCCCGCACCATAACCACGATTCGCGAGAACAGCTGGCCTATAATAAACCGAAGAGGAATAAATCACCAGCTCACTCGTTTCAGGACGTCACTGCGGTTCAAATCGAGACAGATGTATCGAAACACTGTCGCGGTCTGTCGTTTCCGTCTTCCTTCTCGTCGATAGTTCATCAAGAAACACATGTGCACCACCGTGATGAGTTCACGAACACAGATAATTACAAGGATTTTGATGTTTACTAAAACAAGGGCAAAACGACTACAGAAATCTAAGAATTTCTGGGGTTTTACACTCAGAAAAAATATCGCGTATTTGCGAGGTATTTCTGCCACGCAACTACAATGGTCGTCTATCAGCTCAGCTTCTATAGTATTCACGAAAAAAAAAACTTAGCCTTCCTAAACAAAACGCAATAGCATGAACCTACGCCTGTATTTGTATCATCACACGCGCTATAATCTATGTGATCTCGTCCCCCTGGTCATCGTTTCACTTGATTTGGTTGGTCGGCAAATACAAGTCTGTTAGCGCTGGCGCGCACTTGTGAGCGTATATTTTCTAGTTCTGGTTAATAAGCGTTCTGTTGGAAGTATAAGCGTAACGTCCCGTAAACTCGCATTTTGTCTGTGTGTGTTTTTTTTTCGTGCGCTGCAGGCTATCGTGCGCTGCAGGTTGCCGTTTCTTTCTTTCTTCTTTTTTTTTTGCATTTCACCACCATCGCTTGGCATCCGCGTCCTCAATCAAAAGAAGCCCGACGCCTTAGCCGCGCCAGGCCACCAAGGCGCACATCTCGTCTACAACCTTGCGCTCTTATCGCGGTATATTTTTCCTTATAATGTGCATGCCACCTGATCGCATATATTCGTGTCCAAGCGGTCAACACCGACACACGCTGAACACAATTGATTGATTGATTGATTTGTGGGGTTTAACGTCCCAAAACCACCATATGATTATGAGAGACGCCGTAGTGGAGGGCTCCGGAAATTTTGACCACCTGGGGTTCTTTAACGTGCGCCCAAATCTGAGTACACGGGCCTACATTTCCGCCTCCATCGGGAATGCAGCCGCCACAGCCGGGATTTGATCCCGCAACCTGCGGGTCACAGCTGAGTACCTTAGCCACTAGACCACCGTGGCGGGGCACGCTGAACACAATAACGACCATAACGAAAATGTGAAAGCACTATTCTAACGGTTCGACTTGCCACTGTCCATATTCGACAGTTGTCCATACGAGTGATATGCACGCCACGCACAAGCATAAACGCAAATATATAGGTCTGCATTTCCTGTTTGGAAAGCTCCGGACTCTAAATTTGCGAGGAAATGGCACACCTAACAATAAGAATAACATGAGAAAACACGAAATACCAATCCATTGCCCCGCCGCGGTGGTCTAGTGGCTAAGGTACTCGGCTGCTGACCCGCAGGTCGCGGGTCCGAATCCCGGCTACGGCGGCTGCATTTCCGATGGAGGCGGAAATGTTGTAGGCCCGTGTACTCAGATTTGGGTGCACGTTAAAGAACCCCAGGTGGTCGAAATTTCCGGAGCCCTCCACTACGGCGTCTCTCATAGTCATATGGTGGTTTTGGGACGTTAAACCCCACATATCTATCTATCCAATCCATGTTTGCGCTCAACATTCGAAATCCGTTCACTGCCATGTCAATAAACGATGACGTCGTAGCAGCTCTTTGCAAAAAAAAAAAGAATATGTCCCTGTGCATCTTCAGCTATATTAAAACCATTTCCATAGATGTGTCTCGTTCTCGGACTTCTTTTGAGAATGTTGCATAAGATTCTCTTCCAGCAGTAAACACTCCGCGGCTTGAGACCATTCATTATCGACTTCCATCAGCTTCACGGTAAGAGAAACGCGAAATTAAAAGCCGAGTGGATAAATCGTTCTCTTGCGAGGAAACACTTTTACCGCTGTTTTGCATTCCTCGACACATCATTTGTTTCTGAAGCTTGACCGGAAGGAAATCTGTGCGCCAGTAACTGCGTTAATGTATTAAAAAAACTGCATAAACAATGCAATCAGAAGCCAAAGGTGGAATTCGCTTCGATCGATCCGATTATCCATCGACCCGCTTACTGATTGATGATTGCTCTTGAAGCCCCCAGCGAACCCTGCACTATAAGGGGCCCCAGTATCGGCGGGCTTCGCGGAACACTATACCGGCAGGAACAATTGCATAACGCGTGCTAACGAAAAATGAACATTCGTTTTAGCAAACCAACTCTAATCAGAACGCCGCTTGCAATCAAAAAGCTCGACGCCTTGATTAATTTGATTAACATGTTGATTAAGTTGATTAACGTCGGCACACGTGTCCCGACTGTGGCGGATACAGCGATTTCAGCCGCATGCACGCTCTGCCCGTCTTTTGCAGCAACGCGCGGATCAAGAGATATCGCAAGACACTCTTTATTCGCTTATCATGATTCACGACTGGTTTCATCAAGTCCATGCAGTACAGAAAGACCACGACACCACGCGGTGAGCCTTGGCCTTACACCGTCCCGAGGTGGGAGTTGCCCACGGTCCTCTCCCATGGTGGGAGGACATCTCCGGGACTTCAATAAAGTTTATATTTAAACTACTTATGTGAATAATAATAATAATAATAATAATAATAATAATAATAATAATAATAATAATAATAATAATAATAATAATAATAATAATAACAATAATAAACGCGCTGCTAAAAGACAAGGGTATATAGAAAGGGCAGGCTGGAGGACATGATTATTGTAGGGCAACAAATGCCCCACATGATGTAAACTGTACTTAAAGTATAGCGTATGCGCTACGCCTTTAAGTCTGGGTCAAGGTCACAGATTGATTGATTTGTGGGGTTTAACGTCCCAAAACCACCATATGATTATGAGAGACGCCGTAGTGGAGGGCTCCGGAAATTTTGACCACCTGGGGTTCTTTAACGTGCACCCAAATCTGAGTACACGGGCCTACAACATTTCCGCCTCCATCGGAAATGCAGCCGCCGCAGCCGGGAATCGAACCCGCGACCTGCGGGTCAGCAGCCGAGTACCTTAGCCACTAGACCATCGCGGCGGGGCCAAGGTCACAGAGTGTTTTTAAAGTGTGACATAGACTACCCCTAGAATCATAACTCTAGCATAGTAAACAAAACTACGATTCTGCATGATCAACCATCCTTTGGCTTGTACGTATAAATCACACGCTGACCAACAACTGCTAAGGTCGTATGATGGACGTCAACAGATGAATAGTTTCCTTCAGATATATTTGGTGGCAAGCACACATAGCGATACCTGCGACAGATTAAGCAAAAGAGTGGACGAAATACTTTGAATTTAATGTTTTCCTATTTTGTAACATTTTCAAAATACTGTGAAGTGTTCGCACTGACACAATGCGTGTGCAGTGGATTATAACACAGCTCTTCATGTTTCGTCGCCAGTTCTTGCCGACAAACTCACATTCGCACGCAACATATCACACTTTTCTTGCAGCCGCTTGAATGAGACTGTACCCACGCGACTAATTAATTGACTGTCTATAGAGTCGATGACATATATACACATATGTACAGACTCATGAGGCAAGGGTGCACAAAAATTTTCGCGTTAAAGACAGTTTCGGTACACGATATAGGGTCACATAGGCGCAGAAGTCCATACGTGATAAATAGTGATGAAGTGCCGATAGGTGCGCATAAGTCAGTAGATACTCTAGAGTCTTGAGGTGTGTATAGGCACACCTTCAGAGTACACCGTTTATAGCGAACCACGGTCGCACGTATATATACCCTTGCACAGTACGATTTCGGAGGCAGTATGCACTTTCAGAGTCACGCTTCAAACCAGCTGAGAATTTAGAGGGAATGACTGCCTCCCGAGCCAAAAATTTTGCCAAAAAGAAGGCACCTATATAGCCTAATAATAAGACGCGCGTTTACAAGGTATATGTGGGGATGCCACGCGCACACAAGTTCCTCGGAAAGCGTTCTCGGGGCGGCCCAGCTCAGTCACCGAGGGTGTCATTGCCACGCTTTCTAGGAAACTGGAGCAAAGAGCGAGCGACGGAAAGGTCGAGCTGCAGAGCTCTTCCAACAGAGCAGGCAAACCAGAAGCGGAGGCGTTGAACCGCTCTTTCATTTCTGCAAGGTGTCGGGATATATGGCGTGCGCGCGTATATATGGACCGTTACAAGCGAAGGAAGTGCACCGTGTAGACGCTGTCAGAGACACCGCAAACCGGGAAGCACGCGTACGAAGTATTCATAAAAAAAATGTTGTTCAGCACCGTTCGCGGAAGCTTCCCTCTTGAAAGCCGCTCACGAAGGAGTGTGTGTATGCATCTGACACTGAATTCACACTGCCGTCAGGATTCGCCGCGGTGGTCTATACAGACTGCTTGACTGACGGTCGAGGGACGGAATCCTTGGACCTTTCGCTTCCACCCAAATGCGGCTGCATTTCAGTGCAAACAATATGCTAGCCGGACTATCTGCACACAAGAAAAAAAAAAGTCCAGGTGATTGACATTACCGTAGTCCTCCATACATGCGCGCGGTGTCCCTCATAATCACGCTATGGTTTTCGGAAGGTCTTGAAGCCTCAACAGTTATTTGTATTACACAGTCGCGAAGCTCTCTGTCCCATCGACGTCACAACACTTATGTTTGTAGTGATATCCTACATTTTCTCTTTGCTTCTCTCTCTCTCGCTCTCTTTTTGAGTGACACAATGACGAAACTCAGTGGAGTATCGCATAATACCCCAGACGTGCCCTAGTTTTGGAGATGCTCTATCAACGAAGCGATAGTGGCCAGTGGTGTCGTCACGTGACTACAGTTTGCTGATGACGTCACGGTAACATGTCGAAGCGTGTTTGACGGCTGTGTGAATACTGTCGAACGCGTTGTACCGTCCGACAGGAGACGCGCATATAAGACTCGCTTGCTGGATTTCGGGCCGACCGGTCGTGCGCTCGCGCGCTCCGCGCGCTTGCGATCTCCCGCGTCAGCGTGGCTCTGGCCGACTGGACTCGCCCTACGTCATCTCCTGCCGCCGACGACCTTCCACCTCCGACGACAGTGCAGCTCTGATTTACTGGACTTGTTCTACGCCATCCACCGACGCCGAAAGGAGCTCTCGCAGGTGCGCCCCGTCCTCGGACTCCAGTGACCGTGCTCCATCTTTCCTATCTCTTCTATCCCCTCGGTTTGTCCTCGCTCGCTGTGGCTTACCACCACACGTCTCTTCTTCTCTTCTCCTTCTTCGGCTTTCCCACATCTTTACTCCTATCCTTTTTATCCCTCCTCACCCCCATCCCTTATGAGCTACTGTGGCGGTGTCGCTCATCGAAGCAGACAATAACGGGGCTCACTTTTCTCTTCTTTTCTCTCTTTTAATGGCCACTTCGTCGAGACGCGCATATACGCGGCACATCTTATAACTGTCGTGAACTCGTTACAAGATAGCCGCTGTCCTTGCGCGCGCATGCGTGGTAGCCATTTTTATCAGCTGTGCTTCAGAATTCGACCTTGTATCAGCTCTGAAAATTTTAGGGGCGAAGCTCCTTATAGCGGAACCCATTCGTCCCTCGTGGCCGTAGTAGTATGAAACAAATATAACATTTCGACCTCCAAGGTGGTGCCGGTGGGAGATTTCTTCTGTGCGTTGTTGAACAATAAAAAATAGTGGTCAATGTACATGTCAATGGCTGCATATGGGGAATGAGAGACAGAGGCATTCGGCTTTTAGTTAACACGCACGCTGAGATCCCCATTTGCAGCCATTGGCATGTACATTGAGAACTATCTGACAAGAAAGGGTTGCTATGTTATACTCGCTGGGTGTAACCTCCTTAGTTTTAGAAAGGTTTAGCGAGCGTTAAGCCGCAGTGGACTGAATACAATGAACTAGTATATACCATGAATAAACTCGAGGTGGTTAAAGGTGCGAAGTAGACACGAAGCGCAAGCCGTAAGAAAGTGTGCGTGTGCCACCTCTGGTCCTCAGAATGTCCGCTGGATGGCGGTGCTTCTATATGGGGAATATATGATGAAAAGATGCGAGATGGTGGTACTTGGAGTGTTGAATAGATGGACGAAAGGACACACAGACAAATGCAAGGATGGACGGATGAACGGACGCAGGGGCGGATGCATGGACGAACGCAGGGACAAACACACGAACAGACGCACGCACGGACGGGCGGATGGACGCATTGACGGTCGCACAGACGGACGCATGGACGGACGGAAGCAAGAACAAATGGACGGACGAATGCTTCGCCCCACTCTCCATCATTCACTCCGTGGATATGCTGTCATTTTTTTTTTTACATTGAATCGTCGTCGTAGACCCTCGTCTTTTTTTTTCATATTTCAAACCTACTTTCCCTTTCTTCGGTGTAGAGTGCCAGCTTGAACAGTGGCGTAGCCAGGGGAGGGGGTTTATACCATCCCCCTCACCCTCCCTCTGACATGTTTTGATTTTTCCTGTGCCTATCTACACGATCATATGCGAACGGACTCCAGAAACGTCTTCACATATTCGAACGCGATAAATCTAGCACAGGCCAGTGTTGAAAGCGTGGGTGTCATAGAAACCGAAGAAAGCATTCCCGGTACACCCCCCCCCCCCCGAACATTTCTCTCTGTACTTGTTTTCAAACACTCTTATCACTTCTACAATGCCCCGGTCACAACTCACTCGCTTCCGTGCAGGCTTCCAGCGTTTGCGGCGCAAAGTCACCAGTCGCGGCTGCAAAGTTTTCCGGACAAAACATAGCCGACATTTCCTCAAGAGCTAAACACAAGCATACAAGATACATGCGGCGTTGACCGAACAGTTCAAAATAAGCTATGTTGGTGGGCAAAGATTTCGTGTCCAGATAACCACACGGTGGCCATGTGCGCGATCAGGAAAACATTCCGCCAGTTTTCCAACACAACAACGGGGAAATCTGTGAACAGGTCGCATACATCCACGAACACATCTGCAATGCACGTCTGTCAAGAGCGGGCACTCTATAAAAAACACACTTCATACCGGATCCAGTTAGAATGCACTGAGGCACGACATCGCCGGAGTTTTCTACGCGGCAGCGGCGCAGCTGTGAGCATGCACTCGTGCATATGCGGCGCTCATGCACGAGCACGCGGCTATACATGAACGCTCATTCTTTTGGCATGATGCGACACTGCGATGCGGCAGCTGGATTAGGGCACCGAGGTCGGCAGACAATCGAGTGCAGTATACTAAGAAGGTTTAAACTCACATCCGGTGCGCTTCGAACGCTCGGCCAGGTCGGTCATGATAAGTGGTCACGTTTAACGTATACGAAAGCTATGCGTCGCGGGCTACGAGGGGATGCCGTACGCACGAGGCTTTACAAACTCGTCTCTAACGCTACGAGTTCGGAGCGAATAGCACGGACAGCAGTTTCAACGCGACGTCAATGCAAGATCCACGATGCCGATTTCACCCATACCAGTCGGCCATCCAACATGGCGTCAATAATGCGCAGCAAATATTCCACCTTGATTATTATTATTATTATTATTATTATTATTATTATTATTATTATTATTATTATTATTATTATTATTATTATTATTATTATTATTTGGAGTTGCTTAACGTCCCAAAACCACGATATGATTAGGAGGGACGCCATGCTGGCGTGCTCAGGAAATTTCGACAGTCTAGTGCTCTTTAACGTCCACCTACGTCTATGCAGGCGGGGCTCAAGCATTTCGCGTATATCATAAAGAGGCCGTCATGGCCGGCAGGTTTGTCACTATGACAACACTTCTACTCGGGAGGTCACAGCTGTGCCACCCCCAACCCCCTTCTTAGTGACTCGGGGGTCTGCCCCTTTCCCCACTCAGTGCGCACGCGTGTCCCCTTCATACGTTTTTAACACGACGAATAAGAACACGTCTTGCACAAGACTTGCACGTAAGAAGGGGCAATTCCGCCCAAAAGACGAACCCTTCGCATCGAATTCCTCACAAGAGCTCGACTTCAATTCAGCGGCCACGGCGGAGGCATTTGCGCGAGAACAGAAATGCAAGAACGCACGAATGCTTAGCTTTGTAAGCGGAATGTGCTTTAGAAACAAACGCGCGACCAAAAAAAAAAATTCGGCAGTTTCTCACGTTCGGGCAAGCGAAATGCCTAATAATAATAAATAAAATATTTCCGACGAGAACACTATTTCCGCAGAAGAACTTCCCGGCCTGTTTCGAATAAGCATCACGTGCAAACGAAGCGTTTAGACCTTCGTCATTACGGCCTAAGCAGGGCATCAGGGATCGCGGGTCGAATAGGTGAAAACAAAAGTGCACCGACGAAATATTCACTTCCCGCGCCGTAAATACCATCGACAAGCGAAGCGCCGACAGCCATATTTCTTTTTCCACGCCTCCAAAACTACCGGTTAACCGTATACTTTACGATATTCACGAATGAACTTTGCATACACGTGTTGATGGGCGCACAGATAAGCGACCGACGACAAAAAAAAAAAAACACGTTTTGCACTGCTAAACGAGGTAGTTATTGGTATTCGTATGCCTACGTGGCTTAAAATACGGTTACCGTGAGCCGTTTTTATCGGTTACGAGAGAGAAGGAATGAGAGCTAGTGAAGCATGTGAATGGCAGGAACGTTAGCCAGGCGACTTCCCGCCCTCCTTGCCGCGACGGACTCGAGGCTGCTCTCTTCTGCTCCTTCCATTCCCCACACCTGTTCCTCGTCTATCTTGTTCTTCCTTTTCCTAAAGAATCACTACCACCAGTCTGCGCAACGGTTTCTGAACTACTGCAGTAGCGAAAGAAAAAAGAGGAATAGACAAGTGCACCACATCTTTTCAGGGGTAGCAGTACAGTCCACTTCAAATGAGATGTACTTGGCCTCGATTCCCAGCATAACCACACCCCATACTTGTTTTATGAAGGTAACCAACCTTAATTTCGGTACTCATCTTGAGAAAAACACTTCTACTTTTAGCCCTATTGAATCGCTCCTTTGTCCACCCCGTTCCTCCTGTTTGTTAAACCGGTAATCGCCTGCGCTGGCATCCTGGTGTTCCTAAAACACATTCGTCTATGCCCGAATGCGAGACACGCTGAAATTCGTCTCCTATAGGATTAAAAAAAAGAAACAAACAACGAGACCATTCTACAAATCAACCTGCGTTTTTTTTTCTTCTTTTCTATCAAAACATAATTAGACATCTTCATCAATAGAGGTTAATTAAACAGCACTAGGGATGACCAATTTTCCTCAATGGCTAGAGTCACACGTACGGAGAACCACAGATTTGCGAGGGCGACCACACATTTGCACGACGTTGAAAAGTTGAGGTCAGAATCGAAGACTTAAAGCTTTGACGATTACCGCCGCGATGGTACCTTGGTTACGGCGCTCGGCTGCAGGCTGTCCCGAAGGTCGCGGGGTTCGATACCAGTCGCGGCGTCAGCGTTTCAATGGAACCGATACTCTAGAAGCCAGTGTACAGTACAATATCCGTGCCACTTATGAAGCACCAGATGATTGATTGATTGATACGTGGGGTTTAACGTCCCAAAACCACCATATGATTGTGAGAGACGCCGTAGTGGAGGGCTCCGGAAATTTAGACCACCTGGGGTTCTTTAACGTGTACCCAAATCTGAGCACACGGGCCTACAACATTTCCGCCTCCGTCGGAAATGCAGCCGCCGCTGAAGCACCAGATGGCCGAAATCGCCCGAGTCATCACTAAGGCGTGCCTCATACTTATATCATGGTTTTGACGCGTGAAACCAAAAAAAAAAGATATTATTCGGTCAACGATGGTACATAGCTGCTGAATTCACATTCGGTATAATGGCTATAACATCGCGTCAGCCGTTCCTATTTCTTATATAGCAGTATACTTCGAGCGCCCACGGCAACGCAGCAGGTGCGATGATCCCGCTTAAGACGCTCCGGAACGAATTCTAATACACGCACCTGTTAGATAGAAAAAAAAAGCAATTCACCCACACTCTTGGGTTACGCTGCCCGGATATCTCTGGGATTTAACGAAAAAAAAAAAGAACTGTTCTCATCCTCGACTCGACCTCGCTCATGTAGCGTCAGCAGCCCTTGCATCCCTCCATCATTCACTGGCGCGACTCGACAATTTTCGCTTCATTTTGCTTCCTTCCTCTCTTTCGGAGACGTGGCTACATCAATCGCGCGACCTGCAGGGAAAAATAAACGATGAAAGGGTAAAGAAACAGACCGTTCATATCTATCTTTTCCGTCCGGATAAGATAGAAAGAGAATCACCCCCGTTGATTCGCGCATGCTGGTAGCGAAAGGATGGAGATTGGAACCGCCGCATCGACAGAACGTGTCCTTACGGAGGGGGCAGAGGAGGAGAGATAAAACGTTTCATTCCGTGCGAAATAGAGGAGAGTGGTGGCGTTAGAACCCGCGAAGTGCGCTGCATCACGCCACGGCGCCTGCTTTCAAAGCCGCCTTTATCTCCTCCTCTCTCCTATATCTTTACACTCTATTCTCGATGAGTGTACCTTTCCCTTACTGCCCTCTCACCTACACCACATAGTTCTTCGTGCTAACGGCTTGGAGGTAGAACCGCGCTGCTGAAAGATGATAGATTGCTCGGGCTGCGGTTGGGTCCCTGACCGGTAGCGCATAGCGATAAGAAAAGAAGAATGGAAAAGGCTCGGAAAAGAGCGGCGAGGTACAAATAGATAATCGGAAAGATGAAAGCGTATAGGCACAGACCAGGTTCTCGCAAGCACATTGCGAGGAAAATGTTTTTTTTTTTTGTTACGAGGAGTACATCGAGTGAGAGCGAAATGATACATTCGACAGCTCTAAGCACTGAGGTCAGAGCATAATGCTAGTTCTCAGACAGGAAGAACAAGAGTGAAAGAGAAGAAGGAGAGTGGGGTTGAATGAAGAAGGAAGCTAAGAAAAAACTTTTGCTCGAAGTTCGCGAGAATCAGATTTGCGATGGGATGGCCCCGGTCAGTGTCGGTGTATGTTTCATGGCGGCGGTGGCTGCAGCGGCGCAAGCCCTCCCTTGAGCACGCGTCATTTGAGACGGCAGCAGCAGCTACAGAACGTGATATCGAAACGAATATGGCTATACAAACCTAGAGAACAAAGGGATTGTGGAGGTCGGTACGGAAGGATGTTTCTTAAGCAAAGGGTGGTTCTTTAGTGACGACGACCTCCTGGTTGAACTTCACGATAATTATAATATTATAATTAGTTTTTTATTCTATATTTTATGCTGCACAACTCGAGTTCTGTGATGTTAGAATCTATATATATATATATATATATATAGATATAGAGATAGATATATAGAGAGATATATAGATATATATATATATATATATATATATATATATATATATATATATATGTATATATATATATATATATATATATATATATATATATATATATATATATATATATATATATATTGTCAGTCAGCAACAAACACTACTGAGATGCGTTTGTTCAAAGAACAAATAGTAACTGCCGAGCATGGCGCGTACGCGGTTTGCATAAAGCTCGAAGTCGTCCATCGGCGCAGTATACACCTTTACGGCGGATTGTAGGCTTTTGGTCGTATAGCAGAATCATACAAAATGCCAGATGCGTCCAGAATTTAGGTTGATCGCGAAAAAGAGATAATATGATGAAGAAACAGGTAACGCTTTCCCAGGAGGAGACGATTTAGATGAACACCGCGCTAGGCCTGGCCACAATCTCACCCAGCGTTACCTCAGAGGTTTTCATTCAACCAGTTTGTAGAGGAGCACGTCTTGGGTTTATAGAAGGCAGAGCACATTTCATGTAAGCCGTCTGAGCTGACAACACTGACAACGGCTCGAGGAAAAAAAAAACGAACCGCAAGGTGAGAATGCTTTGTAGATGACAACACTATCTGACAATCAGTAGAGGGCTTAAAAAAACTGAAGAAGTGGACCCTTTACGAGTAGCCAAAATGTTGAAAGGCACACTCGCAATACGAGCTCAGAGAGCGAATACTTCATGACATACTGTATCCGCTTCGTCAGAGATGGCTTTCGGAAACGAGTCCAGCGTGCCGGGAGGAAGAATGGAATCGCAATGACCATCACACACGTGCCATCACTTAACTTCCGCGCGAGGCAACGCAAACGGGAATGGGTTTACAACAAAATATGAACAGCCGACACACGTGGAACCGGCGACATGAAAGAATGTGTACAAGTGATCATCCTTAGTTCGCACAAAGCTGAATAGTCCGCTTGGTTTCTTTCTTTTCTTTCTTTCTTTCTTTCTTTCTTTATTTCTCTCTTTAATTCTTTCTTTTTTTCTTTTTTTCTTTCTCTCTTTTTTCCCTCTTTCTTTCTTCTTTCTTTCTTTCTTCCTTTCTTTCTTTCTTTCTTTCTTTAGATACTCCAGGGCACAGCGCTACCGCTATAGTACGAACACCCAACGCACATATCCACAGAACCGCGACGACCAGACAACGACGTGAGAAGCGAGCAACCTGCGCGAAGAAACACGAAAGACAAAAAAAAATACACCGAAAAAAAAACATACGTCTCACTATACCTATGGCCGTACGCCCCCGAACACACACGCTTGGTACAGTCGCCGCGGCGTCTAACGTGTGAGGGCATATAACTCCAAACACGCGCCGACGCTCTCTATATAGATGCCGGATAACCTCGAAAAAGGACGCGGGCGCCGCCGAAAACGTCCGGATTTCCTGAACTACTCGAACGAACATAAGAAAAAGAAAGCGTTAAAAGGAGCGAATGGATCTTTTTTTCCGTCTTTATTGTACACGATGTGGGAAGGTTCACAGTGCATCCGGGCAAGCGGAAAACGAGAAAACTCGGGAATATCTACAGATACGCGTTCGAGAAGCGACAACGAGCTGTGGCTCCCGTCGCCTCCAAAGAGTGAACGAGCAATGGGACTCCCACCGTATACGGTTTCGAAGTACGTCCCCCCCTGGTTTAAAGCGTGTACATACGCGGAAGTTTAGTAAATGCATCGCAAGTCGTTGAATTTCGCGCCAATTAACGAGACGGGCACACAGTTCGAGGGCTGCCGTTTCATTCGGTTTCTTTTGTATATGTTTGTTCTCTCTCGTTTTTTTTTCTTCTATTTTGTCGGAAGTTAGCCGAACACGAGGAAACCTGCACGTCGTTGCAGTAACATGATGCGTGACGGCGACCGGTCGGCGTTGACGTCTCTTTTCCATGCCACGTGACGGGGAGAAAACGCGACCATTGACACGCACGTGCGCCTTCTTTATGGATGTGTCTATAACGCAGATTGCAACGGTGGGTCGTGTGTTCATCCTTATCGGTGACCTACTTGTTCTTATACGCCACGTTTCTCCATCTGCCCGCATTACCTGTACGAGTGTTGACGCGTGGTGTTTCAGGAGCAACTACCGTAAGACGATGTCAATGGAAAAAAAAAAGAAAAGAAAAAAAAAAGAGAGAACTCGCACCAGAACGAGAGTTTTCGGGCAAAGTATAGACGTTCCTGTATAGTTTCAAATGTGGATATCAATAAGGTCGACGCGCAGAACTTGAGAAGCTAGACAGCGCTACCGAAGAACGCCGCGAGACAGAAGCAGTTGACACAGGCACTTCATTTCTCCTGTCTGTGGTCCGCACGGTGAACAGTGTTTTGACTTCGCGTTAACCACAAGATATCCTGACTTCAAGAACTTGCCACTCAAGCAAACTTCAAACAAACTCAATATATATATATATATATATATATATATATATATATATATATATATATATATATATATCATGCAATAACAAATGTTCACATGTTCAACTCTTGCAAAACTATAGTTATCAAGAGCGAACGGTATTTCTGGCTCGTAATAATAATACCATCGGAATATAATTATAAGAGACAACAGCATTCTTGGCTTACTTTCTCTAAAGACACGCACACAGTGTTTGTCTGGTCAGCCCAGAGGCGAGGCGCGAGCGCAACTAGGACACATCTTCGCAGCGGATCACGGGGAATGACGTCACGCCTGTCACACTAGTGCAATGCCATGATTACGTATACGTATGTCATGATTGGTCTTCCTAGTACCTCAATGTCATTATTACTTTTTTCATACGTTCAATTATTGCTTTGCATTTTGATATGCTTTTTTTTTCAATGATTCCGTACACATCTTTTTTTTTTCTATTTCTGCCCGTATTTATGATTATTCTTCAAGTTCTGTATATAGATTGTGTCATAATCAGTTTTCCTTGTGTTGTAAATTAAATAAAATAGTTGTGTTTGTACTTTATATTTTTGTGAGTAAATGACACGCCTTTTTCAAGATTAATGTTTTGAAATAAATTTCAATTAGCCTTTGGCTAGGGAATTAGATGCATTTTTTACACTATTGTGTTCTGTAACCAGTCCTATGTCAATGAAAATTCAATTCAATTCAATGACCTTAGGATACATACCCAAGCATACCATTAGAGCGTATATCTGTGGCATAAAAGCTGTCGCGGTTGTGTTACCACACTTCATTTCACTGTTTATTGCGAATACGCTTGCTCATGCGACGCGACCTAACGAGACAAAAACAACAAGACTCGTGTACCTCGTTCCGTAACATGGTCTAAAACAAAGCGTGCCAGATGAGCAATTTAGGAGCATTTGGTCCAGGTTTGGACATACTTTGTCTGAGGGCATGTTCAAAATTAGACGTCACACGTTAACAGCGAAGTTTGTTGTGGGACCTTCTAGAAACTGAACGTAGCCTGCAGCTAATAGTGCACGTATACATCACAGCTACTCACTAACCTTCACGCCGCAAACCTCCAACCACACGCCAAATGCCCATTGTAAAGGCGTATAGACGGAACCAAAGTCCTGGAATGACCGTTCCCTTGTGAATGTGGGCGGATTTATGCACTTGTTTTAAAACAGTGGCACCTCTTACTATTTCGTGAAACTTTACAAGGAGCAAGCAAATGACCGGGAGTATGTCCTACACAGCTGAAACAAAGTGCCTTCTCCCACAACGACGTCGGCAACGACGTTGCCGCGGTCGTTATAACGGAACGACTTCGAACACCTGCTTCTTGTGTGACGTCGCGACAAAGACGTCCCTGACTCAGCGTAATGACTCTCTTTTCTTCGGGCACCAGTTGACAAAAGCACGGGGAACACAATGTACTCGTCAGTGGTGAAAAAAAAATGTGTGTATATGCTGCTGTTCTCACAGTACGAGCTTCAGGAGGTGTAAGGGCAAATGGAGACACTTGTCCCACTCTCCACTGCACTGCTTCCTACTCGTGTATGCGCTTCACATGCCACTGTGTTCATTGTCGAATATAGAGTTTCTCATTGTTCCCGTAGAGACAAAGCGCGCAGCGCCGAACGGTAAAATCACACGTCCACTCCGCTGGGGCTTTCGAGCATGGCAAGAACAAAGCCAGTTACTACGTTAGCTCAAGTTCCCGTAGCGCACTGAACCAACGGCCTTTTTTTTTTTTTCAAAAGTAACGAAGGTGAACAGCAACAACGAAAGCGCTTGTCCACTGTCTTGTTACCGGAACTTCCGCAACAACGCAATTGCGGGAAACGAACCGGCGCACTACGTTGCCACCTGCAGCAACAGACGCCATCTGCGGCTCACTTTACACAAGATTCTCGGCCCTTTAAATGTGCTAGAATACGAATCCTTACTAACTCCCGAGCAACGCTTGTTCCACGTAATCTGATAAAGGAATGCCCCAATGCCGATCGTCTGAGTATACCAAGGAGCGGCACTAGTGATCTGTCACCCCATCACGACAAGTATTACACGTCACAAGTCGTCATAAGTTATAGCTGACTACGTGAATGGTAATACGCGCATATTTTTTGTCCCCATCGAATCAACTTGTTCTGGGCCCGCAACAGCAAGGTCACATTACGCTTCATATAAAAATTCACAAATCAGCTCTAACTCTACATTCGCGGAAGTCTTGAGCAAATATGTTTGGTTTTTGCTTCGGTCAAACAGCTGCAAAACTACATGTTCAAAAGAATCAAAGGAAAAAAGAAAGAAAAAGAAGGAAAGGAAGAAAGAAAGAAAGAAAAAGAAAAAAGAAACGTGTAGAAGATGCCCGAAAGTGGCTCGCGGTAGCGTTGCTATATGCAACAGAACAAGAGCGAAACCCGCAATAAACTTGTTCCGCGGTGGTGTCACATTGTCTATTTCCTTTCTCCCGCGTCTCTCATAGTCAAATAGCAGTTTTGGGACGTTAAACCCCACATATCAATCAATATATTCTTTCCCCAACTTTTTTTTTTCAATACTATTACTTTCTTTCTCCCGCTTCTCTCCTTTTAACTCTAATCGTAGAAAATATTGCAAATGGTGGCCGCAAAGAGAAACCACGGTTTCCCGCCACTTTCTCCGCCATTCGACGCCAGTTGCAGGGCATCAAATAAGGGACAAATTATAAAGAAAGAAAAACCAGCGCTGGCAACAATATCGACGCGAAAGCCCGGCCAACAGAACGCGCTGCAGTGGAAAACGACGACTTCCGTGACTTCCTCGCGTGGCGCCCGCCAAATTTCGGGGGCCTCCCGTGGCGCGAAACGATAGTGCAATCCATTCGCACGCCTCTCCCCTTCCTCCTCTGCTTCTAGGTCAGACGAACAAGACTCGGAAGGGTCATCTTCACGCTCGATAACAGGGCAACGCAGGAGGGTCACCACAGGGTGTGAGAAGGTCTCATTTTTTTTTTTTTCAATTTCATTTTTTCCCCACAGTATATGTGACACGACGAAACATCGAAAAAGAGATAGATAAATTGTTTGAATCGACGGTGTACGTATGGACTGCATTTTTGGGTGCTCGGCTGCTGACCAGAAGGTCACGGGTTCGGTCCCGGCCGGTGCAGTCGCACTTCGATGGAGACGAAATGGTAGAAGCCCACGTACTGTGCAATGTAAGGGCACGTTAAAGAACACCAGATGGTCAACATTTCCGAAGCCCCTCCCCCCCCCCACAAGCCGTCACTCATAACCATATGGTGGTTTTCAGACGTAAAACCCCAAATGTTATATTAGTATTATATTATTATTATACTACACTTTATGTCGCGTTGTCGAGTGGTCGATGGAGATCGCCTAGGTGCAGACGCCGCACTGTGGCACATATCTTTGTCTTTGCTACACTTTATACTTTATTGCTTTACTCAGTTCCATGTGGTGCTAAGCATTGCTCCCTTAAACGAGCTGTCCACAATAGAGCGTCAATCACACCTCCTGTATTCCGTCATCACTGGCTGCACTTCACAGCAGAACACCCCGAACAAGGTCGCGTGGCCTCAGCGAATGCGAGACCGCAAGCGTCTCCTCAGCAAAACGCGCACTTTTTCGTAAAATAAATATCTTTACGAGACGAGGCGAGGGGCATTAAACGAGTAAAGACACGGCACCCTGTTTACTAAGAAGTCGCGAACGCGTGAGTCGATTCGTGTGACCCGAGGTCGACTCGACTCGACTCAATAAAGCATACCCACGCACTGCGATCCGCGAGTACTGAAATAGAAGCATAACCACTCGCTTGACAAACAGAGAACGACGGCGCTATGCAAAGGTGCAGCAAAACGCCAAAGGCATACGCCTCTATAGGAAAGAACCGAAACGGGCGCGGCAAGCGCGGAATAGAAACCGAGGAGGTCAGGAGGAGCTGTCTTAGTTGACGGATCGACACGCTCGCACGTCACGCCCACCCGAAAAGTGGACCGTATGCCCGCAGTCGTCCCCAAAAAGGGTCGCCAATGTCAACCTACAAAAAAAATGTCTCGGACGACCGCGTCAAATATAAATGTCGCGAGGAAACGAAGATCTGCGAGGCGCTGCCCTGTTGACTCCTTCCAATGGCGAGGAAGGCCTATAGTAGGCGACCAGTTCCTCGTAGAACATGAAAGATACCTAAGACGTCAATTGCCTCACAATGTCAATTGTCTCACAATGACCTTGCCACACGCGGAAAGAGTACGTTATAATACAACACCCAACAGAGGCGCAAGCCAGCTAGTCATGTGAATTAGCTACGCGCTTCAACCTAAGGAACCTAAGATATACGAGTCTTTTGCTCGTTTGATACAGGGCTGCACGACTTCACTATGACTGATGTAGGCGACATTTAAAAATGTTTTAAAAAATACAAGTTAAAAATCTTAGCGTCCCAATACTGGCCTCTGGGTTACGAGACACATCGTATGTATAATGGAGAGCTCCGGACCAAACATGACAGCAAGGCGTTGTTTCTAATGATATTAAATATATGTCACCACTGTGAGTAAGTGAAACCCTCCACGACAGACGCAAGTAAAGTCAACGTCACCAGACTAGGCCTACTCGGGGACCATCAGGTTAAACCTGTCGGCCCTCGCTCGGGCCCTATGTAGGGTCAGCATTTCAGAGGTCGGGTACTGGGCTGTCTGCAGTTAGGCGCTAACGCGAAACGGCCTACCTGAACTGTCAGTACACGATCATGGTTGAGACGAGATTTCCTCGTCAACGCCACACCTTGTTCTGTTACCTTGAATGATTATTACGGCCAGTTAAACGCACAGATGCAAACGACTATATTATCAATAGGTAGCTCGATACTCAAATATTTTTAAAAAGCGAGATATATGACGGCCAACCTTGACATTTTTATTTCCCAATTACAGCTATGCAACAAGCAAAATTTGAACAAAGCATTGATTTTTGTTTTTTATCGGGCAGGTTAGTTCTTGAAAAACAAATACAGGGATACTGTATTTGGCTGCAAGCCTCTAATTAGACACCTGTCCGCGCTACGTCACCGCGCCGGCATATGTGGATAACTTCGCATTCGGGCAAAGCAAACTGAAAATTCAATATCCCTAATAACTCTAAAAAAAAAAGCTGCACCCAACGACCCCCACCCACAGCTAGGTTTTCCATTTACATAACCTTTCAAATAAAGCTAAACACTTCCATCATATTCTAAATGTGCGAAATTAATTAGGAAACCACATCAAGAAGAAAATAAGTGAAAATGAAAATCGGCAAATCATATAGCGCGTTGCATGCAGCTGCAGCATCCTTCTTTTATTTCCTTTTTTATACATAATCGGAAAAAAATAAAACGCAAGGTATCGACAAAACCAAAAGAAGCGAGAAAATTGCGGATAATTTCCGGAACGGTCGGTCGATTTCATCGCGAAAAAAAAGGCACTATTTCTATCAAAGCACGGTGGAAAGCTATACAACACGATCGGCAGACACGCGTTCCCGGCAGTATACACTTCGCAGTAACAGCGTATGTCATATATCGACCCCTTCTGAAGAAAAAGAAAATACCACAAACAAGAAGGTCGAGATGAATACACACTGATGGCCTAGCAGTGTTCGAAATATATCTACGTGTACAGTCTCCGCTAAAGAATCACACCGGAAAAAAGAAAAGACATTACTGAGGCAGAAAGGAAGAAAAAAGAAAAGAAGTGGAAGTGCCCTCTTTTAATCTCGCAAATGTCGGAGGCCTTTCCGATAGATTTCTCGGCAACTTGGTAGCCTCGCAACACCTGTGATGTGTTCCGAAGACAGCCATTCCAGATAGCCATTCGAGACCACCTCCTCTTTTCTGCTCCAGTCTGTCTCTCTTTCTCTTATCGATTTCATATCGACATCTTATTTCTTGCCC
The DNA here is from genome assembly GCA_013436015.1 of Rhipicephalus annulatus. Classification (NCBI taxonomy): domain Eukaryota; kingdom Metazoa; phylum Arthropoda; class Arachnida; order Ixodida; family Ixodidae; genus Rhipicephalus; species Rhipicephalus annulatus. The sequence continues at coordinate 298,643 of WOVY01002292.1, read as the reverse complement.
CGAGTACTCTCCATACTTCTATTACGTATCGTGAAAATTTAAAAAGCTAGGTATCTTTGCGCATAACATCCTATGCATTGTGGCTTCGCGGTTATACGGTTATAAGGTCAAAAACGCTCGCTAAAGGCAGGCTATTCTATTGATTTCCCACTGGAAGCAACGGGTTCGACTCCAAGTATAGCGGTAGCATTTCGACGGGGGCGATATTCAAGAACATTCGTGTGCTTCAATGTAGGTGCATGCTAAAGAACCCATAGTGGTCAAAATTAATCTGGACTCCACCACTACGGCGACACTAATAATTGCCGCATTGCGACTTTGGCACGCAGATCTTCAGAAATCGATCAATTACCCGTACTGAAACACTTCCCAAGCCCTCACGAAAAAAAACCAAAAGGAGAAAAGAGGTGTATAGAGTCTTACACACACACACACACACACACACACACACACACACACACACACACACACACACACACACACACACACACACACACACACACACACACACACACACACACACACACACACACACACACACACACACACACACACACACACGCACGCACGCACGCACACCCGCACACACAGACACACACACACACACACACACAAATAAAACGCCTCATATACACAGAACAGGTGATGGTACCTGTGCAGAGACGATAACGCTCTCGTTTTCTTCCTCCTTATCGTGAAGTCGTGGAAAGAAATGTTTACGGTTATATTGATGTGTTTCCAGCGAAAGCTGCTAGAGATAGCATATGACAACATTTTGGCCTCAGTGATGCTCGCTGACCTCAATGGCCGCCGATGGATTGCCCGCTTATATATTTACATTTATTTACACGAACACCCTAACGGCCAACAGGAAGGGGGGGGGAGGTTGAAAAGAAATAAGCGTCAGTAAAAGCGAGGAGGGGTGTGATGACACACAGGCGGGAATCAACACGAACAGAACATTTATATTTATCCATAGTGCATACCGAGACAACGAAGAGTATAGTATAAGTCATAAGTTGTGAAACTCGCGAGGCGTTCACCGTTTTTCCATGTTCTTTTGCATCGGCGATTTTGCGTTAACAGAACCATACTCCATGTTTTTGTTTGCTCTCAAGGCGGTGATGAAACCACGTAAGCCGTTTTCAAGCATCGCGCAGCAACAACTCCGGGGCAGATGAACATAAATTAAAAGAGATAATGAATGACCTAATAATTAATTAATCTAGAACGCGATGGCGCTTAACAGCATCACGGCTGATTGGGCTGGTTGGTACTTGTTCATTTTGACAGGATATGGCACGTGCCGTAAAACACGCGCAAATAACTAGCACACTCAGACCTTATGTTTTCTTTTTTTTTCTATGAGAGATAGCCAGATCATGCATGTGACAGTGAGTGAGTGAATGAACTTTGAATTGGTCCGGCAAAACACGACGAAACGCACACCTCGCTAATCCCACGACGGAACCGGCAGGTCTAGCCTGCCGGCTCGATCATGGGCACACTGGACGGCCAGGATTTGATCTTCGAAGACAGGACTTCGCAGGAGCGTGTCCCTTTTTTTCCTTGTTGAACGTCGGGCCCAGCGACCCGCACTCCCAGAGCTCGTGAGGCAAGGTAGCAACCTCGCCACAACCTGCGCAACAACTATTTGTGTAAATTTCCTGATAGATACTATTAAGGAACGCAGGATTAGGGTAGGAGTTGGTTTGCAGGAGTCTGAGCATGACCACCTGCGGCCTGTTTAGCTTGGTGCGAGGTGGCGGGAAGAGCCTTCTCTCCAAATAAAAGAATTTGGTTATCTCATTGTGCGTGCTAGGAGCGTCCCTGTGTCCGATCTGAGGGCAGCGCAGTCGGTAAAGCCACGCGCAACCTCGTGGGCAGACTCATCAAGGTTTACAGGAACCCCCTCGATATCCTCGACGTGAGCAGGGAACCAGAAGATGCTGTGTGTGGCGCTGTCACTGTTTCTGGCGCCTCTCAGAATATGAACTATACTTGACATGCCACCCAGCCTTTCTGAAATACCCTGACGACTTGCTTGGAATCGATCTGCGCGCTGTCTCTCCGACCGTCTTGCATGGCGACTGCAGTGGCCACTTACTCGACCACCTCGGGGTCCGTCGTCCGAATCAAGGCACAGGTGATGATCTTGCGTAAAAAAGGATCATTTCAAAGTGACACAGAGCATTGGCAAGCAAGCATGCGGAGCTTCCAAGGAGCGTCTGTCCTAGAGAAAGGTATTGATCGGTCGTTGTCTTCTGTATGGGCAGGCTGAACAGGCAGCTTGATCACCCCATTCATTACCGATAATTCCACAGTGGCTTGGCAACAACTGAAATATAACGTGGTGCCCTTTTCCTGTTATAAGGTGTAGTATTTCTGCCGTCTCAAATACCAACTGCTCGTGCAGACCACAGCATAGATTGGACACAAGTGGACTGCAGTGCTACCTTCAGTCGCAGAAGATCGTCTACCGTTGCGTGCTTTGGTTGTTAATGAAATGCAGTGCAGCGGGAAGTGCTGGAAGCTCTCCTGCCATTGATGTGGTTGCATGAGCTGCCTGGATTTGATGGTTGTGGTGTGCGTCGGAATAATGAGCGCCGCTGTTGAGCTGTTTGGCAGACGGAGCTGTCGTCGTAGACGTGGGTTGCAGTCTTTGTACTTTTCGTACAGCAGAAGTAAGGCGAGCTGCTGAGGGCTGTTATTGACAAATCTTCACAAATATTGACAAAACAAAATGTTCAGTAGAGGAACGTGAAAACACTTGCATGTTATTTGTAAAGCGAAAAATGGCACATCTATCTGTGGGGTTGATGCTTAACTTTCAGAACCGATCACCAAGCAGTATTTGCTTTGCTATCTGCTGGAGAGTCGGTCTATTGACCCTCATGCATTTCTCAATCAACAGCTCAGGTACTATATTCCAACTTTCAAATATAATGAGAACTGGACAGGCAATAGTGCCAAAGAAGGTACAGGAGATATTATTAGAAGTAATTGTGATGTAAATGTGAAGACTAAGAAGTTGATTAGAAGATAACTTACCGTGGGCAAGGTCTGAACCTACAAACCTTTGAAAAACGTTTTATATGCTCTACCAACTGAGCCACCACGGCGGCTATCCTCCCTAGGTACATATTGATTAAACGTGGAAGCATCAGTCAGCATTGCCTGTTGCCATTGCGGTGAGTGCACGACACTAATTTTTTGCCATTGGCCTCAGGTAGCACGTAATCTTATTACCAGCCGGCAGCTGGCCAACAATCCCTCACATACCACCTGAAGGCACCAAGTCTGCCCGAACAAGAGCCTCGCTGTGAATGAAGGAAAGAAGGGTAAACTTGAGTGCTATTTCTTTATTAGAAACAATATCATAGAGAACTGAAAGACAATGAGTGGGTGAGTTTACAGCAGCACTAGCAGATACCTGAACCCTTTTCTGCTTTTTACAGTGTTTGGCCTGCCTTGCTGATATTAATAACGACTCGTCTGAGTTTCTTCACCTGGAAAGAAACTTAGTTTTCCACACGTGCACAGGCTCGGGCCTTGGTGGCGTGAACGACACTGTCTGCTTAACTGGAGATAGTTCAGGCCTGTCCATCGCCTGGCCAGCTGGTGTTCTGCCTGTCGTCATCTATGATGACGACATCTTGGTTGCTTCAATCGTCGACCAACCTGGATCATTGACATCATCCGGAGGACATATAAGGACTTTGATGATGAGTGGTATTTTATGGCGCAAGAGCCAATTGGTGGCCAAAGAGCGCCATTTCAGTAGGCTAGCGATATGAACAATGATATGACGCGTGGCTGTAAAGGGGCCTTAAAATTTCCTCGCGCTAACGTGGGTAAAAACATAGAGGTAACAAAATCATGGCATGAAATATGTGCAGTGAAAGTGGATGGCAAATGTCATGATAAAACCATGGCGGAGATGTAGTCACCGCAGCCATAACCTCGGTACAGAGGTCGTGCAACGGATCACCTCGAAATATGGAGTGAAAGCTGTGAACATCTTTTAAAAACATGAAAAGTGATTGCAGTTTAAAAGCGGATCCCTACCAATGAGCATCCCAGGGTGTAGTGGGACCTCTGTCAGTAGGGCAGTAAAAAGTGCTTTTTGTTTTAGAGCATCCAACTGATTGCACTAGACGAGAGTCCAGAGAACCGCAAGTGATTCTCCACATCTCTCACACAATGTTGATTGCCGGTGGACAGAAGATATGAATGTGTAGAGTGTGTATGTCCTGTTCTTAGCCTTGTAAGTGTTACTTTTGTGTGTCGTGATTCTGATAGTGGCAGCCAATTACCTAGTTGCGGCTTAATAGCATGGACTTTATTGTCTGTGTGTCTATCCCATGTGCTCTGCCAATACCCATAAGCTTTCGTTTTAGAAAAGGTTTCAAGTCTAATGCAGGGATCGGTATTGATGCATGGGAAGTAATTTCCTTGGCGGAAGCAGCCAGCTTGTCCGCCAAAGACGTTCCTTTGCATCTCATTGTCCTGGCACCCAGCAGACGACATGCTGTTTTGATGTGTACAGTGTGCACAAAAGCGACTAAAGTGACACCAGGCATGGGGTTTTTGTGTTTTTTATGAGTTTTTCATGGCTCTAACCACACTTAGGTAATCTGTGTACATTATCACCTTTTGTAACTTGATCTGTTTGATGTGTTTTACGACCGCCAGAATTGCATAAGCTTTTCCTAAAGAAGGCCGGCCTCGGAAATTGATTGGCCTAACCGCTGCATATCACACACAAGTGTTAGACTTTGAAGCATCGGTAAAGAACTCAGGGCATGTGTATTTATGCTGTAGTTCTAGGAAGTATGTATGTATGTGTGCAAGTGGAGAGTGCTTTGTGACTTCCACAAAAGAGACATCACAGTCTATAAGCTGGCACTGCCACCAGTGGCCGATATGCAGCAGGAGCCATCAAACTGTGTTCGAGAAGAGGCACACCTGTTTCTTCGTCCAGGCCCTTTACATGGAATAAGTATGACTGCCTTAACGAAGGAAAGTTCTCGAACAAGCCAGAACAAGACAAATCATTATTGTGAAATGAGAGGGGTATTCCTTGTCTGCCTTCAACTTCAGAAAGTACAAAAAAGACAGGTAACGACATTGTAGGTGGAGCGACCATTCATTCGAATCCACATAGAGGCTCTCCGCAAGGCTAGTTCGAAAAGCACCCGTAGAGGCGAATGCCTAGATGGTGGACAGGGTAGATAGAATCTTCAAGGCTGATGGTGTCGCAGACTGATAGATTATAGCACCATAATTTAGGCGCGAGCGTTCGAGGCTTTTATATAAATTCATGAGACAGTTTCCAGTCACTACCCTACATAGTGCGCGACAAACACTTTCAAAATATTCATTGTTTTTAAGCACCTGTTTTTTAAATACCTGATGTGTGGAATGAAGGTAAGTTTTGTGTCTAATATTATTCCAAGAAACTTGTGCTCGGTCTTCACTGACAGAGGTTGGAAATGTAGGTCGATTCGGGGTCAGGATGGAGGCCCCTCTTTCGGCAGAGCAAGTGCTTTTTTGCGCGTTGAGTATACAAACATTCTCATCTGCCCATCGGGTACCTTGTTCAACCCTAGTTGAACTTGACGTCGGCACATTGAGGTGTCGCACGATTTGAAACCAATCTGTGAATCATCGACATATATGCAGTAAAAAATATTACGTGGGAGAGACAGGTGCAAGGAATTCCTTTAAACTATGAAAAGTGTGCAGCTCAATACACCTTCTTGTGGCACTCCTGTTTCTTGGACAAATATTTGAGATAAGACAGTGCCAGCTCAGACGCGGAATGTCCGGTTGGACAGGTGGCTTTCGACGATTGTCAGCATTCTACCCCACACACCTACATGTGACACGTCTCGCAATATGCCAAAGCACGATGTAGTGGCCATATGCCTTTTTCATATCGAGGAACACCAAAAGAAAAAAATTGCTTATGAACAAAAGCGTCGTGAATGTGTGCCTCGATACGGACAAGGTGGTCAGTAATGGACCGAGCCTCTCTGAACCCACACTGGTAAGGGTCAAGTAGGCCATTAGCTTCAAGGAAGTGCATCCAGGTGCCTGTTATATCATTTTCTCAAAGACCTTGCAAAGACATCCGGTCAAGACTATTGGCCTGTAGCTGGAAACTGAGGATGGGTCCTTGCCTGTTTTAGAATTGGGACAACAATAGCATCCTTCCAGGCTAAGGATAGCTTGCCGGAAAAGCATATCGCATTACACAGGGAGAGGAGAACTTTTTGGGTTTCAGTGGGAAGATGTTTCAGCATTTTATATGCCCCATGGTCAGGGCCTGGGTAGATTTATTGCAGGCAGGGTAAGTGAGGCTTGTAGTTCAGAAAAAGAAAGGTTCATTGTATGCCTCATGTTTGTGAGTTTGCGCTCTAATCTGTTTTTTCTATTTTGGTTTTGTATCGTTAGAACACTTCACTATAGTGTGATGAGCTGGAGAACTGTTCGAAGTGCGCCCCGAGAAAGTTAGCCTGGTCTTCCAAACTCCCCCCTTGTGTGTTTACTAGAGGAAGTGAATATGCTTTTCGTCCTGCCACCTTACCAACTATGTTCCAGACTCTCGCCTGATCCGAGTATGAATTATTGCCTGATAAGCATTTATGCCAACTTTTTCTTCTCGCCTGTCGGCATGTCCTCTTTCCTTGTGACTTGATGTTCTTAAAGTTTATAAGATTTTCGGCTGTAGGCGAGTCTAAGCAATTTCCATGCCCTATTTAGTTTTTTACGCGCATTACGGCACTCATTATTCCACCATGGGACTTGTCGTTTGCCTGACCGTGCACATGCTTGTGGTATCCATTTCGTTGCAGCATCAATCAAAAAAGCTGTCAGGTGGCTCAAAGCAGCTTCTATGCTTAGCACCCTCATGTCAGTCCAAGTTAGGAGAGCCATTTTTTGAGACTGTTCCCAGTCGGCTTTATCGGTGAACCATTTGGGAACCTGTGGAGGACATATATTGTTAACAATGTTGTAATATGTTGGCTTTTTGCGATTCAGGAGGCATGCGCCAGAAATAAAAAGGAACTGATCGATCAGGCGACCTCGCGAACCACAGTGCCCCAGAGGCTATTATGTGCATTAAAGTTCTGAGGACAACATAGTGTTCTGGAAGTTGATCTATGAATGCCTGGAATTCCTTTTCATTGAGTTGGTGATGCAGAGGTACGTAAATCGAGCAAATTGTGACCAGTTCGTTGAAGAAGACAGCCTGGACGGTGATCACCTCAAGGGGTGTTTGAAGCAGTAAATGTGCACAAGCTATTCCTTGATCAACTACGATGGCAACACCGCCAGATGATGCGACATTATCATCCCCAGTTTTTTCAAAAAATAGTGTAAATGTGATGGAAGTTTATATGCTTGGATTTTAGGTGTGCTGCGTGTGCTGCTTGTACACACATGATTGATTTGATTGATTTGTGGGGTTTAACGTCCCAAAACCACCATATGATATGAGAGACGCCGTAGTGAAGGGCTCCGGAAATTTTGACCACCTGGGGTTCTTTAACGTGCACCCAAATCTGAGTACACGGGCCTACAACATTTCCGCCTCCATCGGAAATGCAGCCGCCGCAGCCGGGAATCGAACCCACGCCCTGCGGGTCAGCAGCCGAGTACCTTAGCCACTAGACCACCGTGGCGGGGCTGCTTGTACACACAGCACTTTTGGTGTATGTTTGTGTAGAAGTTCTTGGATATTGTCGAGGTTTCTCAGCAGTCCTTGTACGTGCCATTGTAGTATTTGTGTCATTTTATTGTGTGGTGGTGTGTGTGCAAAAGTCTTGCCTTAGGTTAAAGGTTCTCATGGGGGCCCTGTAATTCGGGATTTTTCTTTTTTGGCATGCTACAAGGAGTTGCGCCTATCCTTTGGCCCCTGAGGGGCCCGAGGAGTGGGACTTACATCAATCACCTCCTGTGAGGTGGCAGATCGTGCCTGCTCGGCAGGCACATTCGCAGTGGTTTCGGGCCTAACTCCACTTGCAGCGATCCGGGGTGCGGCAGACACTGAAGTCTGCTGGCCCTGTTTGTCAGGTGGCGGAGCAATACAGGCTGCTCCAACCGGGGGGCGCTGATGGCGCGACCGTGTTCACGCACTGTGTGACACTTGCGGCCGTGGAAACGTGTGGAGCGGCGCCCCGGCAAGTCACATCGATAAAGGAGGAAATAGACTGATGGAGTGCAAACCGTTTGTATGCCTTTTGAAAAGATAAATTGAATTTACTTTAAGCTGGAGGATTTGTTTTTCTTTTTTCCAGGATGAGCACAATCGCATGGTCTCCTTGCAGTTTGCACAGTAAGGCTGATACAGAGCATTCTTCCGATACATGTGCGTTGGAGCTACAATTTTGCGCAAGTTGCATGCCCTCTGCAGCTTTGTCATCCATGTCAAAAGGGCTGCCATTTGAAAAATCTGCAAGGATTTGGTATGTAGGGCCTGACTCAAATCTTGCAATAGCCGGTTTCGATTGAATCGGGTAAGTCGCTGGTACAGAAGGTGCTGATTAAGTGTTTTGTTGGTGTTTCTTTTTTGTCTAATCGTATGACTATTCTTTGAACCTTCACTACATTCTGGTCTTGCTAGCTTTCTAATAATTCACTTTCAGATGGTTGGAGGAGGTCATCATTAGACACCACACCCCGTACTGTATTCATAGACCTATATGGGCCTACTGAGACTGGGATGTCTTAAATGCTGCAAGTTTAGATAGGTTGTCATATTGGAGCTTGTTGTGTACCTCCAAGAGAAGGTCACCGCTTCCCAACTTGGTTGCATTGCAGCCTGGGCCAGTGGCTTCTGTCAGCGTTTTCGAAACGAAGAAAGGTGAGATTGGTCGGACTGTTTTGTTTTCTTTTTGGCTGTGCACGACATAGTACTTAGTGAACGACTACTTTGGTTTCAAGAGTGTGAAGCTTTCTTCAGTGCGCCACTTTTTCGGGTGGTGATCGGGAAGTGCGGAAAAAAAGTGTGCCATATGCGAAATGTAATATTCGACGGCAATGGTGGCCACCAACCACCGAGCCCAACAAGGAGATGCTACAAGGTTGAATAGTAAACATTCACAGACACCAGCCATGCATCGCCGCTATAACCGAATATAACAACCCAAGGTTAGGTAACTACACAGCGTTAACCCTTACCGCCAGGAAATCAGGAAGTAACCGGAACAGGGAAGATGACAGGAACGACTCAAAGAGAGAAAAAGATGAAAATCAGGGGAGAGAGAGACAGGAAAAGGCGACTGCTGATTTCCTCTGAATGGGTCAGCCCAGGGGTGCCGTCTACGTGAAGCCAGGGCCAAGGGGTGTGTTACCTCTGCCGGGGGGCCTTAAAAGTTTATTCATCCAGCATCGGCTCAACCCCAGGATTCCCTTTTCTGCGGACACGGCTAAGCCACCCACGGCGAAGCGTGGGAGGAGATCGAACACCCCCCCCCCCCCCCCCCCCGTTGGCTTGGTTCCGTGGTGTTGCCACACACCAAACGCCTGCTTACGCAGACCCCCTGCGGGGATATAAGGACTCTGTCGACGCCTGCTTTCCCTCAGTGGGCGAATTCACAACAGCGCTAGGGGAATGCTGAACTGTTTTCTGCTTTTTACGGAGGTATGTTACCTTCCAAATGCCAAGTGCGTTCCTTCAGTTAATCGCTTCCTGCTGCTGTTGTCTCGCCTATACAGTTTGCCATGTACCTCATTCTTTTTGCTTTGACATTATTGTCTGCATTAGCAAGCTTCTTTGTGCGGTGATGTAAAATTGAATGCAGAACCTCCAAAGTTACGCAAGATTACCACTCATTTACGTAGTTCAGCCTTTGCTGATGAGATGGGCGATTCTGATTCTGCAGAAGCTGACTTGTCTGCAGTGACTCAAATGCTTAGTGAGTCAACTAAGGGTATATCACAAGATATCACTGATCTCCAGAAATCTTATGATGGCACTGACTGACCATTCCACATTTAATGCACATACGTTACCAATATAAATAATCGAGGGATAGCCGCCACAGTAGGTCAGTTGGTAGAGCATCGAACGCGTTATTCGCGGGTCACAGATTTGTATCCCACCCACGGCAAATTATCCTTTCGTCCACTTTTCTTTCTTCACATTTGCATTACAATCCCTTCCAATAATACCTCTCATACTTTCCTTGCCATAACTGTCAGTCAGTTCTTAATTATATTGTTTCTAACAAAGAAAACAACCCTTTAAATGAAGACCGACAACAAATTTCAAAATTGAGATGTGCTTTTCAATTTATTGCTCGGTGTGTAGGTCCTCTCGGCCGAATTCGAATCTCGTCTGTCCTGTGAAAGTTATTTTATTTTCACGGCAAACAGTGTGCAAGAGCTTAATAGAAAATGGAGTGCCCCTGCGACATCGACACTAGCGCTACGTCATTGGTGTGATACATTCCATGTATACCATCCTGAATGATGACGCGCTTGTAACAATGAGGTCTACGATTCTACTGTTCTTATTCTGGTGCTGACTGCCGCCGAAGCCTGGAAGCGCATTCACTCCTCATGTCTGATTTTTGTCACACCACTTTGAATAATTTTGTGAAATTACCAAGATACAAACCGGCCATAAAAAATCGGCGAAAGAAAAGAGCATGATTCAACATGTGCTCATCAGTCAGGGCGTCTGGGAACCATTGTGAGTCCCAGTAGTCTGGTTTGAAGCGCCGAAAAAGAACAATGAGGGTGTCTTTTAATTACGCGTATGTTACATGCCAACACAACCACAAGCCATCATCGCTAACAAATAACAAGTAGGTATCGTTAACAGTGAATTTTAGTTCATCTGTATAATGTGGGTCCGCATATTACCAGGTTTCTGTCGTCCCCAGTGTGAGAGGCCGGATGGGTGGAGCTATCTGAAGGCGGGAATAAGAACTTGGGAGCAGGGAATGTATTCAGTTTCTCCACTGGTTAGATTCCCCAATACCAATATTTCATTGAACCTTTTGCATAAACGTGAATGCTTTGCCCACCAAACACACCAATATAGCTAATTTAGAGGCACAAGCGCACGTGGCCGAAGCATGTATGCTCGGGCACCTCTTCAATGCTGCTTGGAATGTCGTCCATTTCGTATTTGCTGTCCTGCAAAATATTGATCGAAGAAAAAATTATTCGGGGCATCGCAAATTACGGTGATACCAAGGTGCACACTGTCTTATTCTACCCTAGTCAACATTTTGTACGGCGTCGACGGCAATGCAGGTTGATGATTGATATCTAGGGTCTAACATCCCAAAACCACCATGTTGCCACATACTTTCATTAGAGTTTTCTTATCGCCATGTTACAGTATGTTCAGCGCAAACCACGCCTACATTGTTAAGAAGCTTCGAGGGTGATCATTATAAGGTTACGCCCACTAAGTCAATCTTTTCAGATTATTCTGGAAACAACGTCACCACTAGGGATAACACTAGAATGTTCAATGGCAAATGCATAAATGCCGACACATTCGCCACTTGTAAGTTGATCGACGGCCGACGCTCCGTTGACTGCTATCTGTGCAAGCCTGCTACTGTAATCAGACTTTCCGTTTACCGGGCAAAGGTTCGCCAAAATAAACAGCTGAATCCCGACATAAAGTCTCCTGTCTTTAGCCACGTAATGACCCCGTGGCAATATGATTATGAGAGACACCGTAGTGGAGGGCTCCGGAAATTTCGACTGCCTGAAGTTCTTTAAAGAGCTCCCAAATCTGAGCACACGAGCCTACAGCATTTCCGCCTCCCTCGGAAATACAGCCGCCACAGCTTGGATTCGATCCCACGATCTGCGGGTCAGCAGCCGAGTACCTTAGCCACTGGACCACCGCGGCGGGGCGGGCGGCAATGCAGGTGACAAGGCACGACTGAATGTTTGGCTTAGCAGAGAAATGTTTGGGGAGCAGCAGGGCATGATGTCACTCTTTTCTGTGAAGAAATGTTCAGCAGTGGCGAGGTGACCGCAACGTAGCCCCACTGGTAGCACTGCCAGCGCTACAAATGGCGAAATTGCCGGCTGTTTTAAATCGTGCTAAATATCAGTGATATAAATGAATACAAGTGATAGTTATTCGTCCCTCAGTTGCATTATAGGTCGCGAATCGATACTAAGAGGTTGACAGCAACTTATTCACGAACAAATATTGATGTGTAAATTATGTCAGTGCTTCTTAAGTTTACCCTTCTTTCTAACTTTCAAATTGAGTATCACTGAGATGCACAAAATAATTTTGAAGACGCTTTGCTTAGACTGCCCATAAATGAACATACAGTCAGTATTGCGGAGGAAGAAAAAATCGTTTCACAAGTAACTTCGGCAGTAGTTAAGGCTACTGTACAGGCTGCAACAGCCAATGACCCTACGTTGGCTAAGGTCAAGCCTACTTTGTACAGGCTGCTTATATAAGAGGACATTATTCGCTAACCTGATTTCCTTTTTTCAGATTCAGGATGAATTGTCGCCGGTGGATGGTCTTTTGAGGCGTGCAAATCGCACAGTTTTTCTGGAGTGGTTTACTCACATTTCTTTCTGTAGGCGCATGAATTGCATTCTCGCATATATTTGCACAAAGGGACTTCTCACTGAGGGTCAAATTCTTGTAGCCTCACCTTAATAGGTGTGTCTATGAACGTAAACAATTGTCTCATATGTCAATTAGCAGATAAGTCGGTCAAACTGGTCTTTGCACCTTAACAACCTGTTCCGTGACCAGATCAGCCCTCAGAAAAAGAGCCATGCATATACAGTGGAACCAAGTTCATACGTTTTTCAGTGGACTGGGGAGGAAAAATATAACAGCTGAGAAAATGCAAGAGTAAGCAAAGCTCTGAAAATGAATGAAGGAACTGGCGCTTTCACTACAACCAATTTGCTTCAACATGGCGAGGCTAAGACTCGAAATATTCGAGGATAGTTGACCGCCGATTCTTTCGATCGCTGATAAACACCATGCGTTTCTCAATAACCCGGAAGGACGCATTGCTTTCAGCGTCGCTTTGGTGTGCAGCGTACCTGCGAATGTAGCCCAGGGCCGTGATGGCTTCCCAAAATCTGAGATGAGCTGACTCCACTGCAAACTCTTTAGAGTCATGGGGCTTGTGCTCGTCATCGTCATTGCAGTTACCGGCTTCATGGCAGACAAACACCTCACCCCATTCATCATCACTCAATCCGTGGATATGCTGCGATTGTTCTTTGCAATGGCTGCTTATCGATTAAATTTTAGAACACCCCACTTTTCCTCAAGAGAAAGTGCTTTCCGCTTACACTACGCCATTAAGGCTTGAGAAGACAATGCATTGGCAAGTTCAATGGTATTCAACAGGCTTAGCGCACACAACAATGATTGAAGATGAGCCGCAGAAGTGCTGGGGTGGTTGAGTGTGACGCACTCCCGGTGTTCCGTAGTGAAAATTCTCTTGTTAGCGCAGTGATGATGGTGATAGCGATTTTCACAAACGGCGATCTAGGGGCGGCCTCTCGACCTCGCCTGCGACTTTTTGCAGTTTGTTCGGTAGCCAAGCCAGGACTATCAAAAATCAAACCAAAATGGCGGTGCCCGGGACGGTTCGACAGGATAGGTTGCGATGCATCATGCAGGAACGGACTCACAGTTGAGACGTCACAGCAGGGTCTCAATACTTGAGATTCTATATGAGCTACACCTGGACCGATAAAAAACATTGTAACAGCCGAGAAACTGCAGCAGTCAGGAACAAAACAGCACTGTCCCACTGTAGTCGGATCCTTAAACGTCACACCAAGCCCAACTTATGCAATAACTGTTATGGATTATTATTCTCAATGACTGGAAGTATGTTTTATTTCATCCACAACTTTGCATGAGGTCATGAATTTTTTTAATCTCTCTACAGCAGAGAAAAATTTCCGATAATTATTATCGACAATGGTCCTCAGTTCATATCTAAACCGTTCCAGGAATTTCCAAATGAAAGAGTCACTCAGCATTGTAAGTCGTAAAATAATTATCTGCAATCTAATGGCTTAATCGAATGGTTTATTATGATACTAAAGGAAGCAATACAGGTCGCATAGCTGAAGGGCAAACTAGTGAAACAGAGCATTTTTGAGTATCTAGAATTGTATAGATTTTTACTGCATGCGAAAACAGGAGTTCTACCTGCAGTGCTTTTACGTGGTAGAGAACCTCGCACAAAATTAGAATTGAGTAACACGGAGTTCTGAAAATCAACTCTGCCGCGGAGTGTCAATGCGAAATCTTACTACAAAGCGTAATCAGAGACAATTCATTCCTCCGATAGCGAAATCGCAACAATATTGAGAGTAAAGAGCATCAGATGAAACCCTATGTCGATAAACGTAGAGGCGCCAAGTACCCTTAAGTGAAAGTTGGCGATTCCGTTAAACTTTGGCCATACCACACAGGTACAAGCAAGTACTTGGGAGGCTTTTGAGTCATGCAAAGAAGAGGTCAAAATTCATTTCTCTTTTGTGATAATAAGGCTTGGAACATTTCAAAATTATTGCAAGCACCACCTCATTCAGGGTATAACAAATGCCTTCGGCACACTTATGCATATGCCTGTCAAGTTCGCTATTCAGGTTCGTCACTTGTAGAAGAACAGTTTAATGGCACTGATGTCACAATTACATCGCAAAATAATGCTCCTAATGAGGTGGGTGTTCTAATGCCTGAATACCCCCTTCTACCACTGCAGACTTTTGCAACGAGGTGAGGGAAAATAGCACAATGTCCTCATCAGCTTATAGTAGCAGTGAACAGACGAATTCGAATGCTGGAACTGGGCATCCAGTACCCAAGCGCCACCCTCCAAAACGGAGAAGAAAAGACGAGATGCAGTTTTCGGCCTCTTGATGCAAGGTCTTGTAGTTTAACTATGCTGTGCATTACTATGCCAGTTGTGTTGTTGTTCTTTTGTTTTGTTGTTCTGAGGTGATCCCAAGATTTATTTTTTGTTTTTTATCGAGATTTCTGTACTTGTTGCGTGAGAATGTCAAAGTTTCCGATGTGTTTGTTATTCATAATGCAATGATGTTGCTCAGATACCATCGATGTGATGATGTCAACTCAGGTCATCTAGTGGCAATCCACAAAACATCTGTTAAGTGAGCTTGTAAGAGTACTAAAACAGGCCATTTTCCCACTAACATCTATTCGGAAGACGAAAAAAAGAAAAATAAAACAACAGAGGGCCTTGACAAGGAACATGACAAAGAAGCAGCTCACGGGATTCGGACCGGACTCACAGAGGGCCTTGCGCAATTTATTTACCGGCATCTGACTGCTGCGGCCACATGTTCAATGGCTCCATTTAAATGCTGTGCGGAAGCCTCCATTGGACGACGGGATGTGATCATAGCTATATGACCGCGATACAACAGTTTCCAGGCAAGCTAACGCCGGAAGTTTCACCAGGCACCTCTCTAAACATGCAAGAAAAAAAAGCCAAATTTAGTCTTTGGTGCATTTTAAAGCTGCCTGAAGTGCATAAAATACAGTTACAGGTTATACAAATTAAGTAGGCCTGCGAGGATTTCTGTGAGCCTGCGAGTAGGCCTGTGAGGATTTATTAGGCAAAATAAGTAGGTCTGCAAGGATTTCTTGTCCTACCAATATACTGGCCACATAGCTGTTGCGTGATGGAAGCGCTCATTTTTGTCGAATTTACACAGCAACTTAAAATTATATTTGCTTTTTTTACAGGATGTACACACGCTTATTGCCACAAATGTCATGAACGATCTTCTCATTTGCACCACGATGAGAAAAAATTTTTGTTGTGGTAGACGGTTCTTCGCCCTAAAATGTGAAGACAAACTGAGTGCGCCTTCCTGGTTGCCTCGTTGTTGCAAAGTGGCTACGGTAGGTGAAGCCTCCCTATTTATAAAGAAAGTTCTGCTGCCTGAGCTACATTCAAATATAGGTCCCCTGCATGAATAGGTTGACAGCCAAAGCACATGGATATGCAGACAGATAGGGTGCAGCGGCTATTTGTTCGGCGATAATAGACTAGTGGGCACTGTGAACAGACTGTTTGCTCTACAATAGAAAGATGATATTTAATAGGCGTCGATGCTTCCTGGATGGCTTGCTGCTACCAAGTTACCTTAGAGGCCATATAGAAACGCGAACAGCCTTCGTGTGATAGATAGGCACACACTGATGGCCCACAAGGACATGTGGCTACATTCTCAAGCATTGCTCTTTGTCATCGGCTGTGGAAGAAATTCAGGAGGTCCCATGTACCTTGGAAATCAATGTTATGTGAAGCATGTGGATGCAAGGTGAATCTGTTTTAATTTTTTTTATTGAGTGAGACGTTATGAAGTAGCACTCAATATACATACAAATCCATGCACTGAGATATCTTAAACAGCCACATACATTTTATATTAGTAGTTGTTTGCATTTCCATCAGGAAGCAAACAGACACATAGACATAAGTAACACTAGAAGCGGAAGGGAGTGTCGGAAGGGGGTGCTGGGGCTCACGAAGATGGTAGCCCTCAACACTGCTACACAAATAAACCTCAGCGGATGGCAACTAACTACAATTGACGTTAACTCTACAATATGACTGTTGCATACGAGTATGCGTGTAATGTTCTTAAAGTTTGATAGGTAGAACTCTAACCACAATTCACGTTTCACAAACAATGGGGTCCATTTGCAAAGTATTTCCGAGACCTGGCGTAGCTCTGTGGTAGAATATGCAATTGCCACGCAGAATGCAAGAGTTTGCTTCTTGCTGAGACACTTACATTTATTCTTTGCATTCGTCAGGTCAACACTACCTATTTCGGCTTTTTCTTAATGCTCAAGTGTTAAAATTTTGCAGTTATGTTCTCACTGTTCCTGAGTAGATATAAGATGTCTGTTACCTGCGGGACATACCTGCCACAGGATATGTCCCACTGTTTTTTGGAAAATGTCTGATGACATACACGATAAGATTGTGACATTATTCATGTCATGACCAGTGCGTCAAAGTCGTCAAACCATCTTACCCCCCTGTACTAATTTAGTTAAGAGGGTAATCATGAGAGCACGTAGACGTGAGTAGCTACAGTCGGCTATCACTTAAGACGGCACGAGATGCCCCGCCCAGATGAACGAAGCGCAGCAGCCAATTTGCTCCGCGACTAAAGGAATAGTCCCGCTCGAAAAATTGCGACTGCTTTCGAAATGCGTATTTGTCGGTATAAATAGGATTTTTGTATCGTGACGAGTACTGTGGCAAAGCTGTAATAAGAGAAATGCTACAGCACATGCCGGATCGCGAGAGAAAATTAACTGCATGCTTTTTACAATGCTGTGTGTTGTCTGCTACAGAGCAAGATCGACGGCACCGGGCGTTTAATTGTAAAGCAGTCGCTGGTTTCATAGCATAAGATTCATATGTATTTTTTGTGTCTTTGCGCAAGCTTTTTTTTCACTGTGTCAGGTGTTTTTTTTTGTTTTTTTTTTTGTTAAAAACCTGCAATCTTGCGAGATCGCGCAGCCAGTATTCCGGGCCAGAGTTATTCAATGATACGCGTTGGGAAACTGCGTTCCAAAATCTAGACAGGTCGTTGGCCCAATTTTTCGGGAGTTAGCTGACGTTCGCGCTATCCGGGAGCGGCAACACTAAACACAAATAATGCATTTAATAGTGGGCATGCAGATCAGCAGGTGGCACGAGAATCTGCTCACTGCTGACAAGGGTGCCAATGACGTGTTCGGATTTTGATACATGGATGCCATGGGGAGTTTGGCAACTCATATGATTGAATAACTCTGTTCCTTACAAGTTTTCCGCCATGGAGCCAAGTGAGGTGACATCCGAACACGATCGTTCATTGCCTTACGAGCCATGTGTCGCCTCGATGGCCACACCACCAAGGAGCTTCAGCAAGAAAAACAGCAGTCACATCCTGAAACGCGATTCACGCAACATCATCTTCCACTGATACACAAACTGCTGGAACAGAGAATTTGAACGCAGTGTAAATGACACGAGAAAGTTTGTCTCCGACATGCTTGGTGTTCGCGAAAAGAGTGTGTTCAGGGTGATGGAAGAACTTAAAGCTTAGCATTTTTCGGGAGGGAAACTGACGACTGCTTCGCAAATGCGCAAACGCAATTCAGAGCAAAAAAGAAGCAGCGCGAATTTCGACAGCTTCACGTTATGTGCGCTGAGGTAATGTGTGCACGATTTCTTTCGCAGCAATGAGATACTGATGGTTGAGAAGATAACTGCAGAGTTCTCAGAGGGTATGATACTCCCATCAATAAGACAGTGTACTGTGTGTGGCCAGCTTGCCGATATTGGCTTCAAGCATGAAAAGAGAAGCCGCAACTCGCTGCTTATCGACCGGGATGACATGACCAATCGGCGGAATTGCTACCTCTGTGACGTGAGCGTTACAGAGCCGAAGGCAAAAAGATCTTTTACATGGATGAGACATGGGTCACAGCGAGACACCCTCGGTCGATTGTGTGGACAGACACCGTGGTGCAGAAGTGGGGATGCCGGTTCGCTCTAGCAAATGGCCTGATGACGGGTCTAATACAACCTTATAATACAACCTTTTAACCTTCTGGATAATGTCAGTGTCCGATTTTGACGCACATAGGCAGCGAGGATGGCTTCATCGATGGCTGCTTGGATGTACTTCGAGGCCAAAAGACAGGCGACTACCACGAGAAAATGGGCCGCAATCGCTCGGAGGGCTGGTTCAATGACACTGTGCAGAAGTTGCCAGCTGGTAGCATCATTGTTTTAGACAATGCAGCTTGCCATAGCCGGCAAGAAGAGAAATTGCCGATGACGGCCTAGAAGAAGGAAGAGATACAGGAGTGGCTCACAAGCAAGAACATCACCTACAGTAAAAGGATGATAAAGAAGCAAGTGCTTGAGCTGGTGGCATCTGTAAAGTCACGCGATCTGAGATACATTGTAGACAACGCACCTGTAAGAGCCGGCTGCATTGTACTAAGGCTCCGGTCGGTCAACTGTGAATTTAATCCCATTGAGCTTGCGTGGACCGAGGTCAAAAAAGGTGTCGCTGTGGACAACAGAGACTTCAAGCTGTCCAGTGTTGACCCATCTTGAGAGATAATATCAAGCAGGCAACAGCGGAAGACTGGAGAAAGAGCATTCAGCACGTGATAAAGGTGGAGGCAAAGTTCTGATTTGACACGTCGGGGAGTGAGCACATTGAACCCATCATCATCAAGCTGGGTGAAGATGACACTGATGAAAGCGACGGGGACTGCGAGCTCTCTGGCATGAGGCATTTGACAAAACATGCCGGCTTGCCATTAATAAAAGAAAAACAGCCTTAATTAGGGCTACCAAATTTATGTCCAGTGGGTTTGCAACAGCCAACTATCGATTTCGTGACCTCTCAAACAAATAATCAGTTTCATATATGGCGTATTCCTTACAGATAAGCTCAATTCCAATAAGCAACGTCCCTCACACATAACGCTCGATTTGAGAAGTTGCACAGAAACACATTTCAATGATGGCATATCTGAATTGAAACACTGTTGTTAATTCTGATCATCGTTGGCAAGCTTAAAATGCTCCATCGGGAAGTCACCGTCGAGTTTGACACATTATTGCTCCGTTAGCAGTCTCCATCGAACATTAAACTTTTATCGTAGCTAGTACTGGAGAAATAGCAGCAGTCAACACGAAACTGACAGCACTGTAAGCAGTTTGCATGCCAAAGCACATTTATGTGGCTTCATTGTTTATTTTAGATATCTGGCTTACACAAACAATGCAATTAAGAGAAGAAAATAAAACATCATTAGCTTTGTGAGGCCCGAAATGCTCATTCAGGCAGCCACCATTGAATGTGATGCGCCCCATAGTGAAATAGCAGTACTCGGTGCACACTTTCTGATTTGGTTACCAGTCTGCCCTGAGAATTGAAGTGCTGTCATAGCCAGCGCTGGTGAAATAGCAGCAGTCAACATGTATCTGACAGTCACTACTATTAGCAGCTTGCATGCCAAAGCATTCATGTGGCTGCATTGTTTATTTTGGTTATCTGGCTCACACAAGTAATGCAAATAGGAGAATAAACATAGAACATCATTAGCTTAGTGAAGCCCAAATGCTCGTTCAGACTCCCACCGTCGAATGTGACGTGCCCCACAGTGAAATACCAGTAGTCGGAGCACACTTTATGATTGTTGCCGGTCTGGACTGAGAATTGAAGTGTTGCCATCAGGGGCGGATTATCCAGGGTCCAGAGGGTTCAAATAAAACGGGTCTTCTAGTTTTAGGCCCGCCCCCAATGGCCAGGAATAATGGCCAACTTCGTTGTATTGTTCTAAAAAGTTAACCTCCCTGCTGGAACCGCAGAAAAGATGTCTACTATGAATTTGTTTCCTTCTCCTATAGCCCTACAAGAGTGAATATTGCCTGCCAAAATTTAACCCTATAACATGTTTAAAAGCAAGCGATTTTTGCATAAATGAAACTATGTGTAGTTGATTTTCGAGTGTTAATAGAAACATTTATGCAAAAGTTATACAGGAATCTCATTTTTAAAGGTGTCACCTTTTCCAGAAAATTTGGCCCACCCCCCTGCCATATTCATAAACTTTTAATTTTATACCATGTGTATTACTTGTTGTGAGTAATAGGCATATACAATATGCATAGGAGCACTATAACAAGAAGTGATTCAATGTGTGTTGTATAAAATCAAAAGTAACTAGACTTTGGTAGCGTGTTTACTGTAAGCACATGTGAACAGGTACTGAAAAAGGCCCACCTGTCAACTTCAGCGGTGCTCGCACGCAGAGAACCAAAGCGTGCACTACCCAATCAGTGAACCTGAAGCAGATACAGGAAGCTATTTTTTACAAAGGCACACCCTGATTTTCGAGGGAAGTTATTCTCTCTTGAAATGAGGGTAAACAATGCCATAGGTAAAGACAAATGGAAGAAACGTGCACGGTGCTTGGACTACACTTATAAGTGTCACACAGTTTTGTCTTTTTTCAGTATGATCCAACGTACCACACAAATATTAATACTGTCCATGTGTCTTCGTCTTCGATATAGTTAATTATTACGACAATATCTCCAGGTGCTCCGCAAGAAATAGAACGTCCAGGTGATAATAAACGCTCCACAGAGGCTTAAATTAAATATGGATTGTGTTATTTGCAGCTAAATCTAAAAAGCATCAATTCTTAAGCATGACCAGATGACAAAGCAGAAAAGAAAGAAGGTGAGCGAGGGAGGAGGGGTCCTCATTTTTTTTTTAACCGGCCCCTCCGCACTGTTAATCCGGCCCTGTTTGTCATAGTCAGTGCTGGTGAAATAGCACCAGTCAACATGAAACTGACAGCCACTGTTAGCAGCTCGCATGCCCCAGCACATTCATGTTGTTGCATTGTTTGTTTTGGTTATCTGGCTCACACAAGTAAGGCAAATAACTAAATATAAAACATAATTAGCTTAGTGAGACCCTAATTTCTCATTGAGGCAGCCACCGTCGAATGTGAGGTGCCCCATAGTGAAACAGCTGTAGTCAGAGCACATTTTATCATTATGTTACCAGTCAGCACTGAGAATTGAAGTGTTGTCATAGACAATTTTTAATTTATTTATCTGGTTTGGGAAGTAACGCAAATGCAAGCACAATTATTAACATAATTAACTTGGCTAGCATTGTCGTGTCATATTTACATACCGAAAAATGCTCAGCAATGTTTAACGTGTTAATGAAATTGTAAAGTAAGATGTGGCTGCAGCACGCTTTACAAAAACAAACGCAAAACAGAAATGGGAATAACATATACAGACGTGAAAGCACTCACATATTCACACACATTAACACAAACGTGAGTGCGAAAACAGATCTAAAATACAAAAAATGGTAAAATAACAAATGTACACAAAAACGCACACACATTTACCGCAGACACAAGTAGAATTAACTATTAGGAGTCAGTGCACAAGCTTTGTGCCTACTTTATTGTACCTTGATTAATGTACATAATGGCTCTGTTGCCTTCACTGTCAGGAACTTTTTAGTAGCGGCTTATCACAATAATCAAAAAGCAGCGCTATGCTGTGATGTAGGAAAGCAAGCCGAGCGCTGGCAGTGAACTTATGCCGTGATTGTGTCACAGCAGGCATTCTACAGCTGCCGCATGCAGTGAGCGAAGAGTTCTAAGTCACACAGCGGTACAAATTCATGCAAAGCTTCCTTGTAACAACACCAGTGTATCAGTCCTATTTTATATTAGCACTGAGGCTAACATTAAGTAAACAAACATTGCTCCCAAATGCCTGACCGTTAATAATCCGATGACATTCTCTGAAGCAGCGCGTGTTAGTCACTGATTGTCTGCATTGGTGGAAAGCAATCGATCGACGGCGCTACAAAAACTTGAACGACGCTGCTTGACGCTCGGCTATCTTATCACACTGCCGCCACTGATCGGTCGTTTCCGTGCTCAGCTGGCAGCAACGAATCTTTGCGTTGGAGCTTGCTGTCGCAAATCTTTACTAATGAGAAACCCGTAGGTTGATTTCATCCGCGCACGCTTTTCTCATTTATCCCGATATAGGTTTTGCACTATCACTTCGCTACGTCCGACGAGAAACGCAGAGGCACATTACACAAACACATCCGCCGCTCACAGTAGATATCAGGCTTTGGCAAACTCTCTTCGTCACAACTTCACTTAAGCGTAAATAAAACACCATGAAACAAACACACACAATGTTTGTTTGCATCCTTACGTCACCGCAGGATCCTGTTTCCGGACGAAGCGCAGCTCAGCGTGACCGATGTGGTTGCAATCTCTCTTCGCTGGCTCACGGCTCAAAACAAATACCCATGGCACAAATTGTGTATCGTAAGCTCACAATATTATTTCTGGCATGACACATCACTACACACAATTCGAATTCACTCTGAGTAAGGTAGACGCACACAGCCAACGGGACGCGGCCCAGTTCGAAGCGAGGGCGGCCATGTTGGGCATGTTCTCCGTCGGCTGGGACCGTGGCTAGAGTGTAGTCCGGCGCATGACGTCACCTGAAGTGCGCGTCTATTGGTAGAGACTCGCGTACATCTGCTTTTAAGAGAAAATGCCGCTGCCTTCTTAAGTTGTATCCGACTATAGACAGAAAGATAAGGCAGACAGACAGACAGATACCCAGATAGGCGCCCAAAGTGCTTGCAATGTGCAAATATATGCTTCGCATTTCATGATAATTAATGACACAGAGACAGCACCTGTTCATGGGCCAGCCATTTTGTTTTGTGCCTTTTCTTCCTTTACTTTGTGTCAGCTTCTGTGTGCTTGCGCCGAGGTATCGCTCTTCATCATGATAGTATAAGTACAGCTTTCATGGATTGAAACAGACATATTTAGGGCTACGTAGCAAAAATACTTATGTTTCGACTGTCTTCAGTTGGGGCCATATCAGTGTAGTTTAAAACCAAGAGTGTACATAAAACCAAAAATTATTCCTAGAGACCAGATTTGCTTCAACATGATGTGGTAATTTTGAGCAATTGTGCATTTGAGTTGTGATACTAAAAAAATCATGATGCATTTCAATCGGTGAGTACTGCAATAGGCACTAAATAATGGCATTGCTTATTGTATTCCTGCGAGGCTGGGTGATATCTTCATAAATCGCAACCAAGTAGCTCTATACCCACAGAGGGGAATGCCTAGCAGCTGGGCATGAACGGAAGTAAGTAAGCTGCGCCTTCGTCTGCAGGACAGTACCGCATGTGCACTTGGAGCAGGGTACCACCTGCTGCCTGTCGAACTCCCAGCAAAAGTACTCGACTACAATCAACGACAAAAGTATGACGAACTTGTAACCAGTAATGGCAAGAAAATGCCACACTATTGAGTAGAAAACATAACTAGTTCTCTGCAAATGGCACCGCTTGGGAAGAAGACAGACCTCTACCCTAAGACTGTGTACTTGAAAGGTGTTTAGTCGTACTTAAAACGTTTCGAGCATTTCTTAATGTGTAATGGTACAGTAGCGACAAACTGGTTTGCTGCCACTTAGAAAATTGCCCTAGACAGGGCAATAAGGGTCATAGAGTTTCCTAATAAACACTAGACGAGACTCTGGTACCAGTGCCTAAGGGAGCTGCAATGCACGGCGCTCCAGCCAGCATAGGAATGATGGGTAGTACACAGATTTGTCTAATCTTCATACTTCTGGCCTGCTTCGTATTTCTGGCGCCATGCGTGTTCGTGTGGCTTGGAGCTATTTTCTGACAAAACAAAAATGACAAATGTTCAGCGGTTGCGCTTCATCACCTTATTTTTTTTAGGCTTACAATTCAGAATCGGGTCAGAAATTTGAAAAGGGTTTGTTCTTTTCTTCAAAACGAAACCGTAACTAGCAATAAACAAAGCCGCAAGTACGATACGCCGCCAGCGTTTTCTGACTACGCTCAAAAAGTGTTGCAGGGCCTCTTTGATGACAGCGGTTATCGTGCCTGTGCGCTACATGCCCGGCCCATGTACATTTCGTCTTCTTAATTTCAACTATGATATCCTTAACCCAGGTTTGCTCCCTGATCTCCTTTACTCTCTTTTTGTCTCTCGCTTTCCAACGCTCGCTACATCGTCCTCAATTTAAGCTGAACCCTCTGAGTAAGTTTCCAGGTTTCTGCTCCATATCTAAGCACCGGCAGGATGCAGCTGTTATATGTGTTTCTTTTGGGGGATAGTGGCAGTCTACCAGTCATGATTTGGGAGTGCTTGCCAAATGTGCGCCACCCCATTCTTATTCTCCTAGTTACTTCAATCTCGTGGTTTTGCTTCGTAGTTATTACCTGTCCTAATTAGACGTAGTCTTTCACAACTTCAACTGCACTATTACCTATTTCAGAGCGCTGTTCTCTTCTGAGGTTGTTGTACATTACTTTCGTTTACTGCTGATTAATCTTAAAACCTACATTTTTGCTCTCATTGCCTACCTCCGTGATTATGAGTTGCAATTCATCCCCTGAGTTACTCAGCAATGCGATGTCATTGGCGAAGAGTAGGTTACCAAGGTACTCTCCATTAACTTTCATCCTTAACCCTTCCCATTCAGGGCATCAGAAAACCTCCTGTAAACATTCGGTAAATAGCATTGGGGAAATTGTTTCCCCCTTCCTTACACCCTTCTTGATTAGTTTTTTGTCGCTTTCTTTATGGAGCACTATGGTGGCAGTTGATCCCCTGTAAATTTCTTCTAGGATGTTTATATATGCTTTGTCAACGCACTGATTCCGATCGGCATGACTGCTGATATTTCTACTGCATCAAATGCCTTCTCGTAATCTATGAAAGCTATGTATAGTGGTTGGCTATATTAGAAGCATTTCTCTATTACCTGATTGATAGTATGAATGTGGTCGATTGTAGAGTAGCCTGTTCAAAATACTGCTTGTTCCTTTGATTGATTGAATTATAATATTGAATTAATTCTGTTAGCAATTATTTTGTAAATAGCTTGTATACAACAGAGAGCAAGCTGACCGACCTATAATTCTTCAAGTCCTTGTCATCTCCTTTCTTATGTATTAAGATGATGTTAGCATTCTTTCAAGATTCTGGAACTCTTCTCGTCAGGAGACACTTCGTGAACAGGGTGGCTAGTTTTTCTTAACACAATCTGTCCTCCATTTTTTTAGCAGATCGGATGTTATCTGATCCTCACCAGCAGCTTTGCCTCTTTGCATTCCCTCCAAGGCTTTTATGACTACTTCTATCATTACTGGTGGGATGCCATTTGGGTTACTACTAGTCTTTATATTAAGGTCGTGGTTGTCCCCCCTCCCTATTGCATAGATATATGTAAAACCCCTCCGCTATTTTAACTATCCTATCCATATTTGCAGTTACTCTGCCTTCCTTATTCTTTTGTGCACACATCTGGTTTTTGTATATCCCAAGTTTTCTCATCAGTGCTTTGACGCTTCCTCCGTTCTTCAGAGCGTGTTCAATTTTCTACATGTTATACCTTCTTTTTATCGAATACCTTACCCTTATTAATAAACTTTGAAAGCTCTGCCAGTTCTATTTTGTCTGTTGTAGTTGTGACTTTCATGCTTTGACGTTTTTTAATGAGGTTCTTCGTCTCCTGGGACAGCTTGCTCTTGTCCTGTCTAAGTACCATACCTCCAACTTCCACTGACACTCCGTAATGATACTGGTCAGATTATCATTCATTGCGTCAATGCTAAGGCTGGTTTCTTCGATAAAAGCCGAGTACCTGTTCTGAAGGGGGCATCAATGGTAGTGGCTTCGGGTGCAAGAGGTTCGTGATTCAAATCTCAGTGCCACGTACTTCCCAACTGGATTAAAAAAAAATTCTGCATGGTGATAAAACTGCATTAAGAGGCTTGCGGTGCGGCCTCACCGGTGACCACTGCCGGTAACACACTCCCTCACTAGAGATGTATTGGCCACCCTGGTGCAATATATGGCCACTGCCTCCCACATACATACATTCACCCTACAACACCGTAAAAGAGGGCAATCTTCCAAGTCCCTATGCCCACGACAGTTATGGAGCTCTACCCAAAATTGGCAAGGTAGCACTTTTAGTTAGAAGATTCTTAAGAACACTTAGACAGTAGTAGAGATATTCCACCAGCTACTGAAGAAAAAAAAAAAGGTGATTGCAAAAAGACAAAGCATCAAAACATATAAAGCTAAGAAAGACTCACTGACAAGACATCAGGTCTTGGCTTTCTATGATGTCCAGAAACCGCTCAGAATGCTTTCCGACGTGTCGTCCTATCGTTAGGTACCGTGATTTTTCACGTTAGGCAAGTTATGACCGGTGATTTGTATTTGTAATACTTCATGTCCTAGGCCAATTTTGATAAATACTCTGTCGAAAAGACTACTAAAGCACTCAAATAAAAGTGACTAGATAGAAACAATCGAAGCGCCTTTGGCTTGCCAAGAAATGTTTCACATGTAATATGACTCAGACCTTTCCTTCCAATATGTGTGCTGTCAAATTCGTGACATGTGTAATATAGCTTCGCTGATGAAGCAGTTTCACACAATAAAACCGTGTTACAAAAATTTTGGAGCGCAGCTCTTGCCGCCCATTCGTGCAGTAAGCAGCCGCTGGCGTGAATGGTACAGCAAATGCGTACAATGTAGAATTTAAACAGAGTGCAGCGAGCCTCTGTGATACACTCTAACCCCCGAATGCAGAGATGTTACTTGGCTCGCGACTTCAACTTGACTTGAGCAAGTCGGCGTGAAGCAAGCAGCGGACTTCAAAATGCCCAAGTCAGCCTTCGCGTTTCATAGATGCTCAGGCTGTCTTGCTTGGTCAAGTCAAGAACGAGCTTCAAAGCAGAAA
Source organism: Rhipicephalus annulatus (assembly GCA_013436015.1). NCBI lineage: Eukaryota > Metazoa > Arthropoda > Arachnida > Ixodida > Ixodidae > Rhipicephalus > Rhipicephalus annulatus. The sequence goes on along the minus strand of WOVY01002292.1, from coordinate 271,215 downwards.
CACGCTGCTCGCCTGCTAACGAGGGTAATAATGAAGTTGTTCGCGTAAGGCATGCATTACATCAAAAAAAGACCGTACGTTTTAAAATAACTATAAAAATGAAGGGCCACAAGCATATTCCTGCCATTTTATGGCTAACGAGCGGCACGTGATGACCGTCGTCACAGCGATGCGCAGTGTTGCTTCTGTAAAGCGTTCGTTGCCTGCTGGTTTCAGTGGCCGCCCAAATGCGGCGAGTTTCTCCACGGTTGCTTGTTTGGAGGTGACGCAAGCATCGCGTTGGGTTCTTTCGTCGTTTTTTTTTTAATCGAACGCCATGGCATGTATTTGTGCTGACCTGGCTCACGACGTGACGCGATTTTCACGGTATTTGCCTTTCTGTTCGCCTGTGGCATGCCTGTAGTGGGCTAGGTCGCAGTTACATATGAAAAAAAAAAAACAAGTTCAGGGAACAAATGCGATTCGTATCCTTTTGTGGAGCTTGGTAAACAAGAGAAAAGCGGGGGTCAGGACACTGCCCTCAGAAGAATTCTGTCTCGCGGGATGCAGCAGTGTCTCGCTGCATGATGGTGAAGCGGATAAAAAAACCCGTGATAGGGGCACCTCTTTCTATGCATGTGGAATGCTACGTAGGGTTGTGCTACAAGCGATGCTATCTGAGCGAGAAACAGTGCCCTAGACGGGACGAAAGTATAGACGAGGCACACAGACACAGCAGGGAGTCAATTTTGTACCGAAAGAGGCGGAAATCGTCATCGTGTTTAAGAAAAACAGAAATGGCCTTTGCGCTTACGGAACTCTTCAGCGTCGTCCCCACCAAAGCAATTAATACGCACGTGTGTGTAGTCGACACAGCCTGTAACACCAGGAAACTCAGCCACTTCATAAAAGTCCCGCATAACTACAGAAAGTGCTGCCGGCTGCGGAAAGCGCACCAGCATTGCGTACAGGTGCTTTGCGATGAGTAGCGTAACTTTTCCTACTGCATGGCAAACTGTCGACTACGGAATGCGGACGAGATTCCCGGTGACTGTTTGGAATGTGCCAGCGCCGTAAAAACCGAGAGCCATCAGTAGCTGTAACACTGGGGGCACAGGCTGTCCTCGGTTGTCCCCACTTTCACGGAGCGGCAACATACCCAGCAGCTGCCGCACGGCGTTCTTCGTGAATCTGTATCCAGCGTGGAATTGTTCCTCGTCGTACAATCCATCGTATTTCCTCGGTCACGTAAAGCGGGTTCAAGATTCTTCGGCAGGCAGTGCGCCTCGGAAAATGCTACGCTTATGGCGAGGCAAGCAAACTCAAAAGCGGCCACCCTCTGCGCGACGTCCATTCAAGAGGTGGCCATGTTGGAATAATGCACGAAGTCGCTTTCAAGCTAGCCCCGCAGCTGACTTGAAACTTGTCCTGACTTCGATTGAGCCAAGTCGCCTTCAAGTCATCCGCAAGTTCACGAACGATTTATGCTGACCGGCAAGACTGTCTTGAGTCAAGAACGAGTCAAGTAACATCTCTGCATTCGATTCGGGGGTTAGTCAAATCCTGGCTAGACTACACGCCCTCAGGCAGGAAATCAAGTCAAATTATGGCCGCTTCCAGGCGGCTCCGTAGCCATGTTGCTGAGAAGCCGGCCCGATATGAAGTGGCCTTCAGAATAGCCGGGACAAAAAAGATTAGCCGGGATTTTAGGTCAAATTTTTCCTCGCATGATATGGCCTGCGGTTAGGCGTGACTTTCTGTAGGCAGCCCTTCCTTGATGCGGTGGCGGAAAAAAGTATTATTTTACGCTTTTCAGAGCGTTTTCCAGCGGAGAATGCGGCGGATATTACGACTAAAGATAATTAGAAAGCCATTGGTATCACAATTACCTATATTTGGGAGATTAATATGCAAAGCACAGCCCTGGAGTCGAACTCGGGACCGCATGCACGTGAAGCAGATGTTTTATCCATTGCACCACAGCGCCATCGCATGACGGCGAGTCTTTTTTGCGGGGTGTATATCTATCAAGTGGGTTTTTGGAAACCGTCTTCGGAACCTTGAACTGTTTTTGTGCCATGTGTATGCATTTTATCAGCGAATTGTATGTAAGGCTTCATGAATTCGAGACAACATGAATTCGAGCTCTTTCGCGAACGTCGGCGTGCAGTTAGGATCAAGAAATGGTGCAGAAAGAACTTCAAAATATTTATTCTTACTGCTAGCAGCTGCTCTTTAGAAAATGGGATTTTTATAGCTGGTACATTATCTCCACAGCAGCACACTGGTTGTCTTGGTCGTGGTTCACTGTTACAAATTCATGCTGGAATATGAGAACTGTACTTAATATTCAAAAGAGTGAGCAAATATCGGTGACATACACTCTCCTGCTGACTTCGATTGATTGATTGATATGTGGAATTTAACGCCCAAAACCACCATATGATTATTAGAGACGCCGTAGTGGAGGGCTCTGGAAATTTCGACCGCCTGGGGTTCTTTAACGTTGCACCCAAATCTGAGCACAGGGGCCTACAATATTTCCGCCTTCATCAAAAATGCAGCCACAGCAGCTGGAATTCGAACCCGCGACCTGCTGGTCAGCAGCAGAGTACTTTAGCCACAAAACCACCGCAGCGGGCTTTCCTGCTGACTTCTGTACTTGATGTTTATCATAAAATTACGCAACCACTAATCAAAGGTCGGCCAATAGATCTTCAATTTCGATCTTTTTCTGTCTCGTGGCTTTCGGTTTGTTTCTTTTTTGCCATCCTTTCCTGAAATCATCAATTGAACTTGTTTGGTAGAACATGAGCATCAACATACATAGGTCAGTGTTTCAAAAAGCTGTCACGCATGCACTAGTACTCTTTTATTTAGTGCATGACACAGTGTCATACCTCAACAATGATGAATGGAAAGTTGTCTGTACTCTTTTATTGAAGTCAAAAGAGTAACAATGAGACTGCACATCTCCATATGCCCAAATTTCAGAGAGATATATGATATCTTGAATAAAGTGAGCCATATAGCACTGGAATATGTTTTCGTCTCAGACCATCTTTGAGAAAAACGACCATCACAAGACAGCGGGACGAAATGGCGACATACAAATGCTACGGCATGCAGGCGACGGTGAACGACACGCATGCGCCCGGGCGCCCAGCTGGCGACGGCAGAGGAAGGGGGGGGGCATTTCTTTCTTTTTTTTTTATTGGCACTCACGCTTGTGGCTGAACGGTTCTGCGTAAGTTGACGCCAACTCCTGGTGTCAGGCTGGCGCGACGAAGACGGCGGCTTTCCCCCCTTTTTTCTTTTCCTTCTTCCACCTGCTCTTACCGTCTGTATGCATGACTTCCGTGCCGCGTAGATGTCACGGGTATTTTTGTATTGCTGGGCTCCCTATAGACAGGATTTTAGTAAGCAGGAGCGTGCTGCCTATGTGCCATTTGTTATCTGGCCCCTGACTTAGAGTGTAGTGCCTGCAATGCCTCGAGCCTGCTCGCTTTTCTTGTGCGAGTTCAATGCACTCGCCCACAGGAATGACAAAGTAAGTTAACCTGCGAGGCTTGGGAGATGAAGACGTGCATAGGTCTTAAGGACACTTTGGTGTATGTAACGCAACACTATCGCGCAGTCACCGATGACACCACCACTGAGGCATATGGCAATGGTACCCATTGATGCCATATGTGAAAATCTAGCGCTGCATGAACGAAGGCCTGTATCAAGCAGCTGTTGTGGAATCAGCCATGCAGTACCTTCTGCAGTTTCTTGGTTAGGGGAGAAGTCGCCCCCCCCCCCCCCGCTTTAGCTCATCGCAATAAAATTCACAGCAGGTAGTATAGTATTGGTAGAATACTTCTTATACTTGCTGCCTTATGATCATCGTCAGCCTCACTACGCCAACTGCAGGGAAAAGCCCTTTGTCATCATGTTCTGCCATTCAACACAGCCCTGTGCTTGCTGCTACCCCGTTATACTCTCACACTTTTTAATCTCATCTGCCTTTCTAACTTTCTGTTTGCCTCTGTAATGTTAGCCTTCTCTTAAAATCCATGCAAATACCATAAATGACCAGTGGTTACCCTATTTATGTGCTACGTGACATGCCCATCCTTTTTTGATGATCTCATCAATGATGTCCATAATACCCTTTTATTTCCTGTCCCACTCTACTCTTTTCCCGTCTGTTAAGGTTACTATACTTTTTCTTTCCACTGCTCGGTGCATACACAATTCAACAATTTTGTGACTGCGCCTATCCTAATTGATAGTATATAGTCGATATTTAAAGTTAAATATTTGCACCTTTACAAGCCAATGTGGACACCTTACGCCTTCTAACATACAAAAATAGAAGTATTTGAATAGTTTTACCTTTGTGTTTCTATTTTTTCACCCCGTGGGAATTTCGAAATGCCTCTCTATAAGGGTGGGTGAGCATGCGTAGTTTCAATGATGTAGTCGACATCATGTGTGACTGCTTCATGAAAACGGCGCATTTTGGAGGATTCTTGGGCATCTGGGCTGGAATCTTGAATTGAAGACACCAGCACAGGCTTGGAAGATGGCATCGGCACTTTTGATTTCAGCCTGGACCACGAGAGTTCGTCATACCGTCCCGGAACATCGGTGGTCGTCCGCCGGTGTAAGTTGACCAATGTGTTCTCAACGTTTGCGCTTTTATATGCAGGGTGTCCATATCCTTCGGGCGCCACCATTTGCCGGCAACAGCACAGAGAGGTGCAGTTTCGTGCGTGGAGGCAGCCGGGAGCGAACCTTGGAACTGTGCTCCGTAGTGCCGCGAGGCGCTTCGTGGGAGCTGTTGACTTTTTGTTTTTTTACTACTGAAGTTATTGAATCGAACAGAAAACGGATGGATGCTGTGAAACATTTGCAGCAAATCTGTTTTTTACCACATTGCATGAATGCTTCACGTGATGGCATGAAAGACACCACATGTAATGTTATTCTGTGTACACCAAACATTTTTGCATTTACATCGTTTATATTCACAGGACAAGTGTGTCTGTTCCATGTGTCTAAAATGTGCATTTCAATTTTTTTCATGCTTACCCTTGTTCAGAGCAGTGTTAATATTTTTATGAAATTTCCAAGTTCATGTTACACATTTTTTTGTTTGATAAATTTGTGGTTTCAAATTGTCTTTGTTTGAAGAATAACACCTTGATGTACAATTCGATACCATAAACATTAGCATCAAAGGCTTTGGGTGCCATAAAAATAATGTTTCCTGGACTACCCATAAATAATCAAATTTCTCGCGGTCCCGAAAGTGTGGAAGTGAACCCTCTTTCTAAGTACAGAAACGGCACAGCTGTTATATTTCTGTTCAGAAACAGGGCGAAGTACCATTCATGACTTGAGAATGCTCGTCGAACGTGCTCTAACCCATCCTTACTCTCCTAGTATTCCTTTACTACTTCCAGAGTCTCGCCACTCGTCGCAAAGTGCTGTCCTCTACCGTCATTATGCATTATAATTTTATACTTCTTCCCGGCGGACAGCAACAACGGGGCTGTACATGACGCAGCTCGAGGGCTCACCGACTGGGCTGCCCTCTCAAGTGCCGCCCCAGCATCCTCCGGAGATTACGGCGCAGCAGACGAGTGAGAAGACAGAATGACTAGATACAATGACATTACAAAACATTATAAGCTACAGAAGGGCATATTCCCACCTCCTCACCCAAAATCGACAAAAAGACAGTTTGTCAGTGGCGGAAGTTCCAAACTAGGACGTATCCGAATCCTGCACTCTCGCACTTGATACATCCCGATATTTATAAAACGGACAGGTACGAGTGTTGCGACTCCAGAGTCACTTTAGAGGATATGTTATGGGAATGTAGAGGAATATGTGCCCATAACAAGTATACGGCATCTGGTGACAGCCTTCGCACGCTGAGAAGCAGCAATGTTGAGCTCCGTCCTTGAAGATCGGATGTGGGCCGTCCAGTGGGCCAAGGAGGTTGCCAGGATTCAAGGACTCCTGACTGTAACCTAGGCGGGACTATTGCCCCGCCCCACCAACTCGCCGCACTCCGAATAAATTTCTTTCCTCCTTTTCCTCCTAGTATTCATACTAACTCTTTTGCTTTTCTTGTCCAATAAAGTAATCATGAGTTGTAATTCGTCCCCTGAGTTAATCATCGATGCGGTGTTATTAGTGAACCCGAGGTCACTAAGGTATACTTGATACATTTACTCATACCCATACCTTTTGCCAACCTAGGGCCCTGAAAACCGTGTAAGCACGCGGTGAATAGCATTAGGAAGGTTATGTCTTTGTGCCTTACAACCTTCTTCATCAGGATTCAATCATTTTTAAGGAACACATGTCAGACAGAAAGCTTCAACATTCAAAATCTTACCTCATTTTTCGGCCTCTGCGACAAATCTGCTTTCGGTGCCTCCGATGCATTCTGTACATTAACGAAGATCGATGGCACCACGCCAGGCCTTAACTGGTCAGACTTTACCGGGCTTCCCATCACACGCCTTAACGATAAACACCAATGGTAGTACTATCGCGAAACCGCTTCGAGCAGAGAACAATGGTTCTGGACGACTTGAAGTTCCTTCTTTTCACAGTCGCGATCCACTGAACAATTTGTTTTCTCTCACGTCGGAGGTTGTTATGCGGTACATGGCTTCGGTTGCATGTGCTTCTTTATCCATACGCAGGGCAGAAGGCCGGCGTGTTGATAAAGGCAGGTTCGCCGTCCAGTACTAGCTCTTCGAAGCGTGAAATATAAACGCAGGGTCACAGAACACCTATACACTGCCACTTCACAGAACACGGCGGGGTGGGCTGGTCACAGAACACCTGGGCAGATCGAGAACCCAGGATAAGAAGGGCAACCAACGCTAAAAACCAGCACACAATGACGCTGCCAGCATTCCAACGCGACTTCTTCACAGCGGTTCACCACAGAACACCTACCAGTTTGTTCAGCGTTATTGATCAACGCAACAGCCGCCATGTGCGAAAACAGGGCGCGATGAAATGTTGCTGCAGAGCTGCAGTATTCATTTTCCAGTTTGGCTCAGCTCAGCAAGTTTGTCAACGCGGCGAGCCTTAAAAATGTCGTCACCCAGAACATTTATTCACTCCTTGAAGCACGTTTTTGTACACACGCGAACACACTTTAAAACAACAAAAGCCGCCAGGTGTCGCTTTAAGTTTAATCACGTGACCTTACTAAACATCATCATTGTTATCAGTTTTTTTTGACAATACCATGAACATTTAACAATCAAAACTTGTAATTTTACACTTGTAATAACAAAACGCGTGCATAATAACTACAAAAAGTTTTCTTTACTTTCTGCGCTATCATTGTCGCCATCAAATATCGAAGTTGGCAGGCAGACGGACGGTGCTTCGGGTTTTCAGTTTTTGTTTCGTCCGCGTACGTTCTAGCTTTTTGAAGATACATATGCCAGTCGCTTGCAAAGTGGAATTACATTTAACCTCACTGAAGTGGACGGTGTGATTTACCTGGTATTTGCGACAACGTAAGGACATTTAAGCGCTTTATTGCAGTTGTTCGATTACAACGTCACTGCATTGTGCGTGGCCCCGAGTTGCATTAGCGCAGAACTTTGATTATCAGAGCGTCTCATTTCCACTCTAGTGACTGTTGTGCCTATTGTGTGCGCTCGTATAACAGAAAACTAAGGTCTCAGCACCCATGAACAGGTATGTTCATGGGTGCTGTGACAGGTATGTCGAACTAAAGTTTCGACTGCGACGCAGCGCTAACGGCGCTGGAGTTTGCCTTCGAAGAGCTGGCTCTGCGTCAACTGAGGGACGCCGACTATGAACGTGAAGTCGACAACCTGGAACGCAAAACGTTTCGACTGGAAGCGTGTTTGCGAGCCGTCAACCTCAAGCTCGAGCAACTTCTGAGGGACGCCACACGTCAGGAGTCGGCCATCTTACGAGAGCTGGAGCGCCAGATCAATGTGCTGATGCAAGAATTGTCCAAGGCCAAAGAAGAAGCCACAGAGCTTGAACAACAGTTTGCGTCAGTCGAGGCGAAGTGCGACGAGCTGAAAAAACAGAACGACGATCTGAGGAGCACGGCCGCTGAACTGGAGAAGGAGGTGGAAGAATTGAAGTGGCAGGACACCGACAGCGCCGCCGGAGGGTTTAACACCAAAAGCTTTTACAAGAACTTCGTTTTGAGGTACGTACATAGAGTAAGTATATTCTTGTAGTACGCGCTGCTGCTGCTGGTGGTGGTTCTGTTGCAAAGGTAGGGTTAGCCTGGCCTAGAAGGCCGGTAATTGTTCCGCCTGAGCATCTCTTAAATTCTAGGGGCCGGCCACTAAATGTCACTGAGCCCAGTGTCTCGCAGGAAATTTGTCATAAGGATCTGTTGCACGCTTTTCCTCGTCACCGTAGGTCCTACAGGAAAAAGGACATCTTCCAATGCGCCGTGCTTGTGACAATCTTTCTGCAACCTGCGTACCATCTCTGTTCTTTCTCTGTCAAACTGCGGGCACAGCCAAGTGAAATGTTTTATGTTTCCACGGTGCGGCGAGGTTATCGTGAATCTTTTGGCTTGTAAACTACCCCATATCTATCTATCTATCTATCTATCTATCTATCTATCTATCTATCTATCTATCTATCTATCTATCTATCTATCTATCTATCTATCTATCTATCTATCTATCTATCTATCTTTCTACGACATTGTTCTTTCATGTCCATTTTGGTAATGAAATGTATACCAAAATCGACATCGCTGGACATGGCTGTATGGCAAACGTAAGCGACAAACCATGACATGAAAGTCATGTCATGCATGTCTGTATACGAAAATTGGTTTGGTGTGACAAGAGTGTACGAAGAACATTATTGAGAGGTGTTAACGCGCGATTGTTTAAAAACATGCCATGCACGCAACGATTTACGGGACATGGCCTCGGGGCTCGCAGCCGTTTAATTAAATGGACATACCGGATGACCCAAATATTAGCAACCACGTTAAAAATAACAAGATAACGTCGTTACGCGGGGCACACCTAGTGCACATCATTCCAAATACACTGCAGTAGCAGTTACTGAGTTTTTCGTTAATGAGGTTTAAAATGAGGTTTAGTTTATTAGTCCCAGTTATGTTTCACTCACATAATCATCAGAATGACAATGTCACAAGCAAATTTGATAGTAATTATTACCCAATGTCTATTTGCAGCTTTTGAGTAATTTTTGGATAAAAACATACCATGACCTTACACACACACGCGTGTATATATATATATATATATATATATATATATATATATATATATATATATATATATATATATATATAAGGGAAAGAAGTGTATACCTAAGGGCTCGTTTTCCGTGTTTTTAACACAATATTAATGAGATCTAACAGACAGTTGTGCCAAGGAATGTACAGGGGAAGTTATTAGAACCAATAGAATGTAAATAAGAAAAAAAGAAGAAAGAAACGTGGATGAAAAAATAACCAGCCGTGAGCAGGAATCGAACCTACGACCTTTGAATAACGCGTTTGATGCTCTAACCACTGAGCTATCACAGCGGCCTTCTCTCCGTCCACTTTTTTGGGCTTATATGTGAATTTAGAAGTAGGAGCGACAGTCAGCGCCATCTATAATCCAAAGGACGAGTGTGAAAACACTCTTATTCGCATGTTTGGCGTCACGTAGCACGTGAACTTATTATGAGCGGGCAACGGATTAATTGTCCCTCTTATACAACCTAAACACACCAAGTCTGCCAGTACGAGACCCTCGTTCAATGAAATAAGAGAAAGAAGTGTATACCTAAGGGCTCGTTTTCCGTGTTTTTAACACAATATTAATGAGATCTAACAGACAGTAATGCCAAGGAATGTACAGGGGAAGTTATTAGAACCGCCAAACGTGACGCCAAACATGCGAATATGTGACGCCAAACATCCCTGAAGCTCCGGTTGGGTCGCCGTCTGCGCAGTCAGCCTACGGTCATGTCGCAAGACGAGCACAACAACACGGCGCCATCCACCCCGCCTGCACCCCTGGGAATGCCTTCTTGGACTGTCACCTCCCCTCAAAAAGATCCACTGATGTTCGCCGGCCTTCGCGGTGAAGACATTGAAGACTGGTTGGACGAGTACGACCGTGTGAGTGCGCTTAACGATTGGCATGATTCTGTCAAGCTGTCCCGCGTACCGTTCTATCTGACGGGTGTCGCTAAAACATGGTTTCTCAACCATCAGCTGGATTTTCCAGACTGGCCTACCTTTAAGCAGCAGCTCCGTCAGATATTTGCCAACTCTTCTGTACGTGCAGACATCGCGAAACGGAAGCTTGCTGAACGTGTTCAGCACTCCGGCGAGTCCTGTACTTCGTACATTGAAGATGTTCTTGCCCTATGCCGTCGCGTCGACAGCTCGATGGCGGGGCATGACCGCGTTCGCCACTTGCTCAAGGGCATAGGCGCCGTCGCATTTAATGCTCTGGTGGCAAAAAACCCGACCACGGTCGCCGATATCATCAGTACGTGTCAGCGACTCGATGCCCTTCAACTGATACGTTTACAACCTGAAACAGCAGATATCAGGCCAACGCATTACGGTGAGCACCGTGCGCTGATACGGTCCATGATCCGCGAAGAGCTGCAGCTCCAGGCCACCTCGTCATCTTGTGAGCTCCGCATGACGCCTTCTGCAGGCAGCCTCCGCAACATTGTGAGGGAGGAACTAGCGTCCATGACGTGTGAGCAAGTTCCGTGCTCGCATACCACTCCAAAACTGATGTACGCTCAGGTGGTTGCAGCGTCACCACCGCAGCAGTCACCACAGTATGGGTCAACTATGCAGCCTTCACTAAATGTCCTCGCCCCGTGAGCACCGCCTAATTCTTTTCAAGCCTGGCGTCCAAATAGACCAATTTGCTATTATTGCGGAATACGCGGCCACATCTCACGGTTCTGTCGTCGACGTCAACAAGACGAAAGGCATGGCTATGGTGACTTCAAAAGGAAGGAGTTTGCCTCTGCTCCACAACATCGCCACCCATACCAACTGTACCCACGCCGCTCACCCTCTCCACAACACTTAGATGCAGCCAGTACCTTCCGCTCCTCGCGCCGTCGCTCCCCGTCACGTATGCGCCGTTCCTCGTCACCACTTCGTCCGGCTACCACGGCGTCTGATCATCGCCCGGAAAACTAAACAGTGCAGCTTCAGGAGGGAAACCTGCATTTTGCGGACTGCATCGAACTCCTCCGGAACGCCCCTGAAATGTACTTTCAGTGTGTGTTGAGGGTATATGGACTGAAGCCTTGGTGGACACAGGTGCATTGCTCTCAGTTATTGGTGTGGACTTGTGCTCCCGTTTGCGCAAATTGAAAACACCGTATGATGCCCCCCCCCCCCCCCCTTCGCTGTGCTAATGCGGTTTTTGTTCAGCCTTCTGGTGTTTGGACAGCACGAGTTTTTATTGAGGGCATCCTTCACCATATACAGTTCGTCGTTCTGTCATCCTGTGCCAATGCGCTCATTTTAGGATGGGACTTTCTCTCCTCAGCTTCAGCCGTGATACCTTGCCATCAGAGGGTCACTCGCATGTCAGATACTGCGCTTTCGTCTGATAACTATGCCCATAGCCAGCGTTTTGTCAACGCTGATGACTGTTTTATTCCTCCAGGTAATGAACATATTCTGACACTGACAACTGATAAGATCGGTACTGGTGATCGGTACCGTGTGGACGCTACATCTCTGGTGGACTTACCATCGCTCCTAGCCTGGTGCACTTTCGTGATGGCAGAGCATTAGTTACGGCAGTTAACCCCACTTCACTGCCTGTTGCACTGCCCCAGGGCACCAGTGTGGTTTGCTTCACAGATACCGAACCACTTTCTCTGGTGCCCCTTCACGCAGACTCGCCATCTTTCTCTACGAGTACTGATGACGATGCTACGACGGCTGCTTTAACAGCCACAATAAATCCCGATCTCACGTCAGCACAAAAGCAAGAACTTTTGGGTATGCTTCAAAAACACAGCGCTTCATTTGATGTATCTTCCAAGCTTCTGGGTCGCACTTCTGTCACCGTGCATCGAATTGAAACGGAAGGCAATACAATCGTACGCCGCCGCCCATATCGAGTGTCATCCGCAAAGCGGAAAATCATCGAGGACAACGTTGCTAATATGCTCAAACGAGATGTTATCCGGCCATCGTCCAGCTCGTGGTCATCACCTGTAGTGCTAGTCCGAAAGAAGGATGGTTCGGTGCGATTCTGCGTCGATTATCGAGCACGTAATAAGATCACGCGTCAAGACGTCTACCCGATGCCACGAGTCGACGACGCACTTGACTCTCTGCAAGGCGCTGAATGTCTCTCCAGCCTCGATTTACGGTCTGGTTATTGGCAAATACCTATGCACGAAGCGGACAACGAAAAAAAAAACTGCCTTTGCAACACCAGACGGGCTGTGCGAATTCAACGTCATGCCATTCGGTTTATGTAACGCTCCTGCCACGCTTGAACGCATGATGGACATAGTTCTACGCGGCCTAAAATGGAAAACATGTCTCTGTTATCCAGATGACATCGTCATTTTCTCAACCTCTTTTCGTCAGCATCTTGATCGTTTGGACGAAGTTTCGACGTGTATTTCTAGTGCTGGACTTCGGCTTAACACAAAAAAATGCCATTTTGCCAACAAGAACATCAAGGTGTTGGGCCACCTTGTCAGCAAGGATGGAATTCGTCCGGATCCTGACAAGCTTGCTGCCGTGACACGCTTCCCTCGGTCAGAAAATCAGAAACACCTATGAAGTTACCTGGGCCTGGCATCTTACTTTCGCCGCCTCATTAGTCATTTTGCTGCCATCGCGTCACCACTGCACAAGCTGCTCACATCCGTATTAACTTTCACTTGGAACGACGACTGCGAGCGTGCCTTTCAAGCCCTCAAGAATGCTTTAACGTCCGACCCTGTTCTGTGCCATTTCGACGAGAACGCAGCTACATGTCTGCACACCGACGCGAGCGGCCATGGCATTGGTGCAGTTCTTCTACAGCGGAATGCCACTGTCCGGGAAAGAGTTATAGCATATGCTAGTCGTGCTCTTACGGCTGCTGAACAGAACTACTCTATAACTGAGCAGGAGTGCCTTGCTGTCGTTTGTGCCATACAAAAATTTTGACCGTGTCTTTACGGACGCCACTTCACGGTTATTACACACCACCACGCCTTGTGCTGGCTCTCGACACTGAGAAACTTGTCTGGTCGCCTCGGTAGTTGGGTGCTCCGCCTACAAGAGTACGATTTTGACATCATCTACAAGTCTGGCAAAAGGCACAAAGATGCAGATGCTCTCTCTCACTGCCCCCTTCCACTTTCTCATCAAGTACGTCAGCTTATTGCTCGTCGGGGGGCAAGGCACTGCGTCACCCCTCACATTATCACACCTTGCGGTTATCGACACGCCGGCTTCAAATCGCTACACCGAGTTCGCCACACGCCAGCGTGATGATCCATATTGCAATCGCATTATCCAACGCCTAAATGGCGTATCACCTACTCCTAATGCTAGATTGCGCCGACAACTACGGCAATTTAAGCTCGATAACAATGTGCTCCATCGTTATGTTTACACTACTGATGGACACCGCTGGGTTCCAGTACTTCCGCGTTCTCTACGTTATCAAGTCCTCGAAGCCTTTCATGACGACCAATGTGCAGGCCACTTGGGATTTCACAAAACACAAAGCCGCATCAGAAACCGTTTCTTCTGGCCAGACATCTCTACCTTTGTGGCCAAGTACGTTGCATCTTGCCATCTGTGTCAACGGCGGAAGCGACCAACTTCGTCTCCTGCTGGCCTTCTGCAATCTATCCCGTGTCCCGAGTCTCTATTTGCCATCGTTGGCATAGACCTACTCGGACCTCTCCCCATCAGGCCAGCAGGTAATCGTTGGATTGTGACTGCTGTCGACCACCTGACACGGTACGCAGAGACTGCTGCATTACGCACAAGTTCTGCTTCATACGTCGCAGACTTCTTCCTCAACACCATTGAATTGCGTCACGGTGCACCTCGCGTCCTCCTGAGTGATCGCGGCAAGACGTTCCTGTCCACCATAATCGAAGCCCTGCTCACAACCTGTGGCACAGTACATAAGACGACGTCAGCCTACCATCCCTAAACTAATGGGCTGACAGAGAGATTTCATCGGACACTAACAGACATGCTGTCGATGTACATCGCACCAAACCACAACAACTGGGATACAATTTTGCCTTTTGTGACGTTCGCCCATAACACTGCTGTTCAAAGAACTACTGGCTACTCCCCTTTCTACCTCGTGTACGGCCGTTCACCGACATTCATCATGGACGTCTCTTTCCTAAATGTGCCAACCGACGCCTCGGCAACGGGCTCGCCTTAATACAGAAGCCAATCAGCAAGATCGCAAGCAACGCTACGACAACTCTCATCGCGACGTCTCCTTCAGTCCGGGGGATGAAGTGTTGCTTTTGACGCCCATTCGTACTCCAGGATTGTGTGACAAGTTTCAGTCACTCTTCATTGGACCATATACAATCAATGAACAAACGTCCTCAGTGAACTATCGTGTCACTCCCACCGACCTTTCTTCGGATCGTCGCTGTCGTGGTCCGTTTCCATGTAAGACGCGTCCGGGCTAGCCGCTTACGCGTGGGGGGAAAATAAGTGTGAGCGTTAGTCACACGCGTCATCTTATCTGTACATACTCATCATCATCAGTCTGATCTGTGTTGTGGGGCAGAGGCTCGGCGACTAAAAAGAAGTGTCTTGCAGCCAAAAATCTTACAATGTATATATATATATATATGTATATATATATATATATATATATATTTATATATATATATATATAGATATATATATATATATATATATATATATATATATATATATATATATATATATATATATGTATATATATATATATATATATATATATATATATATATATATATATATATATATATGGCACAACGGGAGCGTTGTCAACAAGGATAATATATTTATTTCCCAACAGTTTCGGGAGGGGTCCTCCCTTCATCAGGGGATGAGGGAGGGACCCCTCCCGAAACTGTTGGGAAATAAATATATTTATCCTTGTTGACAACGCTCCCGTTGTGCCATATCCCATACCTTCACGAAGACTAACTGGCCCATTGAATTATTACTCCCACTATGTATATATATATATATATATATATATATATATATATATATAGAGAGAGAGAGAGAGAGAGAGAGATTGCTATCTGTCAGAAATCATGTGATTGCTGAGAGAGTGTTATGAGGAGAGAGATAGGCCACGACTGGTGCCGTTCCAGGCCACGGACGGAGGGACGTGAATATGAGATATTGAACACTTTGGCCATACTAATCACGAAGAGTGGTCACCTGTACAGTTAGCGGGTCATAAGAGCAGCGGGCGCCAGCCGGCCAGATCAAGCTCGACTGTAGTGATAAGGAGCGAGAGTCAAACACTTATACGCATGTGTGCAAGTCACAAATAGACCCATAGAAGGGCTGTTTGCAACGAAAGGCAAATTTGTGTGGAGATCGACTGTGAAGGCCGCGCTAGCCGCATAGTTCGCGCCATAACGCCGTTCATGCACCACGCCGACTTCTGCTGCGCGGGCGAGGCGCGTGTCGCTGCGTGCGTGCATGGTTCGCCGATGCCGTTGTCGCTCACGCAGTCGCCACATCGCGGTCCGATTTGGGCGCCGGCGAATTCCCCGCCGCCACGCCACGCCAGACAGAGAGTCGTGCCTTCTGCTTTACATTCGGATGAAAACAAGAGAGGAGAATTGGCCCAGTCAATATGGCCGACTTGCGGCTTCATCGCGGCTTCACATCGAGTGACGTCAGGGCCTCTCCTAGGCTTTCTATCGTCCGTGCCCAATACTCACAATGTTGCCAGCAAAAAATTGATACACAATGTTGCTCACTGAAGAGTAGCCCTCGTCTTGCACATGCGCGAGAAATCTTGGAATGTTTGCCTCGTGTTGTTTAGGCACAATCTAGAAAGACGATATTTCGTGAATTTGTCCCCATATTCGTTGGCACTGGCGTGTTGTCTCATGCTAGCGCCCTGCTGTTCTCTGGCCTTGCGCGAGCTAAGTTTTTCTTACACCGTGCGTTGTCTCCGCGAATCGTACATCTCTCTTGTAGACAACGTTGCACACAAATCACTGTTCCGTAGTCATTTCATCAACACCGTGGTGACTGTACTACTTGCTCGATCGACAGACGTAACGAGCTGCAGTGCGCTGCCTTGCCACAAAAGGTAAGCAGTGACATGAAGGCGCGATGCCAACACGGTCCCGAAGGCGCCACTGCTCTTAACTCCGCCGCCAATGTCACCAGCCGTTTGGTAGCGAGTGTTACTCAGCTCGCGACTGCTTCTGCGCAGAGCCGATGGACGAGCGGACGAGACGACGGTGAGTTAAGGCAAGGTTTATGTACAGCATAGAAATAGAGGCGTTACATATTCGGCACTGGGGCCGACAGCTTAGGGGCTCGAAGAGCCGAGATGTCTTCTCTCGCACGCATACGTCGGCGTCTCTCTGACGCATAGGTCAACTGCTGGTGACGCGCCGCCTGGCTTTTTTATAGGCACCGGGTGGATCTTTGCGACACCAACCTGCAACCAGAAGCGTCGCTGGCCGTGATGTCAGAATCCTCCAACGGCACCCACCGCTGGGCTGCGTCATGATAATCAAATCTGGAGCCGCTGCGAAGGGTTGCGCCCAAGGACGAGTGATGTTGCCAGACATTGCGTAAGACTCGCCAGACTGGAAGGCACTGATTGCTTCATCGGGCTCGTGGGCTAAGGGAGCTCGCTGTGCGTTGCCTAAGAGAGACCAGCGCCGCCGCGTGATGACGTCGTTGACTTGATCGCATCAAGCGGGCTCGATCGCTGTTGTTGACACAGATTGCCTTTGCAGAGGCATTGACGTTTGGTGCGGACTCCCAGGCGTAACGGCACTCCCGCCGCCAGACAATGTGCCGGAAAGACGAGCTGCTTCCACGTGGCTTAGATGTCAGGCGCGCTCTTTCGCCAGGTCCCTCCAGGTTTGCCTCCGGGGCCATGGGTAGAATGTAGCTCTAGGCTCAGTTCCGTAAACACATTCCACTTTTGAGGATGGATCCCAACTTCACTGGCTTGTCGCCACAACTTGTTGGCCAGCTTTGCTCGTCTCTTATGACAATTTTTGGTCTCAACTCTTGTAGATGGTTCTGCAACTTATCAAGAATGGTTCGACAACAGACAACACACGACACAAGCAAGTGCCCTCGGTTACCCGACAGAACACCAGACAAAGTACAGTACAACATATACATAGCTACGTGTCTATCAGAATTTCATTCCCTCATAAGAGGCACATGTGGGACACAAGACTCTTAAAATGAGAACTCAAATGTTTACACGTACAACAACGTATTCAAACAGAATGCAACATAAAGTTCGCTCTTGAGATCACTCTGGACGAGAGCGCTCAGCTAAGGCCGTGATGAGGACGAAATTTTGCCCCGACTCACCAGTGAGAGACCTAAAGGTAGAGAAGGTACTAACTAAAACGCACGGCTCAATGCGTCTGCATTAGCGTTTAGCTCTCCCCTTTAGTAGCGAACCTCAAAGTTGTGCTGTTGGAGTATCATTCGTCACCTCAGTAACCGGCCACAATTAGGCGACGATACCTATGCGTTACCAAGAGCTGCTCATACTTGCGACGTTGCACATCTGTGTAACTACAATATAGCAGTCCTGATTTCTCATAAAAAGAAACATTCTTTTTCTTTTTTCCCAAGCTTACGCTTTTCATAAGCGCTTTAATCGAGAGGTCCTCACGCTGCTCTCGAATGACTATTTCTTGATCAACCCTCAACAGCTCACTCCAACTGTCCGCTACAGGCGAGTGCGTTGCACCCCCCTCGTTCTGACTCAATGGCGCCATGTCATCTCCTCCGGCGACAGAGACCGCGCCAGTCACCTCGGCGACGGGTCGCTCGAGTGACTACTCAAATGACTCACACGGATAATTTTCTGTCTCAGGTTCCATCCACTCGCCGCCAACGTCACACAGATCAGCAGCTTTTGCAGGTAGTGTTTTACCACATTGAACAAGATCAAGTTCCTGCGAAAGCTTCCGCGCTTGCGATTGTGTGAGGGCCATGTACACTCTAAGGCAAAATTACCCGAAAAGGGAGTAACGGAGCCCGATAGGTGCGCGCGATTAACGGATAGACTGTTGAGGAGCTACCACAGAGGGAAGTGGACCGCGCGGAACCAAGGGATGAACCGCGCGGGCATTGCAGGCAGCACGAAAAGTGTTGCTAAGGTGAGCATCCCTCCCTTTCCTCCTCTGCTGACTCAGTCTTTCCCCGCATTTTGCCGGCGACGGTTCACGTTGCGTCGCGCTCTGAGTGCTCGAACGTGGCCGCCTGGATTGGAATATCTAAGAATTGCGACGTGGTGCTTGTGTGTACGCTTGGATGAGCGTGGGCTGCTGTTTTTTGCGTTTCGCTGCACCCATGAAGTCTGGAGCAAGTCTCGACACGACATCACGCCGCGCTCTATATCTCTGGCTTCAAGATAGTCACGAACAACACACGACAGCAACAGTCGGAAAGGCCAATATGGCAGCCGAGAGGACAACAGGCTTATCGAATATATACTACAGTCCGACTCAGGGCAGAAGACAGCGCTGGATTCTAAGGCAAGTAAGTTATCAATCTTCATTCAACTCTGCTTGTCGCGCGTGTGATACGGATCGCGCTTGCCGGCAACGGGCTCGGCCGTGTTGTATATCGCACGCACGATATGCATCGCCAAGGTCAGCTTCGGCGTCTGCAGTTCGCCTTTGCTTTGCGACCACCTGAAAATCGGCCTTGATTGCCGTCGGCCTCCCGTACGCTCGTTCGTCGAGTGCTCGCCTGTCTTCGCCACCGCAATGAGCTCCGGGCTGACGATATTGGGCTGAAACATCGTCGCTGTGTTGGGAGTCGTCGAAAACACGTTGCGGGTTCTCGTAAAGTGCTTGGTTGTATGTCGCGCGCTGTAAGTGCACCAGCACGGGCTGGCGGGGCTTTCGTTAGCGTCGGAACTCACTGAAAATTTGTCTCCATTACAGTTGGCTTTCCCGTCAGTCGGTCGCAAGCAACTCAGCGCTATCCGTTGGCTGCACTCGCTCGAGTTTTTGGAAAAGGGCCGCATTACCGTCGATTTCTTCGGCGCTAGCTCCAAACCAGCTAGGCGCTGTTCGTGGCGGCGGCCAAGCGTACGCTCGCTTTCCTGTTCGAAGTTCGCTGGCAGCAGACACTCCGAGTTCGCTTGCTCGAGCTGAACGACGTCGCTCGCTTAGGACTCGCTGACTTGTTAGCGGCACGGTGGTTCGCGGAATTGTGGCTGCGGCCACCACTCCTAAGCTGTTGCGCTACAGGGATCGAAATGAGTCTTTGGCGATGTGTGACATCATGGTGAAGTTATTAGCATGTCACATGTCACGTATGTTTTCATTTCACCTTGCACGTATTTCTCTTATGCATTTGTATTCATCCTCTGTCACGTGTGACTCACAATTTTACATAGTTATTGTGCAGCCGTGGCACACACCGTGCTGAAGACTGTGTCGTTGGCTTCTGCGATGCCTGTCATCAATCTCTTTCATCAGAGCAGCTTCAGAAGGACTGTGCGAGATGTGAAGGTGAAGTAAATTGTGTGTCATATTTTAAAGCTTGTTTTTGTATTATCGTGCACGTACTTGTCAAATGCGTGCATCTTCATCTTCTGTCACGTGTGTTTAACTATTTTTACTATATTATTGTACGTGCAGCCATGACAACAGGCAGAAGGCTGCATGCGCTTGCACCTACAATGCCTGTCATCTATCGCTTCCGTCGGAGGACCTCCCCAAGAAGTGAACAATATGTGACAACGAGACTGGACTTGTACACTTCACCATGAATTCACTGAAAATAATGAAGAAACGTCATGCGTATGTAGAAAAATAAACGATATCGGTGTTTCACCTTTGTCCTTTGTTGTTGCCGCTACTGCGAAAGCAGTTACACATACGCGGCTAACTACTTTTTCGCGTGTTCTTTCCTGCGCAATTTGTTGCTCACTGGGCAGAAAAACAGGCGAAAAAAGTATTAGGCCAGGCGAAAAATAAACAAAAAAACAATGTTTGAACTGGGGACAAAACGTCCATCCGATTGGAGTATTTGAGTTGATCAACCGTTCGTCCGGCAAGGTGCAACTGTGAGGACTGACGGATGCCCGGTAAGGTGTAAATGTGGGGATTAACAGTTGCTCTATAAGGTGCAAATGTGAGGACTAAATGTTAGTCCTTCGAGGTGAATCGTGGGACTAACGGTTACTCATCAAGGTGTAAATGTAAGGACTAAATATTAGTCCTTTGAGTTCATTTGTGTAGACTAACTGTTAGACCCAGTGCCGTTAGTCGTTAATGAGATTAATGAGGCCCAAACTCCATAAGCGCGAAAATGCACGCGACAGCGACGAGCGACGCGACGTAGATCGGCGTCGCGCGATCAGTCGCTAGCGCAGGCAAACCTCATTCACGCGACGGCTTCGGCGAGCGAATTTAACTGTTGCTGGCATGAGGCCGTCAACTCGCACCAAGAAAACCGCGTAGCGAGCGGTTTCCAATTTAAAAATAAGATATATTGTTGTGTAATGGAACGGAAAGTGTTTATTGTTGCCTTGCAGCACTTTTTTATACGCACATGGAGTAATAAACATTGCGTATTTTTTGTTGTGCCCACGTCCAATTACATAAATGAGGCGCTCATTGTACACGTTGCGCTCATCGCCGTTGGCCGTGAAAACAACCGGTAGTACGTCACTGATGTATATTCTTTTCCGTTTTTTTTCTATTGGCCGCTTGAGCCCAGCACTTCCGGGCGATGAGCGACGGTTTCCAAATCTGGAGAACCGAGCGATCGCGCGAAAATGAGTACGCGACACGTCGCGCGACCGCCCTGTTTCGTCGCTCATAGCGTCGCTCGTCGCTGTCGCGTGCATTTTCGCGCTTATGGAGTTTGGCCTTGATTGCGGCAGCCCCATTAGTTCCCAAAGGGACGAACCACACACTTTTTTAACCCTTCTGCCTTAGAGTGTACGTTAAATTGGAAAAGAACGATTTACCCTGCTCTTTGAAAAGCTGCTCAGTGTTATTAAAAAAAAAGATAAGGAAAACGATCGGGAAGCGCGGCAGACACAGCCGCTTCGGTGCGAAGCTTACCGAACGGGCCTTCAATGACAACCGTATATTATAGCGATTGGTAAGGAATCACTCTGCTCCTCGGCGACTTGCCTGATCTACGCGCTTTCTCCTTAAAGTCGTCTGGAGACACGAACGAAGGATGGACAACGTCCATGGGTGCCGCTGAGTCTCGAAGTGCTCGACACGTTTTCCCATTCACACTAATTTCTTGGAAATATGACTCTAACAACCGCATGTTCTTTTCCGATTCTCGGATTGTTGCGTTAGCAAACTTTTGCTTACAGTTTATCGCGATGTGCCCTTCCTTTTTGCAGTTGCAGCAGATTAGCGGCTTCCGTGATTCAAACGCCCGTGTGGTATCAGTGCGTTGTTTAGGAACCTCCCTCGATTTCTCCACTTCCGTTTGCCCTTCCCCTACAGTGTCCTTCGTAATAAACGGGTCTTTCCTGAAGTTACGTTGCGGAGTGAGTTTCATTCATCAGGTTTTTTTTGAAAAGCCCTCTTCCTTTTCATCTTTTTCAACGCGCACTGCCCTGCTATGCAACTTTCGGCGAGTATAATACTCCTCAGCTAACTCCGCTGCCTTGTTTAGCTGTACTTCACCAAGATCGTCCTGCAGCCAAGGCTTGACACCCTCCTCGATTCAGCGGTAGAATTGTTCCGATGCAATACATTCTACCACTTTATCGCGATCGTCATAAACACCTTTGCCCTCAAGCCATCCAATTAAATTGGCTTTAAGACGAAACGCGAAGTCAACGTGTGACTCATTGCCTTTTTTTTGCGTACCAGAAACTTTGCCGGAAAGCCTCGGGTTGCAACTTATAACATCTCAAGATCACTTCCTTAACCTCGTCACAGCTCTCAAACGCTTATTCCCTTGACGAGCACGTTATCACGTCGGACACTTCACCAGGAAGAAGAGCTAACAGGTTCTGCGCCCAAAGAGACCGCGCCAAAGCATTTCGCTCACAGGCGTGTTCAAACTTGACGAGATACTTCACCATGTCCTCACCTACTACGAATGGTGGCAGTTGGTCCCGAATTCTATAACCGCTGACCTGAACTGTCGCAGAAGCTACGCTAGGCGCCTGCAAACAATGTAGAATTGCCAATTCTATTCGTTTCAACTCGTGGTGCTCCTGTCTCTCGGCACCCTCACGATTGCGACGTTCGCACTTTTCATCTTCACGTTCGCGAACTTCTCGCCTTTCAGCCTCCTCGCGGCGTGCTTTGATATCCCCTCCCAGGCCTTATCGACTTCCTCAGCCAACACTGCTTCATCCTTCATAATCTCAAGGATCGCTTGCTTTAGTTTCGCATGGCCCAAAGTAATGCCAAGTTCCTCACAAATTTCAATGAGTTTGTTCACTTTAAGGTTCTACATCGTCCCCACTAGCCTCTTGCTGTTTGCCCCTGTTAAGAATCTACTTGCCGTACCCACGATACGTCTACTAGCAAGATGCGCAGCAATATTTAACACTGCCATGTGTACACCCTCCACATTAACTTTGGTTTCAAAGCGCTTCGACCTGGCTTGAAACGATCAAAGCTCACTCTAATGCTTCACACGCCCTTCTCTAAACTACTATGGCCTGTGCTAAAGTAGTCTGGTGAACTGAGGGGAAAATATCAGGCACTCACCGCATCGATGACACTGACGCCAGCCGATCCCGCAGCTGCCATCCCAGATTCAAGTTTCGTGGCTGCTGCCATCTTTATGACAACAAGCGTTTCTTTGTTTTTATTGATTGCATCTTATGTCAACGCCTCCTAGAAAAACTATGCCTGGAATGTCGCTCTTTTTTCAATTGGAACCTCCTGCCAGCATGCAATCTCAGAGGTCATGCCTCCTGCTTTGTGTTGCGACCGGCTGCCGCGTGAGACCACTCGCCTCCGTACCGCTCAGCTAGAGGTGTGCGCCGAGGCGATTTTGACCGGCGGCGGCGTGGGGGTCGTACAGAGTCGGCGGCGGCGGCGTGCGGCCAATTTTCGTCGGCGGCGGCGGCGTCGGCGGCGCAGAAACCGAAACTGAAAATTCAAAAGGCTCTTCCGCCACAGGTTACTGAATTAGTTGAAATTTGGAAATTTTAATCCAAATAGCATAAGTGACACTACACAGATGTGTCGACATCCCGATGAATGCAAAGCGTTTTGTAAAATAGTTTTTATTTCGCTTTCATGAAAAAATAACGCGTATTTCAATCTATGTCCATGTTCTACGGTAAATGTGCAGCACTTTGCTTTTTTTTACTTTAAGATGTTGTTTTAAGTTGTTGTTGTTGTTGGCAACGTCAAACTTCATGAAACCTTTTTTCATTGAACAATGAGCAAGCAGTGACGCACGTCACTCATTTCGCTTTTTCCGGATCTGATCTTACTTTTACATTGTACGCTGCACAAAAGAAGAAGCACCTCTGCTTCGAGTTTTCTTATTACGATTGCATGAAACCGCTTTTTTGAGTATCTGTCATGCTTTGAATGTAACTTTCCTTCAAACGAATCAAAATACCTACTTTTCGCAATGTGAGAATCTTTTATGCAGCGGTATATGATGCGGAATGAAACAAATTTGCGCATTTATTCAAATAGTTCTCAGCGCGGTGTTCAATGAATGAAGTGTAGACATGGGCGAGGCGGGTGGTGCAAAAAGGACACTTGAACCCTTCAAGCTCCACCAGCACTTGCTACCCACTCTAGCGACACCAACGCGACCTACTCCCTCAGTCGTGATGCAAGTTGAAAGAAGGGTTTGCATCCCCCCAAGACAAAAACCTGTCGATGGTCATATGTGCAGATGAGAGCAAATGCAATATTTGCTCAGATAGACAGCCCATACTGGTCACGAGCTGGGCGTCCGTTGACCACGCCTGCAGAGAACGTTGACTCCCCGAACCCTTGGTGTTTGGTCAGGGGAGGGGAACACCCCTTGCAAGTGGGCCCCATTAAATTTCTCTTAAAAACGTCACAAATAAGAATGCTTGATAAGTATGTATAAAACATTCAACTTTTCAATGCTTTTTTGTAGCGTGTTCACGTGCTCAATACCCATCAGATGTGTGAGAAATCGAAATAGCAACTGCCACTCTCAACTTGTTCCGGAAAAGACACAGTAGAACAATGCAATTACGAGTGCTGGGAACCTTTGTTCTTTTGTATATTTGATTTCTAGGCATGATTTGAATTCTTATATAAACAAAAATAAAACCTGCAACATATTAAAAAAGGCTGCTATTGCAAGATGTGTGTTGCAAGACGTGATTTTTCTAGACTTAAGTCTCTGCAAGGCACATCTGGTGTCACAAACTTGTAAGTGTCCCCCCCTTTTCCCCACGACATCTCCCGATCCCCCCCCTCTAATAAAAAGGCACCAATGTAGGCTTCCGTGATTGCCTACTGGCACGCGGCGGGCCAATCCGGTGGCTAGATCCAACAGTGGCGATTTCGACTTGCTTTATTGGAGGTGCTGAAGGATCAAGAAAAGGCCGATATTTGTAAATTTCTTGAGAGTCCAGTGATAGTTTCTTCATGAATACCGTGGATTATTGGACCTCACTTTGTGTATAATGCTCCAATAAAAAAAAATGGTTTCATCCTGTGTCACTGCAGAGTCAGAAGCCATCACATGTGCAGGCATCAATAAGCTTCTATATGACATTGCTAAGGTTCAGTACATTTGTACAAATAATTCTCGTTAATTGAACATTTTGAGTATAATCCCTGCTTGGGTTAGTATGTGTGAAACATAAATTTGAGATTTAAAATTATCATTGTGTGTTTCTGCAGCAAAGACACATTGATTAAAACTGATGACTCCGGAGTTATGGCAGAGGTAACATGCGTTATGTTTTTTTCGGTTTCGGTAACGGTAATGCGTTACCTTTTTTATGTATTTATATAACGTGGAGCCGTGAAACGTTCCCCTTTTTCTTATTAGAGTAACGAGTGAGGTATTTAGTTACTTTTTACAGTAACGGATACATCACTAAATAGACTTACAGGAGTGATGTCGGCCCACACCTTTAGTTGTTGCGGTCTACAGGCTGGCTGTAAACATTAAATGAATATATTCCTTTCATCCAGAAGGGTTGCTCGATCATTGATGATCTCGACCTTTGAGAAATACACAACAGCTTCTTAATGATATGCATATCATCCCACCGAAGCGTGCACTTCGTTTCGTTAATATTTACAGTCAACGTGAGTGCTGTCGTCACGCCGTATGTTTTAGGTAGAAATTTAGCCTACTCAAAATACCCAAAGACGTCGATCCACCGTGCAACGCGTGGCCACGCGATGACGGTTCTGTATGAAAATGGCATCCACAGTGAAACATGTTGCATCTGCTGAAATTTTATCGCAACATTATTATAACTGCCACGCTCGCTTGTATTTTTATGTCACAGTCTTGCGCAAAGGCACTGCCGTAGTGGTTCAGTAGCTAAGGTACTCGGCTGCTGACCCGAAGGTCGCTGGATCAAGTCCCACCTGCGGCTGCTTTATTTTCGATAGAGGCGAAAATGCTGCAGGCCTATGTGCTGCGATTTGGGTGCATGTTAAAAAAACTCAGGTTGTCAAAATTTCTGGAGTCCTCCACTACGGCATCTCTCATAATCATGTGGTGGTTTTGAAACGTTAAACACCACATATTAATCAGTTGCCTTGCGCAAAGGACGCTTGGCTGTCTGCGAACACTCTAGATTATTTTAGAATTTTCTGATAAGCTTGAGACACCTACGATATGGATGCTACGTGTATAAATGGCGACGTACCTTCGCGCAGATCATATTACCAACGACCAATGCTCTGATTACCGCTATCTGGGTAAAGCACGAATTTCGAGCACTTTGCACTTTCCTATGCACATGTTCACTCAATAAAAAGTGTCGTCTTGAGCAACCCACGTACCATCTTCTTTGACGTCGCAACCACGCGGCAATACCGTAAGTGAAATGAGAACGGTGAAATGATGGATACAAAACAGTGAGATGGGGCGTAAGTGCACGGCCAAGTTTTGTTTAAGATGCGTATACCACAAGCTATTTTCTTCTATAGAACCAATATGATGCGGATTTGTTAAACTACTGTGAAGTTGAATCTCAAGAAAGGAAGAACATGAACTTAGAAAGAGACAGTGGAGACGAAAAGTGATAGGTATCCACGTAAAGTTTGATCGGTCGTTCCCCGCCAAACGTCCTAAACGTTTTGTCGACTATCTCAGGTGTATTCGAAAAAAAAGTCGGGCTGATTTACTCCATTGAAATCAGTCTATCGCGAAAATTCTTTCGAGAGAAAAATATTTTTGGTGGCCTATATGTCACTGAAATTTCAGCTATAGGCTGGGCCCTATATTGAGTCCTAAGATAAAAGCCTATTTACTGAGAGAGTCTATGTATAGGCTCTATTTATTTTGCCGACCTATGGTTTCGAATATTTAAAACCTCTCACTATGGCGTGCCTTGGTGTCGTATTGACGTTCTGGCTTGTAAAGCCGAAAATTTTATTTTTCAAATTATAAACTGTTCATATCTCCCCCCCTCTCCTCCCCGGCACTCGTTCTAGGGTTGGTCCTTTGATAAACACCATTCACATATCTTTAAAAAAATGCTTGGATATCAACTATTCATAACTCTCCTTTAAATATGTGGAAATGAAATGACGTCACTAAATTACCGATGAGGTGAAATATTAACTCTAAAAGCACAGTAAACGTGCCTAAAAAGCTAATTCAACGCTAAAACAATGTAACCTTGACTAATAATGTCACCACACTTCTAAAACCTCATGCAATGTATATTGCATACCTGCAAGGTGCAGTTATTCAAGCGCTTTTTGCAGTGAAATTTGGCCATGGAGTTAATCTCGTTCATGGCAGTGCTATTTCTAAATTTGACGTTTGAATATCTAATGAGGTTTACAAGTTTCTTTCGGTGAAATCCGCCTTTTTTGTGCGATGTAATTGAACATTTTGTGCATTGTGCTGGCACGAATTTTATGTAGATGATGCGTTTATAGAGTACACCGTTCAACGACTGTGGTGAAATAGAAACAGCAATTTATGTTCATTCATGCTACACAACTCTCTTGATATGCTCCCAGAGAACAGAAAAACGCATAACAAAGTACATTACTAACGAACGGAAGAATTGAATATTTCTCGGCCTTTTCATGTTGTTTCTGTAGTCGAATCTACAAACGTTCGTATTAAACGAGCATGACGGTACGAATGCATGGAATTGGGTTTTGCAGCATGTTGTGACACATGTGCCACTCCAGGTCACCTTTAATACATGACATCGGAATCCACACTGAGCTTGATCTATGATTATGTACCTAATCAACAGAGAATAAGAGCTAAGCTCCGGATTCATTATTAATGTGGCTTCAAAGACGAGAAAGCATCACTATTCGCGAGCAATCGAGCGCCCGTTCTCTCTCTCTATTTCGTTGAACTGCTTGTGCCCTGAGATGCCACTTCAATTTCTTTTTGAATTAATGTGGCGATCTGGAAAGTTGTGAGCGCCAAACAAGGCGCTAACAAGAACGAGAGAGACAGGATGGGTGCTTGTGAACGTCGCGTGGAGGCATTAGTTAGCGCTCGAAATTTCCCGATAGCAATGCGCCATCTGGCAGGATTTCAAGTTTTGTTAAAATGTAGCGATGACACAGATCATGGGTTTTGTCATGTCATTCGCTACCAATTAAACAGTGGCTGCGTAATTTAGGTTACCATGAAAATTGTCGCGGCCATATTTTAAGAAGGAAGGAGGCAGAAACGCACCGTTCACGCCATACGTGATCTTTCATCACTCGTGGAAATCAATTTATTCAAGCTGTAACGTGATTGAAGAATTCTGTTACTTCTCGGCAATCAGAGAGGCTTTTAATTCTCCCGTCTCTTTATGAGATATTGCTGCCATTTTTTTCCAACAGGCTTGCAGTTCTGTTGCACGGACATAGCAACACCCATGTTTTTGATGATTTTTTTTCATTCCCATTCAAAAACTTTTCCATCCATAGTCATTTCTGAAGCGCATAAGAACTGAATTCCTGTCGTTCGTCACCCGTCGCTATGTTCGTCCAGTACACACTGCAAAAGGATTGATGGCAAAGTCGTTTTCTATGTTCATGTTCCTTGTACCCAACCTAACGCGCTCTTTGTGCACTTCAAGGAATTCAGAAAGACTACAATACAACCCAACCAGCTGTACACCGTGCCGTCGGGACTGGTATGCATGACGCAAATATGTTGCGAGTGGTCTCGCAGTGTTCTGCCATTGTGCTTCGTTCCCTGTTCCGTGAGCTCAAGTTTGGTCGACACGTGGCGTCGTTGCCGCGCCATTGGTGTCGTGTTTCCCGTGTCTTTTCTTATACACAGTGTTCTACGAAGAAATGCCTCTGTGTAGCCGCTGGTGCCGAGGTCGCGGATTACGTTTTTGCTTCTTTCTTCCGCAGCTGTGGTGACAATTGGTGGTTAGATTATCGGTTATTTCTTTACTTATTTTAGTTTTCTCGTTTAGCAAGTTTTCTGTATTCTAGCCAAAGAAAGGTGATCCAGATTTTTTTTTTCTCGTGGGAATGACCATAGGTATCTGCGTAAATGGTTGCAACTCCACATTTCCAAGTTGTAAGACTCGGAGTGCCCTGCCGACGGCCCCTATTCTCTTTCTGCTCCTGCAGCCATGACCGTCACGTTCTTCCAAACCTTCTCCTCCTACCTACTTCTAAACTATTTTCTCCACTCTCTCTTTTCCCTTCAAGGGACTGAGCCGTGGTCTAGCAAGGAAAGATAGTGTCTTTTTCTTTTTCTTCAACCACACATTCATCCATTCAGGGTAAGCTTGCATGCAGTAACTGGTTTGGAAAGCAGGTAAGGTTCGCGGAAAGTCACCTCACCTACCCTGATTTGTTCCGGGTCTACGCTCTCGAGGTGCGCCAAAAGAGGCGACAACACGAAAGTCATACTTCGAATTCTTTAGGGCTGTTGGCTCCCCTCGTCAAAAACTATTTGGACACGCCTGGCTGACTGACGGCCTAGGAAGAGCTGTCGGAAATCGAGGCAGCTTGATTTGTTCGACCTGCCACGAGACGCGCTGAATAATTAGCCGAGAGGTTGGGATTCATCGTCAGGTAGGTTTCCCACACTCTGTGGTGCTCTCAAGTCTTCCACTCCCCCAGGCCCTAGCCTGCCTAGCGCTGCAGGCCCTATTCTGTACGTGCGATGCAACGTTATTGCACTGTGCTGTGTGGTGCGTATTATTGCATTATGACCTACGTTGTGTTTCTCTCTCGCCGTGTGACAAACTGAACGTGCATGCTTTCTATTTCCTGGGTAGAAAAGAAGGCAGTGTTTGACTTTCTCTCTCTTTCTCCTTCTCGTTTTTTATCTTTATTCGCTGCGCCGTGCTCCCTGCTGGGCTGCAGAAATTAGGCGCCTTCTTTTAACCACTACCCCCACCATTTGGGGGACGGAGATGAAGACGGCAATTTCTTTGGACTGCCCTTGACTAAATGGACATGCAGTCTGTCCGTTTACAGTAATATGCAAGGCGGCTTTCCTAAAGGTTTATTTTTTAACCAAAAACTCTTGTTCACAGATTGCTTTTCTCCCTCATTGTGCCTTTACCTTTTTGAATTCCAGCGAGTGCACGCGAGTACAACAAAATGTCACCTCTCCGAATTCCAGCAAAGGCACGCGAGCACAAGATCTCAAAAAGGTGAATGGCAAAAACAAAATGAGCGAGAAAAGCCGTCTGTGAACGAGAGTTTATGGTTGGAAAACTAACCTTACAGAAAAGCTGCCTTGCAGTTTATTGCAAACTGTCTATTGTTTTCTCCTGCAGAGAATTTTAGGAAGACCACGGCTTAAAATGCGAGCACCGAGACGCTCTGAACCAGCTCTCAGAAGCTCTCATCAAGCTTCCATGATGCTACCTTTAGTGTGTAAATAGTGAACATAAACGTTGCTCTTATCAGCCCCGGCTACTCTGCTTGACTTCTACCTAAGACTTGGCTAGCTCCTTCGAACACATCACGAGCAAGCAAAAGGGCACGGAGTTGTAAAGATGAAAATGTGCAACATCACATCGCTTTTATTACGTGACATATTCGTTCTCCGCCGCATTCGCCCGATTGTGTCCACATATAACTTTCCCGTTTTATAGCGACGACACACCGTTGATTGCGGTCACGTCATTGAATGTCATTTAAACAGCGGTTGCATTATTTATTTGCAAATTACTTCTTCATAAAGTATGGTGAAGTAATTTATTATTTGGCCACCTGAGGAGCTTTCTAACTTGACTTATTTTTTTATCAAGACTTGAATATAATGTTAAGTTTTATTTGGTTGACTCTGAGCATTACCTTCGCAACAGAAGTACATCTGTCAGCGACAATCATTCTTAACCTTTCCCAGTGCCAGTAGGTCCGTTCAAGTTACGTGATGAAAACCAGTTTGCTGAACTATGTCATATATGACATGTCGCTCAAATGTCGGTCTCTGCATTTTTGATGAATCCAGCCGTCTTTTGTAAATTGTCTACTGGGAAGTTTTTTTTGAATTTTGTTTTGTTCTTTTTAAAACTGGTGGTCTCAGACAAGCTTATTACGCCTCTTCTCACCACTGGATAGCCGTTGTTACGCGTGGCGCCTGGGCCGACGGGGGAGGGCCGCGTTCTTTGTTCATCAAACAAGTCACCGAAGGGCTGCCAGCCTGCTGTCCGCCGTGTACTGTCCATCTTAGCCGGGAAGTGAGGTAGCATTCCGACACCATAAGACGTTCCACGAGACGACCACAATGGTTTCTTGGTGTCACAGGTGCAGTGTGGTGGCCACGCCCCAATCAAAGACCTTGACTTGAGCGAGTGTGAGCGGCACCGTCAGAAATGGTGTGTGTGTCTCGTGATTCAACAGCGCATTCTGGACCCATTCCCTGATTAAGTCAAAACGTACACTTTATAGTGAGCCACCCAGCTCATTCGCAAGAGACCTCTCGCCCTGTCTGTACAGAATGTAATAAATACTCTGTTAAGTTTGCCATCTTACTCCTGAGTGCACATGCGTTTTATTTTCTGTCTCTCTACACGCCCTTTCTTGCCCCTATTTCTCAACCCTCGGTGCTAGGCAGCAAACCGGATGCCAAGATATGGTTAATCCCCCAGCCTTCCTTTCTCTCTCTTGCCATCTTACTGCCTTGGCATCTTCATCCCGGGTATCCTATGTCTTAAAAGGCCGGTACAAACAGACAAGTTAAAAATAAAACAGATGGTGAATATTTTCTGCAGCATGTTCAGACGCTGCGTATAAGTAGTCATCCTCGAAAATTATCAACTTTAACACCGCGGACAGGTGCTGATATACCCTGAGTAGGTTCGAGCATGTATTATGCCTCGACGCTTTTAATCTTCATTAAACTTCTCCCTTTTGATTTCATCCTTCGGGGTTTTGTGTAGTTCTTCATCTAACGCCTAACCTCCATGTCCTTCCTCATTTATTCCTCCTCCTCCCTTCATCTAACGCGCTGCATTCGTGCTTCACTGCTACCACTTCATTTCTTCTTTATGTACGCCCTGTTTCGGGCCCAATTATAGGCTGCCATCTTGGACTGATAATGATGCCGTTTTCCATCCGTATGAATATTCGAATTGTGCTATGGCGAACTCGCACGCGTCAAAACGCTGGGCCATTACATTCAACGTCGTATCACCATAATCATAGCTAATTACGACACAAAAAACAGATAAATTGCTTCTAAGCCTAAGATGGCAGTGTCTATGCTTTACTGTAACTGTTACATTTATTTTTTGTCAATTTGTTCAATATGTCATTTCATGCAGCGGCCGCCGAACTCGTTCCGCTGTTCATAGTGGTACTCTCTGTCTCTGAAGCTGGATGAAGATAACTAAGAAGCCTGGTTTTTACTGGCTACACAAAATGTGAAACGAAGCTATAAATCACGATGAAAAAGAAGACAAATCTGTGAAAAGTCAGTACTGGCGCATAAATGGCGCGTCGATTGCGCCGATGAAAAACGTCGGCGGCGGCGGCGGCGGCGCGCCGATCAGTTCGCGTCGGCGGCGGCGGCGCGGCGAAAACTATTGGCGGCGGCGCGCCGACCAGTCGGCGCACACCTCTACGCTCAGCCACGTGACATAACCGTACCACTCTGTCACGTGACATCACAGATGGTCGGAGGCAACTGTGAGAGCATTGCTGTGTTCGCAAGGGGCGGCTGTCGGAAACGCTCGCATTCGCACCGGAAGAGGAGAGTGAAGTTAGAGGCTGGGGCAGCGCGTTCGTGGCTTACGTTCCAGGGTTACTTTTTTAAGGAGGTGTTGCTGATGTTTTCTCATTTCACCGCCAGTTTCTTGCACATACCGCTAGGGCATGCTACGTATTGTCCGCTTGGTTTCACTTTTGTTTTCGCAATTTCGTGTCCGTCTACTACTCAGCCGAAGCTCGACGCGTAAACAATTTTTCGAAACGCAGCGTCTTCTGCGACGTGCGGCGCAGCAGCCAGCCCCACACAGAAGTGGCTTCTGTGCCGTACGGAAGTGACGTCAATTTAAGAATATTAGTTAAATATAGGTAAATGTATAAATTATTATTGTATAATGCGTTAAACCTACAAAAAATTGACTAAGCAAATAGACGACGAGTCAGTAAGCCTATATTTGTCAATTTAAAAGATATTACGAGCATTTTAAAAACAAGAAGCGCCATGGGCGCTGCGGCTACACAAGGTTACAGTGCCTAGAATATTTGAAGTGTGATTACCGCCAAGCGGCGCGTAAGGGAACCCTTGAGGCAGCTTGGCGATGTATCCGCTAGGTGGCGCGCTCTCCCGCTTACACGTCAGGCCGCCACGAGAAGCACATGTGTGCATGCTGGACTGCGTGCGTTGTGCGTGCCTTTCGTGTTGTTTTCTTCATTTAAATGATGCCTTGAGAAGCAGTGATGAGCCGACGACAGAGTCACTGTTTTGTACCCGGTTGCAAGAGCGGGTACAAGTCGTGCAAAGAAAAAGTCTCGTTGTTCGGCGTGCCCAAAGAAGCGGACGTATTTCAACAGTGGCAGCGCAACATTCCAAGAGCAGATAAGCCTCTTGAGTCCAACGCAGCTGTCTGCGAGCTTCATTTCGACAAACTGTTTGTATCACGACACTTTGAACATAATATTGACGGGAAAACTGTACGCCTTGAGAGAACGCGACCGGTCCTTCTGCCTGGCGCCGTACCCACGATCTTTCCCAATGTGCCTGCCTACTTATCAAAGCCCGTTCCCAGGAAAAGAAATCCCAAGGAGAGGTTGTGCCCACCGCTTGATCTGCCAGAAAAGCGGCAACGGCTCAGCGAGGTGCTACAGCCACTGCTAGGTGAGGAGCCAGATGAGTCTGCGACAGTGCCTTCTGAGCCTCAAGTTCCTTTCAACCACAAGGACGTTGCCCTGCCGTCAGACAGCTGGGGAAAGCACGTGTTCGGTGGTGTGCCATTGAAGGTCGCGTACAGTGTGTGTTCACCTGGGCCAGACATGGGTTTCCTGTGCGCTGAGAAGCTTGTGTTGTTTACTGTGACCGACGATAGTGTGGCGCATGAAGTGTTTGTGCGCGGAGTGAAACTTGATCTGGACGAGCCTGGCGGCCCAGCTTCTGTTCTCAAGGCTGTCGATGGTGTGCATGTATGTTCAGGGGCAGGATTTCTTGAAGAGTTCCCGTTCGCAAGCTCTAACTCCAACTTGACAGTATGGAATGGGAGCCTGTACAACAAAAAGTGCGCAGGTACCTCACTTGAGCGGTGTGTAGCCTGCAAATATCTACGGAGAATCCTCACCAACCAAAGGTGTCGGAGAAATAAAAACCAAGTCAAAAACAAATGTTTCTCGAAAGATGAAAACGAAAATGCAAGGTATCCACTACACATTCTTTCTATATTTTTTTTCAGCCCAAAATTACGTTTTCTTTGAAAAACCATTAGCCTTTTAGTTAAGATCCTGCCGCCCGGTTCTTGGCCGATCTCCCTTTGTGGGTGTGCGCCAGAGTGTCAAGGATCATCATCATCATCATCATCTGTGAAGTGTTCTGTACCCTTTGTTGAAGGTGCATGTGGCCGAGGACGATGAAGAATTATGGCTGAGCACATTGAGTTGGGTGGGAAGCATTATAACACACACTCGTTGCGCAATTAGCATTGTGTGATCACTGGTTGTTATCTAATGCGACTCTTTGCTCTACACCATGCCTGTATAGAGTCTTTTTCGTGAACGCGTTTCAGGCTTTCGTCTTTTCCGTTTTCTCTGTTTAGCTCTCAAGACTGATTTTTTTCATCCGATTGTTTTATTGTGAATATATTTTTCTTTTGTGTTTGTTATAAGTCAAAACGGCCAATAAAGAAAACAAAACCCAGCGTGGCTCTGTAGTAGTATACTGGACTGCCACGCAGAGGGCCTGGGTTCAAATCTCATTCCAGCCTCGGTATTCTTTTCTCCTTTTCATCTATTTTTTTTTTCATGTCTATCGGTTACATCGCCAACGGCGACGCCGCTCAACGCAGGAACGGGCTCCAAAAAATTTCGGATGGTGAGGGGGTTCACGGGCCCGGAGTGCCACACGCTGGCTACGCCCCTGGTTTGTTCTAAATTGAAAAAAAAAACAGTTCAGACTGCAATTTCGCAATTCATTCGATGTTTCATTGCCTCTCATTTGTGGAGTAAAATATTTTTGCAGCAGAGGCTTGCGTTTAGCGCACAAAAGAAGAACAACCGAATAAACACTTCAAGCAAAAAAAAGCATGCAAACGAAGGTGCAGCTATAACAAGAGCACATTTTAATCACTCATTCTCGAACGCCGCGTGCTACGCAAGCACCGTCACCTTCGATTTCGGCACTACAATCCACGGATCTTTGGATGAACCAGAAGCTTGATAGCGTCTGCGATTAAAATTTGGACTGAAATTGTTGCCGTGTCCACAAGTTATAGAAACCGCGATTAAAAAATAAAAGCGCGAGATCCAAAAGCGATCTCTTTCAACAAGTCACGCCAAAAAAAAAAAAAAAACATTGCTTCCCGACATTCCTAATTCACACTGGCCCAACAATCATAGCTGGCAAATGGAGATGCAATTACATGTGCACGTAGCAGAATGAAGACAGTGGAATTTAAACGCACGGTGCTAAATAACGGCCGATTAGCTGCGCGACAAGCAGACGACTACACGGCGAGCGGACGTGTAAGCGGGTGTCAGCGCCCCCTAGAGTTCTCTTTTCGATGCACCGCGGAGCGGCCTCAGAGCCGGCGGCGCGGTCTGCACACTTCCCCTATTCTAGACACTGTAACAAGGTAGACAGTGCGAGATTATGGTGGCTAGAAGGAGAGGTGTCACCATCGTCCCGGCTGTGACATTACATATCATGACAATAGTTAGAGCGCGAAAACAAAACGACGACACAGAGACAAGTAGGACACGAAGGACACGAGCGCTAACTTACAACTGAGTTTATTGCGCAGAGCACGGAAATATATTGTTACGTCTACGAGAGGGGTTTATTCAGAGCCGACGAAACGGTCGACTCGATGGTATACAGCAGTGAACGCGCAGCAGCGAGCTGTTGTATACACAAAATCGCCATATCCCACCCTTCTTCTTCACTAGAATTACTGGACCGGCCCACGGACTACACGATTCTTGAATTACATTTCGCTTAAGCATCTCGCAAACCTGTTTATTGATCACTGCGCGTTCCAAAAGCGATACACGATATGGTTTCTGTCGGAGAGGTCTGTGAGATGTCGTGTCGATTCGGTGCTTTATACGAGAAGCAGGGAATGACGGTGAATCCTACTGAGCGAAATCAAAAATACCGGCATGTTTGCGCAGAATACTCGCCAGTTCATTACGTTTCTTAGTGCTGAGTGACTCATCAATCATAGCCATAATGGGGGTGTCCCTGGCGTTCAGATTATCGTAACGGGTCTTATCCAGGGAATCATTGCTTTCTGCAAGGGCGGCAAGCGAGAATACTTGGTGTTCACGAATCTCTGCAAGTTTCAGACCCTCCGGCAGCACTGTAGGTTCATTAGGCCCCGCCGCGGTGGTCTAGTGGCTAAGGTACTCGGCTGCTGACCCGCAGGTCGCGGGTTCAAATCCCGGCGGCGGCGGCTGCATTTCCGATAGAGGCGGAAATGTTGTAGGCCCGTGTGCTCAGATTTTGGTGCACGTTAAAGAACCCCAGATGGTCAAAATTTCCGGAGCCCTCCACTACAGCGTCTCTCATAATCATATGGTGGTTTTGGGACGTTAAACCCCACTTATCAATCAATCAATCAATCAATCAATCAATCAATCAATCAATCAATCAATTAGGTTCATTAGAGCAGTTAATCACCCATAAACCAGAATGACCTTGCTCAACTGATAGCGTGCAGTAGGGTATTAAAACTGTCTTCTTTATGCAACTGAGATGCACGGGCTCCACAGTTGCGTCAAATGTTTTCTCGCTTGCAGGTGAACAGACAACTGGGACACATTTCGCAGACCACGGCGGCACAGTTGTGTCCACAGACACGCAAAGAGCCCTTTCTTGAGAGGGCGAGTTTTCCATAAACGAAACTGGGATATCGGAATCTACTGTAATTTGTCCTGGGCGGCAATCAACAGTAGCACCTCATAGCTTCAAGAAATCGAGTCCCAGAATGACGTCATGCGTAGTATGAGGGAGAACAGCAAACTCTGCGACAAAATTCTGGCACGCCAAATTAACAGTCACAGTGCAGACACCAACAGGTTGTAACACCTCTTCGCTCACTCCACGAAACGTATCAGGGTGGTCCCAACAAAACATAACTTTTTGTCCAAGAAGGCGCGTGAAAACTAAGCTCATCACTGACACGGTTGTACCAGTGTCCACGAACGCCATTGTTGGTACGCCATCGATAAACACTCGAACCTTATTTCTAAACATGGAGGCTAACGGAGGTATATCTGTTAAAATGGAAGACTGTCCAGCAACCTCACTTCCAACGGCCTCGCCGGCTAGTTTTCCGTGGGAGGCGAGGAGTGGCGGCACCGAGGAGACAGTGATCGGTTGGCGCGAGGGGCAGGCGGTGGTGTCACACTGCGGTCAGAGGCCGGAGATCGGTTTCGTAGCGGTCCGGGGATCTCGTAAGACGCGCTTCCCGGGAATGTCGGTGCTCGGGTAACGCCAGAACGGTTAAATCTCGGTGATCGGTCGTAACCTGGAGGCTGCCGGTAGTTGCAATACCTGGCAATGTGTCCTTCAAAGCCACAGTTGTAGAAGACTGGTAGAGGACGCTCGCCGAACCAATGCTGAGACCCTTCAGCTGTGAAGGGTCGGTGACGAGCTTGCTGGGCGGGCGCTGCCCACCTCTGTGTGGCGGGGCCGTGACGAAGGCGTTGGCCATATCGCTGGTCGGCCGCGAATGAGTCACGACGTGGCTGCGGATTTCCAGTTTCGCTGATCTCTGCCACACATACCGATGGTGGCAAAGGAGCTAATGACACCGCCGTGTAGTAGGGTGGATTGGTAGGTGGATGAGGAATGGTTTCGCAACCCTGCCACCTTGTCGCTGCAGCTCTTCACGCACAATTGCCCAAATAGTAGCAGCAAGGTCAGTGGGCGGGCTCACGTCGACGCTGGCAACCGTTGTCACATTTGCCAGCCTACCGAATTTCGCGGCGATGCGACCAGTCTTCAATTTTTCAAACGTGCGGCAGTGATGTTGGACATCGGAGACAGAGGTGAGGTCATCCCTGCCTATCAGAAAATTGTAAACGTCTTCCGCTATGCCTTTCAAGAGGTGTCCGACCCTGTCTTCTTCAGGCATTTGCGGGTTTATAATCTTGCAAAGCTTAAGAACGTCCTCTATATAAGCAGTGCAGGTTTCTCCAGGAGTCTGGGCTCTTCCAGCTAGAGTCGGCTCCGCGCTTTTCTTTTTTGAGTCGGAGACACCAAAACACTTCTTCAGTACTTGAGCAAAAAGAGCCCATGTTGTTAAGGAGTCTTCGTGGTTTTTATACAACATCAGGGCAGTGTCCGAGAGAAACAGCGTGGCGTTTTCCAGCTGATCGATAGAGTTCCAGTGGTTGTACCGGCTCACCCTTTTGTAGTACGTTAGCCACGCGTTCACATCTTCTCCTGCCATTCCGGCGAACGGGCGGGGTTCCATGTTGTGATGCCTAGGTGTAGCCAGCGTAGACCTGCGCGAAGTCGAGGCGGTTGATTCCTGACCTTCGCTCTGGGCCATGACGACTGTTGTCGGCGGCAGACCGGCAAGACGACGGCTCCGGGACACTCCGAACAGCTGTGGCTCCATGGTATGTCGACGTGCCATATCCAGCACCTCCACCACTCTGTTACGTCTACGAGAGGGGTTTATTTAGAGCCGACGTAACGGTCGATTCGACTGTATACAGCAGTGAACGCGCAGCAGCGAGCAGTTGTTGTTGTTGTTGTTTCTCTGTGCAAATGGCTCGTCCCCAAAGGAGGGGATTGGTCGATTATAAGGTGAATTCGCCCTATACTTTCATCATTGCGTCATTCATACAAAACTTTTGTAACTTAATTTTGATTTGAAATGCCGATATCAAGTTTGCAGAAAAAAATAAAGTAAAATAGTGAAAGCGTAATTTAGCAAGAAAATCGTTTAGTCACAGTGATGCATTCCTGAACAGCGAATAAAACATCCCTGTGGCTGAAACCAAGTGTAGAGGCCCCAAATGAAAGAAGATCAGGTTGTGATAATTGCAAGCCCAGTCTTTGAAGAGGTGGTGCTAGTATGCTTTGCCTGAATAAATCGAAACGGCGACAATGTAATGAAAAAATGACTGATCGTCTCCTCTTGATTACAGTAAATGCACATAGGGGAATTCAATATACCTGATCTATGCAAGTAAAAAATGAGGGAGGTAACGCGGCAACGAAATTTCGTGATGACAACTTCCATCATCCTTGAATTAGGCAGTTCTCTGCGTCAGGGAAATAACAAGTGGTGTTACTCTGGAGAAGCCGTCAGTGCAGTCTGATAAATTTTGCCTGATTTTAAGTGTGCGAAATCGCGCCACCGTAATATATACTTTATGAGGGAAAATAGGAATGATTGGTGTCGAAAGCGATGCCTTCGCAAGAGAATAAGCTATTTCGTTTAACAACAAACCTTTGTGCCCTGGTGTCCAGATCAAATGAACACTTCGGAGATGACAGGGAACCAACGATTTAAAAAGTTTCAGTATGGGTGAGCGACCAGATGCGGACAGAGAAGAGCACACTGATAATGAATTAGTTATGACTGCTATGACTGGAATGAAAATATTTACCTTTCGCAAAGCTAACATTATTGCCATGAATTCAGCCAGAAAGACAGGAAGAAAGTCTGGTAAGCGAAGTGAAATGACCAATCAAGTACGGGGCAATATATTCCAACACCTGATTTTTCATGTGATTGAGATGCGTCCGTTGCTATAATGACATTTGTTGGCAGAGTACTTAAATGGTCCTGCAATAAACCATTTAAAATGCCTGTAGGCAACAGTTTAGCGTGAGTTGGGAAGATATCATGGTAAACAATTCCTGGAGAAATTTGTTGCTCAGTTAGTGGAATCACATCACGAACTTGTACATTTAGAGGTTCAAGTAATGATTGAACCAATACTATTTGTGGTTTGTGAAATCTGGGCCAATGCACGGAGAAGAATAGGTCAGGATTGGAAATAAAGATAATTTGTTCAGGGTTAACCGGTGCTTCATATAGTCGTAAAAGGTCTGCACAGTAAGAATGTTAAAACAACATTAAAGGTTGGTATTCGTGCTTCAAGGTATAACACTGCATTTGCAGTATACTTTGGAAGTCCTATAAGCAGTGCCGTGAAGCCTCTTTTTCCAATAGAACGAGCGACCGAAGTTTGCGGGCTGGCGCACCAGAAAAAAGAACGCAGCCAAACTCCAACACAGGTCGGACATGCATTTTATATATAATCAAAAGTGCCTTCCTTCTCATACCTGATCTACAATTGCTCAACCTCCGCAATACGCCCGCCCATCGCGCGTACTGCTTTTGTCGCGATGTATTCAATGTGAGGGCGCCAATTTAGATGTTCATTATACATAACTCCAAGATATTTCAGTGATTGTACGTGTGGGATATCTTGAAGCTTGTAATTAATAGATATGTGCACGGGATCTTTGTTAGGAAAAAATGAGAATAGCACATTTACCGGTATTCAGGTTCAACATCAATCCATCCAGCCAATGTTCTATTTCATTTAGATATGCTTGCAAGATAGTGTAGAGACAGTGGAAGTCATGTGCCATAGCAAAGAAGGCAATGTCATCGGCATAAACATAGGTTTCCACATCTGGATGAACGGGGATGGTACTAAGCAATATGTTGAATGATACCGGGGAAAGTGCTGACCCCTGAGGTACACCTCGGGTTTGCTTGTGCTTACAGGAAGAGAAACCGCCTTAATAACAATAAAATTCTCTTCTACTTAAAAATTCCGTGACCCATGCTACTATATAAGGTGGAAGTCCATGACTTCATAACTGATTAATCAAGACAGAATACTCTACACTATCGTATGCTTTACATATGTCTAACGTTACTAAAGCCGCAAACTGCTTTTTGTGACGGGCAATATGAATACGACTTTACAGATGTACATGTGCATGCCATATGGAATATCCAAATCTAAAGCCAATTTGGGAAGAACTCAAGAGTTGTTTCTCGTTAATAAACCTAATTATTCGACCATGAAGTACCCTTGCAATAAGTTTTACTACATTAGATATTAAGGCTATCGGTCGTATGTTGTCTAAGTTATAGCCTGCCCCCTGTTTCTTAAGCAATGGTATAATTTTCGTAATCTTCCATTCAGAGGAATCCATGCTTTTCTAAGGGAATAATTGACGAGCCCTAACAGATCATTTGAATATTCCCTGTGTAGTATTTTAGCATTATATTTGTTATTCCATTGGGGTCTGGTGCTGCATTTGGCAATCTTTCCATAGCCTGATTTAATTCGGAAGTCGATATTTCTGTGTAGTCATAGATGGTTGTTGTGTAATACGAATTAAAAAAGATGCGCCGAGAACCTGTTTTCTAATTGTTCAGCCAATTGATTCAACGATTCCTGTAGTTCCTGTGAGGTGTGAACTACTGAATCAACGTTTCCTGGTATAGGGGTCTTCTTCCTACCATGAAGGAAATCGAATATAGCACGCTTGTTAGTTGATTTGGACAGGTACTCGAAATGTTCTTGGTCATATTGCTCTTTCGCTCGCACTACAGCGCGCTTAAATGTTGCCGCAATAAACTGATAATTCTTCCAATTTTTTGGACTCTGATGACATATAAATCTTTTCCATGCAGCTTTTCTTCTTCTACAGTCTCGTGTGCCCTCATTATTCCACCATCTGCTAGGTTGGGCACTTTCGGATGACGACGAAGCAATTACAAATTCTGAAGTGTTCTTGGATATTTTTAAAGCGGAACAGACATTTCTGCTAAGGTCTTCATTTTGACCACTGGACACTGCCCTAATGTTGGAACGCAAGCAGGCTTTAAATTTTTTGTAATTGATCAATGTTTTCTCTGTCCTTTCAGTTGATTTCACAGCACCAGAGATTTCAAAGTATACAGTAAGATGGTCACTCTTTGAAGAGAAATCAATTGTTTTTCAAGACTTTATTGAAACGCTTGGGCTGCAAAACGTGACATCTAATACCGATCGTGTCTGTCCACGAATAAATGTAGGCTGTCTATCATTTAGGCAGGTAAGGTTTTTATTAATCATCCAATCCCACAGAAGAGTACCAGAAGGGTCTGTTCAAAATACCCATGAAACATGATGTGAGTTGAAACCACCAGTCAGAAGAAAATCATTCTTGCAATTAGCTAAGGCAGTATCTAATTGTTGAGTATTATGCAAACCCGTTGGGAAATATGCGTTCATAGGTGAAAAGGGCGGTGCCCTGGCGGACAGAGGTCTATTGCCAAAATTTCACAGTCTGTGGACATAAGCTGAAAAGCTATGCTCGCTGTGCGGCAAAATTTATTCGAAAGTAGTATAATTAGACCACCTCCTAGTGATGGACGATCTAACCGAAATGCTCTAAAATTGTTTAAATGATAATTCTTAACAGGGTTAAGCCAGGTTTCTTGTAATGAGATTATATCTAGATATAACTGATTAATCAAGCAAAGTAAGTCAGTAGAAGCAGAAATCAAAGACCTACAATTCCACTGTACTACTTTCAAGGTATCTATGTTGACGAACGAAACACTTCAGCAACGGCAGCTTCTAAAATACTCTCCTTAATAAGTGCACTGGCATTTTTGCTGCCCTTTTTAGGTTTTGTGTTTGGGCAAGGAGATTTTGCAGGAGATCCAGTGCGCTTCTGACGCCTGAAATCTTGGCATACGTCCATTTCATTCTGATCCTCCGCGTGGGTCAACGTAGAAGGTACGAACAAAATTGGGGTTTTCTTTTCTCGAGATCACCGCTGTGGGGCTGAATTCGGTATCTCTTCCACTGCACAAGGTGCCGACTTGGCTATCGGTACTGCTACTGCAGAAGCCAGCTGTGTCATCTGTGGGCAAAACACTTGAGAGATGCACTCACTTATGCTCGTAACTATGTGTTCCAACGCTTTCGACATCGCGTTTTCTACTGCAGCCTTAATAAGATTCAGAATCTTCGTCTCACTTAGTTGTTCGTACCGCGACGCGACGCCGGCATATCCAAAGGCCCTATCCTTCACAACTGTTATTGCTTCTCGCCGCGAGCAACGACGTCTGTCCATGATTTCTAGGAGTTGCGTTTCATTGACCTTGCGATGCAGTTAAGGTAATCGGCCGCGTGATTTCCTGCACAGAGGCAGCACTTTTTCGTTTCGGCGTTGCACTCCTTCGATGGATGGGTATTGCCACAGATGCGGCAACGTGAACTTGATTTACAGCCCCCTGCACTGTGACCAAAACGCCAACAGTTTTGACATTGGAGAGGACGAGAAGCGAGACTTTCGACTCTGAAAATGAGTGGCCATATTTTCAACTCGGATGGACAGGAAGGGCCGGCAAAAGTAGCAATAACCGACTCAGTGGGGACTTTCTCACCGTTAACTAATCGGTGGCATCGGTACACAGCTATGACCCCAGCATCAGACAGCTTTTCCAGAGTCTCAGCGGGCATTAATCTAGAGTCGACTCCTCGTACAATTCCCTTAGTGCACGCTAAATGAGGCGGGATAAATGCACTCACCGGGACCGAACCAAATGTCTTGCATTTTAGGATGTCAGAAACGCATGAAGGATCTGACGATCTGTATACC
Source organism: Rhipicephalus annulatus (assembly GCA_013436015.1). Classification (NCBI taxonomy): domain Eukaryota; kingdom Metazoa; phylum Arthropoda; class Arachnida; order Ixodida; family Ixodidae; genus Rhipicephalus; species Rhipicephalus annulatus. The sequence continues at coordinate 227,567 of WOVY01002292.1, read as the reverse complement.
AAACCACCTCTTCCGAACTGACGAACATCACTTATCAGCTGAAAGTGCGGCGTCGTGGCTTGCAACTACACCTGGATCGCCTTCGGGTTGTCGAGCTTTATTAATCCACCACTCGAGGGCACCAGCGCAACAGGGATGCTGCCAACAACACTGCGGAAAAAATATTCCTATTGCAATTCATCATTAGGCAAGGAGACTGACCAAGGGCTGTGCGCTTGGCCAGGAGAGAAATTAAACATTAGCACAGTTTAGATCGCCTAAAGAAGAAATATGCAACGTCAGCTAGTTTCAACAGGTCAAATTCACCCAAAGCTAAGCCAAACCACCGTCCGAAAGAGTCCGAAGGAACCAGCTATTACAGGAACAGACTCGGACAGGTCACGCTCATCTTCGCAGACACGTCAGCGTCCAGTCAGGCCAGCAGCTAGGCCATTCTCCAGCGAGCTCAAGCCAAGTCAAGATCCTTGACGATGTGGCGCATAACCACGCTGGGGGATTGGCCAAGAAGCGGATAGTTTTCATGAATTTCTTGTTTAATAACAGATTAAAATTAATCCATTTACGAGTCATAAAAGAAAGATGCAACAAGGCAAATTTGATGGTTGAATTGTAAATAATCTGTAGTGTAATGCAATGAAGCGCTGTATTTGGTTTAATATGAATTTGGAAATTTCAAAATCTACCGAACAATGATTTGAACACTTAAACCTCTTTGAACTTTCGACGAACTCCTGCAATGCGTCAACCATCTTTCCGTCGCTGTGGCCTAGACACAAAGCCCCGAAAGAAAGCACATTTTCAGTATTTAAATCTATTTCGAGAAGGTGGCAAACGGCTCCTAAAGTGTTTTTACGTAAGACAAAGAATCTATTACAATAAATGAAATAATGTTAAGTTGACTCATTTACTTTACAAACAGGACAATGAGGGGAGGCTGCCAGACCAGCTCTGTTGAAATATAAATTAACCTGTGGAATTAGACAGCGCAGTGTAGTGATTGCGACTTCCATTGCTCGCGTTTAACATAATTTACTATTCCAATGGTATAACAAGTGCTTGAATTTTAGTGTGGCTGTTAGTGAAGGTGTAGAAAATTCCTCTAACAGTAGTTTTCTTCTTAATCTAGCGCCTATCAAGAATTTCGATGCCAATAATACACCAATAACAGGCCTATTTAAAGATGACTTGGCCAACGCATCTGCCCTTTCATTCATATAAATGCCCTTATGTCCAGGAACCCAGACCAGTTTGATGAGACTGAGATGCGAGGGAACTAATGCTTTAAAGCGTTCTGAGCATGCGAGTTCCAATCTGCAGTAAGAGAGGCACATACTGATAGTGAATCTGTTAAAACTATTGCGGTTCTTACTGAAGCAGTTATTTTACGGAGAGCTAAAATTATCGCAAAAAATTCTGCTTCAAATATGGGCACATAATCGGGAAGGCGAATCAAAAAGGACCAGTCTAGGGCAGGAGAAAAAATACCAATTCCACATTTTTCTTCCCTTTGTGACGCATCAGTTGCTATGACTGCTTGTATTGGCGTATGCTCCAGGTAATCTCTTAATGTAGCTTCTAAAAAACTCAGCGGCATCAATTTTGAATTTTTCGGAAATATATCATCAAACCGTAATTTAATAGCACTGTTATTGGTACTGATTAAAGGAACAGCATCAATTTGAACATCTAAATCATCTAGAAAGCGCTGTATAACCAAAATTTGTGGTATACGAGATCTCGGCCAGTATTGTCCAAAAAACAAGTCAGGACGGTCAATAAAAACTGTTTCTAAGCGCCTTACCGGCGATTGATAGAGCCTAAGAAATGACTGTGTAGCTAACAATTTAAAACGCGTTGCAAGTGAGGGAACCCTAGCTTCAAGATACAAGATCTTGATTGAAACAAAATTGGGGAGACCTAAGCATGTCTCAAGGCTTGTCTCTCTATGACTACCAGAGGATGTATCTTGTAGGCAGGTGCCCCCGCGTATAACACACACCCAAACTCAAGCACCGGGCGAATGTACATACAATACACTTAGATAAGAGTATTTCTCCTCATACCTAAGCGACTATTACTAATTTTGCTTAATATTCCCATCGCACGATCTCCCTTTGCTGCAATGTTTTCAATGTGTGTCTTCTAAGACATTGATTGGTCATAGGTCACCCCCAGACATTTCACATTCACTACTCGAGGGATATGATCCAGGTGATAGGAGAGCGAAATGTGAAAAGGGTATTTGAGTGGAAATGTTAAAACAGAACATTTCTTGACATTTAAATACAGATGTAAGCTATCAAGCCACATTTCCAAGGCCGATAGGTATGTCTGTAATACCTAAAAGCCTATGAATGTCCTCTGCTGCTGAAAAGAATGCGATGTCGTCCGCATATACATAAGTGTGGACGTCCTGGTGCCGAGGTACAGAGCTCATCAAGATAATGAACAACACCGGGGAAAGGACGGTCCCTTGCGGGACACCTCTTGTTTGCACATATTTAGAAGACAAGATGCCGTTTTTGTAACAATAAAACGTTCTATTGCGTAAAAATTCTGCTACCCATGATTGTATATAGTTTGGGAAGTTAAGGTTGTACAGCTGGTTGATTAACACCATATGCTCAACGCTGTCGTACGCTTTTGCTATATCGAGAGTGACGAGCGCAGCATATTTTCCTTCCCGCTTAGCTAACTTTATGCGACTTTCAAGGTCTATATGGGCCTGCCATATGGAACATCCGGATCTGAAGCCAATTTGGCATGGACTCAGAATTTCTCTCTCATTGATGAAATTTGTTATTCAAACATTCAGGATTCTTTCAATTACCTTTACAAAGTTTGAGGTTAACGCAATGGGCCTAATGTTATCCAAAACGTATCCTTTACCCGGAGCTTTCAGTATTGGTATTACCTTTGCTATTTTCCACTCAAATGGGAGCCATGCCGTACTTAAACAATAGTTGATTATATCCAATAGGTACTCTTGGCACACTTTATGCATCAGTTTCAACATGAACGAGATTACACCGTCAGGGCCTGGAGCCGCTGATGGCAAGTTAGATAACACTTGCGATAATTCATGCCTGGAAACGTCTGTCTCTTCGCGCCGGTGAAGGAGGTGGTGATAGTTGGCTGGAAAAACGTTGCTCTAATCCCTTACCAATCACTTCTAATGAAGCTTTTGTTTCCTCAGCCGACAAAATGATAGAGTCTGTATTTATTGATTGCGGAATCATTTTCTTTCTACGTAGGAATCTAAATAACGCTTTTTATTCTTGGATCTAGAAATATAATCGAACTTCCACCTTTCGTAATCTTCTTTTGACTTGGCAACTGTACGTTTAAAAACACCTGCAATGAACTGGTAGTTTTTCCAATTTTGAGGGCACTGATTGTACAAAAGGTTTTTCCATGCTGCCTTTCTGCGTCTATAGTCCCTCGAGCAATCGTCATTCCACCAAGGAGAATTCGAGTTATGATTCGCTGACGACACCACGAAATGAGATTTCTCTCGGGAATTCTTTAATAAAGAATATAAGCTCCGAGCCTTTGTCATTAAGCTATTATCTGACAACGAAAAAATGTAAAGAAAGGAAGAAATCCTTAAATTTTGAGTAGTTAATATGCGTACGTGTAATAGAGATTGATGAGACTATCTGAATTTCTATATCGAAAGTAATCGGTAAGTGGTCGCTGTTTGTTGCGCAATCAACGACTGACCAAGATGAAACACTAAGGTTGGAGCTTGTAAAAGTTAAATCTAGCGCTGAAGAAGTATGACTGCATACGTATGTTGGGCTTCCAGAATTCTACATGAAAAATGATTATCTTGGGCCCAATGCCACAACCGGCTGCCACACTTATCAGTTTTTACTCCCCATGTGACATGGTGGAAGTTGAAATCACCTGCTAGTAAAACGTTTCCTCCACACGTGGTTATTAAGGTATTTAATGGCCGAGTGTCATGTACGCCTGAAGGAAAGTAAGCATTTACTACTGACAAAACTTGCCCGCTCTGGAGAGTTAAGTCTACAACTAATATTTCGTATGCCGGAGAGAGGAACTTTAACATCAGTTTGGATTTGTGGCAAAGTTTGTTCGAAATCATTGTCACTATTCCGCCACCTCTCGTAGGGTGGTCTAGTCTGAACAAACGGTAATTGTTAAAATGAATATTAGTATTAGGAGCAATCCAAGATTCTTCAAGTAAGAATAAATGGGGATTTAGTTTATCACACAGGAAATGTAAATAAGTAAGAGCAGCAAATAGAGAACGACAATTCCACTACAGACCTCTTAGGGACGCTTTTTTGGTGTAAGAATTGTTGCGGAGATAGCTTTCTCCAAAATAATTTCTTTAAGTAGTTTACTAGACAGCCTCTTTTTGGGATTTGACGGAAGGGAACTTGAGACGTCGTGGTTCAATGGGGACCAGCTGCGTTTCTCTGCCCGAGCATCAAGCTCGACATCAGAAGACACACTTAGGTCTAACACTTGATCTCGTTCAACGTTTGTTATGCACTCTGAGGAGCCCTGAATGTTATCCGCATTATTCAGCTCATTTACATACTGCAGTAGCATCACTGGTAGTCGGTATTTTATTAGGCTCAGGATTACCCAAAGCAGTTGGAATTAACAAATTAGTAATTTGATTACTTAAAACTTGTGTATGCATTCGGAGATGCTAGCTACCAATTGGTCCATAACTGTAGCCATAGCTCTTCCCACCGCAACCTCAACTGCCTGCGCGATATTATTATCCCGACATGAATGACGTGCTGTAACGCCAGCATAGCCATGGGCTCTCTCCTTAACAGCTGTAATGGCTTCCTTTCTAGAGCATCTCCTTTTGTCTAGGAATTCCAGTATTTGTACTTATTCATGGAGCATTGGGCACTCTGCGAAATCAGCTGCATGATGTCCACAGCACAAGCAATACAAGTCGTCTTGGGCCTTGCAATCTTGATCTGAGTGGCGTTCACCACATCTATGACATCGACCCTCCGATTTGCTGCCACGAGAGCTATGTCCAAACCTCCAGCAGTTCTGACATTGCAATGGGCGGGACGCTAACTGATCTACTCGAAATACTAATGGCCATGCTTTAGTTTCTGGCGGACACGACGTACCTGCAAAAGCCGCAATCACTGACTCTGTGGGATGTCGTTTGTTGCCAACGAGTCTATTGCAGTGGTAACCTGCAACCACACCTGCCATCGACAGCTTCTCGAGCGTCTCCGCAGGGCTTAGTTCTGCGTCAACCCCACGCACAGTGCCTTTAGTGCATGCGAGATGTGGTATATACGCACTTACCGGGATCAAAGCAAAGGAAGAACACTTAACAAGATCCTTTACACATTGCTTGACTGGTGTCCGACATACAATGCCACCACGACCAAACTGCCGCACGTCGGTTATGCTCTGGTAGTTTGGGGTCACGGCATGAAGATGTTCTTGTGTCGCCTTAGGGTTATTCAGCTTAATGACATTTCCACCCAAAGGTACCAAAGCGACGGGAATATTGCTCACGCCACTGCGGAGAAACAAATCGAGATGTAAGTCATCATTGTGTAGCGAGGCCGTCCACAGGGAACGCCCCTGACCCGGAGAATTCCTCGACATCAGTACAGCCTTAAGACTAGATCAAGGAAACAAAAATTATCCTACATGAAATAATGGAAAACACACCAAATACCAGGCAAAAAAATTGCCCGCAGCTTCCCTAGGGGGAGCACTGAGGAGGATGCGGAGCATATAATTGGTTAACGGGGTGTTAAAGTGCGACTTACTTGGGTCGATGGCTAAATTGGTTAACGTGGTTGTGAAATGGGGTGTTAAATTGCGACTTACTTGGGTCGATGGCTAAATTGGTTAACGTGGTTGTAGGCGGGGGTGTTAAATGAGTGAACACGTACACACGTATGCGAAAGGGCGGCGCTGGTCGAAGGGACGTCGATCATTGTGTTTGTGGATTCGTTGGAATTAATTTCACCGCGACCTTGGACGTCGACGCGCCGTACAAACCAACCGACGAGCGGCAACTGAGCGAGCGAGCGCCGACCTTGAGTATATATACAGCGCGACGGCGCATGCACTGTCAGCTGTCGAATGTTCGAGAAGGGGGAGAAGCGCAACGGCGCATGCGCGCGCGTCAGCTGCCGATGTTCTCGAAGCGCGACAGCGCATGCGCGCGCGTCAGCTGCCGATGTTCTCGAAGCGTGACGGCGCATGCGCGCTACCTTATACAGCTAGCGAATGTTCGTGAAGAGGAGAAGCGCACGCGGTGTGTAGAGGAGGAAGGGTGCACAGATGGTGGAGGAGTGAAGCGCGCGCGGTGTGTAGAGGAGGAAGGGATGCACAGATGGTGGAAGAAGGAGGAGGAAGCTTGCGGACGGCGCCGCACTACAAGCCTCGAGTATTAGATGCTCCGCATCTAAAAAATAAAAACTATCCGGTACTTAGCCACTCAACCCACTGTGACGTCCCCGCAAACACGGACTGAACCCCGCTCCTTTCGAGATGTGTGCGCTCGTTTCTCAAAGCCACGCATAAAGAGCATTCCGGAGTTAAGTACCAGAAGGATTGTTTCTATTATCCTCACGGACTCCCCCGCGCAGACACGAGGACCGGGCGGCGCCTTGTCGTCTACAGACGATGTGACAGAGTACAATAATCGGTGCGCACCCTTCAGATCTGTGGCATGGGGGAGCAGCAGAACACCTTTTGTTGGTTCGGGGAAAGCGACCTTTGCGGCAAGCGCCTGTGCCGGGTCCAATATGTCTTTCCGTCAGTCTCCGTGGCGCCAGGGCTCTTACTGCGTTCTGCGCGGATGGCCGCCCGCGACGGTGAACGACGAGGAAGCGGCGGCTAGCGTTGAAACTTGGTCTGGACATCGGCTCGCCAAGTACCGAAAACATCGGGACCATTGTTCGCCCGTAATTAAAGTGTCTTCGGACGGCGCGCCCATCACTCTCCCTGAAGCTTGAGTTTATACATTTCACTTGCTCGGCTTTGTTCGGGAGAGGGTTTTCTACTGGTGTAGGTCGCGGGGGCGGCCGCCGAAGACGATACACTCGAACTGAGAAGAAAGAGATGCCGCGTGGAGTGGCGGACTGGTTTTGGTGCCACGGTAGGGCGGAGTCGGGTCCTACAAAAAGGGGACTACGAGACGAGCTTGGGGTCGAAGAGATACGATGTGAAGAGTCAGAGTTACGAGTCGAAGAGAGCCGGAGCGTTGAGCTCGAGATGGTAGGAAAACGGGATGGCAAAGGAAGATAACGGTGCGAAGAGATAGCGATGAAAGGCGATGAGATGATGGCTGGGGCAAGGACGGTACGATGAGAAATGAAAGTTAGGAATAGGAGTCGAGTGAATGGAACGTTACGAGAGAAGACTAAGATGAAAATCACTGTGAGGCGCGACGAAGGCGACGATGACGAAGACGATGGAGACGCTGTCGAATTGGACAATGACCCCAGGAAGAAGCCCTGAGCCCCGACTCGAACAACCAGCTCCGAGGCCCCGTCAACATGGACCTTTCGTGAGACGGACTTTATGCACCTTATTTAGATTAGCTTTGCGGGAAGGGAGGTGGCGAATTGAGACATTGCGCGGTTTTGTTAATTGATAACTTTTTCATTTGTGCCGTCGTGTTTTTTTTATATGCACTTTCTGCTAGTGTTAAAGTTACTTTTTTTATGTGCCTGCCCTGTGTCGAACGTCGCGAGTGTCTAAATCATGTGTTATAATTTTGTGTGGTGGTTGATGTACGCGGGTATACAATGTTTGCAGTTAAGATTAAATTAAATGAATCAGTAATCAGGAACAGGTCGTAGCGTCTCTTACTTCCCGGCCCCAGCACGAATCCCTGTATGTGGAAAGTGATTGAGACACGTAGCCAAGAGGGAACAGGATAGAAAAAGGGTTGAGTGTTCTTCCCTCTCTTTGGCGATCGGTGGCGTAGCGGGGGACGTCTCACCACACCGAGAACCGCCTAACCGCTTGCGTTCGCTGCCGCAGTCAAGAACAGCGTCCGAGCAAGCCAGCGTCGAACGAGCTTGTCTTGTCTTGTCTCCTAGGAGATCTTGGCTCATACCCACATGGGGGATTGGCCACACTGTACCTCATAATAGATCATTTTTACAACGCTTGCTAAAAAATAAAGAGAAATTAGATAGGAACAATAATAATGTTCCTTTGAAAAAACGTGAAAAATTGCAGAAGAATGCGATAAACCAGAATATATAAAACAAATTAACAAGAATGAGGAAAGGGGAGAAAGAATTGGATATATCTGGCAGTACCACTAGCAGCGTATCCTTCCGGTTGCCTGAATGAATTTGTGTAGCGCTGACAGAATAGCAGCGTGGCCCACACCTAACTGACTGGCTCCAGACTATAGGGTGGATGTATTGACTGGCAATCCGAGCATACCAATCAGTCTTTCAAGAATTATTCGGCGCAGTGAGGCGGAGCGGCGGCATGTGAGAAGAAAGTGATCTATTGTTTCTGGTTCATTGCAAACTACACATAGGTTAGTTAATGAAAATCCTGATTTGTTGAGATAAAAATTTAACAGAGGAACTCTACAGCGGAAGATTGAGAGGGTCACCTCACATTGACGGGAAAGGCATTTTGCGGTGTTCAATGCGAATTGCAAGTGCCGAAATTCTTCAGATTGTAGAAGCGACGTTTCGTTGATTTTTAAGATTAACAGGCGTTTGAATCGTTCGGCAGTAATAAAAGGAAACTGTGGAGCTACTAGCACCACCGGGAAATTTAAAGATGCCGAAGCGAGCGAATCAGCAATTTCATTGAGTTCAATTCCAGCATGCCCGGGGACCCAAATAAACCGAACTTCTGATAGGCTATGCGGTACGAGAGACCAAATTATCCTGAGAAGAGGAGACTTCTTTGCGGACGTTAGATGTGTACATACAGACAAAGCATCTGAAATAATAATAGCTTTTGATTGCTGATAATTTAGTTTTCGAAGAGCCAATGTAATAGCCAGGAATTCTGCGAGATAAATTGGTGTGAAGTTAGGAAATCGGAGCGCAAAAGACCAATTAAGCTGATGAGAAAAAATACCTACTCTAGCCTTCTGAAGATTTTGCGTTGCGTCCGTCGAAATTACGACGTATTTAGGAAAATGACTGAGATGGTCTTGAAGGAGTCTCTCCAGAACATGCTTTGGAAGTAACCTGACATTTTTCGGAAAAATATCATCGAAAATTAAGACAACTGGCACCGAGCATTGGGTTTGGGGAGATAAATGCCAGAGGAAAACGTGAAGATTTGATAACAGAGACTCGTCGAAAATGACTTGGGGTCTTTGATAACGAAACCACGGGCGCTGAAAGAAATTGGATGTTTGATGAAAACTGTCTGTGAACAGAAGAGGGGCGCATCGTAAAGTTTTAAAAATGTTTGCACAGTAAGCTGTCGAAATCTAGCATCAAGTGGAATGATTCTAGCTTCCTAATAAAGCAAGCTATTCGCGACACACCTAGGTAGCCCGAGACACAGCCGCAGAGCTTGCCTTTCTAGCAATATAAGAGATCCCAATTTGTACTCAGCACTTCCAGAAAACAGAACGCAGCCAAACTCCAGAATTGGGCGTACGTAAAGTTTGTATGTCATAAGTAACGTATCCCTGCGCATCCCTGAATTCTTATTGCAAAACCGACGGAACAATTCTACGGCGCTTTCTGCTTTACGGGTGTTTGATCCTATTTGTTGCTGCCAATTTAAATTGTCCACGTAAACAATACCAAGATATTTTAGCGCTGTTACTAGTGGAATCGGATCATTTCGATAATGCAGTGAAAGAAATACGGGAACGAATAGAGGGAATACAAGCAGAGCACATTTGCTAACATTAGGTGAAAAAGACAGCCCGCCAAGCCATACCTCAAGCTCACTCAAATATTACAAACTATTGATATCGCGGGATGACGAGAAAAAAGCAATATCATCAGCGTAGACGTAAAGAGGAACATTTTTATGAACGGGAATAGACGCTAATAATATATTAAATAAAAGAGGTGACAGGACTGATCCTTGCGGAACACTTCTTGTTTGCTTATATGAGGCAGAAGTAATTCCCTCGTGGCAACAAAAGAATTGTCTCTCAAAGAGAAACTCCTGAACCCAAGATATAATGTACTTGGGAACCTCACAGTCCACTAATCTTGTAATTAATGTACAGTATTCCACACTATCGTAGGCTTTTGCGATATCTAACGTGACTAATGGAGAAAGCTCACCAGATACTTTTGCAAGGCGAATTCGGCTTTCCAAATCAACATGAGCCGACCATATAGAGCACCCCTGTCTAAATCCTACTTGCCTCGGTGAAAGGATGTCCTGACGAGCGATGAATTCACTGAGCCTTCTATGAAGAATTTTTTCAATTATTTTAACTAGGTTCGAAGTAAGCGAAATTGGCCAAATGTTATCCAGGACATATCCGAGGCTTGGATTTTTTCGCAGCAACACAACTTTAGCAATTTTCCATGCGCTTGGAATCCATGTGTGCTGTAAGGAGCAGTTAACAATATTAAAAAGCTCCCCGGCATGGGAATTAAATATCAATTTAATCAGAGAGTTTGTGATCTGATCTGGACCAGGAGCCGCTTGCTTTGCAGTTAATATGAAATCTGCCAGTTCAGCCATAGTGACTTCCCGAAAGTCCGAGGTTGCGCTTTTGAATGTCACAGGTCTCAATCATGACGAAGCGAAACGCGCTTCAAGTCCTTTCGCGATGCCCTCTAACAAATCTGTTGTCTCTTTAGGAGACAGCACTACTGAATGCGAATATGCTGGTACCTGCGTCGATTTTTTGTTCCGTAGAAACCTGCACAGGGCAGATCTTTTATCAGGTTTTGATAAACGCGAATGTAAGTCAGAATTGTGTTTATCTTTAGCTATTGCAACTGTACTTTTAAACAGCGCTGCGTGGTACTTATAGTCAACCCAATTTTTCGGAGTATGGTTGTGGCGTAAACGTTTCCAAGCAGCCTTACGTCGCCTATACGCAAGCGTACAATCTTCATTCCACCAAGCTGAATTTGACGGTGTGCTGCCGTACTTAACAGAAAACTCTGCCGGCTGGATAGAGTCACTTAGACACGCTACGACTGAAGCAGCTCGTTGCTGTCCGACGCGTCCTCTCAATGACGAGAGCGGGGAGTTTAAAACAGTTTTATAAATTTTAAAGTTGGTGAACCGTTGTTGCCGGATAGCAGAGGTAAGTTGTGGTAGCATTATTTCATAGGTAATCGGTACATGATCACTACTCGTCCCATTATCAAACGTTTCCCATGATGAAATTTTAAACTGGCCACATGAAAAAGTTGGGTCTAATGTTGATGAGCTTATCCCGCGTAGAAAGGTAACTTGTCCAGAGTTATGACAGCGAAAATTATTATCCTGCAACCAATTTCACAATCTTTTGCACAGCCATCTGTTTTAAACCCCCAATGAGTGTGATGCGAGTTAAATCCCCAGCCAATAAATTTGAAGTTGACGAAGATTTCTTGATAACACAATCTAGGTGATCTGTGCGTCTTACTTCATTCGGAAAGTACTCAATAATCACTGTAACAAACGATCTATTTCTAACAATTCACATTCCGGACAAATATGTTCAAAAGTTACAGTAACATTATGACACATTTTCGAAGATATTGGCCAATAATCCACCTCCTCTACATGGCCGTTCTAGTCTAAAAGTTCGAAAATATTTCAGAGCAAATGTTTGGTTTACTGAAATCCAAGACGCTTGTAGTAAAATTATATCAGGATTTGTTTGCTGTATGAGATAAATAAGATCTCTGTGAGCAGAAGATACGGAACGACAATTCCACTGGAGAACTTTTACAGGCGCTATGATGGACTTAATATAGTTGACTCGACTTCAAAACGCAAAATGTCCGTTGTTCGCATCAGTAATAACTTTTTTGGTTTCGACATTGGCAAACTGGTTGGAGACAATGGAGCATTGCGTCATTTATGAATGATATTACCAAGCCTCATGTCACCAAACTACCCACTGCGCCCCACAGGGGTCAGCGACTGAGCGCTGACGAGCGTTTCTGGGGTAACATCTTCTTGACGCCGATTATTTTGTTCATTGTCGAGATGCTCAGCTTCACCCTGGACCGTGACAGTGTGTGCAGCGAAGGAGGGAATAAGGCTGTTAAACATGGCGGCGAGCATCTTAGTCAGACCTTCAGCAAAGGTTTTGAAAAGCCGTTCCATAATCATCGGCATGGCCTTATCTATCGCTGCCGACACTGCGGAAGCGACCGTCGCTTCAATTGACCAACACTGGCGTGAAGTAGCAGCAGCGTACCCCACTTCGCGCTCTTTAATGAAGGAAGTTGCCTCAGACCGAGAACAACGGCGTTTCTCCATTATATCTATAGAATTTGTGTTTCACGTTCTCGAGCAGGGCAGCTATTGTCCGTGGCTGTGTGTGCTCCATCCCATAGGCAACGCCTGCAGTTGTCTACCTGACAACTTGATGCGGCATGTGCCCCACCGCAATTCACACATATCAATGAGGACCTGCAAGCATTAGCGCTATGTCCAAATCGCCAGCAGTTACGGCATTGCAGTGGGCGAGGTGTCAATGCCTTTACACGGAATAGATAAGGCCAGGCCTTCAGCTCAGAGGGGCGTGTGAGACCAGCAAAGGTAACGATGACGCTTTCAGTAGAGACTCGCGTATCACCTACAAGTCTGGTGCATCTGTAGACAGATATCATGCCAGCCGGAGAGACCATCTTTAAGAATACTTCAGAACTAGTGTTAGTGGGAACACCACGAACAATGCCTTTCACGCAAGCAAGATGAGGGGGGATAAAAGCGCGAACAGCAATGAACGCTAATCTCGTGGCGGCCAGTAAGTCTGTTAAGCATTAAATATTTGAAGACGTGCAGAGTATGCCAGTCTTGCCGAAACGCCTCACATCCGAGATGTCCAGAAAATGACCGCTTATGTTGGGGAGTTCTTGAAACACCTCCGTTTCATTCAACCGAATGGCTCCACCATCAGTGGGCACAAGCGCGACAGGCAAACTGCTTACACTGTTCTTGAGGACACACTCCAGTGGTACCGATTCAGCAGAGCGACTGGCTGACCAGGGGAGCCCTGGCCGGGACCGGAGATCGGCATCGATGGCTCCTGAGAAACACCAAAAGAAATTCTACCGCTAATAAAAAACCAATGGTAATGAGTGTGGCCAATCCTCTCTCACAGGACGTGCAATCGAAAGCGCCAGCTACTGGAGGAACGGTAGACTGTCGACGGTAGACTGTCGGTAGACTGTCGTCACCATGGCCCGCAAACAGTGTCGGGGCTTCCTCGCCTGTAACTCGCTGGAACAGGAACTGTTCAAACTGTTGTTCAAGCTCTGTGGCTTCTTTTTTGGCCTTGGACAACTCCTGCGTCAGCACATTGATCTGGCGCTCCAGCTCTCGCAAGATGGCCGACTCCTGACGTGCGGCGTCCCTCAGAAGTTGCTCGAGCTTGATGTTGGCGGCTCGCAAACACGCTTCCAGTCGAAACATTTTGCGTTCCAGGTTGTCGACTTCACGTTTATAGTCGGCGTCCCTCAGTTGACGCAGAGCCAGCTCTTCGAAGGTAAGGTCCCTAGATGAAACAAGTTTCCAAGGTAGCGACGCCCTCCCTTTTCCTCCTCGCTTATTTGCCTGAAGCGCCCCTAGAAGGTTCAAAACTTTCATCCAAAAGCGAATGTTTGGGTTCTGTTGCTACGGTGAATAGATGTAAATGAAACAAAATGGAACGAAATAAGACGTAGAATAAACAGTTACCTTTATGAACATAAACGGCACAACACAAGAGCAAGCGGGATGTGCGTTACTCAACGGCAACGTTGTGAAGTTCTATACTTTACACCACTAGCCATGGCGTCTCGCGTAGTACATTTTAGTTCCACGGCCGCGGTATTTCGTCCAGTTCTAACTAGTCCACTTCTCCGATTGTGTTTTGTTCGTGTTGTGACACTGTGAACGTGCTTCGTGCTAGATCCTGTAAGTGGCCACAGGGCGTGACGTTGTGACGATTGATTACAACCGGCTTGTGCACACGCAAGAAAAAAAACTACGACCAGACTGGTACGAACACTCGTCCAGCAGCACTGCGATGACGTTTTTTTTTAAATGTGCCCATTTGGACAATCGTGATGCCAATTGATTCTGATGCAATGCTGGGAACTTCCTGAAAAGTGAGAGTTCTACTGGTGAGGTGTCTCGAAGCAGCGCGTTTCGGCTCTAGCGGGAACTGGTCAAGAGTGAAATGTTTCTGAAGGTGCGTTGATTACAACCTATAGCTGCTCTGTATACGTGCATACCCACATGCATTTTTACCAACTGGCATGCACTAGACACGCATTAGATGCGCGCCTGGCGTTTCAATAAAAACCGACAAGTGAACTCGCTTCGCAGATCCGCGTCGACATACGTTGATGGAGTTGCACGAAAGCATTCGCGTGAAATGGTTCATAGTTGCACTTCATGGTGCGCTTCATCTCGGAAAGCACGAGGTAAGTTGAAGAGAGCGAAACCATTTTCTGTTGTTTACGGCAACGCAGCATTGCTGAAAAACGCAGATGTTGCATTGAACGAGCATGGCGAAACAATCTTGGTCGACTTAGCGCACACCGAAACGCTCCTCCTCTTCAGTTTATGTTCTGGCTACGATTTTGTCTTCTGGTCACGGCGAGAATTCGGCTGGAGCCATATGCGCATGCGTACTCGTTTTGAACCTTTTGCATAATAATAAATAACACCACCAGCCATTTGCAAGATCACGTGCAAGTAATGCACCAATTACAGACGCGGATGGCACAGAAAAAGAAGAGTAATCGAGAGAGTGAGGAGGACGGCTCGAGAACAATGAGTGAGAGAAGTCTCTCTCTCGTGAGAGAAGTCTAGCTGTACTATTCGAGGAGCTAGAGGGTGTTAAATGGGATATAATACGGCTCAGTGAGGTTAGGAGGACAGATGAGGCCTATACGGTGCTACAGAATGGGCACGTCCTTTGCTATCGGGGCTTGGCAGACAGAAGAGCACTGGGAGTGGGGTTCCTAATTCACAGAAACATAGCTGGCAACATAGAGGAATACTATAGCATTAATGAAAGGGTGGTATGTATCGTAATTAAACTGAATAAAAGATACAAGATAAAGGTAGTACAGGCTTACGCGCCTACATCCAGCCATGATGACGCTTCAGTTGAAAGCTTCTATGAAGACGTGGAATCGGCAATTAATAAGGTAAAAACACAGTATACTATAGTGATGGGCGACTTTAATGCAAAGGTAGGGAAGAAGCAGGATGGAGACCAGGCAGTAGGAGATTATGGCATCGGTACTAGAAACGCCAGAGGAGAGCTACTAGTAGAATTCGCAGAACGCAATAATTTGCGGATTTTGAATACCTTCTACCGCAAGTGGACATGGAGAAGCCCTAATGGCGAAATTAAGAACGAAATAGACTTTATAATGAGTGTACACCCAGGAATCGTGCAGGATGTGGAAGTGGTTGGCAAAGTACGATGCAGTGACCATAGAATGGTACGGTCTCGAATTCGCCTAGACTTGAAGAAAGAACGACAGAAACTGATACGCAAGAAGCCAATCAATGAGCTAGCACTGAGAGGGAAAGTACAGGAATTCAGAGTGTCGCTGCAGAACAGGTACTCCGCTCTTAGTGAGGAAACCAACCTTAGCGTAGATACAATGAATGATAATCTGACGAGTATTATTACGGAGTGTGCAGTGGAAGTTGGAGGCAGGGTAGTTAGACAGGACACTGGCAAGCTTTCCCAGGAAACTAAGAACCTAATTAAGAAGCGTCAAATCATGAAAGTGTCAAGTACAACAGACAAAATAGAACTGGCAGAGTTTTCGAAGTTGATTAATAGACGTAAAGTATGCGATGTAAGAAGGTATAACATAGAGAGAATTGAACACGCTCTGAAAAACGGAGGAAGCGTCAAAGCAGTGAAGAGGAAACTTGGGATAGGCAAAAGTCGGATGTATGCGCTAAGGGACAAAGAAGGCAAAATAACTACCAAGATGGATAGGATAGATAAAATAGCGGAAGAGTTTTACAGAGATCTGTACAGTAACGGAGACAACCACGACCTTAATACTATAAGAACTAGCAGTAACCCAGATGACACCCCACCAGTAATGATAGAAGAAGTCAGAAAAGCTTTAAAGAGCATGCAAAGAGGCAAAGCTGCTGGTGAGGATCAGGTAACATCAGATCTGCTGAAAGATGGAGGACAGATTGTGTTAGAAAAACTAGCCACCCTGTTTACGAGGTGTCTCCTGACGGGAAGAGTACCAGAGTCTTGGAAGAACGCTAACATAATCTTAATACATAAGAAAGGAGATGACAAGGACTTGAAGAATTACAGGCCGATCAGCTTGCTCTCTGTAGTATACAAGCTATTTACAAAGGTAATTGTTAACAGAGTAAAGAAAACATTAGAATTCAATCAACCAAAGCAACAAGCAGGATTTCGAACAGGCTACTCAACAATTGACCACATTCATACTATCAACCAGGTAATAGAGAAATCCTCAGGGTATAACCAACCACTATACATAGCCTTCATAGATTACGAGAAGGCGTTTGATTCAGTAGAAATATCAGCCGTCATGCAGACACTGCGGAATCAGGGCGTAGATGAAGTATATATAAACATTCTGGAAGAAATCTACAGGGGATCAACTGCTACCATAGTGCTTCATAAAGAAAGCAAGAGAATACCAATCAAGAAGGGTGTAAGGCAGGGGGACACTATCTCCCCAATGCTATTTACCGCGTGCTTACAGGAGGTGTTCAGAAGCCTAAATTATAAGATTACAGGGACCATAATGCAAGTATCGGATACTTGTACCGCATCAGAGTAGTTTTGAAAGCTTAGACGTATTGTCGTGCTCATTCCAAAACGAGCAGCCGATAATGAAATGAGCGCCGTGTACGCAGTAGATAAAAGGCCGCGGCGGAGGGGCATCTTACTACGAGCCTCAGCGCCACCGCTACGTGTCATGGAACGGCGGATCGCCTTTCGCGCCATCTAGCCACCATACACATCAACGTTTATCGTTGATACACATGGCGACTGTTGCGGTAAACCGGCTTGACTTGGCTTAAAGTGTATAAATAGATGGCGACAGAGTTAGGGTGGCTAGAACGGGGAGGTGTGAAAAGCGGCCGCCAAAACTGGTCCGCAAAGCGTGCCGAATCCGCTTCGGGCGCTGCATCCACTGGCGCGGGTGGATGCAGTTTTTCAAAGCACTGGGGCTTAGGGACAGGGAGGGCAAAATAGACTTTAAGCGGGTAGAATTAACTAGAAGGAGGTTATCTGATTGGTGGCTAAAGTCAAGGCACGAGTGAAAATTGAACCCTTTGCTGCAAAGTACGAATCCTCAAGCTCACTATTTAAGGGGAAAAATAAATCTAGCTTTTGGTTCATTAGGTATTACGGCTTGGTGGCGTTAGACACCGCCCGATTTAAAGGGTACAGCCATATCCATCCATCCGGGTAACCTTGCGGAGGAGACAAATGAGACAGCACGCGCCGCTCTCCACAAAAATTGCTCCCACGCTGTCTGGTGGTGACCCGTTTTCGGTAAAATTGTTTTGATCGAGCAAGTGTATAGGGCAGTACAGGGCACCTAAGCTCTTTAAAGTCTCATCTCTGAAAACCATTCCTGAAAAGGCCTTGATATGTTCAGTTTAACGTCCCAAAATCACCATATGATTAAGAAAGATGCCGTAGTGAAGAGTTCCGAAAACTTCGACCACCTGGGGTTCTTTATCGATTAGACTCAAAGATCAGAAGTTTCAATTATAGCGCCCGCACTACGGGAGGCAGAATATCAATTTAATAAACCTCGTACTTAATTGAATTGAATTGAAGTTTATTTGTCCTGAAATACTTACAGGATCAGGAGCAGAGGCTAAAGGCTATATAGCCTGACATGGGGCCTCCGCTCCTAAATACAGTTTGGCACGCAGGCCACTCAGACTGTCGCATATGTTTTCAGAAATAAATACATAACACAACAAATAACGCACAGAAATAAATAAATAACACAATAAATAAACCATAACACAACAAAATTTAGCATGGTTTTGTTACACAATTTTAAGGAAAACATTACAAAATCACTTTATCGCAAAAGCGTCATCTGAAAATAAACTTCAATACAGAATGTAAAATAAAGCATAAGAAAAGAAACAACACATAACTCAAATTGATAGATAGGATGTAACAAATCAAGTACAGAAACTTTAATAAGCATACTCAATATCATGGTTCATTAGGATGAACTTGATAATGGTATTCGAAGATACGGAATCGAAATCTATGAGACCGTGTAAACGATTTAACATTGTGGGTGCCACGAACTGTTCGCCACCGCTAAACAAGCGCTGCCAATCTACGCTGCGCGCGCCTTCTATCTTATCTCCCTCTTCCCCTTCCCTTACCTTTCGTTCTTATAAAAACCCAAGCCGGACAATAAACGCTTGCTTTTTGCCCTGGCCACTCTGTTCGTGCATTTCGGGGCGCGGCCCAGCCGCGGGGGCCGGTTATAACAATGGCGACGAGTATTTCAACAAAAAAACGAGACCCAGCTGCTTCCTGAAGGCGGGCAAGCAGCCACCACATCAACAGCCATGAGGCACCGCCTCCCGGAATTCAACGACGACACAGATCAGTGGCAAGCGTACCTCGTGAAGGTTGAGGCTTATTTTGAAGCAAACGAAGTCACTGACGACGCCAGGAAAAGAGCCCAGTTGGTAGCCGCACTTGGGTCGCGAACGATTGATGTGCTGTGCGGTAGAGTGGCACCGCAGAAGCCAAACGCACTCAACTACGATGCGGTAGTGAAAGTTCTAAGCGAGTATTATGACCCACGACCAAACGAAATTTCAGAGAGCTTCAAGTTTTTCCACCGAAACCAGCAGGAAGGAGAGTCTTTTCACGCATTCATTGTGGAAATACGGCGCCTAGCGCATAACTGCAACTTCTCGTCCATGCTGGATAGGATGTTAAGGGACCGTATCGTGTGCGGGGTACGTTCAAGAAATTTGCAAAAGCAGCTGCTCGCGAAACCTGCGTTGACATTACAAGAAGCCGAGGCACTTGCGTTGGTGGCAGAAAGGGCAGAGTTAGATGCGGAGAACGTAAATCGAGAAACGCCCCGCGTAATCATAAGCGCGCGACCTGTTCAATGCGTGGGAGGCACTGTTACAAGTGTGGAAAACAAGGGCACTTGGCACGCATGTGCCAAAGGATCGACAACGCGTTGAATGTAATAGCCCAAGCCACCGACAGTGATAGCAGCGCGTCGCAACTTTGGTCCGTAACATCGAAGAATTCATTGGTGCCACCGATTAAGGAAACGTTCACGTGGAACGGCGTAAAGCTGAAGATGGACGTTGATACCGGCTCGCCCGTATGCGTCATTCCTAGAGCAACCTACAAAGCCCACCGTCATCAATGGCCGAAGTTGCACGAGCCGAAGATAAAGCTGGCGTGCTATTTGGGGAAGCTACCCGTACTCGGAGTACTGTCAATGCGTGTATGCCACAAATCGGCGGAGGTTGATTGCAACCTAATCGTCTTGGACTGCGAAGGTCCTCTCCTGTGCGGTCGTGATTTTCTGCAGAAACTACAAGAGCAGGGCGCAGCAGTACTCCACGTAGCTGCGCCACCACTCGGGGCGAGCCCGGAGTCTCCGCCCGCGCCTGCTGTGTTGGACCGCAACTCCGACCTGTGCACGGAGGGCGTAGGACTCATGAAAGGCCCACTGGTGCGCCTTCACATCAAGCCTGGAGTGACGCCAAAGTTCTTCAAGACAAGAAAGGTACCCTACGCTCTTTTGGATAAAGTTTCAGAGACATTAGATCGACTCGTGGCAGCTGGCATTATATCACCAGTGACGCACTCGGAATGGGCTACGCCCATTGTTCCAGTCTTAAAGAAAGACGGCACAGTTCGCATTTGCGGTGACTTCAAGGTTACTTTGAACTTAGTATGCGAGCTGGAACAATACCCGCTGCCTCTTATCGAGGATATTTTTGCGCAATTAGGTGGGGGGGGGGGGGGGGAGCGGTTCAGCATTTTGGATTTGC
This sequence comes from Rhipicephalus annulatus, assembly GCA_013436015.1. NCBI lineage: Eukaryota > Metazoa > Arthropoda > Arachnida > Ixodida > Ixodidae > Rhipicephalus > Rhipicephalus annulatus. The sequence continues at coordinate 207,374 of WOVY01002292.1, read as the reverse complement.
GCGACGCCTACAACCAGATCCCGCTAGACGAAGAGTCTCGCAAATTGGCCGTGATAAACACCCACAAGGGCCTCTTTTGCTTCAACCGCCTCCCGTTTGGGATTGCTTCGGCACCGGCGATATTTCAAAGGCGGATTGAATCAATCCTACAGGGCTTGCCTTGGGTGCAAGCGTACCTAGATGACGTGTTGATAGCGGAAGAGGGTGACAGCCAAAACTGCAATCTGATGGCTGTGCTCGAGCGCTTCTGTGAACATGGCATTAAGCTTCGTGCTGATAAGTTCCGCGTTAGCGAGCCCTCTGTTACATATCTAGGTCACCGCATTGACGCGAACGGACTGCATCCCATGGAAAAGAACGTGGATGCTATCAGGCTAGCCCCCTCTCCACAGAACGTCTGCGAGCTACGCTCATTTCTGGGCATGGTAACCTTTTATAACAAGTTTATGCCCGACTTGTCTACCATTCTAGCACCTTTGTACAAACTGCTGAAAAAGGGCGCTAAGTGGACGTGGAGCACCAGAGAAAAGAAAGCCTTTGTCCAGGTGAAAAATGCGTTGTGCGCGGCACCCATACTCACTCATTTTGACCCGAACCGTGAGCTCTTCTTGGAGTGTGAGGCGTCCTCATACGGAGTTGGTGCTGCACTTTTTCATCACACCGAAGGCGAGAAGCGACCCGTAGGCTTTCGATCGAGAACGCTGACAACTGCCGAAAGAAAGTACTCTCAGATCGAGCGCGAGGCGTTAGCCTTGATATTTGGTGTTACTAGGTTTAGGGACTACCTGTTGGGGCGAGAGTTCACTCTGGTTACAGATCACCAGCTGTTGCTGGGCCTGTTAAGGCACGACCGTCAGACCCCCGTCATGGCGGCAGCAAGAATACAAAGATGGGCGCTACTACTTGGTGCATACAAGTATAAACTGCAGTACAAGCCGGGAAAATTTGTGCTCAACGCGGATGCATTAAGCCGGTTACCCCAATCTCTTGAACAGGAGCTGCAGGACGACGAGGATTCGGCCGAGTACGTCCTCGTCGTGGACCAGTGGGACGAGCCGGCGGTGCCCATGAAAGAGCTTCAAGCCCTCACGCAGTCAGACGGCGTACCGTCAAGTGTGTGCAGATACGTCATCCAAGGTTGGCCACAACGCACTGCGGAGGAAGGCACAGAGATGCGGGAGTATCACAAAAGGCGGAACGAGCTGTCCGTGCAGCATAACTTGCTTCACTGGGGTCATCGTGTTGTGGTTCCGGCGGAAGCCAGGAAGAAGCTACTGAAGTTATTACATGAAGCTCATCAAGGAGTTTCTGCAATGCAGGCAGTTGCACGGTCAAAAATTTGGTGGCCTGGCTTGGACCACGATATTGAGCGCTTAGCCGCTGTGTGTCAGCACTGCGTACAGGCGTTGCCCATGCCACCCGCGCAAGCACCCATTCGCTGGCCAGAGACGCAGGAAAGATGGTCGCGATTGCATGTCGACTTCGCGGGTCCAATCCAAAACAAGATGCTTCTTGTCGTCGTGGACTCTCACAGTAAATGGATTGAGACCATTCCCCTGGCTCACGCGACCTCTTGCAACACAGTCGATGCCCTGCGAACGCTGTTCAGTAGATTCGGTCTGCCGCACACAGTAGTGTCTGATAATGGCACGCCATTCACCGGATGGGAGTTCAAGGAGTTCTTGCAACAGAACGGGGTAGTTCACGTGCGGGCACCCCCTACCATCCACAGAGTAATGGACTCGCCGAACGTGCGGTGCGAACCATCAAAGACGGACTAAAGAACTGTGGGGACGCAGACTTGTCAAGGGCGCTGGCTAGAACACTGTGCTGCTATAGAAACACGCCGCTTCCGTCCGGGCGCTCACCATCAGAAATGTTGTTGGGTTACCAGCTCCGCACCCGATTAGACATGTGTTTTCTTCCCAGGAGCCGAGCAACAGGGGATGTCCACTCTGCTGACAGCGCCGAGTGGAACTTCGCACCGGGAGATCCTGTGTACCTTCGCAATTACGGCCGTGGTGACAAGTTGATACCTGGGAAGGTCCGGTCAACCTCTGGTGCACGCATCGTGTCTGTCGACACGGAGAACGGGCTTGTTCACCGGCACATGGACCAGCTCAGGCGGAGAACCATCGAAGAACCGTTGAGTCCAGAGGCTTTCGCTAGTCCCCAGATAAGCCCGGACCCTCCAGTACAAGACTGCGAAGCTCCAACGGCTACTGGCCCCGGTCTTCCGGGCCACCCGCCCCCAGAGCTAAGACGTTCCACACGTATCAAGAAGCCAGTGGAACGTTATGAATTCTAAGGAAGAAGGAATGCCACGAACTGTTCGCCACCGCTAAACAAGCGCTGCCAGTCTACGCTGCGCGCGCCTTGTATCTTATCTCCCTCTTCCCCTTCCCTTACCTTTAGTTCTTATAAAAACCCAAGCCGGACAATAAACGCTCGCTTTTTGCCCTGGCCACTCTGTTCGTGCATTTCGGGGCACGGCCCAGCCGCGGGGGCCGGTTATAACAGTGGGTATTTGATACTGAACGTGTTGCTTGCCATAACTTGTCCTTATTGCTGGGATTTTCCGGCGTTGCTGACGCATAGTATAATGAGTGTTTTCAGGCGGTTGATGAAGACACTGTGGCTTGTTTTGTTTAATCCACTGCACAAGTTTGAAATGATACAGTTTTGTTACCGTTAGTAATGCGTATTTTTCAAAGAGTGGTTTTGTTTTCAAGTCCCTGATAATACCATGGTATTGCTCGAATTCTCGCAAAACTTTTTTCCTGTAGTTGACATGTCAAAAAGCATTCGTTAAACATGGTTGTAGTACCAGAAATTATCTTGCTAAGATTGACGTAAACCCAAGTGTTTGTTTTACTAGGCACGAAGAAATAAATGTGGATTTTACCTGCTCCTAGTGTTTAGGAGGAACATTGTCTACAGGCTGCCTTACCTATAAACCACCTTAAACCACGAAGACATTGACCCTTTGTCCTCCCTTCTGCCATTGAGAACTTCCTATGAATTTATTTAAATATTGCAAGAAACGTCGCTACGATTGGCTATCTTGCGCATTTTTTAAAATAATTTTTTTACTGTATTGTATCTTTACTGTGATGTCTCTGTGTATCAGTGCTTAGTTTTGATTCTGATGATTTCTGACACTTCATTATAATATTATGTGTAATTGATTTCTTACGATTAATTCCTTACTACAGCGCTGTAGGTATATGTAATTTTCAATAATCAAAATCGCCACATTCGAAGTTTCGCCCAGCTATCACTTTCCCGAATAGTAGATCTCCCGGAATTTTGGTCACTCTACTTATTGACTTTTGCTTTTCATGTTCATGCGAAGTCACGTTACATATGTATTTCTTCGCCCTCTGTTTGTGGAGCTTTGTTTCATAACTTTTGTATTCGTACTTGGTGTCATTTTATACTTGTAAATTTTATTTTTGTATTCTACATGTATGAATGTCGGTCGTGTATTGCTGCTTTGCCAACTTGTGACTGGGTCGGTACTTTGTCAATCGCTCGAGCTTTTTGGTCACTCTGCTTATTGACTTTTGCTTTTCATGTTCATGCCAAGTCACGTTACATATGTATTTCCTCGCCCTCTATTTGTGGAGCTTTGTTTCATAACTTTTGTAATCGTACTTGGTGTCATTTTATACTTGTAAATTTTATTTTTGTAATCTACATGTATGAATGTCGGTCGTGTATTGCTGCTTTGCCAACTTGTGACTGGGTCGGTACTTTGTCGATCCCTCGAGATTTTTGGTCACTCTACTCATTGACTTTTGCATTTCATGTTCATGCCAAGTCATCATACATATGTATTCCCTCGCTCTCTATTTGTGCAGCTTTGTTTCATAACTTCTGTATTCGTACATGGTGTCATTTTATACTTGTAAAGTTTATTTTTTATTCTACATATATGAATGTCTGTCGTGTATTGTTGCTTTGCGAACTTGTGACTGGATTGGTACTTTGTCAATCCCTCGACCTTTTAGTCACGTGCTCCTCGACCTATCAAAAAAAAAAAGAAATTAAGTCTCTGACCAAAACAACTGTAGCTAATTTAGGTGAATTAAACAAGCAAATTTTGCACAAGATGCCGGACGTAGAACAGAGTGGCCTAATGTGCATCGGAGAGTTGCATGTGATGGCTTATAACAACGTGGCGTATGTCTAATCAATTTCTCATTGTCACAGACAGCCGAAATATTATTTCACTGTCAACCCTGCGCAAATACATGATCACTGACTTAAAAAAATTACAGTACTTCTGGCAGCTTGCACCTGCTAGCGGACCATAATCGGAGGTATTTACAGTGTAAATAACTTTTGCCCTTTGAACCTACACAGGGCCCGCTAGAATTGCAACTATTTATGGAAACGTGAGCCTTGCTTTTCCATTTACTGCAAACCTAATGCTCCGCGACCTGTACTATCCGTAGAAGAAAACTTTATTTTGAAAAAAAATAATTGATAAATAGCGCTACCGTGTTGCAGGAATGACTTGCTGACAACTACGACTCGCACAATTTAAGCAGCAGCTCCATTTCTACGTATATAATGACTGCATCAAATGCTAATTGGCGAAGTAACGTGCTATACCAGCAATGGTGTTAAATACAACGCGTAACCACCAACACTGCGAAACAAGGCGGGCGTTTTTCCACTCATCACGATTATTATGAAGTACCAGATTTCTCACAGCGTAGCTTGCCACATAATATACAGGGCGACCATCCGCCGCTCAGCGGTGTACGATTCATGGGTGACAGACACTACTAGTGCATCAGATGGAAGTATTTCGTGGTCTTTCTCATTTTATTCCATCTCATGCAGCATTTTTTTTCTACAGACAGAGCGACTCCTCCACCAAGTGATTCACGTTGCCACCCTTGGGACTCTTCAAGAGGCTGAACTGAAGCATTGTTTTGCAGACAAGCATAATGCAGCGACGCTGGATTTTTTTTTTGTCGTTGACACCTTCAGTCATTTCAAAGTAACCCAGCGCAATCACCGATTGACGGAGTACTTGTAAAGCAGCTACTGTCTCTGAAAAAAAAAAGAAAAAAAAAGCAGCGCACCCGAGGAAAACTCTGCGAAGTGCACCGCTGCCATTAGCGCCCCTAGCGGCATCAGTGCACCAAAGGACCTTCTCCGGCAAGGAAAAAGTGCCGTGCTCATCACACCTCCCCGTTCTAGCCACCCTAACAGAATCGCCGTGTTGGACATTTTTTGGGGACGTTTACGTGGTGAGAACGAAAGGTCTAGCGTAAGGTTCCTCACTAGCTTGTGAGGATCTTCACCGTGCGGTGGTTATTTCTCCATGGTATTTGCTTGGTCGGGAGCTGTATGCATTCGCGAGAACCGCCTCTGCGCATGGATACGTGGTCTCGTTCTGTAATACTTGCTATAAGCAATGTGGTAACGACTTGCCCGAGCATGAACACCGTGTGTTATGCTATTTGTGGATGTATGCGGCACGTGTACGCCTGGTAAGTGCGTGTGTTGCGTAAGAATCGATGTGTCAATTGGGTGAAGTGTATGCTTGTGCCAAAACTTTCATTGAAGCTTCGTCTTGCGTAACTGCGTGAGACAGATACGAAATGCACAAGTTGGAAGCGATGGAATATTAGCAGGCGTTCACGCGACGTTATTTTCCAAGTGGCTTAAATATGCTGTCGCCAATTACGATAATCGGCTTTCTAAACTATGTCTGTTCTTGTGGATGTATACAAAGAAAAAAAGAAAAGAAAATTGAAAATATGCTGGGAGCACTATAAATCTCCGGTTTCACTCGCGATGTGAGCATCTTTAACGCACGACGTACAGTATGGTCCACTGTTACAGGAAACACTTGAATGCACACCAACAATATTACTGGCCCTCCGAGAGCAAGTGAATTAAGAAACAATCTTCATGCAAGCCAATAGTCTGTCAAAAAGAGTCGGAACATTTAACAACCATTAACCCTATGCATATCTAAGCCGCTATGATTCCGTAAGATAGCGAAATGTAAACATGCTACTCACGCAGGTGTTCCATTTAACAGTGGATCCGTCTGTACATATGCGGTCTTAATGTGGTCGTTCCCGAAGTCTCAGTTCTCGCACACTCTCTCCATGTGAGCAGCGCGCTTCGCCTTTGGCTTGTCTGTATGAATGATCCTTTCAAGTGTCGCACAAAACGAATGGAGCTACTTATGCAGCTTGAATACAAGATAACCGAAGCCGACATGGTGGCGTAATGACACTTTAACGCATGTGTGCACTACGTCTCGATTAATGTGCACAAGCACGGTCCAGGCTCCTTCCATCGATTTTGACGGACGCACCTCTGCTCGGCCTCCTCCGTGCCCACGCCTAAGGTTAACCACAGCTGCACTCACTGCGGTGAAAGCAGAATCTTGAGCGAAATAAACAGCTTGCGAGTAGGGATATTGGGCATTCATGGATTCTCTTCACAGCGTTGCTGGAACAGGGAGATGAAAAATTTAGTGGCTTCTAAAAATGAAAAATTATGCTTAGGAAATATCCTCGCGCTTTTAAAATCAGTCGCTGCATATGTTTAAACGTTACAGAAGGAGAGATTTTCGCTGCGCCATAAAAAAACTGGGTCGAGGAAAACCGGTTGTTAGTCCCTTTGACAATTAAGCGAGAAATCTCTTGAACCTATCGCAGGCCGAGAGCAGCGCATGCCTCTGGTGCACGAGGGAGCAGGGGGAGGCGTCGCGGCGGCAGTGAGGCGCATGTCACGTCGGCTCCGTCGAAAATCGACGAATGTTGTGAACTGTTGGCAAATATCCACCAGAAACTGATTTCAGCGTTTTGGCGAAGTCGTTAGGAACCTCTGGATGCCTCTTTTATCCAGATAGGCCCATTTTCTGGCAATCTACGACTGGTTGAACATCACGCGACGCCCGAGCCCGGCTGAGCCCAACACTGACGAGGCTTACGCCCGGGCTCCCCAGCAATGGCAGCGTCCACGAAGACAGGCTACGACCCCAGCACGATGCAGTGGGTTGACATCGAGGTGGCAGAAACACGGGAAGGCCCCATACCAGGTGAAGATGAATATCTTCAGATCATGGTTCGCCAACTGCAAGAGAAGCTCGCTAAAATGAAGCCCCGAGGATCGACGGCCGCCGACCAGCCACAGGCTCGCAAAACAGGATCAACACCCGCAGCTTGCGTTGAGTCCCCGCGGCAGCTGGTGACGTATAGCCAACACACGCCTTGAATCCGATCGGACGAGTTGATTATTGTGCTTATACCAAAAATAACCATGGATCTGCACGCTGCATTCGGCTCAGGTGGAATTGGCACCGCAGTGCAACGCTTCACCGGCAGCACCACGAACGCTGGTATCTCCGTGTGGCCGGTGTGGGACCGAAACACCGTTGTTGTAGGCGTGAGAACGGAAAGCCTCGCCTCGAAGCTCATCGGGGACATCACGCTGACGATCGGGGACCGCCAGCTACCGTTTTAAGAACATTTGAAATCAGCCGGAGAAACCTGCAAGGGTGTCGTCACCATCGCAGACAATGAAACTTCGGAATCCCTTCGACGCAAGCCCGAGTGGATCGACGGCGAAATTTTGTATGTGCGGAAACTCGGAACAGGCAACGTTGCAGTGGTGACCTTAAGGGACGCCGCGTACCAAGATTCATTCACTACTGCTGTGAAAACGTGCCAGTGCGCTACTACAAGAAAACGGTCCCGGCATGTTACCGGTGTGGAACGGTGGGCCACAAACCGGATGCGTGCCCCAATCCGGACAATCAGCGGTGCATTCACTGTGATTCGAAGATGGAACTCACTCTGGAGGGCCCAGCGAAGCACGACTGCCAACCCGAGTGCCTTATATGCGATGAAAACCATTTCATCGGCTCTGCGCAGTGCGTCGGAAAATTCCGGAAGACATGGAAGCCCACTTTACCACAGCGGCATTATGGACTAAAAAAGAAGCAAGAAGAGCCCTCAGCACCTCTCAATACTGACGAAAAAGCGAAGCTCATGCATAAAAAGCCCAAGCCGATCAAAGCCCCAGCCGGACAGAAGTCGAGGCCGCCTACCTTCGCCGCCGAGGATTTCCCGTCACTGGCAAACTCGCCCAAACAGGTGAGTGATTGGCTAGGGGTCTCCTCTCAGTCCCCCACTACCACCACTGCCTCCCCCTCCAATCCTGAAATTTTAAATAAATAGGAAGTCATGAAAAAAACGCATTGAAACTCTGGAACGCGAAAATCGGGCGCTGAAGGCGTCGCACGCTACTACTCCTCCACCACTGTCGGAACCGGTAGCTATGCACACCTTGCGCACCTCCAACTACTCGGACGATGAGCAGGACACTCAGTCAGACGTATCGGGTAACACTAGTGTGTCTAAAACTGTAGTACGTGCTTCGAACGACATAGAAGGTCGACTAAGCAGACTAGAGGCTAAACTTGAGGAGCAGAGCAAAATGATTCTAGAACAAACCAAGCTTACAGTACAAGACATTATTCCGCAGCAGCGGAACCTATCAGTATCAGTCCAAGCCGCTATATGCAAGACCTCAAGCAAAGCGTTCTGCCAATTCTCACAGCCAGTGTACTACAAATTATTCAAAATTGGCTCACACCCCAATTGGACCAACTCAAAACTAGCATTAAGACAACAGAACAACCCCGACGCAAAACTGTTCATCGTAACCTGGCAAATTCTGAATCCGAGAGCAACATAGCCCAGCTGTTAACAAACCAAAATGAGTCCCCCACGCCTCTCCAGGCTGCCACGCTGGCTGCTGTGGCGAAAATGACACCTTCTCAATAATAAATTCATAATGGCAGGCAGTTCTAAACATAATAATAAAAGCTCCAAACAACAGCAACTTGGTATTTTCCTGTGGAACTGCAGGGAGTTTAAAGACAGAAAAAAGAGGGTCACTCTTAACCTTTTCCTGCAGAATCAACATTTTACCCCTGCAGTTTTGGCGCTACAAGAAACCGGCTTACAGGCGAAATTGCCTGGTCACAACTCATTTCAGGGAAGTGCATCCACCTGTGTTCTCGTACACAAGGAGTATACCGCTTGTCAGATAAACCTTGATCTGTCAGAGGAGGATGAATACACAATAGTCAAAGTCCTTCCCAATAAAAGACGAGATCCTAGCTTGTACATTCTAAATGTATACAGTTCTCCAAAATCTAGGCAATGCATCTTCAACGAAATGTTTTATAAAGCGATTAAAGAAGCAGATAAGTATTTACTGGTGATTTTCGGTGACTTTAACGCCTCCAGCTATCACTGGGGTTACACCCGCGAAGTCCCCAAGGGACGGAAATCGGCAGAACTCATATCCACTCTTCGTCTATCGCTTGTCACAGATCCGATGAAACCCAATAGAATTGGGAATTCTGTAAACCGAGATACTTGCCCGGATCTATCACTAAGAACATTTCCTACGCAACATGGGAAAACTTAGAAGAAATGCTCGGCAGTGATCACTGTATCCTCAGAATCACGTGCACTCTCCGCCAACATAGGCCGTAGAACATGGAGCCAAGCTAAGCTGACAGATTGGACAGCCTTCCGCTCACAGGTGCTCCCCTCTGTGCCAGGGGCGGGAGGATATACGGGATGGGCAAAACAGCTCCTTGCAGCCAATTCCAAGTGTCTTAAAACTATAAAGACAACAAAAGACACCCACGCCATCGATAAGTACCTGCTCCACCTATGGGACGCCCGCAGAAGCTTAACTGAGCGATGGCGGAAAAAGAAATTCAACCGCAAGCTTAAACTTAGAATAGCCGAGTTGAGTAAGCAAGTGGAGAAATAGGCTGCACAACTGATCGAATCCAATTAGATAGAACGGTGCAGTGTTGTAGCTAAAGAAATGAATACAAGGAAAGCATGGCGCCTTTTTGAACTCTCGTGGACCCCGCTCAAACCAGAGGAGAAGCGCAAAAGCAGCTCCGTCGAGCCCTGCACAGTTTTCAGGGAACCAACTCCCAAGCTGGCTGATGCTTTGTATGCTAGATACCTATGTCGTACCACGGATCCCAACAGGAACGCATATGAATACGCAGGTAGAGAAAATAGTTAGCTCGATGCCCCTTTTGAAATGTGCGATCTGAAAGCAGAACTGAAAAAAAAAAAATGGGCAGGAGCACTGCCCCGGGTTGAGACCTGATAACGGTAAAACTGTTAGCAAATCGTACGATTCTTATCGGCATCTATTGCAGTGCATTAATGCGGTCTGGGATGGCCAACCACTGCCAACTGAATGGAAAATGGCAGTTGTCACATTTATCCCCTAACCAGACAAGCAAAACAGCACGGACAACCTCATACCTACATTATTAACTTCATGTGCCGGCAAATTAATGGAAACAATGGTTAGAGACCGTTTTGCCACGTACCTCGAGCGCAAGGGGCATTTCGTGGATTCTATGTTTGGCTTTAGGCCACACCTGTCTGCGCAAGATATCCTCTTGCAACTAAAAGGAGACATTGTCCAACCCATTTCCTCGACGCACAACGACAGTGCAATACTTACACTCGACCTTAAAGGCACATTCGACAACGTTAAACATGAAAGCATCCTGAAGAACTTGAGTAGTACCCATTGCGGTAAGAAAATCTTGGCCTACATGAGAGACTTTCTCTCTAAGAGACTGGCGTTCATTCGCATAGATAACGAGGAACATGGACCATTCAAAATGGGGACGCGGGGAACCCCGCAAGCAGCTGTTCTATCTCCGCTGCTATTCAACATTGCCATGATGAAGCTCCCGCAAGCATTGGCAGTAGTGAAAGGAATATATCATGCAATATACGCCGATGATATAACAATCTGAATTAATCGGGGCAGTTTTCGAAAAATTGAAGGCCGCCTGCAGCAGGCGGCCTCCATTGCGGAAGACTATGTGGCTCAGTGTGGGTTGCAGTGCGCTCCAACCAAATCTGAATTCCTGCATATCAGAGAAAACATTATAGAAAGGACGACCCTAAACTCGATGGTATCAGGATGAACCATACGACAGGTTTTAGAACTACGAATCTTTGGCTTTTTGATTCACAACAGAACAAAAAACAGCACCACGCTAGACAAGCTATGGAAAATTGGAGAACAGGTAGGGCAGATGATCCGCTGAGTGTCAAACAAGTGCAAAAGGCTACGAGAAAGGGACGCGATTCGGCTCGCCCATGCTTTTGTAGCTAGCAGAATTCTATATTCAATACCGTACTTATGACTAAACACGAAGAGAACAGAGTTGATGGTATTTTTAAGAAAGTAATTAAGCGCGCACTTGATTTACCCATTAGTATTTCAAATCAGAAACTCTCTGCATTTGGATTCTTTAACTAGATCTATACAAGAGCTCCATGAAGCCCACCTCGCAAATCAATATCCGCGTCTTACGAAAACACCCCCCCCCCCCCCCGGGCGGCGCCTACTGGACCGCCTCTTGATCCGGCACGAATGCGAAATTGAAAACGCGGAGCGTATTACTGAACTTCGGAGAACAAAACTCTGGGTGTCCCCATTTCCCCGAAATATGACCAGGGAGGCGCTCTAGGGTAGAAGGCAAGCGCGCGCTGAGGCACTTGAACAACGGCTTGGCTCCCGTAATGATGTTTACTACATCAATGTGGATGGGCTGTCACCAAGGGGATGCTACACGGCGGCGGTAATGCATCAAGGCACGCAGGTGGACGGCCTCACTTTCAAAGCCACAAGCTCAAGTAAGGCGGACGAGGTGGCCATTGCACTGGCAGTATCCCATCCAAACTCAAAACAAATAGTTACAGACTCTCGAAGAGCCTGTGAGGGCTATCTTGCAGGAGAAATCTCTCCATTGGCTAATAGACTTAAAATTCAGCACCGGGAACCGCGATCCTACCGCAAAACGTCTTATATGGACTCCGGGACATCAGGGTCTACAGGGTAACGAGGCTGCACATGCAGCGGCCCGCGTGATTACTTCCCGGGAAGCTCCCCGTTCACCTGATAGACCACTGAACGTCCCACACCTTTAACACTGTTTCGAGAAATCAAAGAATACTACATTTAGCAACGCCGCTTGTATCCCGCACCAGCGAAGGGATTCTCGAAAACGGAGGAGCGCGTCCTGTGGCGCCTACAAACACGACGCCGCTCTGTCCAGCCATACTCAAATATTACGACCCAAAAATAGGTGGGCAGTGCCAGTACTGTGGTGAAGTGGCCAACACTTAGCATATGGTCTGGGCCTGCCAAATTAACCCAAAATGAGCCCTTTCACAACCCCACCAAAAAAGACAGGGAGACGACCTTACTCAATAGCCCCACACTAGAGGAACAGCGAACTCTAGTCCAGCGGGCTCGGGTGGCGGCCTCGACTAATTACGTCCCGGACTAGGGATGTCAACCAGCCCGTTGGGGATAACGGCTATCTGGCACAGCCAGCATCAATAAATGTTTTTTCCCTCCTCCTATCGCATGCCGAACTTTATATTCGGTAGATGAACTGTACAAACGTGCACTATCTATCAAAAAGTGTCGTGACGTTATAGAAGACACGGGCGAGAAAGACCAAACGGGACCAGAGCACTATTTTAACCGTGTGCACTTTCCGTTGTATCTTTCGCATCCATGTCTGCTAGCGTCCTTGATGCATTCAAGCCATTATAGCCCAAAAGCCAACTTGGACACGATATACGTTTATCTGAGGCTGTGGTACATAGCCTACAGTGTTCGTTTGTTCTCCTTTTGACCGCAGCCGCCTCTTTATGCAAGACCTTGACCCGGACTTTCAGCGGTGAGCAGCGCGCAACCAAGAAGTACCGCAACGTACGGAAGATCACCATGCATGCAACTAACAAGAAATGATACTTTAGCTCTACTGCTCTAACAATGCCATATAATAATACAATTTCAATAACAAACGATGTCCATTCTTTTCATTTGATCCATCAGGAAGACACCCTTGAGACTCCGCCGAATTTTTTCGCAATGGGCGACACCTAAATTTTAAAAGGGAGAAAAAAAATTGCTTGAAGCGTGTGAAAAACCTTTGTGAACTGCGCTCCTTCTCGACGAATTTGAGATAATATCCCGGCAATCAATTTGCGAAGCAATGAACTCCGAAGCTGATCTCATTCGATGAATACTAGGAAAAGTGTCTCAGGACCTCTTAATATATACAACATTCTACGAGTCTATACTGGTTTACAATGTTTAGCTTCTATTTGAACAAGCATGCTTCTGGTTCCGAAATAACATACGGAAAGACGGCCTATAGTTTGTACACATGCATCACTGAAATTTCCACCTGAAGCAATGGTGTACATGTGCGGTGGTGAATCGCGTGCCCTTGTTGGGTACATGTGTTTATTCTTGCTTAATTAAGCACTAGGTTGATTCCAAGAGCTGGTGTCATTTCTTCATTTGCACTTCTCTTTGTTCGCGCTTGACATTTCAATGAAACGTAAACAAGTGAATGAATGAATGAATGAATGAATGAACGAATGAATAATGGAATTTACTGAAACATGCAGAGCTTGCTTCCGCTTGTTTGCTTGAACAGTGTGGAAAAAATACTTATGATTGATTGATTTGTGGGGTTTAAGGTCCCAAAACCACTATATGATTATGAGAGACGCCGTAGTGGAGGGCTCCGGAAATTTCGACCACCTGGGGTTCTTTAACGTGCACCCAAATCTGAGTACAGGGGCCTACAACATTTCCGCCTCCATCGGAAATGCAACCGCCACAGCCGGGATTCGATCCCGCGACCTGCGGGTCAGCAGCCGAGTGCCTTAGGCACAAGACCACCGTGGCGGGACTGGAAAAAATACATATTTTATTAAGAACCAGCAACACAGTGGCGTATTCTGCTTTGCCACTGTCATTGGTCAATACATCAAATCAAAGCACGGGCTCCTCCTGATGATCTTCCGTTGGCTCCGGTTCTGTCTGCACTGAAACATTCTTCCCCTCTCGGTAGCCGACTTTCTTCAGCAGGACAGCGAACTCTTCGCGAATCCTGGCGATGATGTCCCACAACTGCTGACGTCTCTGCTCCTGGTGCTCCAACGAGTTCCTCCGGACGTCGTCGTCAGCGTCGGTCGCGTGGCAGCTGTAGTCCGCGGTGGCACCTTTAGCGCCACTGTCGTCCTTGGCAGCTCCACTGGTTCGACGTCGACGACGGGTAGGTAGACCGCAGGACAACAGGACCCTGGTTTTGATCAACTTCAGCCTGCGCCATCGTTAAAGAAGCCGATAAACACTTCAGATTTTCACGTCATGAGTCAGAAATGTTTTGCCGAACTTTCAACTCAGCTGAAAGGCGAAAAAAAAACATACGCTGTTTAGAGAAACAAAAAAAAGGTGTGGCAGTGATTTATATTGTGTGAACTCTACAACGAAAAAAAGCAGTACGCATATATAGCTGAACCACGCTACAAGTCAAAAGAGAGCAATGTAGGTGTAGGGGTTGCTCCTTTGAGAGAGTAGCTGTGTTAACATGACTATTGTTCCCCACAGTGGGACAGTGGTTGTGGCAAAGCATGTATGCATTTACTCTTCCCAAAAGAGCAACCATTAATTATTGCTCCTTTTGGGCAGCGATCGTTGTGGCAACGGTGTTACTTCCTCATATGTGCAGTCCCCCCACCCCCCACTCCTGTTGCTATTTTCGTTGCCCCAATAAGTTCTCTCTTTGGAAAGCATGTAACGTAAAGGGGTCGAACTGTTGTTCCGCTAGCAGTCACTCTCTTTGAGGATGAGGTTAGCCTCCTCCCCCATCCCACTCCCGAAAGAAGAAACGTTACTTTCGCTAAGTGTCTCTGATGGACAAACTGTTAATCTTTGCAGTTGCTGCTGATACTCTCTGGGGAGCAACTGCTCATGCTTCCGGTTTCTCTCAAGTGGAAGACGTATCCCTAACCTGCTTTTCATACCAAGCTGGACAACTAAGCTGCGTTTTAAACATCTTTTTTTTTCTTTGCAGTGCAGGCACAGAAATTTCATTTAAAAGAAATTCAATATATGGCTATAAATCTTTCATTTTGTTTTCCTCGATTTCAGACTGAATTATACCTGCCGACCCTGTAAGTGATTTTGTGAGGCCTCAATTCTTCGAAAGTACACCATGCAACTTGTATGTCATCATTCACTTTCGGCGTGGCTTCGAATGATACGTGACACTTGCGGCAATTGTTTATAAGCAGTACTCCGCGTTATTTTACCAATGACGCAATGTTTTTTCTAGCTACAACATTCGTAGTGCGAAAACAATATTCGTAGCGTTTATGGTGTAAAATTTGAAAATAATCGTTTCTACCTTGACTTTCTGTCGTAAATATGCAGTAAAATTTCGATTAACGAAGTCAGCAAATTGCATATTCATTTCGTTATATACAAACTACGTTAAAATTAAATTCGGCTTTTTAAGCGGCGTATGGGCACCATGGGTTGCTTTTTTTTGGCGAAGAAGGTGCTGAAAGAATGTTTGAATAATACTGTTACGAAAACCTAATTAGAAACGGAAACCTAATTTAAATATTGCGAAAAAAACGGAAATTGATTTTCTGGATCTTGATAACTGGCAACCACGGCGTGATGCGGCACCACCCAAGCAAGAACCTTCACAACGGCAGAACGCCACTCGCACCATTCGTAAAAATAGGTCGCAAACCAACCATACGATGGCTTCACCAAGTGGCAGTTTGAATTTACCATCCCAATTTTTCCAGGGGCACCGCTGAAGCCTTGTTTGCTTTGAATTACGGATAACATGCTTCGTTGCGTAATTACATTAGTGTCCAAGGTACATGGCAGCAGTTTCTTGCATGATATTTGCTATTTTGAATTTTGTTATATCGCGGTTCAACCCATTCCGTTACCGCGAAGTTATATCTCTGATTAGGTGTCCATATCAAGGTGCAGTTGTAGTGTACTTGCCTCAGTGCATCGTTGTCGGCGTCGAGTTGACGCATGAGCTCGGCGCTTCGACGTATCTCAGCGATCAGAGCCTCTACGCGGATCGCGGAGTGGCGCTCTACTTCGCACAGCTCTCGATATTCCTGCTCCAGCTGAGCGACCTGCAAAGCAAACTTATGTAGCGGACAGACAGACAGACAGACAGACAGACAGACAGACAGACAGACAGACAGACAGACAGACAGACAGACAGAATGTTAAAGAGACACTAACGTCAATTAACGATTTAAGTCGAAGTGAAGCTCAATGGATGGATGGATGGATGGATGGATGGACGGACGGACGGACGGATGGATGGATTGATGGATGGATGGATGGACGGACGGACGGACGGATGGACGGACGGACGGACGGATGGATGGAAGGATGGATGGTTGGGAGGTAGAGTACAAGCCGAAAGATTCACGATAACCTCGCCGCACCCTGGAAACATAAAACATTTCACTTGGCTGTGCCCGCAGTATGACAGAGAAAGAACAGAGATGGTACGCGCAGGTCGCAGAAAGATTGTCACAAGCACGGTGCATTAGAAGATGTCTTTTTTCCTGAAGGACCTACGGTGACGAGGAAAAGCGTGCAACAGATCCTTATGACAAATTTCCTGCGAGACACTGGGCTCAGTGACATTTAGTGGCCGGCCCCTAGAATTTAAGAGATGCTCAGGCGGAACAGTTACCGGCCTTCTAGGCCAGGCTAACCCTACCTTTGCAACAGAACCACCACCAGCAGCAGCAGCGCGTACTACAAGAATATACTTACTCTATGTACGTACCTCAAAACGAAGTTCTTGTAAAAGCTTTTTGGTGTTAAACCCTCCGGCGGCGCTGTCGGTGTCCTGCCACTTCAATTCTTCCACCTCTTTCTCCAGTTCAGCGGCCGTGTTCCTCAGATCGTCGTTCTGTTTTTTCAGCTCGTCGCACTTCGCCTCGACTGACGCAAACTGTTGTTCAAGCTCTGTGGCTTCTTCTTTGGCCTTGGACAATTCTTGCATCAGCACATTGATCTGGCGCTCCAGCTCTCGCAAGATGGCCGACTCCTGACGTGCGGCGTCCCTCAAAAGTTGCTCGAGCTTGAGGTTGACGGCTCGCAAACACGCTTCTAGTCGAAACTTTTTGCGTTCCAGGTGGTCGACTTCTCGTTCATAGTCGGCGTCCCTCAGTTGACGCAGAGCCAGCTCTTCGAAGGCAAACTCCAGCGCCGTTAGCGCTGCGTCGCAGTCGAAACTTTCGTTCGACATACCTGTCACTCGTACTTTATGGGTGCTGAGACCTTAGTTTTTTGTCATACGAGCGCACACAATACGCACAACAGTCACTAGAGTGGAAATGAGACGCTCTGATAATGAAAGTTGTGCGCTAATGCAACTCGGGGCCACGCACAACGCAGTGACGTTGTACTCTAACAACTGCAATGAAGAGCTAAGCTGCCCTTCCGTTGTCGCAAAGACGACTTAAATAACACCGTTCACTTCAGCGAGGTTAAATGTAATTCCACTTTGCAAGCGACTGGCATATGTATCTTCAAAAAGCAAGAACGTACGCGGACGAAACAAAAACCGAAAACCCGAAGCACCATCTGTCTGCCTGCCGTCTGCAATATTTGATGGCGACGATGATAGTGCAGAAAGTAAAGAAAACGTTTAGAGTTATTACGTACACATTTTACCATCACAAGTGTAAAATTACAAGTTTTTAGAGTTAAAGATTTTTGTTTTTGTCAATAAAATGATACAATTGATGATGTTCAGTAAGGTCACGTGATTAAAAATAAGGTGACACCTGGCGGCTTTTGTTAGTTAGGTGTGTTCGCGTGTGTACAAAAAACGTGCTACAAGGAGAGAATAAATGTAGTTGGTGACGACATCTTTACGGCTCGCCGCGTTGACAAACTTGCTGGGCTGAGCCAAACTGGAAAATGAATACTGCAGCTCTGCAGCAACATTTCATCGCGCCCTCTTTTCGCACATGGCGGCTGTTGCGTTGATCAATAACGCTGAACAAACTGGTAGGTGTTCTGTGGTGAACCGCTGTGAAGAAGTCGCGTTGGAATGCTGGCAGCGTCATTGTGTGCTGGTTTTTAGCGTTGGTTGCCCTTCTTATCCTGGGTTCTCGATCTGCCCAGGTGTTCTGTGACCTGCCCACCCCGCCGTGTTCTGTGAAGTGGCAGTGTATAGGTGTTCTGTGACCCTGCGTTTATATTTCACGCTTCGAAGAGCTAGTACTGGACGGCGAACCTGCCTTTATCAACACGCCGGCCTTCTGCCCTGCGTATGGATAAAGAAGCATATGCAACCGAAGCCATGTACCGCATAACAACCTCCGACGTGAGAGAAAACAAATTGTTCAGTGGATCGCGACTGTGAAAAGAAGGAACTTCAAGTCGTCCAGAACCACTGTTCTCTGCTCGAAGCGGTTTCGCGATAGTACTACCATTGGTGTTTATCGTTAAGGCGTGTGATGGGAAGCCCGGTAAAGTCTGACCAGTTAAGGCCTGGCGTGGTGCCATCGATCTTCGTTAATGTACAGAATGCATCGGAGGCACCGAAAGCAGATTTGTCGCAGAGGCCGAAAAATGAGGTAAGATTTCGAATGTTGAAGCTTTCTGTCTGACATGTGTTCCTTAAAAATGATTGAATCCTGATGAAGAAGGTTGTAAGGCACAAAGACATAACCTTCCTAATGCTATTCACCGCGTGCTTACACGGTTTTCAGGGCCCTAGATTGGCAAAAGGTATGGGTATGAGTAAATGTATCAAGTATACCTTAGTAACCTCTGGTTCTCTAATGACACCTCATCGATGATTAACTCAGGGGACGAATTACAACTCATGATTACTTTTTGGACAAGAAAAGCAAAAGAGTTGGTCTGAATACTAGGAGGAGAAAGAGAAAAGAGCTTTATTCAGAGTCCGGCGAGTTGGCGGGGCGGGCCAATAGTCCCGCCTAGGTTACAGTCAGGAGTCCTTGAATGCTGGCAACCTCCTTGGCCCACTGGACGGCCCACATCCGATCTTCAAGGACGGGGCTCAGCATTGCCGCTTCTCAGCGTGCGAAGGCTGTCACCAGATGCCGTATACTTGTTATGGGCACTTATCCCTCTACATTCCCATAAAATGTCCTCTAAAGTGACTCTGGAGTCACAACACTCGTACCTGTCCGTTTTATAAATATCGGGATGTATCAAGTGCGAGAGTGCAGGATTCGGATACGTCCTAGTTTGTAACTACTGCCATTCGACAGACTGTCTTTTTGTCGATTTTGGGTGAGGAGGTGGGAATATGCCCTTCTGTAGCTTATAATGTTTTGTAATGCCATTGTATCTAGTCATTCTGTCTTCCCACTCGTCTGCCGCGCCCTAATCACCGAACGATGCTGGGGCGGCACTTGAGAGGGCAGCCCGGTCGGTGAGCCCTTGAGCTGCGTCATGTACAGCCCTGTTGTTGCTGTCCGCCGCGAAGAAGTATAAAATTATTATGCAAATTGACGGTAGAGGACAGCACTTTGCGACGAGTGGCGAGATTCTGGAAGTAGTAAAGGAATACTAGGCGAATATGGATGGGTTAGAGCACGTTCGACGAGCATTCTCATGTCATGAATGGTACTTCGCCCTATTTCTGAACAGAAATATATATAACAGCTGCGTCGTCCCTGTGCTTAGAAAGAGGGTTCACTTCGACACTTTTGGGACCGCGATAAATTTGATTATTTAAGGGTAGTCTAGGAAACATTATTTTTATGGCACCCAAAGCTTCTGATGTTAATGTTTAGGGTATCGAATAGTACATCAAGGAGTTATTCTTCGAACGAAGACAATTTGAAACCACAAATTTATCAAACAAAAAAATGTGTAACATGAACTTGGAAATTTCATAAAATATTAACACTGCTCTGAACAAGGGTAAGCATGAAAAAAATTCAAAATACACATTTTAGACACAAGGAACAGACACACTTGTCCTGTGAAAATAAGTGATGTAAATGCAAAAATGTTTAGTGTACACAGAATAACATTACATGTGGTGTCTTTCATGCCATCGCGTGAAGCATTCATGCAACGTGGTAAAAAACAGATTTGCTGCAAATGTTTCACAGCATACATTCATTTTTCTGTTCTATTCAATAACTCCAGTAGTAAAAAAGCAAAAAGTCAACAGCTCCCGCGAAGCGCCTCGCGGCACTACGGAGCACAGTTCCAAGGTTCGCTCCCGGCTGCCTCCACACACGAAACTGCACCTCTCTGTGCTTTTGCCGGCAAATGGAGGCGCCCGAAGGATATGGACACCCTGCAGATAAAAGCACAAACATTGAGAACACATTGGTCAACTTACACTGACGCGTGCCAGTCATAATGCGGCCCGAGCACAAAGCTAAACTCACCGGCATACGACCGCCGATGTTCCGGGAGAGTTTGACGAACTCTCTTCGTCCAAGCTGAAATCAAAAGCGCCGATGCCGTCTTCCAAGCCTGTGCTGGTGTCTTCATTTCAAGATTCCAGCCCTGATGTCCAAGAACCCTCCGAATTTCGCCGTTTTCATGAAGCGGTCACACAAGATGTCGACTCCGTCATTGAAACTACGCACGATCACCTGCCCTTATAGAGAGGCATTTCAAAATTCCCACGCGGTGAAAAAATAGAAACACAAAAGTAAAACTGTTCAAATACTTCTCTTTTTGTATGTTAGAAGGCGTATGGTGTCCACAACGGCTTGTAACGGTGCAAATATTTAACTTTAAATATCGACTATATACTATCAATTTGGATAGGCGCAGTCACAAAATTGTTGAACTGTGTATGCACCGAGCAGTGGAGAGAAAAAGTATAGTAACCTCAACAGACGGGAAAAGAGTAGAGTGGGACAGGAAACAAAGGGGTATCATGGACATCAATGATGAGATCATCAATAAGAGATGGGCATGTCACGTAGCACATAAATAGGGTAACCACTGGTCTATAATGGTATTTGCATGGATTTTAAGTGAAGGCTAACATTCCAGAGGCAAACAAAGTTAGAAAGGCAGATGAGATTAAAAAGTGTGAGAGTATAATGGGGTAGCAGCAAGCACAGGGCTGTGTTGTATGGCAGAACATGATGCCAAAGGGCTTTGCCCTGCAGTTGGCGTAGTGAGGCTGACGATGATCATAAGGTAGCAAGTATAAGAAGTATTCGACCAATACTATACTGCCTGCTGTAAGTTTAAATTGCAGCCATTTAAGTGTTTCGATATTGCAATGAGCTACAGTGGAAGGGGGGGGGGGGGGGGGGCAACTTCTCAGCTAACCAGGCAACTGCAGAAGGCGCTGCGTGGCCGATTCCACAACAGCTGCTTCATACAGGCTTCGTTCATGCAGTACTTGATTTCCTCATATGGCATCAATGGGTACCATTGCCATATGCTTTAATGGTGGTGTCATCGGTGATTGCACGATACTGTTGCGTTACACCAAAGTGTCCCTAAGACCTATGCACGTCTTCGTCTCCTAAGCCTCGCAGGTTAACTTACTTTGTCGTTCCTGTGTGGGAGTGCATTAAACTCCCACAAGAAAAGCGAACAGGCTCGAGGCGTTGCAGGCACTATCACAGAGGCTGGCTGCACTTTGTTTAAATTCTACATTGAAATTGTTTGCTTTATCGGTTACATCAGCGGCTGCTTAATGCACGAATGAACAACTAAGAGCTGCGCTCCAAAATCTTTGTGAGACGATTTTTATATTGTGAAACTGCTTCATCATCGAAGCTATATTACACATGACACGAGTTTGACAGCACACATATACTGTAAGGAAAGTTCTGAGTCATTTTACATGTGAAACATTTCTTGCCAAGCCAAAGTTGCTTAGATTGTTTCTACCTAGTGGCCTTTGTTTGGGTGCTTCAGTGGTCACCTTTTCTACAGAGTGTTTATCAAAATTGGCATAGGACATGAAGTATGACAAACACAATTCATTAGTCATAACATGCCTTATGTGAAAAATCACGGTACCTAACGATAGGACGACACATCGGAAATCATTCTGAGCGGTTTCTGGACATCATAGAAAGCCAGGACCTCATTTCCTGTCAGCGAGTCATTCTTAGCTTTATATGTTTTGCTGCGTTGTCTTTCCAATCACCATTTTTGTTTCTTCAGTAGCTGGTGGAATATCTCTACTACTGTCTAAGTGTTCCTAAGAAACTTCTAAACCTTCTACCTTGCCAAATTTGGGTAGAGCTCCATGACTGTTGTGGGCTTAGGGACTTGGAAGATTGTCCTCTCTTATAGTGTTGTAAGGTGAATGTATGCATGTGGGAGGCAGTAGTCATATACTGCACCAGGGTGGCCAATACTTCTCTGGTGAGGGAGTGTGTTACCGGCAGTGGTCACCGGTGAGGCCGCACCCCAAGCCTCTTAATGCAGTTCCATCACCACGCGGACTTTTTTTTTTAATCCAGTAGGGAAGTACGTGGCACTGAGATTTGAATCACGAACGTCTTGCACCCGAAGCCACTACCATTGATGCCCCCTTCAGAACAGGTACTCAGCTTTTGTCGACGAAACCAGCCTTAGCGTTGACGCAATGAATGATAATCTGACCAGTATCATTACGGAGTGTGCAGTGGAAGTTGGAGGTATGGTACTTAGACAGGGCAATGGCAAACTGTCCCAGGAGATGAATAACCTTATTAAGAAACGTCAAAGCATGAAAGTCACAAGTACAACAGTCAAAATAGAACTGGCAGAGCTTTCAAAGTTGAATAATAAGGATAAGGTATTCGATGTAATAAGGTATAACATGTAGAAAATTGAACACGCTCTGAAGAACAGGTGAGAAAACTTGAGATATAGAAAAAACAGATGTGTGTTCCAGAAGGAAGGCAGAGTGACTGCCAATGTGGATAGGATAGTTTAAATAGCGGAGGGGTTTTACAGATATCTATGCAATAGGCGGGACAACCACAACCTTAATATAAAGACTAGTAGTAACCCAGATGGCATCCCACCAGTAATGATAGAAGTAGTCAGAAAAGCCTCGGAGGGAATGCAAAGAGGCGAAGCTGCTAGTGAGGATCAGTTAACATCCGATCTGCTAAAAAATAGAGGACAGATTGTGTTATGAAAAACTAGCCACCTTGTGCACGAAGTGTCTCCTGACGGAAAGAGTATCAGAATCTTGAAAGAACGCTAACATCATCTTAATAGATAAGAAAGGAGATGACAAGGACTTGAAGAATATCAGGCCGGTCAGCTTGCTCTCTGTCGTATGCAAGCTATTTACAAAATAATTGCTAACAGAATTAAGACAACATTATAATTCAATCAACCAAAGGAACAAGCAGGATTTTGAACAGGCTACTCAACAATCGACCACATTCATACTATCAATCAGGTAATAGAGAAATGCTTCTAATCTAGCCAACCACTATACATATAACAGCTGTATCTTGTCGGTACTTAGCTACGGAGCAGAAACTTTGAGACTTACAAAGAGGGTTGAGCTTGAATTGAAGACGCAGTGAGCAATCGAAAGCAAAATGATTGGTGTAACCTTAAGAGACGAAAAGAGAGCAAAGTGGATCAAGGAGCAAGCCGGGGTTAAGGATATCATACTTGAAATTAAGAAGTCAAAATGGACATGGGCCGGGCATGTAGCGTGTAGGCAGGATAACCGCTGTCATCAAAGGGGCCCTGCTACACTTTTTGAGCATAGTCAGAAAACGCTGCCGATCGGTCGTAGAGGCCCTTGAGAGCACGTGAGCCCAATAATGTAGCGCAGCACACGGCCTGGAATTCACGATAATTTATCAGTCAGTTAAAATAGCTTTCTCTTCTCTCGACAAATCAAGGAATAAGCCCAAAGTTCACCCGTAGCAAGCCCATCTATCACCCGTTGGCTGATTTGAAAATGGCGCATTCAGTTGTTACTCAGATCACCGCGAGAGGCGGTCACTTCTCCAGGCGTGCGCGTGCGATCACACAGAAAAAGATGCATATTCGTAGAAAAAAAAAAGTGCTCAATGTCAAGAGGAGTGATGTTTTTGTTTGCTCCCTCCCTTCCTGCTTAGCTTCCTGCGCTTTCATCTGGACGAGAGAACAGGGAATGCGATATCAGCGTGCGACAAATATTTGTAACTCCGCTCATACTGGACCGATTCTTAAAATTTTTGCTGCGTTGAATTTGTGAGGTGGTACACTTTTCCAGTGCATTATTTCCATGTTTACTGAAGAAAGGGCTTCAGGGCCCCTTTAAGGGTAACTGGCTGGATTCCCAGAGAAGGCAAGAGGGTTTGGGGGGAGACAGAAAGTTGGGTGGGTAGATGAGATTAAGAAGTTTCCTGGTATAAAGTGGCAGCAGCAAGCATAGGACCGAGTTGACTGGCGGAACAAGGGAGAGGCCTTTGTCCGGCTGTAAACGTAGTAAGGCTGATGATGATGATGAGGGTGAATGTGTTCTTCAGTGACCTTACGATCGAAAGATGTCACAGATTTGAGAAAGAATTCAAAGAATAGGCACCTATCCAATTTAAGTGTTAGATTTCCTTAATCTGTTCATGGTGTATTCCGATGCTTGCTGGCAATCAGCGATGTCAGACTCTGTCATAGTCAAGTGACATTGCTGATGCAATATCCTTTGTTTCAAATGCTGCGAAGCTTCTCATCTGTCATCACCTGAATTATCGGGGCGACGACTGGTGCTTACTATAAACAATGGTCTCTTCTCTGGTGTAAGTAAGAGTGTTTGAAATGCCAAAAATGGGCTTAGTGCACTAAGCACTTTTCTCCCTGCTCGGGCTGTGTACAAGTTCTTTCATCCTAGAAGTGGGTAACGATATGTGTTCTGCAAAGGGGTACTGTTGTTTTGGGTGGCTCAGATATACGAACACAGTCATTTTCTTCACCATGGTGATTAGTGGTGGAGCCTAGTTGCTGCTGAACTTTTCCCGCAATGCAAATAAATATTTGCTTGCGAAACAAAACACAGGAGCGGAGGAGGAAAGAACTTTATTCAGAGTCCGGCGAGTAGATGGGGTGGGCGATTGGCCCCGCCTAGGTTACGGCCAGGAGTCCTTGAATCCTGGCGGCTTCCTTGGCCCGCTGGACGGCCCACATTTGGTCTTTGAGGACGGAACTGAGCATTGCGGCTCCCCAGCGCACGCGAAGGCTGTCAGCAGAGGCCGCATACTTGTTATGAGTACTAATCCCTCTACATTCCCATAACATATGCTCCCGAGTGACTCTGGAGTCGCAATGCTTGCACCTGTCCGTTTTGTATATATCAGGATATATAATGTGCGATAGTGCAAGATTCGGATATGTCCTAGTTTGTAACTGCCGACACAGGAGCGGGGCCTAAATTTTTGAGAATATTTGCTGAAAATTTTTGTACTGTTCTATTGTTGAGAAAATGCCCAGGTACTTTTGTATTACAGCCACAGCTGTCGCTTCCGCTACAATCTGGCGAAGTTCAAGCCGTTCAAGTTTTAGGCATTCCATTAAATATTTTCCGATCAGAACTGGTTACTTCCTGTTATTGTATTTTACAACAATGCCAAGTAACATCATGCTCTCGTTTTTGTACTTAACCACCGCATGATTGTGAGTGATCTTGAATGAAAAAAAGAGAAAATTGAGCCCCGTAACAGTCTCTCAGGGGGAGGACACCTCCAAAGTTGCTCACGAGGGGTGGGGGTAAAGGAGGGATTCAAAGAATAGAATTAAAAGGTAAAAAGATAGCGAGGGAGGAAAGAGCGAGGCGGCGCAGGGACAGCGAATGACGGAAAACAACAAAAGTAAAGAGGAGATAGGAAAGATGGACACGATCGCAAGAGTCGCAGGTGTCAATAATTATCATGAAGTGCAAAGCATTTTTTTGCATATTGCAAGCACTTTGGGCATCTATCTGCGTATCTATCTGTCTGCCTTATCTTTCTGTCTATAGTAAGGTACAACGTAAAAAGGCAGTGGCATTTTCTCTTAAAGGCAGACGTACGTGAGTCTCTACCAATAGACGCGCACTTCAGGTGACGTCATGCGCTGGACTACACTTTAATCGCGGTACCTGGCCGACGCAGAACATGTTTAACATGGCCGCCCTCGCTTCGAACTGGGCCCCGTCCCGTTGGCTGTGTGT
The DNA here is from genome assembly GCA_013436015.1 of Rhipicephalus annulatus. Lineage (NCBI taxonomy): Eukaryota > Metazoa > Arthropoda > Arachnida > Ixodida > Ixodidae > Rhipicephalus > Rhipicephalus annulatus. The sequence continues at coordinate 181,282 of WOVY01002292.1, read as the reverse complement.
GTTTCCCTTCGACAGAGTGAATTCGAATTCTGTGTAGTGATCTGTCATGCTAGAAATACTATTGTGAGCTTACGATAAACAATTTGTGCCACGTGTGTTTGTTTTGAGCCATGCGCCTGCGAAGAGAGATTGCAGCGAACATCGGTCATGCTGAGCTGCGCTTCGTCTGGAAACAGGATTCTGCGGCGTCGTAAGAATGCAAACAAACATTATGCGTGTTTGTTTCATGGTCTTTTATTTGCGCTTAAGTGAAGCTGTGACGAAGAGAGTTTGCCAAAGCCTGATATCTACTGTTAGCGGCGGATGTATTTACGTACTGTGCCACTGCATTTCTCGTCGGACGTGGCGAAGTGATAGTGCAAAACCTATATCAGGATAAATGAGAAAAGCGTGCGCGGATGAAATCAACCGACGGGTTTTCTCAACAGAAAAGATTTGTGACAAGCTCCAACGCAAAGTTTTGTTTCTGCCAGCTGAGCGCGGAAACAACCGATTGGTGGCGCAGCAGTGTGATAAGATAGCCGAGCGTCAAGCAGCGTCGTTCAAGTTTTTGTAGCACCGTTGATTACTTGCTTTCCATCAATGCAGACAATCAGCGACTAACACGCGCTGCTTCAGAGAATGTCATTGGATTATTAACGGTCAGGCATTTGGGAGCAATGTTTGTTATTTTAATGTAAGCCTCAGTGCTAATATAAAATATGACTGATACACTGGTGCCGTAACAAGGAAGCTTTCCATGAATTTGTACCGCTGTGTGACTTAGAACTTTTTGCTTACTGCATGTGGCAGCTGCAGAATGCCTGCCTTGACACAATCATGGCATAAGTTTCGCTGCCAGTACTCGGGTTGCTTTCCTACAACACAGCTTAGTGCTGCTTTTTTATTACTCTGATAAGCTGCTACTAAAAAGTTCCTGACAGTGAAGGCAACAGAGCCATTATGTACAGTAATCAAGGTACGATAAAGTACGCGCAGCGGCTTATGAACTGACTCTTAATAATTAATTCTACTCGTATCTACGGTAAATCTGCGTGCCTTTTTGTGTACATTTGTTACTTTACCTTTTTTGTATTTTTTTATCTGTTTTCGGGCTCACGTTTGTGTTAATGTGTGTGAATATGTGAGTGCTTTCACGTCTGTATATGTTTATTCCCATTTCTGTTTTGCGTTTGTTTTTGTAAAGCGTGCTGCAGCCACATCTTACTTTACAATTTCATTAACACGTTAAACATTGCTGAGCATTTTTCGGTATGTAAATATGACACGACAATGCTAGCCAAGTTAATTATGTTAATAATTGTGCTTGCATTTGCGTTACTTCCCAAACCAGATAAATAAATTAAACATTGTCTATGACAACACTTCAATTCTCAGTGCTGACTGGTAACATAATGATAAAATGTGCTCTGACTACAGCTGTTTCACTATGGGGCACCTCACATTCGACGGTGGCTGCCTCAATGAGAAATTAGGGTCTCACTAAGCTAATTATGTTTTATATTTAGTTATTTGCCTTACTTGTGTGAGCCAGATAACCAAAACAAACAATGCAACAACATGAATGTGCTGGGGCATGCGAGCTGCTAACAGTGGCTGTCAGTTTCATGTTGACTGGTGCTATTTCACCAGCACTGACTATGACAAACAGGGCCGGATTAACAGTGCCGAGGGGCCGGTTAAAAAAAAATTAAGGAGGACCCCTCCTCCCTCGCTCACCTTCTTTCTTTTCTGCTTTGTCATCTGGTCATGCTTAAGAATTGATGCTTTTTAGATTTAGCTGCAAATAACACAATCCATATTTAATTTAAGCCTCTGTGGAGCGTTTATTATCACCTGGACGTTCTATTTCTTGCGGAGCACCTGGAGATATTGTCGTAATAATTAACTATATCGGAAGACGAAGACACATGGACAGTATTAATATTTGTGTGGTACGTTGGATCATACTGAAAAAAGACAAAACTGTGTGACACTTATAAGTGTAGTCCAAGCACCGTGCACGTTTCTTCCATTTGTCTTTACCTATGGCATTGTTTACCCTCATTTCAAGAGAGAATAACTTCCCTCGAAAATCAGGGTGTGTCTTTGTAAAAAATAGCTTCCTCTATCTGCTTCAGCTTCACTGATTGGGTAGTGCACGCTTTGGTTCTCTGCGTGCGAGCACCGCTGAAGTTGACAGGTGGGCCTTTTTCAGTAACTGTTCACATGTGCTTACAGTAAACACGCTACCAAAGTCTAGTTACTTTTGATTTTATACAACACACATTGAATAACTTCTTGTTATAGTGCTCCTATGCATATTGTATATGCCTACTACTCACAACAAGTAATACACATGGTATAAAATTAAAATTTTATTAATATGGCAGGGGGGTGGGCCAAATCTTCTGGAAAAGGTGACACCTTTAAAAATGAGATTCCTGTATAACTTTTGCATAAATGTTTTTATTAACACTCGAAAATCAACTACACATAGTTTCATTTATGCAAAAATAGCTTGCTTTTAAACATGTTATAGGGTTAAATTTTGGCAGGCAATATTCACTCTTGTAGGGCTATAGGAGAAGGAAACAAATTCATAGCAGACATTTTTTCTGCGGTTCCAGCAGGGAGGTTAACTTTTTAGAACAATACAACGAAGTTGGCCATTATTCCTGGCCATTGGGGGCGGGCCTAAAACTGGAAGACCCGTTTTATTTGAACCCTTTGGACCCTGGATAATCCGCCCCTGATGGCAACACTTCAATTCTCAGTCCAGACCGGCAACAATCATAAAGTGTGCTCCGACTACTGGTATTTCACTGTGGGGCACGTTACATTCGACGGTGGGAGTCTGAACGAGCATTTGGGCTTCACTAAGCTAATGATGTTCTATGTTTATTCTCCTATTTGCATTACTTGTGTGAGCCAGATAACCAAAATAAACAATGCAGCCACATGAATGCTTTGGCATGCAAGCTGCTAATAGTAGTGACTGTCAGATACATGTTGACTGCTGCTATTTCACCAGCACTGGCTATGACAGCACTTCAATTCTCAGGGCAGACTGGTAACCAAATCAGAAAGTGTGCACCGAGTACTGCTATTTCACTATGGGGCGCATCACATTGAATGGTGGCTGCCTGAATGAGCATTTCGGGCCTCACAAAGCTAATGATGTTTTATATTTCTTCTCTTAATTGCATTGTTTGTGTAAGCCAGATAACTAAAATAAGCAATGAAGCCACATAAATGTGCTTTGGCATGCAAGCTGCTAACAGTGCTGTCAGTTTCGTGTTGACTGCTGCTATTTCTCCAGCACTGGCTACGATAAGAGTTTAATGTTTGATACAGACTACAATTGAAGCAATAATGTGTGTCAAACTCGACGGTGGCTTCCTGATTGAGCATTTTGAGTTCGCCAACGATGATCATGGTTAACAACAGTGTTTGCAATTCAGATATGCCATCATTGAATTGTGTTTCGATTCCACTTCTCAAATCGAGCGTGCTGTGTGAGGGACGTTGCTTATTGGAATTGAGCTTCTGTGTAAATAATACGCCATTTATGAAACTGGTTATTTGTTTGAGAGGTCACGAAATGGATGGTTGGCTGTTGCAAACCCACCGGGCTAAAATTTGGTAGCCCTAATAAGGGCTGTTTTTTTCATTAATATGAAGCCGCCATGCTTCTTCAAATGGCTCAATGCCAGAGAGCTCGCAGTCATTGTTGCTTTCATCAGTGTTATCTTCACCCAGCTGGATGATGATGGGTTGAATGTGCTCACTCCCTGACGTGTCAAATCATAACTTTGCCTCCACCTCCATCACGTGCTGAATGCGCTTCTTCCAGTCTTCCGCTTTTACCTGCTTGATATTATCTCTCAAGATGGCGTCAACCCTGGACAGCTTGAAGTCTCTGTTGTCCGCAGTGACACCATTTTTGACCTCGGTCCACACAAGCTCGCTGGGATTAAATTCACAGTTGTACGACGGGAGCCTTAGTACAATGCAGCTGGCCCTTACAGGTGTGTTGTCTACGATGTAGCTCAGATTGGGTGACTTTACAGATGCCACCAGCTCAAGCACCTGCTTCTTTATCGTCCTTTTACTGTAGATGATGTTCTTGCTTGTGAGCCACTCCTGTATCTCTTCCTTCTTCCAAGCCGTCATCGGCAATTTCTCTTTTCATTGGCTATGGTAAGGTGCATTGTCTAGAACAATGATCCGTGTCCATCACACTGTATTCAGGTTCTCTGTTGCGCCAGTACGTGTAGCAGTGGAAGATCATGTTGCGTGAATCGCTGTTCAGGATGTGGCCGCTCTTGTTCTTGCTGGAGCTCCTTGGTGGTGTGGCCACTGCGGCGACACATGGCTCGTAAGGCAATGAACGATCGTGTTCGGATGTCACCTCACTTGGCTCCATGGCGGAAAACTTGTAAGGAACAGAGTTATTCAATCATATGAGTTGCCAAACTCCCCATGGCATCCATGTATCAAAATCCGAACACGTCATTGGCACCCTTGTCAGCAGTGAGCAGATTCTCGTGCCACCTGCTGATCTGCATGCCCACTATTAAATGCATTATTTGTGTTTAGTGTTGCCGCTCCCGGATAGCGCGAACGTCAGCTAACTCCCGAAAAATTGGGCCAACGACCTGTCTAGATTTTGGAACGCAGTTTCCCAACGCGTATCATTGAATAACTCTGGCCCGGAATACTGGCTGCGCGATCTCGCAAGATTGCAGGTTTCTAACAAAAAAAAAACAAAAAAAACACCTGACACAGTGAAAAAAAAGCTTGCGCAAAGACACAAAAAATACATATGAATCTTATGCTATGAAACCAGCGACTGCTTTACAATTAAACGCCCGGTGCCGTCGATCTTGCTCTGTAGCAGACAACACACAGCATTGTAAAAAGCATGCAGTTAATTTTCTCTCGCGATCCGGCATGTGCTGTAGCATTTCTCTTATTACAGCTTTGCCACAGCACTCGTCACGATACAAAAATCCTATTTATACCGACAAATACGCATTTCGAAAGCAGTCGCAATTCTTCGAGCGGGACTATTCCTTTAGTCGCGGAGCAAATTGGCTGCTGCGCTTCGTTCATCTGGGCGGGGCCTCTGGTGCCGTCTTAAGTGATAGCCGACCATAGCTACTCACATCTAGGTGCTCTCATGATCAACCCCCTTAACTACATTTGTTTAGGAGGGTAAGATGGTTTGACGACTTTGATGCGCTGGTCATGACATGAATAATGTCACAATCTTATCGTGTATGTCATCAGACATTTTCCAAAAAACAGTGGGACATATCCTGTGGCAGGCATATCCCGCAGGTAACAGACATCTTATATCTACCCAGGAACAGTGAGAACATAACTGCAAAATTTTAACACTTGAGCATTAAGAAAAAGCCGAAATAGGCAGTGTTGACCTGACGAATGCAAAGAATAAATGTAAGTGTCTCAGCAAGAAGCAAACTCTTGCATTCTGCGTGGCAATTGCATATTCTACCACAGAGCTACGCCAGGTCTCGGAAATACTTTGCAAATGGACCCCATTGTTTGTGAAACGTGAATTGTGGTTAGAGTTCTACCTATCAAACTTTAAGAACATTACATGCATACTCGTATGCAACAGTCATATTGTAGAGTTAACGTCAATTGTAGTTAGTTGCCATCCGCTGAGGTTTATTTGTGTAGCAGTGTTGAGGGCTACCATCTTCGTGAGCCCCAGCACCCCCTTCCGACACTCCCTTCCGCTTCTAGTGTTACTTATGTCTATGTGTCTGTTTGCTTCCTGATGCAAACAACTACTAATATAAAATGTACGCGGCTGTTTAAGATATCTCAGTGCATGGATTTGTATGTATATTGAGTGTTGCTTTATAACGTCTCCCTCAATAAAAAAAAATTAAAACAGATTCACCTTGCATCTACATGCTACACATAACATTATTTTCCAAGGTACATGGGATCTGCTGAATTTCTTCCACAGCCGATGACAAAGAGCAATGCTTGAGAATGTAGCCACATGTCCTTGTGGGCCATCAGTGTGTGCCTATCTATCACACGAAGGCTGTTCGCGTTTCTATATGGCCTCTAAGGTAACTTGGTAGCAGCAAGCCATCCAGGAAGCATCGACGTCTATTAAACATCATCTTTCTATTGTAGAGCAAACAGTCTGTTCACAGTGCCCACTAGCCTATTATCGCCGAACAAATAGCCACTGCACCCTATCTGTCTGCATATCCATGTGCTTTGGCTGTCAACCTATTCATGCAGGGGACGTATATTTGAATGTAGCTCAGGCAGCAGAACTTTCTTTATAAATAGGGAGGCTTCACCTACCGTAGCCACTTGGCAACAACGAGGCAACCAGGAAGGCGCACTCAGTTTGTCTTCACATTTTAGGGCGAAGAACCGTCTACCACGGCAAAAATTTTTTCTCATCGTGGTGCAAATGAGAAGATCGTTCATGACATTTGTGGCAATAAGCGTGTGTACATCCTGTAAAAAAAGCAAATATAATTTTAAGTTGATGTGTAAATTCGACAAAAATGAGCGCTTCCATCACCCAACAGCTATGTGGCCAGTATATTGGTAGGACAAGAAATCCTTGCAGACCTACTTATTTTGCTTAATAAATCCTCACAGGCCTACTCGCAGGCTCACAGAAATCCTCGCAGGCCTACTTAATTTGTATAACCTGTAACTGTATTTTATGCACTTCAGGCAGCTTTAAAATGCACCAAAGACTAAATTTGGCTTTTTTTTCTTGCATGTTTAGAGAGGTGCCTGGTGAAACTTCCGGCGTTAGCTTGCCTGGAAACTGTTGTATCGCGGTCATATAGCTATGATCACATCCCGTCGTCCAATGGAGGCTTCCGCACAGCATTTAAATGGAGCCATTGAACATGTGGCCGCAGCAGTCAGATGCCGGTAAATAAATAGCGCAAGGCTCTCTGTGAGTCCGGTCCGAATCCCGTGAGCTGCTTCTTTGTCATGTTCCTTGTCAAGGCCCTCTGTTGTTTTATTTTTCTTTTTTCGTCTTCCGAATAGATAATGTTAGTGGGAAAATGGCCTGTTTTAGTACTCTTACAAGCTCACTTAACAGATGTTTTGTGGATTGCCACTAGATGACCTGAGTTGACATCATCACATCGATGGTATCTGAGCAACATCATTGCATTATGAATAACAAACACATCGGAAACTTTGACATTCTCACGCAACAAGTACAGAAATCTCAATAAAAAACAAAAAATAAATCTTGGGATCACCTCAGAACAACAAAACAAAAGAACAACAACACAACTGGCATAGTAATGCACAGCATAGTTAAACTACAAGACCTTGCATCAAGAGGCCGAAAACTGCATCTCGTCTTTTCTCCGTTTTGGAGGGTGGCGCTTGGGTACTGGATGCCCAGTTCCAGCATTCGAATTCGTCTGTTCACTGCTACTATAAGCTGATGAGGACATTGTGCTATTTTCCCTCACCTCGTTGCAAAAGTCTGCAGTGGTAGAAGGGGGTATTCAGGCATTAGAACACCCACCTCATTAGGAGCATTATTTTGCGATGTAATTGTGACATCAGTGCCATTAAACTGTTCTTCTACAAGTGACGAACCTGAATAGCGAACTTGACTGGCATATGCATAAGTGTGCCGAAGGCATTTGTTATACCCTGAATGAGGTGGTGCTTGCAATAATTTTGAAATGTTCCAAGCCTTATTATCACAAAAGAGAAATGAATTTTGACCTCTTCTTTGCATGACTCAAAAGCCTCCCAAGTACTTGCATGTACCTGTGTGGTATGGCCAAAGTTTAACGGAATCGCCAACTTTCACTTAAGGGTACTTGGCGCCTCTACGTTTATCGACATAGGGTTTCATCTGATGCTCTTTACTCTCAATATTGTTGCGATTTTGCTATCGGAGGAATGAATTGTCTCTGATTACGCTTCGTAGTGAGATTGATTGGCATTCGCACTTCGTGGTAGATATGATTTTTAGAACTCCGTGTTACTCATTTCCAATTTTGTTCGAGGTTGTCTGCCACGTAAAAGTATGGCAAGTGGAACTCCCATTTTCGCATGCAGTAGAAATCTATACAAGGCTAGATACTCAAAAATGCTCTGTTTCACTAGTATGCCTTCCAGCTATGCGACCTGTATTGCTTCCTTTAGTACCATAATAAACCATTCGATTAAGCCATTGCATTGCAGATAATTATTTTATGACTTACAATGCTGAATGACTCTTTCATTTGAAAATTTCTGGAACGGTTTAGATATGAACTGAGGACCATTGTCGGTAACAATTATTGGAAATTTTTTTCTGCTGTAGAGAGATTAAAAAAAAATTCATGACTTTATGTGAAGTTGTGGAGGAAATAAAACATACTTCCAGTCAATGAGAATAATAATCCATAACAGTTATTGCATAAGTTGGGCTTGGTGTGACGTTTAAGGATCCGACTACAGTGGGAAAGTGCTGTTTTGTTCCTCACTGCTGCGTTTTCTCGGCTGTTACAATGTTTTTCATCGGTTCATCACATAGAATCTCAAGTATTGCGAACCCTGCTGCGACGTCTCAACTGTGAGTTCGTTCCTGCATGATGTGGCGCAAGCTATCCTGTCGAACCGTCCTGGGCACCGTCATTTTGGTTTGATTTTTGACAGTCCTGGCTTGGCTACGGAACAGGCTGCAAAAAATCGTAGGCGAGTTCGAGAGGCCGCCCCTAGATTAATATTCATGAAAAGTCTATAACCATCATCATTGTGCTAACAAGAAAAGTTTCACTACGGAACACCGGCAGTGCGCGGCACTCAACCACCGCAGCACTTCTCCGACTCATCTTCCATTTTTGTTGTGTGTGCTGAGCCTGTTGAATACCATTGAACTTGCCAATGCATTGTCTTTCTCAAGCCTTAATGGCGTAGTGTAAGCGGAAAGCACTTTCTTTTGAGGAAAAGGGGGGTGTTCTAAAATTTAATCGATAAGCAGCCAGCACGAAGAAAAATCGCAGCGTATCCACGGAGTGAGTGATGATGAGTGGGGTGAGGTGTCTGTCTGCCTTTTAGCCGGTAACTGCAATGACAATGACGAGCACAAGCCGCACGACTCTGAAGAGTTTGCAGTGGAGTCAGCTCATCTCAGATTTTGGGAAGCCATCACGGCCCTGGACTACCTTCGCAGGTACGCTGCACACCAAAGCGACGCTGTAAGCAATGCGTCCTTCCGGTTCATTGAGAAACGCATGGTGTTTATCAGCGATCGAAAGAATCGGCGGTCAACTATCCTCGAATATTTCGAGTCTTAGCCTCACCATGTTGAAGCAAATTGTTTGTAGTGAAAGTTCCAGTGCTTTCATTAATTTTCGGAGCTTTCCTTACTCTTGCATTTTCTCAGCTGTTATGTTTTTCCTCCCCGGTCTGCTGAAAAACGTATGAACTTGGTTCCACTGTATATGCATGGCTCTTCTTCTGAGGGCTGATCTTGTCAAGGAACAGGTTGTTAAGGCGCAAAGACCAGTTTGATTGACTTATCTGCTGATTGACATAAGAGACAATTGTTTACGTCCCTAGACACGCCTATTAAGGTGAGGCTACAAGAATTTGACTCTCAGTGAGAAGTCCCTTTGTGCAAATATATGCGAGAATGCAATTCATGCGCCTACAGAAAGAAATGTGACTAAAGCACTTCAGGAAGTACTGTGCGATTTGCATGCCTCAAAAGACTATCCACCAGCGACAATTCATCCTGAATCTGAAAAAATGAAATCAGGTTAGTGGATAACGTCCTCTTATATAAGCAGCCTTTACAAAGTAGGCTTAACCTTAGCCAACGTAGGGTCATTGGCTGTTGCAGCCGGTACAGTAGCCTTAACTACTGCCGAAGTTACTTGTGAAACAATTTTTTCTTCCTCCGCAGTACTGGCGGTATGTTCATTTATGGGCAGTCTAGGCAAAGCGTCTTCAAAATTATTTTGTGCGTCTCTGTGATACTCAATTTGAAAGTTAGAAAGAAGGGTAAACTTAAAAAGCACTGACATCAAATTTATACGTCAATATTTTTTCGTGAATAAGTTGCTGTCAACCCCTTAGTATCGATTCGCGACCTATAATGCAACTGACGGACGAATAACTATCACCTGTATTCATTTGTATCACTGGTATTTAGCACGATTTAAAACGGCCGGCAATCTCGCCATTTGTAGCGCTTGCAATGCTACCAGTGGGGCTACGTTGTGGTCACCTCGCCACTGCTGAACATTTCTTCACAGAAAAGAGTGACATCATGCCATGCTGCTCCCCAAACATTTCTCTGCTAAGCACACGCATTCAGTCGTGCCTTGTCACTTGCATTGCCCCCCGCCCCGCCGTGGTGGTCCAGTGGCTGAGGTACTCGGCTACTGACCCCCAGATTGTGGGATCGAATCCAGGCTGCGGCGGCTGTAATTCCGATGGAGGCAGAAATGCTGTAGGCTCGTGTGCTCAGATTTGGAAGCACTTTAAAGAACTTCAGGCGGTCGAAATTTCCGGAGCCCTCCACTACGGCGTCTCTCATAATCATATTGTTACGGGGTCGTTACGTGGCTGAAGACAGGAGACTTTATGTCAGGATTCAACTGTTTATTTTGGCGAACGTTTTCCCGGTAAACAGAAAGTCTGATTACAGTAGCAGTCTTGCACAGATAGCAGTCAACGGAGCGTCGGCCGTCGATCAACTGACAAGTGGCGAAGTGTGTCGGCATTTATGCATTTGCCATTGAACATTCTAGTGTTATCGCTAGTGGTGACGTTTTTTTCAGAATAATCTGAAAGATTCACTAAGTGGGTGTAATCTTATAATGATCACCCTCGAAGCTTCTTTAACAATGTAGGCGTAGTTTGCGCTGAACATACTGCAACATGGCGATAAAAGAACTTGAATAAAAGTACATGGCAACATGGTGGTTTTGGGATGTTAGACCCTAGATATCAATCATCAACCTGCATTGCCGTCGACGCCGTACAAAATGTTAACTAGGGTAGAATACGACAGTGTGCACCTTGGAATCGCCGCAATTTGCGATGTCATGAATAATTTTTCCATCCATCAATATGTTGCTGAACAGCAAATTCAAAATGGACGCCATTCCAAGCAGCAATGAAGAGGTGCTCGAGCATACATGCTTCGGCCACGCGCACTTGTGCCTCTAAATTTGCTATATTGGTGTGTTTGGTGGGCAAAGCATTCATGTATATGCAAAAGGTTCAATGAAATAATGGTATTGGGGAATCTAACCAGGGGAGAAACTGAATACATTCTCTGCTCCAAAGTTCTTATTCGCGCCTTCAGATAGCTCCACCCATCCGGCCTCTCACACTGGGGACGACAGAAACCTGGTATTATGCGGACCCAAATTATACAGATGAACTAAAATTCACTGTTAATGATACCTAATTGTTATTTGTTAGCGATGATGGCTTGTGGTTGTGTTGGCATGTAACATACGTGTAATTAAAAGACATTCTTATTGTTCTTTTTTGGCACTTCAAACCAGACTACTGGGACTCACAATGGTTCCCAAACGCCCTGACTTATGAGCACACGTTGAATCATGCTCTTTTCTTCCGCCGATTTTTTATGGCCGGTTTGTATCTTGGTAATTTCACAAAATCATTCAAAGTGGTGTGACAAAAATTAGATATGAGAAGTGAGTGCGCTTCCAGGCTTCGGCGGCAGTCAGCACCGGAATAAGAACAGTAGAATCGTAGACCTCATTGTTACACGCGCGTCATCATTCAGGATGGTATACATGGAATGTATCACACCGATGACGTAGCACTAGTGTCTATGTCGCAGGGGCACTCCATTTTCCATTAAGCTCTTGCACACTGTTTGCCGCGAAAATAAAATAACTTTTATTTCGACAGACGTGATTCAAATTTGGCCGAGAGGACCTGCACACACCGAGCAATCTAATGAAAAGCGCATCTCAATTTTGAAATTTGTTGTCAGTCCTCATTTAAAGGGTTGTTTTCTTTGTTAGAAACAATATTATTAAGAACTGGCTGACAATTATGGCAAGGAAAGTATGGGAGGTAATATTAGAAGTGATTGTAATGTAAATGTGAAGAAAGATAAGTGGACGAAAAGATGATTTGCCGTGGGCGGGATTCGAATTTGCGACCCGCGAATAACGCGTTCGATGCTCTACCAACTGACCTACTGTGCCAACTATCCCTCTGTTATATATATTGGCTATGTATGTGCATTAAATGTGGAATAATCAGTCAGTGCCATCTTAAGATTTCTGGAGATCAGTGATATCTTGCAATATACGATTCTGACCCTTAGTTGACTCACTAAGCATTTGAGTTACTGCAGACAAGTCAGCTTCTGCAGAATCAAAATCACCCATCTCATCAGCAAACGCTGAACTACGTAAATGAGTGGTAATCTTGCTTAACTTTGGAGGTGCTGCATTCAATTCCACATCACCGGACAAAAGAAGCTCGCTAATGCAGACAATAACGTCAAAGCAAAAAGAATATCTGAGGTACATGGCAAACTGTATGGGCGAGACAACAGCAGCAGGGAGCGATTAACTGAAGGAACACACTTTGCATTTGGAAGGTAACATACCTCCGTAAAAAGCATTCCTCTAGCGCTGTTGTGAATTCGCCCACTGAGGGAAAGCAAGCATCGACAAAGTCCTTATATCTCCGCAGGGGGTCTGTGTAAGCTGTGTTTGGTGTGTGGCAACACCACGGAACTGAGCCAACGGGGGGGGGTTCACTCTTCTCCCACGTTTCGCCGTGCGTGGCTTAGCCGTGTCCGGGGAAAAGGGAATCCTGGGGTTGAGCCGATGCTTGATGATTAAACTTTACAGGCTTCCTGGCAGAGGCAACACACCCCTTTGGCCCCGGCTTCACGTAGACGGCACCCCTGGGCTGACCCACCCAGAGCAAATCAGCAGTCACCTTTTCCTGTCTCTTTCTCCCCTGATCTTCATCTTTTTCTTTCTTTGAGTCGTTCCTGTCATCTTCTCTGTTCCGGTTACTTCCTGATTTCCTGGCGGTGAGGGTAAACGCTGTTTAGTTACCCAACCTTGGGTAGTTATATTCGGCTATAGCGGAGATGCATGGCTGGTGTCTCCAAGTGTTTACTATTCAATCTTGTAGCATCTCCTTGTTGGGCTCGGTAGTGGGTGGCCACCATTGCCGTCGAATATAACATTTCTCATATGGCACACTTTTTTCCCGGACTTCCCGATCACCACCCGAAAAAGTGGCGCACTGAAGAAAGCTTCACACTCTTGAAACCAAAGCAGTCGTGCACAGCCAAAAAGAAAACAAAACGGTCCGACCAATCTCACCTTTCTTCCTTTCGAAAACGCTGATAGAAGTCACTGGTCTAGGCTGCAATGCAACCAAGTTGGGAAGCGGCGACCTCCTCTTGGAGGTACACAACAAGCTTCAATATGACAACCTATCTAAACTTATAGCATTTGTGACATCCAAGTCTCAGTAGGCCCATATAGGTCTATGAATACAGTACGGGGTGTGGTGTCTGATGATGACCTCCTCCAACTATCTGAAAGTGAATTATTAGAAAGCTGGCAAGACGAGAATGTAGTGAAGGTTCAAAGAATAGTCATACGACGAGACATAAAAGAAACACCAACAAAACACATAATCAGCACCTTCTGTACCAGCGACTTACCCGATTATATCGAAACCGGCTTCTGCAAGCTTCGAGTCAGGCCCTACATACCAAATCCTTGCAGATGTTTCAAATGGCAGCCCTTTTGACATGGATCACAAAGCTGCAGAGGGCATGCAACTTGCGCAAATTGTAGCTCCAATGAACACGTATCGGAAGAATGCACTGTATCAGCTCACTGTGCAAACTGCGAAGGAGACCATGTGATCATGCCCATCCTGGAAAAAAGAAAAACAAATCCTCCAGCTTAAAGTAAATTCAATTTATCTTTTCAAAAGGCATACAAACGGTTTGCACTCCATCAGTCTATTTCCTCCTTTGTCGATGTGACTTGCCAGGGCGCCGCTCCACACAATTTCACGGCCACAAGTGTCACACAGTGCGTGAACACGGTCGCGCCATCAGCGCCCCCGGTTGGAGCAGCCTGTACTGCTCCGCCACCTGACAAACAGGGCCAGCAGACTTCAGGGTCTGCCGGACCACGGACCGCTGCAAGTGGAGTTAGGCCCGAAACCACTGCGAATGTGCCTGCTGGGCAGGCACCATCTGTCACTTCACAGGAGGTGATTGATGTAAGTCCCATTCCTCGGGCCCCTCAGAGGCCAAAGGATAGGCGCAACTCCTTGGAGCATGTCAAAAAAGAAAAACCCCGAATTTCAGGGCCCCCATGAGACCCTTCAACCTAAGGCAAGACTTTTGCACACACACCATCACACAACAATAAAATGACACAAATACTACAGTGGAACGTACAGGACTGCTGAGAAACTTCTACACAAACATACACCAAAAGTGCTGTGTGTATAAGCAGCACACCGAAAATCCAAGCGCATAAGCTTCCATCACAGTTACACTATTTTTTGAAAGGATTGGGATGATGCTGTCGCATCATCTGGCGGTGTTGCCATCGTAGTTGATCGAGGAATAGCTTATGCACATTTACTGCTTCAAGTACCCCTTGAGGTGAACACTGTCTGGGCTGTCCTCTTCAACAAACTGGTCACAATTTGCTCCATTTACATACCTCTGCATCACCAACTCAATAAACAGGAATTCCAGGCATTCATAGATCAACTTCCAGAAGCCGATGTTGTCCTCACAAACTTTAATGCACATAATAACCTCTGGAGCACTGTGATTCGCGAGGTCACCTGATTGATCAGTTCCTTTTTATTTCTGGCGCATGTCTCCTGAATGGCAAAAAGCACACATATTACAACATTGTTAACAATACCTACTCGTCAATAGACCTCAACATGACATCTCCATTACTCCTACCTCTATTTAAATGCAAAGCCATCAAATATCCATACGGTAGTGACCATTTCCCTATAGTTCTCAGCACGTCAATGTCAAATATATGTCCTCCACAGGATCCCGAATGGTTCACCGATAAAGTCGACTGGGAACAGTTTCAAGAAATGACTCTCCTAACTTGGGCTGACATGGGGGTGCTAAGCATAGAAGCTGCCGTGAGCCACCTGACAGCTTTTTTGATTGATGCTGCAACGAGATGGATACCACAAACATGTGGACCGTCAGGCAAACAAAGACTCCCATGGTGGAATAATGAGTGCCGTAATGCGCGTAAAAAACTAAATAGGGCATGGAAATTGCTTAGACTCGCCTACAGCCGAAAATATTATAAACTTTAAGAACATCAAGTCACACAGAAGGAAGACATGCCGACAGGCGAGAAGAGAAAGTTGGCATAAATGCTTATCAGGCAATAATTCATACTCAGATCAGGCGAGAGTCTGGAACATAGTTGGTAAGGTGGCAGGACGAAAAGCATATTCACTTCTTCTAGTAAACACTCAATGGGGGAGTTTGGAAGACCAGGCTAACACTCTCGGGGCGCACTTCGAACAGGTCTCCAGCTCATCACACTATAGTGAAGTGTTCCAAAGATACATACAAAACCAAAATAGAAAAACAGATTAGAGCGCGAACTCACAACACATGAGGCATACAATGAACCTTTCTTTTTTCTGAACTACAAGCCTCACTTACCTGCTGCAATAAATCTACCCCAGGCCCTTACCATGTGGCATATAAAATGCTGAAACATCTTCCCAGTGAAACCCAAAAAGTTCTCCTCTCCCTGTATAATGCGATATGGTTTTCCGGCGAGCTATCCTTAGCTTGAAAGGATGCTATTGTTATCCCAATTGTAAAACAAGGCAAGGACCCATCCTCAGTTTCCAGCTATAGGCCTATAGTCTTGACTAGCTGCCTTTGCAAGGTCTTTATGAAAATGATAAACAGGCGTCTGGATGCACTTCCTTGAAGCTAATGGCCTACTTGACCCATACCAGTGTGTGTTTAGAGAGGCTCGGTCCATTACTGACCACTTTGTCCGTATCGAATCACACATTCGCGACACTTTTGTTCATAAGCAATTTTTTCTTTTTGTGTTCCTCGATATGAAAAAGGCATATGGCACTAAATGGTGCTTCGGCATATTGCGAGACCTGTCACATGTAGGTGTTCGGGGTAGAATGCTGACAATCATCGAAAGCTACCTGTCCTACCGGACATTCCGTGTCTGAGCTGGCACTGTCTTATCTCAAATATTTGTCCAAGAAACAGGAGTGCCACAAGAAGGTGTATGGAGCTGCACACTTTTCATAGTTTAAAGGAATTCCTTGCACCTGTCTCTCCCACGTAATATTTTTTACTGCATATATGTCGATAATTCAAAGATTGGTTTCAAATCGTGCGACACCTCAATGTGCCGACGTCAAGTTCAACTAGGGTTGAACAAGGTACCCCGATGGGCAGATGAGAATGTTTTATACTCAACGCGCAAAAGAGCACTTGCTCTGCCGAAAGAGGGGCCTCCATCCTGACCCCGACATCGACCTGCATGGCCAACCTTTGTCAGTGAAGACCGAGCACAAGTTTCTTGGACTAATATTGGACACAAAACTTACCTTCATCCCACGCATCAAGTATTTAAAAGACAGGTGCTTAAAAACAATGAATATTTTTAAAGTGTTCTCGCGCACTACATAGGGTAGTGACTTGAAATTTCTGATGAATTTATATAGAAGTCTTATACGTGCACGTCTGGATTACGGTGCTATAATCTATCAATCTGTGACACCATCAGCCTTGAAGATTCTCTACCCTGTCCACCATCTAGGCATTCGCCTCTTACGGGTGCTTTTCGAACTAGCATTGTGGAGAGTCTGTACGTGGATTCGAATAAATGGTCGCTCCACCTACAAAGACGTTACCTGTCTTTTTTGTACTTTCTCAAGTTGAAAGCAGACAAGCAATACCCCTCTCTTTTCACAATTAAGGATTTGTCTTGTTCTGGCTTGTTCGAGAACTTTCCTTCGTTAAGGCAGTCATACTTCTTCCATGTAAAGGGCCTGGCCGAAGAAACAGGTGTGCCTCTTTTCGAACACAGTTTGATGGCTCCTGCTGCATATCGGCCACTGTGGCAGTGCCAGCTTATAGACTGTGATGTCTCTTTTGTGGAAGTCATAAAGCACTCTCCACTTGCGCACACACATACATACTTCTTAGAACTACAGCATAAATACACATGCCCTGAGTTCTTTACCGATGCTTCAAAGTCTAACACTTCTGTGTCATATGCAGCGGTAGGCCAATCATTTTCTGAGGCCGGCATTCTTTAGGAAAAAATTATGCAATTCTGGCATTCGTAAAACATCAAACAGATCAAATTACAAAAGGCAGTAATGTACACAGATTTCCTAAGTGTAGGTAAAGCCTTGAAAACTCCTAAAAAACACAAAAACCACGTGCTGGTGTCACTTTACTCACTTTTGTGCACACTGTACACATCAAAACAGCACATCCTCTGCTGGGTGCCAGGACCATGAAATTCAAGGGAACGTTTTGGCGGACAAGCTGGTTGCTTCCGCCAACGACACCACTTTCCATGTATCAATACCAATCCCTGCACTACACTTGAAATCTCTTCTAGAACTAAAGCTTAAGGGGTATTGGCAGAGCACATGGGATAGACACACAGGCAATAAACTCCATGCTATTAAGCTGCAACTAGGTAATTGGCCGCCAGTATCAAAATCACGACACACAAAGGTAAAACTTACAAGGCTAAGAACAGGACATACACACAGTACACATCTATACCTTATGTCCACCGGCTATCCACCATTGTGTGAGAGATGTAGAGAACCAACTTTGGTTCTCCACATTCTCGTCCAGTGCAATGAGTTGGATGCTCCAAGAAAAAAGCACTTTTTACTGCCCTACCGACAGCAGCTCCCACTACACCCTTGGATGCTCGACAATAGGGATCCACTTTTTAAACTGCAATCACTTTTCATGTTTTTAAAAGATGTTCACAGCTTTCACTCCATATTTCGAGGTGATCCGTTGCACGAACTCTGTACCAAGATTAAGGCTGCGGTGATTATATCTCCGCCATGGTTTTATCGTGACATTTTGCCATCCACTTTCACTGCACATATTTCATGCCATGATTTCGTTACCTCTATGTTTTTACCCACGTTAGCGCGAGGAATTTTAAGGCCCTTTTACAGCCATGTGTCATATCATTGTTCATATCGCTAGCCTACTGAAATGGCGCTCTTTGGCCATCAATTGGCTCTTGCGCCATAAAATACCACTCATCATCAAAGTCCTTATATGCCCTCCCGATGATATCAATGATCCAGGTTGATCGACGATTGAAGCAACCAAGATGTCGTCATCATAGATGACGACACGCAGAACACCAGCTGGCCAGGCGATGGAGAGGCCTGAACTATCTCCAGTTAAGTAGACAGTGCCGTTCACGCCACCAAGGCCCGAGCCTTTGCACGTGTGGAAACTAAAATGCTTTCCGGGTGAAGAAATTCAGATGAATCGTTAACAGTATCGGCAAGGCAGGCCAAACACTGTAAAAAACAGAAAACGGTTCAGGTATCTGCAAGTGCTGCTGTAAACTCACCCTCTTGTCTTTCAGTTCTCCATAATATTGTTTCTAATAAAGAAATAGCACTCAAGTTTACCCTTCTTTCCTTCATTCACAGCGAGGCTCTTGTTCGGGCAGACTTGGTGCCTTCAGGTGGTATGCGAGGGATTGTTGGCCAGCTGCCGGCTGGTAATAAGATTACGTGCTACGTGATGCCAATGGGCAAAAAATTAGTGTCGTGCACTCGTTGCAATGGCAACAGGCAATGCTGACGTTTTATTCACATATGTATCTAGGGAGGATAGACGCCGTGGTGGCTCAGTTGGTAGAGCATTTAAAACGTTTTTCAAAGGTTGTAGGTTCGGGCCTTGCCCACGGTAAGTTATCTTTCAATCAGCTTTTTTGTCCTTACATTTACATCACGATTACTTTTAATAATTTCTCCTGTACCTTTCTTGGTACTATTGCCTGTCAGTTCTAATTAATGTTTGAAAGTTGGAATATAGTATCTGAGCTGTTGATTGAGAAATGCATGAGGGTCAATAAACCCGCCCTCCAGCAGATAGCAAAGCAAATACTGCTTGGTGATCAGTTCTGAAAGTAAAGCATCAACCCCACAGATAGATGTGCAATTTTTCGCCTTACAAATAAACACGCAAGTGCTTCACGTTCGTTTACTGAACATTTTGTTTTGTCAATATTTTGTGAAGATTTGTCAATACCAGCCCTCAAGTAGTTCGCGTTACTTCTGCTGTACGAAAAGTACAAAGATTGCACCCACATCTACAACGACGGCTCCGTTCTGCCAAACAGCTCAACAGCGGCGCTATTATTCCGACGCACGGGACAACCATCAAATTCAGACAGCTCATGACCACATCAACGGCAGGAGAGCTTCCAGCACTTCGCGCTGCACTGCGTTTCATCAACGCCCAAAGCACGCAACGGTGGACGATCTTCTGCGACTGCAAGGTGGCACTGCAGTCACTTGTGTCAAATCTATGCTGTGGTCCGCATGAGCAGTTGGTATTTGAGACGGCAGAAATACTACACAATGTAACAGAAAAAGGGCACCACGTTATATTTCAGTGGTTGCCAAGCTACCGTTGAATTATCAGTAATGAATGGGCTGATCAAGCTGCCTGTTCAGCCCCCCGCCCATACAGAAGACAACGACCGATCAATACCTCTCTCTAGGATGGACGCTCCTAGGAAGCTCCGCATGCTTGCTTGCCAATGCTCTGTGTCACTTTGGAATAAGCCTTTTTTTGATGCATGCAAGATTATGATCCCTTGACCCTACGTTAAGCTTACGGATTGCAACAAAACTTCGACGAGGTGACGCTACTGCTTTGTGCAAACTGGTTGGGCGTCGCGTTTACCCATGTGTACCTGTTTCGCATTGCGATGGCCGACACTGCCGCCTGTGCACACTGCAGAGATGAAGCGACAATTCGACATGTCCTCTGCGACTGCCTGGATTATAATTTAGAAAGACGATACCTTTCTCATACACTAAACAAGTTAGATGACCAGCCCCTCTCAGAAGAAAGTATGCTGCCCCATCATCATTACTCATCAACACAGAAAGCCGTGCAAGCGCTACTGGACTTCTTGTGAACTACTGGCCTGTCGGAACACCTCTAAGTGGATCGATTGTGTGTGTGTGTGTGTGTCTGTCTTTTGCTCTTAATTTTTTTAAAGACGATTGTCTTTCTTGGGGACCTTCGACGCAATAATTTTGGTATGTCTGTCTGTCTGTAGATTTGTCTGTTTGTTCACTCTTAACGGCACCAGGTATTTGAAACGGTCGACCCAATCGGGAGCGCCCACCAATGTTGCTCAAGGTTTAGCGTTCATACTTAAGCCACTGTCAAACAAAAAACAATTATTGTGCATATATGGGGCACCATAACAACACGTATATATTCTGCATGTGCATATTTTACTAGAAAAAGCATACATAAGTAATTATAAGGACCGTAGCGCTTATCACGCTGCGCTGACCATGAAACACACAAAAAGGCAAGCGTTGCAAACACGAGACGGTGGTGGCACCTACCCGTCGCCTTGCATTCTACACCTTATCACCTCAGAGACGGGCGCGCACAGTCGTCTCAAAGCCACGCTCTTCGTTTTCCAAGAAAACTGCCAGATGGCGCTTATGTCTCATATGTGACGTGACGATGCGTTCGTTCGCCTCTGCTTCACGCTCGAGGCACTCTAACGCAGAACCTCTAGAATACCATTCACCGATTTTCTTGCGCAGACCATCAAATAAATGTTTTGTTCACTCTCTCCGTACGCAAGACTATCGTCTTTCGACGACATTTGGAGATTACCATGCCGATGTGGGGCCAATTTTTTTTAACTTTCTCTCTTTCAACACCCTATTCCCCAACCCTAGTGCAGGGTAGCATACCAGATACCAGCATCTGGTTAACCTCCCTGCCTTTCTTTTTTCTCGTTTCTCTCTCTCTCTTTCAGCCAGTGAGAGGGAATGAGATACAAAGGCCACTGTGTGAGAATGTGATCCGTCTTTTTGTTGTAAAACTGCTCATAACCCAACATCTGAAACATCTGTAGTGACTATGACAGGTGGCTTAAGGCTGAATATCTGCACAAAAGGTTTGCAGGCCAATTGCTCTTCCAACTGATGAAAACTCTTCTGAGCTTCAGCTGTCCATTCGAATGAATGACATCGTCAGGGCATTTTGCTCTGTGATTTCACTAAATTGGCATATTGTTGTAAGAACTTGGCCTGGTAGCCAGGCACTCCTTGGAATGACTAAAGGGACTTCATGTTCTCTGGTGTGGGTGCACGAACTATCGCTTTAGTTTTCGATTTAATCATGGAGAGATCTTCAGTGAAAATGGTGTGACCCAGATATGTACTTTCTCTGCAAAAGTACCGTTGAAGGAAGGACGAGTTGCCGTCCCCATAGCGAAGCTCGCTGTTGATTTCTTCTCTATTCGAACATACCCAAAACTCGGTCCACTTGTCCTGCCTCGACCCCACTACCCTTCTTCATCTTCATGTCGGCGCCCCACAGAATTTTCAACAAAAACAATTATGATTCGATTTCATCCCATTTTTATAAATGCATGGCAACACTTCCTTCAAGTTGAGGTCATGATCTGACTCTGCGCTAGCCACTTTCCCATCGAAAATGCAATGTAGCCCTGATAACGCGAATGTCGTTCGTGACTGGAATGAACCAGGGGCGGGGCGATAGGGGGCGCAAGGATGCAATGCAATATAGTTGACGAATATTGTTGTGGGATCAAAAGGCACCGTTTTCACACGATCTTTCCTTAGAGTCTTTTTTGTGTCACCCAAAGATGTCTTCTTGTGGTACAGATGTAAGGAAAAAAAACTAAAGGAAATTCAATTCAAGATTTCAGCATGACGGGAGGTAGTGATTGAGCAACCTTGAAAAAAGTCTAAAAGATTTCAACACTAGAGTAAAAATGAATATGTAGTAGAATGATACTTTTGCTAAAAAAAATGAGGTACTGAAGTATTCAGACTAAGCATGGACAACTGACTGTGAAAACATGAGATAAATCTCAAAGAATTGGAAACCAGGTTGACAGGTAGCAGTCTACTATAGAGGTTAAGGTAGTCAATGAGGCTGAAAATGGAAATTTTAAAAGGGGGTGGCACCGTCAAATTTGTAACTTGTTCGTGTTTCGGTGCACATATTTCTTATTGCACTCAGAACGTGCTACCCACTTCAAGATTTATAGTATCGCTAAATATTTTTGTTGACACCTTATTTATTCATACAACTTTTGGTTTAGATTTCCGGATGCAGATTTGAACAGTCACGTCACTGTGTAGGAAGCTTGACAAATGGGCTCACAAAACTCTGACACATGCAGTGCCTCATAGTATGCTTTTATGCACACTTGCAAGCAATTCTCATGATGCCTTAGAACCTTCCTCAGCTTCTTTCATCGAGGATATCCATATTTTTTCATCAATTTTTGTAATCACTGCGTTACTTTGTTTAGTATTTCTCAGCGCAAGCCGCGCTTGCAAACTTTGAAAAGCTTCAGAATTGCAGTGGATTATTTTGTTGAGATTACGCGCACAATGTGAACATAACAGATTACTGTCGAACCTACAGGGCCACAAGTGATAGCACTGGAATATTCGATGCACATGTCTAAATGCCGATGCGCATCAGCGTTGGTCAGTTGATCAACGGTGGGCGCTCTCTTTTTTGGTACCAGTGCCAGTGTATATCGCCGTAATCTGGCTTTTCATTTACCGGCGACAAGTTCAGCCAAACAAACAGTTTTAGTTTGGAAGAGCCGTCTCTGCCTTCGTCAGCGTCATGATCCCGTGACAACATTCGCAAGTACAGTATCTCTGTATACACAGAGATTCTTTCCAAAGCACCTAGTTATAAAACGGTGTTATGAAAATCTTACGACGTTTTGTGCAATCTTGAATATGGACACATATATTTGTTTTCACTGTGTGGCCATAGTGGAAAAAAAAATGTTTGAATGGCTGCACTGTCGAAAGTATCGTTACCGAAAATACGTACCAGCAGAAAAATAGAATTAATCAGATTTCTGCAACCAGAAATCGGTGCTGCCCTGTTTATTCAGCCACAAATTCGTTTCTCAGGAAAGTTTCCATCTGGCTGTTCAGCGCTACTGACTATGGCCGGTTTTAATCAATTTTAGAGTGCATAAAGCTTTGAGAACTCTTACTTTTGGGATTGGATGACTTATTTCGCTCCATTCACAAGCCTTGTACTCTAAAATTAATCACAAGCATCCTTTTTCTTGACGCGCTCTATGACGGTCTGGTTGCAGTACGACATGCCAGACCAGATGTGACAGCTCGTGGGATAAAGGCCGGCTTCCAGAGGGTTCGTCATCAAAACAAAACAATGTTTTAAAATTTTTACTGCAGTCTGTATTGGTGCACTGCCCAATACCGTTCCAACATGGCGGCCGTAGAACTGTTTAAACCCGTCAAGTTTCTTCTCCTCATTGGATTTCAGTCCATGCTACACACAATTCCAACAACTGCATTTTATTGAAAGCATGCACCGTTCTTGCGCTGCCACCTTGCATTTCATTTGCGACCGAGGAAGGGCGCCCTCTACAAATTACGACCGGTTATCTTTCACCGTAAGGGAGGGATGCGATGGATCGGGACTTTACAGCATATATATAAATACGAAAATATTCTTTCAAGTACTTCCAGGACTACAGAGGCCAATAAATGATTTTCATTGTTTTCTTCAATATAAATGAAGTAGATTCAGATGAGCATTTCCCAGAATAGGATAATATTTTATAGGATGATATTTTGTGAAACTTCATACATAAGTATATAATTGGTTTGTGTTATGACACCTAGTGTTAACAAAATACGTACGAGAGGACAAAATAGCAACAGAAGGGCTGTGTCAGTGCTTTCATCGATTCAGTCCTTTTGTCATCTTTTTTCATTTCATCCGTGTTTTGTTTACACCAGACGTCATGACCATTTTCCAACTTGCCTAATTTCGGACTGTCTGATTGGTTTGAGTTCTTGAGCAACTTTGGCAGTGTTGGATGTAGCATTAGAAATAGATAAGAAAAGGCAAATATACATAAGCATAATTGGTTTCCATACATACTTTAAAAGATGTTTAAGAAGCGTGCATTCCAAGGATTGCGATATATTCCTATTTTTGTATGTACACGTCAGTAACTTGTCTTATTGTGCCCTATTTCACATTCTTGGATGGTTGCTCCCTGGAGGCACAACCATTCTACATTCGTCACAATCAAATCATTGTAGCGAAAGAGATCAGGCTTTCATTTTTTTCTCAAAAAAATATTTTACAGTATCCATACCAGCTACATATGCAAATTTATTTCAGGATGACTTCACAGCAGAACCGGTACATGGAGCAGCACCAGGTGTGGTTTGTAATTTGGGACAAGCTGTGGAAGCATCACCAGAGCCCGCGTGTGAAACGAACTATGGTACAGAGAAATCAGTTCAAGTTCAGCTACTTATGTGCCACGAAGGATCCCAAACGAATGAAAAGAAAATTCTATCAACCATTGCTGTGCAAACAGAACCATACACTTTTTCTTCAGGTATGTATTTGCATTTGTCATCAGATTTTTTGGAAAACTTGGTTTGGCCGCAAAGCTGCCATAGTAACATTTCAGAATGTTACATGAAGGTATGGGTCTGACTAGTTATGGTCCTTCAGAACGCTGACGTAAAGGAATACTGTTGCCACAATGAGCAAAGCAATTTTTGTGTTGTCTGTCGCTTCATTACAATGTGATTGGTGAGAGCGCAGCAAATACAGTGCAAGCAAAGGTATGAAACGCCTTTTGATCTATTTGTAGACAGCGCTACCACGCCTATTTATTAACCGTGTACAGCTGTAGTCCAAGGAAGTCTCCCCCTGTGTGATTCTTTTTGACATGCTTTCGTGTGAGGGAGATGGACAGCACATTTAATCTTTGCTTGATTGCCAACCGTGCCCAGTCTCGCACGCTTTCTCTAAGCTATAGAAGGTATGATGCGCTAGACGACCATGTTCACTCAGGCTTTCTGTAGAACCTGATGGTGCTCGTGCGTGCTGTCCACAAGGCATTGATTATGCGTGCTTGGCCTGTGCTTTGTAGGGCTGATGTGCGAGTTTGAGTTCGCTGTAGATATCCATGCAAATTGTGGCAAGTGATGTTGCATTGTGGGCTAAGCACGATCCCCTTGTAAGTACCGCAACAGTCACTTAACACACCCAGCCTCTTTAGGGAAACACCTTTCAAAATCTTATACCCCTGTCACACGGGCACCCGTGAAGACTGTTTAACTCCCTCGTCTTTACGACAACGAAGATGCGGTTGGTGTCACACGGCCATCTTTACTCAAACGAAGGTGAACGGAGCATTTCACAAAGGACCTTCAACGATCTTCCTTTTCAGCGAAACGAGGTACTCTCGTCCTCAGCAGTCTAGAGGTCAGAGAAAATTTTCGAGCACTAAGTGGCCGCAGTGAAAGAATAATACATTTTAGCAATATTAAACGTTCCTTCGTTGTAGTACTCATTCACAACGCGTGTTTGATTACAATATTTACGCCCGCCAGAGTTCACTTACTCTCAACACCGATGCCCTACACACCGTGCCTCGCGAGTCGGGCCGGCCGGCGCCAGCCGATCAACGTCATTACCAGCGCATTATCGCACCGCTTCCTCCCGTCATCCGCTGTGTCACTCATGGCTGAAGAACACAAAATGTGCGCTCACGAGGCAAAAAAGCATAAGAACTTTCGTACCGGGCATGTACACAGGCAACAAAACAACTAAAAGCACAATGTGGCTAGCGTCACTAGCAGCATTGCTACAATTAGCAAACGCGTTTTTATTTGAAATTATTTTAATGGTTTGTTAGTCGGGTACCTACTTTATAGTGATTTTTTGTAACAACCTCATAATGAGGATTCACAAAAAAATCAATAGGGATCAAATTAGAACACTTTTCCGAAAATCAAACAGCGCCAGCTGAGCCCCCTCGCGGCAACTGTTACAACCTTGTCATTGCCGTGTGACACTTCCACAACTCCTTCTCCATCGAACCTCCTAGGGGAGATTTACGTTGACGGTGTTCAACAGAGTTTGGTGGTGGCCTTGTGACGGGGGTATTAGCCAGGTTCTCTCCTACTTACCGATCAATGGTTGGAAGGTTGACATGCCGAACAGCCACCGCATACACAACTAAAAGCCAATAAATGCGATTGTCAGAATTAAATAGTATTCACTTTAAATGCCCAGTCCCATCT
The DNA here is from genome assembly GCA_013436015.1 of Rhipicephalus annulatus. Taxonomy (NCBI): domain Eukaryota; kingdom Metazoa; phylum Arthropoda; class Arachnida; order Ixodida; family Ixodidae; genus Rhipicephalus; species Rhipicephalus annulatus. Next base: position 154,843 of record WOVY01002292.1, on the reverse strand, counting down.
TTTGGTAACACTGCCTGGTACCCCTTCAAAGAGAGACAGCTCCTTAAGAAACATTTTCTTCCGTGCCGCCTCGCTGGAGTGCCGGAACACCCATCTCTCGCGGTAGAAAGACAACAACAGGCAGTCCTACCACAGCCGCTCATGCCTTCGTCGCCTAATTAGTGATGGTCGGTCAATAAAAAAAGAACAGAGAGGTGGAGCTTCTGTGAAACGCAAGCCCTTACCATAGCGAGCCACCGTCTACAATAAAGAAACCACCACCCAAACTACACTGAACGCAACACTTATAAGAAAACACACACGCGCGACGCCACTCGCATAGCACAGTGAACCCTGGAATTTTTTCTAAATGTTGTCCATCTTTTTTGTCTTTTTTTCTGTCTTATCCGCTCTTTCCCTTTCATTTTTTTTGCTCAATATATTATAAATGTGAGCACGAATAGAATGTACCTTCATGCCTGATTAAGACCAGACTCTGGCCAAAACTGTCAGAATAAACACTTTCGTTGTTACCGTTTTCATGGAGGATCTATTTGACTATTTGTTTGCAATACTACAGCCATTTATATATATATATATATATATATATATATATATATATATATATACATATATATACATATATATATTGTGATGTAACGGTGAAGGCAATTTTTATTAGGCCCAGAAGGCACGATGAAGCGACCACACCCAAGGCACAGAACTCAGGCAAGCCAAGTCTCCACAGCAGATGAAGATGACGACCACTCATGATGATGAACATGTGTAGAGATAGTAGATGTGCTTAATGAATGCCTACACTAACTTTCCCCCCACGTGAAGGCGGTCATCCTGACCGCAGTTCTTGGCCGCAGTTTAAAGTGAAAAGGAACGCCGTATGAAAGGCTTCATGCGGGATACGTGGACTATTTCTGCTGCCCTGTAGCGGCGGTCCGTCGGAAGAAGAACGGATACCACGCGATAATTCACAGGAGACGTTTGCTCCAAGACAGTGTAGGGGCCAATAAAACGTAATTGAAACTTCTCGCACAGGCCGGGTGTGCGAATGGGTGTAAGAAGGAGGACTTCGTCGCCAAGGCTGAAGGACACGGCACGATGAGAGGCATCATATTCAAGCTTGCGATCCTGTTGCTTGGCTTCAGTGTTGACACGAGCCAGCTGGCGGCAATAAAGTAGACGAGACACGTATTCTTCACTTGAAGATGAGCATGGTTTGACAGGCGCAGAGAAGAGCGAAACATCGAGGAAAGAATAGGGGTAGTGACTGTGGACGAGGTAGAATGGCGAGTAACCGGTTGTGGGCTGTACAGAGGTATTATATGCAAAAGTGAGAAATGGCAAAATGGTGTCCCAGTTTCTGTGGTCGGGTTCGATATACATCGCTATCATATCTGACAGTGTGCGATGAACGCGCTCTGTCAGGCCGTTCGTCTGAGGATGGTAACTGCAGCTTATTTTGTGTGTAGTGCCGGATGCCTTGAGCACTTCTTCGACGAGTTCTGAAAGAAATACTCTTCCACGGTCGCTTAGGATTACACAAGGAGCTCCGTGTCGAAGGATTATTGCTCGAAAAATGAAGTCAGCCACTTCCAAAGCTGATGCAGAATGCACAGGAGCTGTTTCGGCGTAGCGGGTCAGGTGGTTGACAGCTGTCACTATCCATCGATGGCCCGTGACAGTCATAGGAAGCGGACCATACAGGTCAACACCAACTACCTCGAATGGTTGCAGGGGACTCGGGAGCGGTTCTAATTGTCCACTTCGAGTTGATGTAGGTAGCTTGCGACGCTGACAAAGGGCGCATGAGGCAACGTACTTCGCGGCACAGGTGGACAAGCCCGGCCAGTAGTAGTGACATGTTATGCGGTCATACGTTTTCTGGAAGCCCATGTGTCCAGCAGACATGTCGTCGTGATATGCCTTGAGGACTTGAGCCCGAAGAGAGCAAGGTAGAACGGGCACCCAGCGTTGACCATCAGGGTGGTAGATATGACGGTACAGGACGTGGTTGTTGAGCTTGAATTGCGTCAGCTGTCAGCGAAGATGGGCGTTAGGGGGTCGGCAAGTCCCGTCAAGACGGTCCATGATGCGTCGACAGTAACGGTCAGCACGTTGGTGAGATAAGAACAAACCACACTCGCTTGGAGAAGTTGGGTCCATAGTAGCTAATGACGAAACATGTAGGGAAGAGACGGCCGAAAGCTTCTCGAGTGCGGCACTGGCGAGTTTGTTAAGTGGCTCCGAAGAGAGCGGGCAAGGCGAAAGTGCGTCGGCGTCTTGATGGTTGTTTCCCGACTTGTATGTAATCGTGAAGTCGAATTCTTGTAAGCGAAGAATCCAGCGACCAAGGCGGCCGGACAAGTTCTTGATTGTCGAGAGCCAGCACAAGGCGTGATGGTTCCTAACCACAGTAAAGTGGCGGCCGTGGAGATAAGGTCGAAACTTTTGTATCGACCATACGACCGCTAGGCACTCCTGTTGGGTGATGGTATAATTCTTTTCGGCAGGGGTCAGTGCACGGATCACGTATGCAACGACTTTCTCACGTGAAGATTTGTCTCGCTGTAGGAGAATTCCACCAATGCCTCGACCACTAGCGTCTGTATGCAGGAGCGTAGGCGCGGTTTCGTCGAAATGGCAGAGGACTGGTTCGGATGTGAGTGCACATTTCAGTCGGGCAAACGCCGCTTCACATTCAGGAGACCATACAAGGGCGACGCCTGATCCGAGCAACTTGTGCAATGGGGAAGCTATTGAGGCGAAGTCTCGAATGAATCGGCGAAAATAAGAAGCGAGGCTGAGGAAGCTGCGCAAATCTTTGGCTTTTTCAGGACGCGGGAAGTGTTGGAGAGCGGAAATCTTGTCTGGATCGGGACGAATACCATCCTTGCTTACGATGTGGCCTAACACTTTAATCGTCTTGCTCGCAAAACGGCACTTCTTGGTGTTCAGCTGAAGGCCTGCGTTTGCAAGGCACGTAAGAACTTCGTCCATTTGTTGCAAGTGCTGAGAAAAAGTTGACGAGAAAATAACGATATCGTCTAAATAGCACAAACAAGTCTTCCATTTCAAGCCTCGTAAAACTGTGTCAATCATCCGCTCGAATGTTGCTGGAGCATTGCAAAGGCCAAATGGCATGACGTTGAATTCGTACAGCCCATCTGGTGTTGAAAACGCTGTCTTTTCTTTGTCATCCTCGTGCATGGGTATTTGCCAGTAACCTGAATTGAGGTCTAGGCTTGAGAAGTACTCGGCACCTTGCAGTGAATCCAAAGCATCGTCTGTGCGGGGCATGGGGTAAACATCCTTGTGGGTAATCTTAAGTGCTCTGTAGTCCACGCAAAATCGCATGGAGCCATGTTTTTTCTTTACTAAAACAACAGAGGATGACCAAGGACTCACGGAAGGACATATAATATTCCGTTGCAGCATATCGGCTACATTTCGTTCAATGATTTCACGCTCGGACGAAGAGACACGATATGGTCGACGGAGTACAATGGAAGTGCCATCGGTCTGGATATGATGCCTAATAATGGACGTCTGTCCCAGAGAAGAGGAATGGGCATGAAACAATCTCCTGTGCTTTTGTGGCAAGGCAAGCAACTCATCTGTTTGTGAAGAGGTCAGTTCTGGGCTAATAGTCGCAGCAAGAACAGAAACGCTTGATGAACGTCCGATAGAAGGGAGGTCAGAACACGCTGGCATAAACGGGACAACAGAGACAGGTTGGGATTCAGTAACACAAGCCATTGTGGTGCCTTTAGGAATGAGAATTTAGAATGAGAATCTCGCACGTCTGGTTTGTAGCGTAGAGAAGTCCGGAGCCATTGTGGAACCGCGCTAGACCTGAAGCAAGGGCTATACCTCTTGCGAGACAGCGTGCAGATGGTTGGACAAACACGTCACCAGAGTCGATCACATTAGAAGTGATGGTAACTATTCGCTGATGACCAGGTGGTAGCTCGGTATCTTCAGCAGCGAGCAAGCGAACGGGCTTGTCATCCGCATACAGGGCATAGTCAGTTTCCATCATGTGAACATTTTCTCGACAGCAGATGGAAGCGTTCGCCGTAGACAGAAAATCCCAGCATAATATAAGCTGGTGGGCACACGAACTCAGCACAGCAAATTGCACAAAATGAAGAATACCAGCTATGAAAACGCGAGCGGTGCACATAGCGGCAGGTCTAATGGCGTCCCCTTCAGCAGCGAGCAGTGTAGGTCCATCATAAGGGGTGGTGACTTTTCGCAGACGTGAGCACAAGGAACGATCAATCACAGACAAACAAGCACCAGTGTCTATTAAAGCGTCCACGTACACACCTTCTATTAAAACAGATATCGTATTGTATGGACGCACTGGAGGAATTTCTGTCTTTTTGTTCGATGCAGCTTTTCCTCCAAAAGCTGCAGAAGTTAGTTTTCCGGCGTTGGTTGGTCCATGTCTCCATTGCGAGACAGGTCGCAATGGAGACATGGAGCGGCGGAGGGGTGAGGGTGAGCGGCGTCTAGTAGAGCGGTATGAAGTGGTTGGCTCAGATGTCGCAGCTGGGGACGGTGAGCGACGTAGCGGCGGATCATGAGGACGACGTTGGAAAGCGTACCAGCTTGTCTCATCATCCCGTCCGTAGGTGTCGAATCTACGACACTCGTCCTGCTGACGCTTCCGACAGACACGTGTAATGTGGCCCTGATAGCCTCAGTAATAACAGATCGGACGAGGCGGCCGCCATGGTGGGTGAAAGGGCTGGCTAGGTGCACTCGGAGTTAACGAAGCCAGTGGGACAGGCATCGAGTGTGCGGGAATCCGTTTTACGACGGGTGGTGAGCCAGCGAGGACTTGTGCGTACGTCGGCGGGAGTCAAGGTACTGGAGAGTCTACATACGCTGACCCGGTCATGGACGCCAACTCCTCTTTGATAACGTCGCGCAAAACAGTTTTGGACGGGGGAGGTGGACTCGGTGTCATTGAGAGGCCGAAAGATTGTAGCTCTTCCCGTATAATCGCCCGGATCATGGCACGCAATGAGGCATCAGTCGGGGTGGTGTTTTCAGCGCTGTCCGGCAGTAACCGTTGGGACTCAAGTTCCTCTAGGCGTTGGCACGTGGCAACAACGTCAGCGACTGTGGTCAGGTTTTGTATGACCAAGGCATTGAACGCGACCGTGCCGATCCCTTTCAACAGATGACGAACTCTCTCTGATTCAGACGTGGACGTGCTGAAAGGGTGACAGAGAGCAAGGACATCCTCTATGTACGATGTGTAAGACTCACCGCATTGTTGCTTGCGAGCATCCAGTGTCTTCTTCGCGAGAGCTGAACGAACTACCGGGGTGCCGAAAATTTGGCGAAGCTGTTGCTTGAAACGTGTCCAGTCCGTAATGTCCGTTTCATGATTGAAAAACCATGTTTTCGCTACGCCTGTCAGATAGAAAGAAACGTGGCGAAGCTTGGTAGGATCATCCCAGTTGTTAGTGGAACTCGCTCGATTGAACTGGTCCAACCAATCCTCCACATCTTCACCTCGAAGTCCGGCAAACGTGGGCGGCTCACGCTGGTGCGCAATGATAATCCACGATGGATAGGGCACGGTAGCCGGGGCCGTGGAGGTAGACGCAGAAGCGCCAGTTGGCTCGTCCTGAGGCATGTTACCGGACACCTGGCACAAACGACGACCTGAGCGGAGCTCCAGGAGGTAAAGCGGGCTGGGAGAGGACGGAAGATCGTAGAGCACACTCCACCACTTGTGATGTAACGGTGAAGGCAACCTTTATTAGGCCCAGAAGGCACGATGAAGCGACCACACCCAAGGCACAGAACTCAGGGAAGCCAAGTCCCCACAGCAGATGAAGATGACGACCACTCGTGATGAGGAACATGTGTAGAGATAGTAGATGTGCTTAATAAATGCCTACAATATATATATATATATATATATTGTATGAGAGGGAGAGGCAACACCTTTGCTGCAGGCTGGCTGTTTTTTTATCTGCCTCGTCTTTCTTGTCTTCGCAGTGTAGCCTCTAGCATTAGCTCACACCCCAATGGTTCTGTAATCCTTACACTCGGCCATGACTGTGATGTAGCATGACGAGCTGCCGGATTGTCTCTGGGGGGCAACACTGGCTTTACCTGGGTGGTGGTTCTTTGGGAGACCACAATGTGTCTTCCGGAAGCCCTGAAGACTCAGGCGGCCGAGCTTCGTTGTGGCCGCAGGTCTTGGCCAAGCTGCGACATTGCAGGAAGAGCTGTGGAATTAGTCTCTTGCGGGCGGCCTTAATTAAGTCGCGGTGGTCAATTGTGCATATGCCGGGACGTGCCCTGTTGTACTCTCAGACATTCTGGTGGGCGACTGTGTTGGGGTAGTCAGTGCAAGTCTGGTCCATGCTGTGAACGAACGTCGTCACTGTAGAGTACGAGGCACGCACTGAACGGATACTTCAGCACGTCCTACGCGCGTCCAGGGGTTACGAGGTGTCCCATTTGACATGTGCGGCATCACAGGGCAAAGTTGATGTATTGTCTCGTGAGGCAGGTCGTGACCTTGCGGAATTGCTGATGTCGTACTGCTGGTGGCTTCTGACATAGTGTGATATGCAATCAAGTTGTCTAGGTCGGAAGCCTTACAGTCAGGTACAACGGTGTTTGTACAAGCAGGTCTTGCCTGATAATATCCTCAGGCACTATAGCCACTTTGGAATCTCCTAAGAAGACGGCCCTCTACAAAAGGCAAGCATCAGCACGCTCAGCCAATGACTGCATTGATGACCCGAAACGATGCAGCATCGAAATGTGCATCAAACCGGCAGTGTTGGTCAGTGCCTCGTCTGCAGCTGGATTGGAGGTAGCTACATTGTTACAGAAAAGAACGACTTGTTCAGGCACTCCAGTGATGGCTAGCTTAGAAGTCGACTGACAGGCGGCTGGCTGTAACTGAGAGACGATCTTGGTGCCTGTCAAGGTGGCTCTGTAACATGTGTTAACGGGGAAGTTGACTCTTGTACGGAGGAGTATGCCTGGCGGGTAGTGTCCACGCCTGCTGCAGGGTGACCTGCATAGTTGTTCCTGAAGCCCCTACAAGGCACCGTTGTATTGAAAGGGGGTTCCGTCTCGCGAGGTTTATCCCCAAAGCAGGGCAAGTTGGTGGGCGCCCGAACTGCAGCGCTTTGATCCACGGTTTAGTCGGAATCGGAGGCATGAAAAAGTTGGCCGAATACGTTACTCAATCTGGCACATCATTCAGGCCATGAAGGTTGTTTCGCACCTTCGCCTGCAGTGGTGGTCTAGTGGCTAAGGTACTCGGCTGCTGACCCGCAGGTCACAGGATCGGATCGCGGCGGCTGCTTTTTTTATGTAAGCAGAAATGCTATAAGCCCGTGTGCTCAGATTTGGTTGTATGGTAAAGAACCCCAGGTGGTCTAAATTTCCGGAGCCCTCAACTACCACATCACCTGTAATCATACGGTGGTTGTGGAACTCCACATATCAAAAAACTGTTTCACACCTTCATAGTTGTTCCAACTACCACATCACCTGTAATCATACGGTGGTTGTGGAACTCCACATATCAAAAAACTGTTTCACACCTTCATAGTTGTTCCAGGCTTTGGCAGCATCACAAAGGCAATGGATGGCCTTCGTGACCGATGCAAAATGGCTACGAGCCATTTTTCATGGTTCGGTCAGGCATAACGGCTGCCGAGAGCGCTTACCATTGCAACCTACCGAGCGGCGTCGTCCTGGAGTTGTCGGAATTCCGCTACATTTGATACAATCACTTCTGGTAAGGTGGAGTAAAAGGATCCAGTAATTCACAAGGTGTAACGGTCCAGCTCCTGAGCAAGCAAGGACAACGTTTATAGAACTTCCGTGGGCAGGATGGGCAAGGAGCCTGAAAAGCCATGACTGATGGCCGCAGAATACATGGGATCCATGCTACTCGCAGCGGCGGTTGAGATACCGCAGTTTGAAGGCACCAACCTATTCAGTCGCTGGGACAACTGTGCGGCTTCGCGGCTGATCCATGCAGCATTGTCGGACAAGCCGTCTGGGGAACCATTGACGGCGAACGAAGAATATGCTATTGCTGCAGCAACGAGTGCGGCGATGTATGGCATCATGGAAGGGTGGTGAACCCATTGATTGGAAGCATCGATACAATACTGTTGTGCCACCAAGCAGGTTTGTATGCCTTCAAGAAGAACGGCTATTTGGGCTAGTTGCTTTGAATCCATGGTATAAGGGTTGAAGCGTGAGCACGAAGGTGCTAGAAAAAAAGTGAAACGAAAGGCGAGGCAAGGAAAGCAAAGAGGTGTTGCCCTCTTTGCAAGCAGCGCTCGTGTTGTCCTCTTTGCTTTCCTTGCCTCGCCTTTCGTTTCACGTTTCTTCTAGCACCTTCGTGCTCGCACTGGAGCCCTTATCGCCCTGTATGCCTTCCTTGGATGGTGCTTGTAACGGCAGCATGTAAGCAGGCACCGAGTAGGCCTGCATATTGTCCCTGAAGTGGGCTTCTTGCAGCAACCTTGGGGATGTCATCGCCTAGGAAGCTTGGACGGCGCTCCTGGAGTGGCGGGTCCGCAACCCCGAAGATGCTGAAGCACAGGTGGCTTCGTTTAATGACTGCACCATCGTAAAGGAATCAGACGAAGAGACAACGCCTTTGCTGCAGGCCGGCTGTTCTTTATCTGCCTCGTCCTTCTCGTCTTCTCAGTCTGGCCTCTAGAGAGCACCCGCGTCCCAGTGACGCTGCAATCTTTACAATATATATATATATACATATATATATATATATATATATATATATATATATATATATATATATATATATATATATATATATATATATATATATATATATATATATATATATATATATGACTGTCCGCAGCTATGTGCCTCCAAAGCAGTCAGCTCGTAGCGTGGTCTTTCTCAACATGTCTAAAGGCACTACAGTGTGGGTGGGGTGCCATTTAACATGAAAACGGTAAACAGCTAATTTCACAAACATTCCGTAATCTTCATTGGCGTCAGCACTACTGGTTGGCAGAAAAAGATTATCTTGTGCATCATCAGAAAATCGAGAATGATGCAAAAAGCATTGATAAAAATTTTTTGGTCTGAGTGATGCTTGAATCGGGGTTGTTTGCCCTGCAAGCAAGTGTTTTACCACAGCAATTCCCCTGCTTAAATATACAGTGAAGGGAGCTTTCACTTCTTAGAATGGCAGTGAAAATGATAATCAAGCTTTATGAAGACATGCATCCTATATACGGACTTCACACTACACTTTGTAATATCGCCATGATATTGCATGATATAAGCGTACATTGCCGTCAAGCGTCAGATGATGTGATAATCGTATCGAATTAAAGGTTTAAAGCCTGTCATTCATTACAACAAATCTGGATGTTACTACATGTATGCCCTTGAGACCACATAGTGGATGCATAGCAAATTCGAAAAAGTTCAGCGTTCATAATTGATTATGGTTTAAAGCATGCTACCTACTGAATGTAGCCTTATGTGGAAGCTTCAGTAACACAAGCCGCTTTCAACTTTATCAATTGAAGTGAAGTAATCCACTACTTAAACTTTTCTATTAACCTCATACAATAATGAATATGCACAATAAGGTGTACCTGTGCACCAGCGGCAGGATATCGCTATCCCAAATCTTGAAGGGACCAGCAACCATGTTTTAGGGTGCCTGTCTTTCTTAGTGCGAAGGAAACATTATCCATGAGTTAGTTCAATTCGGAAGAATAAAGTGGAAAACGCTGCCAAACATTTCTAATCAGAATATTTTTATCTGCAGTGAATCTTAAGTTGTACGCTCACTCTTCAAAAAACAGTGACTGTGTCGATAGTTCATGTTCGAGCTTGGTTGTTTACTGCGTATGCGCCAGTGCTCAATTTGGTCCACTAGTGGCCACGAAGGCAGCGCCGCTTTTCCATCATAGGCCCTACCCCTTTTACATCGTAAGTAGCACAAAATTGAGCGGGGCTGGATAATAATATACACATACTTTAATTTTGAGGACTGGCTCTACGACAGCCTCTGACTACCCGACCATTTTCAGCAAAGTGATCGACTTCATATTCCATAGTCTACATTCAAGGCTCCTCTGCCAGGCTGTGCAACGAGACGGTTTTTGATCATTTTAAGCATGATTTAAAAATATATATCCTACCCACGGTGCAAAAAGAATGCAGGAATATGTCACTATATAGTTAATAATATACACATACTTTAATTTTGAGGACTGGCTCTACGACAGCCTCTGACTACCCGACCACTTTTAGGAAAGTGATCGACTTCATATTCCATAGTCTACATTCAAGGCTCCTCTACCAGGCTGTGCAACGAGACGGTTTTTGATCATTTTAAGCATGATTTAAAAATATATATCCTACCCACGGTGCAAAAAGAATGCAGGAATATGTCACTATATTGTTTGCTCTTTTAATTTCTACTATGATTTAATCACAAGATCTGGCCAGTTGTAGGTCTCTTTACAGGGAAAGTTTTAGGGTCCCTAAGTTTTTTGGTTTAGTGGTGTAAAATTGCTTGGTTTTCATGTTCAGGGCATAAAGAAGTATGAAAAAGTGCTTTTAACTCCTTTTATCTGGAAGGCAGCTTGGTTTCACCTTCAAGAACCAAGAAACAACACCCTGGTCAGAACTTTGTGATGCTGCATAGGTAACTTTAGACTTGCCAAATGCGGCCATGCTGTTTCCAAAGTTTCTCTAATAAGTTCAATATTGCCGCATGTTGTTAGGCACCTACCGAAGTCTTGCCCCGCTTCCTGCTCTTAATTATTCTGCCACACCAACTGACAAGCCAAACGCGCCATGCAACGCTGGCTGCGCGAGTCACCACTTCACGCGCTGGACAAGGAACGCTGGCGGTTTTTCAAGAAGCAGCTCGAGGCGAGACGCAAGAGAAGTTGACGAGGTTTTGACTAGTGAGCTCACAACCTTTGTGTATTTAGTTGACGGGCACAAGTTCGCTATTAATAAATAGCTGTTTTAGCTTCCGGCACTGTATTTGTTTGTTACAAACTGGTGGAGGTGCTGGGTATGATTCCAAGCCCATCTCAGCATAGGGAACATAGCCCAGAACCCCGAAGGTTGGAGCCAGCGCTGTTGACTCCCGTACACCAACGAACGAGTCGTCGCCTACGAGGTGAGCAGCCCGAGTTTGGTGCCCTCTTCGATTCTTCGAGACCAGTGGAGGATGTAAGTTCCAGAGCCCCTGCAATGGCCACCCAAGCGACTTCATTTCCATCGCATATCGTCATGGACCCGCCCCGCATACCAGAGGCATTTCACGGTGATATTTTCGAGGATTCCGAGGACTGGCTCGACGATTTCGAACGCGTTGTCAGACTGAACGATTGGAATGAAGACCGGAAACTTCGCTACGTCTACGTGGCACTGCAAGATTCTGCACGTACGTGGTTAAAAAACCACGAAGCGTCCTTATTATCGTGGGACGACTTTCGAAGAGAGTTTCTTGCTACGTACCCAAACACGGACCGCAAAGAAAAGGCAGAGGCTGCTCTTCAGACGCGAAACCAACGGAACAACGAGAGCGTCGCCATGTACATTGAAGACATGTCTTGACTGTTCCGTCTGGCCGACCAGAACATGGTAGAGGAAAAGAAGTTGCGGCACCTGATGCGTGGAGTGAAGGAGGAGCTTTTTGCAGGCCTGGTGCGTAATCCACTGCTCTCTCTTTCTGAGTTCAGATCAGAGGCGACCATGATAGAAAAGACCCTGCAGCAGCGCGCGCGCCAATACAACAGGGACGTAAGCGTCTCATCTGTTAGCGCGGCGTCGGCAACCCTCACGAGTAGCATTGATCTCTTGCGTGAAATGGTGAGGGCTGTCGTAAGGGAAGAACTCCAGAAAATACAAATGACTCAAGCTCATCCAGCGATGTCCTCACTTGCCGACGTTGTGCGCGAAGAAGTGCGGCAAGCGGTTCTACAACCACAATCTCAGGTACTACAGCGCACACAACCGGAGCCTCCGCCTCAGTTGTCGTACGCGCAAGCTGTACGACAGGACCTCGGACGCATGAATCGGACGGCTGCGACTGCTGTGATGCCTCCGACGTTTTCTCCGAGTACGCCACTACCAATGCCGGAAGCAAGACCACGTAAGAGCGATGTATGGTGCACTGTAGACCGGCGGCCCCTTTGCTACCACTGCGGAGAAGCAGGTCACCTTTACCGACGTGCCAGTATCGTCGAGCGGGACTGCGTGGCTTTCCAGTCAATGCACCATGCCCATAGAACGGTGAACGGCCCTACGAAATCGAAGAATACTTGTTTTCACGCTATTCACCTCAAGACACGCAACAACGGGAGTCGCGTTCGACAGCACCGATGCGCTATCGATCGCCGAGTCCTCGTCCGTCATCAAATCTCCGAAGATCACGTTCACCTAGCCCGCGGCGGGAAAACTAGAGCCAGCGACCTCTGGAGGTGAGGCCGCTGATATACTGACAACTGAAAACCCTCCATTGCTGGCTCAACAGGACGGTGGCAGTTACGCAACGACGGTCAAGTGCAGTAGTAACGACGTTACCTCCAAGATATTAGTCACGATCGACGACGTCGAGGCCATTGCGCTAATAGACACTGGTGCAGACTATTCCGTTGTCAGTAATGCTCACGCAAAGAAGCTTAAGAAGGTGATGACCGAGTGGACCGGACATCAGATACGTACCGCTGGAGGGCACTTTGTTAGTCCCGTGGGGCTATGCACCGCAAGGATAGGAATAAGAGGATTTGTGTATGTCGGCAGCTTTATTGTGCTTCCTGAGTGCTCCTGGGAACTGATTATAGGCATGGACTTTTTGCAAACAAACAATGCAGTCATTGACTTGCAAGAGTCCCAGGTTTCGTTTTCTACGGAGAATGTCGTCGCCTTCTGTCATGCAGAGAAACCAATCGTTCTACCTCTCCGCATTGTGGACGAAGATGTAACCGTGCCGCCACGTTCCAGTGTGACCGTTCTTGTGAGGAGTGAAGTTCTTCGTGACTGTGACGGATTAGCTGACGGAAACATCGGACTGCTACTAGAAGAAGGACTATGCGTGGCAAGAGGCCTGGTGAGCCTTCGTGATGGATGTGCGTATGTCCTATTAACTAACTTTCGAAATGAGCTGCAGCATGTTGCGAAGGGAACATCCGTAGCATCGCTGCATGAGTACGTGCAAGTCTCGGATGTTTGCACTCTTGATAAAGCTTCAGAGACAGTAGATAACATACTCCAGTTAGTAGACATTGACAGAGAGCTCTCGTCATCTCAGAAGCTACAGATTAGTGACCTCATCAGAGAGTTCGCCGAGTGCTTCTCCATCTCGTCGAAAGTCGGACGTACTCCCGTCGCATAGCACCGTATCGTGGTCGAAGAACACGTGAGACCTGTGCATCAGCGCCCATACCGAGTAGCGCCAAAAGAAAGGGAAGCCATCAAGAACCAATTGCAGGAAATGCTCAACGATGATGTAATCCAGCCATCCAACAGTCCGTGGGCATCACCGGTAGTGCTAGTAAAAAAGAAGGACAACACTCTGCGGTTTTGTGTTGACTACAGAAAGCTGAACCAAGTCACAAAGCGTGATGTTTACCCACTTCCACGGATCGATGATGCCTTGGATAAGTTACGCAATGCTCACTTCTTTTCATCATTGGTCTTAAAAAGTGGATATTGGCAGATCGAGGTGGACGAACGAGATCGCGAGAAGACGGCGTTTGTGACCCCAGACGAACTATACGAGTTCAAAGTGCTCCCTTTTGGTTTGTGCTCTGCTCCCGCTACCGTCCAGAGGATGATGGACACTGTGCTCTCCGGACTCAAGGGGCAATCGTGTCTCGTCTACCTCGACGATGTAGTGGTTTTTTCTTCTACCTTCGAGCAGCACATCCACCGACTGAGAATGGTACTGGATGCCATTCGCGTGGCAGCACTGACCATCAAACCGCAAAAGTGTCACTTTGGATTTCGTCAGCTTCGAGGTAGACGATGTAGTGGTTTTTTCTTCTACCTTCGAGCAGCACATCCACCGACTGAGAATGGTACTGGATGCCATTCGCGTGGCAGCACTGACCATCAAACCGCAAAAGTGTCACTTTGGATTTCGTCAGCTTCGGTTCCTCGGGCACATAGTTAGTGCGGAAGGCGTCCGCCCAGACCCGGAAAAAATTGCAGTAGTTGAAAATTTTCCAAAACCGCAAGACAAAAAGGCCGTCAGACGATTCCTGGGACTATGTGCCTACTACAGACGCTTTGTTGAAAACTTTGCTAAGGTCTCTGAGCCTTTGACACGGCTAACGAAGAAAAGTGTACCATTCTCTTGGCGGGAGGAACAAGAAGCGGCTTTCTCAGAGTTGCGACGCCGTTTGCAGTCTCCTCCACTACTTGCCAATTTTGACGAAGAGGCCGATACAGACATACATACCGACGCGAGTAACGTTGGCCTCGGTGCCATCCTCGTTCAGTGGCAGAATGGAGAATAAAAGGTCATTGCTTACGCGAGCCGCACTCTATCGAATGCTGAGTCTAATTACTCAGCGACAGCGAAAGAGTGTCTCGCAGTTATATGGGCCATCAGCAAGTTTCGCCTATACCTCTACGGCAGACCGTTTCGAGCAATCAATGATCATCATTTATTGTGTTGGCTGGCAAACATCAAGGACCCTTCAGGAAGACTTGCTAGATAGAGCCTGCGTCTGCAGGAACATGACATCACTGTGGCCTACAAGTCCGGTCTCAAGCACAATGACGCGGATTGCCTGTCTCGCGCACCTGTTGAGTCTCCATCATCTGACCAAGAACAAGACATCCCATTTCTTGGAGTTCTGAATGTGTCGGAGATGGCTCGTCTTCAGCGAGAGGACCCGGAACTACGCCCGCTTATCCAATACTTGGAGGGTTACCAAATTAAGGTACCACGAGTTTTCGTGCGTGGTTTGACATCCTATGTCCTCTGGAACGACGTCCTATACAAGCGCAACTTCGTAAACACCGGTGAGACGTTTCTGCTTCTTGTACCATGCGAGCAGAAATCTTAGAAGCATGTCATGACGACCCATCGGCTGGCCGTATGGGTAGTAGTCGCACTTTGGCCAGAATTCGCCGGAAGTATTATTGGCTGAAATTAAGAGATTCGGTGCACCATTATGTTAAGTCATGCCGCGATTGCCAGAGACGTAAAATACCACCATCGAAACCAGTGGGTCTGTTGCAATCAATAGAGCCACCAAAAGGGCCATTTCAGCACGTGGGAATGGATTTGCTTGGTCCATTTCCTCTCTCTTCATCGGGAAAGCGCTGGATCGTTGTAGCAACAGAGTACATGACTCGATATACTGAGACATCACCTCTCGTGAAAGGAACGGCGAACGAAGTAGCCCAGTTTTTTGTCACTCAGATTGTACTACGACATGGCGCACCACAGGTTGTCATTACAGACAAAGGAACAGCATTTACTGCCCGTTTGATGCAGTCTGTTATGAAGCTCACCCACACCGATCATAGAAGGACTACAGCATACCATCCGCAAATAAACGGATTAACCGAAAGGCTCAATAGAACTCTCGCCGACATGATCTCGATGTATGTGGACATTGAGCATCAGACATGGGACAGTATTTTGCCTTATGCAACATTTGGGTATAATACCGCAGTACAAGAAACAACACACTTCACGCCATTTTAACTTGTTTATGGTCGGACGGTCACAACGACCTTGATTGATAGATATGTGGAATTTAACGTCCCAAAACCACTATATGATTATGAGAGACGCCGTAGTGGAGGGCTCCGGAAATTTAGACCACCTGGGGTTCTTTAACGTGCACCCAAATCTGAGCACATGGGCCTACAACATTTCCGCCTCCATCAGAAATGCAGCCGCCGCAGCCGGGATTCGAACCCGCGCCCTGCGGGTCAGCAGCCGAATACCTTAGCCACTAGACCACAGCGGCGGGGCGCCACAACGACCTTAGACGCGATGTTAGCTGTCAACAATTCGAGAGTGACCCACACACCAGCGACTACATAGAAAGGGCAGAAGAGGCACGGTAATTGGCAAGACATCGTATCATTTTGCAACAAGGCTCCGATGCAAGTTGCTATAATCTGAAGCGGAAAGACGTACAGTACAACCCCGGAGACAAAGTGTGGGTGTGGACGCCTATACGCACACCTGGCCTATCGAAAAAACTGATGCTGCGCTACTTCGGCCATTACAAAGTACTTCGCCAGTTAGGCACGCTAAACTACGAAGTAATTCCTGAAGGGCAAGTGTGCTCAACCCGACGCAGGAATCGCCCAGAAGTCGTACATGTAGTACGAATGAAACCGTACTACGAAAGGCATTGAACGAGACAACTGATAAGTGTGCTCAAACATCAGATAAATACTCCTTTACAAAACTGTTCGACGTCAGCGTACGCATCGGGACGATGCGTTTCGGGAGGGGGACTAATGCCGCATGTTGTTAGGCACCTACCGAAGTCTTGCCCCGCTTCCTGCTCTCATGAATTCTGCCACACCAACTGACAAGGCAAACGCCCCAAGCTAAACGCGCCATGCAACGCTGGCTGCACGAGTCACCACTTCACGCGCTGGACAAGGAACGCTGGCGGTTTTTCGAGGAGCAACTCGAGGCGAGACGCAAGAGAAGTTGGCGAGGTTTTGACTATTGAGCTCACAACCTTTGTGTATTTAGTTGACGAGCACAAGTTTGCCATTATTAAATAGCTGTTTTAGCTTCTGGCACTGTATTTGTTCGTTACAATATCAAAGTAGTAATAGGGGATAAAGCAATCATTTCGACTTCTTTGTTTCTCTCTCTGCATCCCTAACCTTATTCTTTACTCAGAAGGGTGCGTGGCATCGACTGTCATCGTGTTTGTACCGACGCCAGCAATGTAGCATTATACCATACATTACCTCATCCATGCTCAGCTATTAACCGAGCAAAGCTTTCTCCTCATGTTTGTCGTTCCACTTGCTTGCAGAAATTTCAATGTGGAAGCGTTGTGCAAAATATCAACAGAATAAATGGATAAAAAGCAGGTGTGACAACTACGCGACCTAATTAACATCACTACAATACCAAAACACAGCTTGTCATGAGTAAGAGGGCACGAGGCACGTGCTGGGAGCTAGAATTTGGCGTCTGTGCGCAAGATCCCGAATGGTGCGTTTAAACGCCACGTTCATATACGAGATTGGACAAGAAGGCTCGTGGCACGAGACCCGAATCGTAATGGGAAATCCCGGAGGATCAGCTGTCATTGTGCCCTGGGGCTTCGAATTTCGAAGATCAGGAAGATCAGCTTCGCTACCGCAACGAAAGCAATAGCAGCTGCCGGGTTCCGAAGTGGTCTGCAAAAAGGGTCGGGGAGTGGCTGTCAATCTGTGAGGACTCGAGTGAGGCTGCCTAGACTTGCCGCAACCTGTCACAGCAGTTGCTGGGTGGAGTACAGCTCTTCCGCTTTAAACCAGAACGGATGCGGCCCGCACCACAGTCCATTCAAGTTCATTTTTGTCTATTCAAGAATACTTCGAGAAAAAATCATGTAGCTATCTTGAGTCACTCAAAAAGTAGCACAATTTTTTAAACCCCTGGTGCATGCATTTGAAACTGAAACTGAATTTTCTGTTTCCACAACACCTAGCAACTCTTCATAAATCTTTTTATATACATAATATGTAATGCTAAGTTACTACGCACGCTTCAAAGCTTCCGGCACATCACATTCTCATTTTATTTTAAAATTTTAACTACTTGGTTGTCGCTCTCCACTAGTCAAATTGTGTGCATTTTGTTCAGCAGTCAGTGTTGTTTTCTGTGCTATTTTAAGTCCTTGGATTTAAATCTGGCTTTTTAAGGAGAAAATTGTAATATTTTAGAAAACATGGCGAAGTATAGGAGGAAAAAGAAGTGTAAACGCAAGTTAGCAATTCAATATGACAAGTGTGAACCCACTGTGGATAATGGGGATGAGAGTCACCCATGGACGCCAAATGAGCTAGGAAAAGAATACTTCTTTCGTCTCGCTGGAAAAAAAAACTTGTACCACTTCTAAAGGGGCCCCAAGCAATAAGCCTGGTGATTTCCAAATGCATTGATGGTTGCTTAGTTACACAGACATTCGGTTCAAATCATTAAAGCCATTTTTTCTGGAAACATAATTTTTTTCATCCTAGTATTATACAATGATACCTCTGCTTCTAACCAATGTTACCCCATAAAATTTTGCGTGCTGTTTCTTTATAGGTGGAGCTGTGCATTGAGGCAGTATTATTGATAACAAGCAGCAACTTTTTGTAATAGGGCCAACTGTGTGCAAAAGATGCTTGAAAAATATCAACTTTTTCACTTTTTAATGATAAGTTGCCTAGGCTTTAAGATATGATGGCTGTGGAGGTTAGATGCATTGGCTGTTTTCCTCACTACATTGCTTCCAAGCCATGTTTGAGTTGCATCAAAAAGTCACAGACAAGGCCTTAAAAGACAACGAGGTGTGAGAGCAGTTTTCCAAACATATTGCTTACAAAGCGCCCCTCAGGAAGAGGAGAAGTTGAGCAGAAGAAAAGGTGCTATTTTTGTAGCCCTGAATGGGCGCCGTCTTAGCCTATGCAGGGCATATGTTAAGAATTTGAAGAGCTACCCTGAAGACGTGGATGGACGTGATGTAGAGAAGGTAGCAGAAGGTCTCCCTGTGTAAACGCGGCCATGTGAAGAACAAATATGAAACTATGGCAAGTCGTCATGAGAAAGGAGTGTGGATTTAAAAAAAGCATGGCATACACGGCTTTTGCTTTGTAATTTATTTCTTGATGGGCCCCTTGCCAGGTCACATGAGAGATTGTACGTAGACAATGGATGTTGTTGTCGGCAGAGTGAAGAGTGTTGCACTACGGTGATATTTCAAATTGGTTTGTTAAGACCCACTAAACCATGATGCAAGGAGGCTAACTCGAAGAATTTGCCACTCGCCCTGTGTAGCCAACACAAGCTCAATTCTTTCTCTGCCTTCTTTGTTATAGGAGCTGTAGTATCACATCACACATGTGCATCAACACGTCATGCGCAAGCTAGGTCACGTGCACATGGCATGCCCGAGAGTACTCGTGCACGTAGATCGTTAATATTGTTTTGTTTGGATGTTCTGAATAGTGTATCGCCGGTTTCTGAAGGACTTATTCATCAGCGCATGTACGTTTGGAGAGCCCCGCCCCGGTGGTCTAGTGGCTAAGGTACTCGGCTGCTGACCGGCAGGTCGCGGGTTCAAATCCCGGCTGCGGCGGCTGCATTTTGTCGTAAATGTCGTAGGCCCTTGTGCTCAGATTTGGGTGCACGTTAAAAAACCCCAGGTGGTCGAAATTTCCGGAGTCCTCCACTACGGCGTCTCTCATAATGATATGGTAGTTTTTGGACGTTAAACCCCACAAATCAATCACAAATAAATTACGTTTGGAGAGGCTGGCACGAAGTATTTATCCTTACCGCAATGCACTGCGTCACACCGCTGGAACAGCTTGTCAGAGACGATGCACCAAAAACAAGCGAGGCGCTGTCAAGGTAGCACTTAGCAGGAACGGCGAGATGAACGCATGCAATGCAGAAGCCTATTAGTGTAGAGCATGTTGCTACAATTCGACAATAAAATTTCCAAAAAAGTGCTCTCACATTTTATGTGTGGGTTTCATTTCTCACAGCTTTCATTCATTTGCTCAACAACAGATTACACCACTTACACATGTCACCTCAAATAATCCTCGCAATGTCACGTGCTGTGCCCTCAATAGGATTCTTCTTATTTTGCTGGATATAGCCAAGAAACGGCACATTCTTCTTGATACTAGTGTTTTCAGCACCGTATTAACCATAGCCAGGATGGCCAGTACTTAACCAGGACCTGAGTAAGAGTGTTCGGTGAGTGACTGTAGAGCACCAATGTCTGCCAGGAGTGACGTAAGCACAGGAACATTCCTTACTTGCTTGTCACCACCTCCGTTATGGGGCGCAAGGAGAAAGGCTAGCGGCGTTCACTTTGAATTTTCAAGTCTTTTCGAGATACATAGCATTAAAAACTTGACAGACCTGGTCGTAAGAGCCCAGTGCATGCATTACACTCGTCTGCTCTAAATGCTCCAACCTGCTGAGGGGCCCCTTAAGGTCTTCACAGACTGGAGAGAAATAGACGCTACACGGTAAGACCTGGCTAATGCAGAGGAATTCATCTCCTCTGGTCGTTTAGCACTCTGGCTAGGTGCTCCTGTGCTGCACCTCTGAGTCAGAAAGAATAGAGCGACCCAGACCATGCTAGACAATAACAGGAGAGACTGTGTTCTGCGAACCGTGTGGGAAATGCATGGCTATGTTCAACTGTTAGTGCCTTTCTGCTGTCATAAATAGTAACGATTCTTGCTTCCTTTAGTTCATAAATGTCGCGCACATCCTTGTTTGAAATAATTTGAATTTATGTACAAATTTTTATGTACAATATTTACGACTTTCGGGGCCTAAATTGGTGTTCTGCAAGCCTAGTTTTGGCGTCTCAAAGGCATTTTTTAGTACCTAAAAACCCGGCCTCTAGTAATTACTATGATTGCCGACATCTAAAAACTACTGCAATCGCACAGAATGCCCTTCGACATTGCTAAGGCCTTGTAAAACAGTAAATGAAAAGATGTGCAATTTTACCCATTTTCGTTGTCAAATGTTGGACACACTAGCGGCACACTAGTTTGGCATACCAGGTTTACATATTTAAAAATTTTCGCTTCCGCAAATATTTTTTGTGACCTCTCAATATTTGTAATGTCGAGATCCTACATAGTTTACCCACATATTATGAGCTGCAATGAGCAAACCAGTACTGAAAGCATTGCCAGTATAGAATGACTCTGGTGTTGCTCTGGTTCACAGGACATTCGTGTCCCATATGCAGCTGCATCACACTTCCACAGCTTTTCCATTGTATACTTGCTCCATAATTCAAGTGTTCCTGTTTGTATTGACCTGTATATATACTGGATAGCTTTTCTTTTTTGGGAATATAACTGGCTGTGTGAAATTAAATGATGAAAAAGTTGTCACTGAATTATAACACCTTAAAAATGGATTACATTTCACTATTTACAATATTTATAACCTTTAAGTCTGATGAAAAAGTTGTCACTGAATTAGAACACCTTAAAAAATGGAATACATTTCACTATTTACAATATTTATAACCTTTAAGTCTGATGAAAAAGTTGTCACTGAGTTAGAACGCCTTAAAAAATGGAATACATTTCACTATTTACAATATTTATAACCTTTAAGTCTCATTGATGCCAAAGGTCAAATTATGTTAGCATTTACTTTGTTGTTTGTGATCACTTTAATAGCAGTCATTTGGCTGTTGCTGATGCCTGCACTCTTCCTCACCCACCTGGGAGGTCTAGTGGTCTTCGTGCTGGGCTGCTTATCCGCAAGCCCTGGGATTGACTCCCAGTTATGGCAGCCACACTTTTCATTTAAGCCAAAATGCTTGTGGCTGGTGTGCTTCAATTTAGGTGCACAGTAAAGAACTCGAGGCAGTAGAAATATTTTGAGCACTCCACTTTGGCATATCTCATAATCTTAACCTAGTTTTGGGTGACATACCGCAAAAATTATTCACTATTCATTACTATCGGTTACCACCCAAGAATTACATCCACGGGATATTGCCATACCGGGGTTGCAGTAGATGCTTCTTGAAACTTTTTTACCGTTTTCCATCTTAAGTTGCAGCCTAATTCATTATGAATTTGAACTTGTGATTGTTATGCGACCATGTCTAGACCGCTACTCCACATTGCTAGCGTTGAAACGTGCGAGATTTTCTTGTCACTCTTTTTAACGTTTGTGTATAATACTGTTGAAATTGAGAAAGTAATAAATTTTATTGCAGTTTTTAAATTTAAATTGTTGAAATGAAGAAATTTTGCTTGTATAACAAATCAATGATTTGGACGAGAAGTCCAATGAAGAGCAAAAAGAGTAAGATAGAAGTTTGTGATTAAAAATTTGTTAACACGGTGCGGTTGTTGCAGTTGACTTTTTGACAAGAAGCCTTGAAAACTACAAGTCAACTTGTCGTAACTTTGGCTGCGGCACACACGTCATGTTTACGATTGTCTCCTGGGTCAGACTAAACATTTAATAATGCATCCTTTTGTTTTTACATATCTGTCTATGCTGGGGAAAATAGTTATGCAGATAAGTTGCCGCAATGTTCAGTAGTGACAGTTTGCTTTGATACTGCAATATAACTTATGATTCGTAAATGACTTTGTGTTCCCTGCTGATCATTGTGCTCTCATTGAAAGTGTACAGAGACGTTAGTAGAAAATGTGCAAACTGTGGCAGTAATATATAAACAGTTGCTGCGGCAGTGGTGCATATTTGTGTTTTTTTTTTGCTATTACACACTGCACTACATAAGCATAATTCACAAATTCATTCATAATTTTTATTATGCTCTCTGTGTTTCGATAGGAAGTGGTGATTTCTACGCAGTGTTTTGTGAACACTTCTCTGCAAACAGAATTACACTAAACAGTTTAATTGGGCTTCTTTTTATTTTTGGCACATTCAGACAGTTTTGCTTTTTTTTTCATATAACCTTGGAATGACACGTAAATCATATTAAAATTTTCGGCACCTCTGTTCGCAAGTGTTGACCATAGAATTTATGTGCAGCAAGATGGAAATTTTCACAATCTTTGATGTGTCTGTGCCCCGTTGCCATAACAGTAGCCTTGGTATGTGTGAGATCTTTTGCATACACAGCAGCCCACGTGTATTGCCTGCTGTGGCAGTCCGATTCGATCTAGTGTATGACACAAAATTTGCATTGCCTTTGCGGGCTCTCTATGGCTTTTCAGGCACCTTATCCTGTGCCTACTTGGAACAGTCTTCTTCACTGGCATCTGTACGAAGCAGACTTCATTCCTGCCAGCAGTGCACCTATGTGACCGTGGACAAGTCAAGTCTTATCAGACACCTTCGGAAACACATGGGCGAGCCCCCCTTCCTGTGCCACTTTTGTCCAGCTGCATTCATTTGCAACTCCAAACTGGAGGATCACTTGCTCACCCACACAGGGGAGCGGCCCTTCTCCTGTGTCGACTGCACTGCTTCTTTAAAACTGAAAAACACTTTCAAGCAGGACATCCACATGCACACAGAAGGGCGGTTTTTTTCCTGTGGCTACGGCAATGCTTCTTTTCTACAAGAAAGTTCCCTCACGAGGCACATCAGCAAGCACAATGGAGAGCGTACATTCTCCTGTATCCACTGCGATGCGTCTTTTGCACGTAAAAGCGATCTCATAAGACACATGCGAAGGCACACAGGAGAGCGTCCATTTTCATGCGTCCACTGTGATGTGTCCTTTGTGCAGAAAGGTCACCTCGAAAGGCACATGCGAAGGCACACAGGAGAGCGTCCATATTCCTGTGTCCACTGCGATGCATCATTCGCAGTGAAAAGCATCCTCATAACGCACTTGCGAAAGCACACAGGAGAGCGTCCATTTTCTTGCGTCCACTGCAATGCGTGTTATGCGTCTAAAAGCCACCTCAAAAGACACATAGGAAAGCACACTGGAGAGCGTCCGTTTCCCTGTGTTCACTGTAATGCATCTTTTGCAGAGAAAAGGAACCTCATGAGACACATGCGAAAACACACAGGAGAATGACCATTTTCTTGCGTCCAATGCGATGCGTCCTTTGTCTGGAAAAGCCAGCTTGTAAGACACATCCACACGCATACTTGATAGCGGCCCTGTTCCTGTCTCTGTAATGAGTACTCTTTTGAGAGGGCCTCATGAGACGCACCTGCTTGCACACAGGAGAAGGTTCATTTCCCTGTGTTCACTGCAATGCTTCAGTGAAATGCGAACTCATTAGGGACATGCATACTCACACAGGAAGGCGTCATTTGTGTGTTCAAGGCAAGTATTCTTTTCAGTGAAAGGCCACCTTATTGAGCAGATCTGCACCAACAAAAGAGAGTGGCCCTTTTCTTACTGTCCCAAAATCGTCACTTGGACGAAGCGAGCAGGGTGCAGGTTGAATAATAAACTTGTTTTTTGGGCCAAACTTGTGGCCACGTGAAAGGAAAGTCAGATTACTTCCTTTCTCATTCACTCTTTTTATACTCTACACATATCTATTATATGTTCATGCATATTTCTATAGATTTGTGCATTCAACATTTTAAAGCATACTTGAAGTGTTCGGCAATTTCTTTGCATATTTTTTTTCTTTTTTGTCTTCTCTGAAATCAAGTGCTCTACCCTCTCGTTTCACCGCCGATGGGTGGTTGGGGTTTTGTCAAGCTGTCAGTTGACAGCTTTCTTTCTGGCCATCTTTTTTCACCATAAATGTATTTTGTGAAAATAAAGTTGTTTGATTGATTGATTGATTGATTGCCATCGAATATTCTAGCATCTACGCTAGTAGTGACATAGATACCAGAATAATTTGTAGTGTTTACGAATCAGGCGTAATAGTAACGAAATGATCTACTACAGTCCTGAAGATTCTCGAACACTGTAGGTACAGTTAGCGCTGAGAATTGCTGACAGTGAAATGGGGCAATAACAAATCTTGACGAGGGAATGTCGCATTGCCCCCATCTGAAAAAGGCATCGTCTCGATGCTTAAGAAAAAACGAAAGTTCAATAATAAGGAAAATAAACAAGTACGAGCAATAAACCACAGCAACATCAAAATACAGGCCTCAGGTTCACGCATGAATATTGCTTGAGGAGCAGGACATGGACAGCTTTAGATCGAACACGGTGCCATTTAGAGTTCGTAATCCGTGGGATACAACCTATAGTCGAGTAGGCCAAGACGTCAAACTACTCTGTACATTTCATGGGCAGAAATGGACGTCGAACCGGCGTCCATTTCAGACACAATCATAAATCTGGTACTTGACGAAGCGTTGTTGAAGATTGTAACAGCGGCTGGCGGTCGTCTGCTAATTCTTGATACACATGTGTGTGAGTTGATGAGCCTGTTCAGTGCTCTGAAAGTAGACAGTTACGTCAAGGTTTCCTTCATCAGCCACGTTTGGCAGTAGGGCATCAAGCATCGATGCCGGGGTTCTTTCATTGACCAACTTTTATGACAACATCTGCATTGTCTATTTCCCTGCCGTGTTGTATGCCAAAGTCATGCAAGAACGATAACGTCCCACTTTTTGTGTTCGGCATTGACGTGAATGGCCAGCATGTTGTTGAAGGTTTTGTTTAGCCACACAGTGAGTCCATTGGTCCGTGGATGGTAGGCGGTGGTTGGCGGTAGTCTGGGATGATTTGTCTGGCTGTACTCTAGAACCGTCTGAATTATGTACATCGTAAAGGCAACACCGCTGTCAGTGAGGAAGGCTTCCAGCCTGCTGTGACATGGAACGGTGTTTTCAGCAAAAAACTTGGCCGCCTTAACCTAGATGCACTGCCTTTAAGCAGTGCTCTTGATTCGGCATATCATGTGAGGCAGTCGGTGTATACGATGATCCTATTGTTTTCTGTAGTAGAGGTCTGAAACGGCTCCAGTAGGTCCATATCGATTTGCTGGAATGGTTGGCGTGGTAGCTCGATGGGCTGTTGAAGTCCAGCTGGCCTAATTGGTGGCGTCTTTCATCGCTTACAATCTCGGCAAGTCTTCACGTAACAAGCAACGTCAACCGCAAGACGGGGCCAGTAATTTTCCTGCATTCTGGGGAGCGTGCAAGAAACGTTCAGGTGTCCAGCTGCGGGGTCGTTCTGCAGGGCCTGGAGTACTTCTGGTCGCAATGCAAAAGCACGACGAGAAAGTACTTTGCTCGACGTGAGGAGAGGTTGCATATTGTGAGGGGTTGCACAACCGCAGAAGTGTTAGGCAACAGAAAACACAAGTGTTTTTAAGAACAACGGTAGTGTGGTGGGCCACGCAGTTATCCAGGATGACGCATATTTTGCAGTTGTGCTTGACCAGCCGTTCGTGCCACTCGCGCAATCATAGTGCTAAGATTTTACTTGTCATTTAGGCCTTGTGGTTGGAGGCATAACTCACTTTGAGTTTCCGCTTTCCTTTGAAGCATCACGTAGATGCACTTTTGCAAATCATGAGGACTGATACTTTTTCGGACCCGTCCATATTCGTACATAGTAGCACAATCACGCAAACCTTGCTCTGTTCACCGCCCTGGCAGCGATCATCTTTGAAGGCCTAGGTATTTTGCGGCAACATCTGATAGAATAGGGTAGTCTCATCTGCGTGAAGCAGATCCCTGGGGTTGTATTTCTTGAGCAGCTGCACAATATTCTTTTCCATCCATGCCACTGCAGCTTCGCGGTCGACAGATAGTAATTTCCCGCTGACAGCCCTGCCGACGACGTCGTGGTGCTCCTTGAAGCGCTGCAGCCAGCCATCACTAGCCACAAAATCATCGTGCTCCATGATGCACACGAAGTTTCTTGCCTTCTGTTGCAGAAGTGCCTTATTCACAGGAGTGCCGCTTGCTCTGATTTCTAAAAATCAACTGATTATAATTTGATTTCTAAAAATCAACTGCCTTCTTGACAGCTTCGAAAGCGGGTCTTGCAGCTTCATTTGGTTGCCTTTGACGACCATGTGCAACAGCACCAGTAATGGCTTCTCTCTTGCTCAAGGTCGTGGACAGCGTGCTTAACGATATACCTAAATCTTCGGCCACATTTTTTTTATTTGACCCCAAGCTCAACGGCTTTCAACATTTCCGACTTCTGCTCGATTGTTGTATTTTTGTGCTTACGTTTGCTCTTGCCGTTGTTCATGTCATGTCTAGTGGTAGAAACTGATAGAAGTGGTGTTGCTCTTCCACTGCGAACGACAAGGAACAAAGCCACAATACACTACCTACTACCGACATACTATCATTTGCCACAATCTCTGCCGTCCCAGCGTAAAACTGAAGGCCAGAAGGAGGTCAGATGAGCAAGCAGGTCAATGAGTCCCACCGGAGAATGGAGGCCGGCTGACATGCATAATGGTCGAGTTCATTAGTTCCTGAGGAAAGTAAAGGCAAGAAGACTCGCACCCATGTGCGCATTGGCAGGCAGCTCCCGGGGAGTGCAAGGCGCAAGTTTCGAATTTTCACAGCCATGATGAGACGTAAACCGTAGCGCCCTGTAAGATATTGAATTGATGTATACTAAAATGATCAGTAAGTGATTGTGAAGAAAGAATGGTTCGTTATATCCGTTGTAAGAAAGTTTTCACTTTGTTAAAATGAGGTCTTAAATACTTTGCTGTGTATTAGAATTTCAAGGGGAAATACAATTGCTTCATTATATCCATTAGTTTGTTACATCCTACTTTGTTATAACGAGGTACTTTCTGAATATACCCTAATCAGACACATAGGCCTACATACAGGAGAAGGACCATTTTTTTTGTGCACTGCAATGCATCCTTCCCAATGAAATGGGATTTGATGAAGAACATCCCCACTCACACAAAAGCGCCTCCCTTCTGCTTTAACTGCAGTGTATTCTTTTCAGTGAGAGGCCACCTCATTGAGCAGATGCGCACCAACACAGGAGAGCGGTTGCTTTCAAGATGCCAGTCCTCGCGGCCGCGCACACGTGTCAGTCGCTTTTGTTGCAAATATTTCACCCTACCCTGACGATTATAACGAAGTCCACCTTTCACAATTATGGCGGCGCACTGCAAAGTGTGTATTGGCACTGAAAACTAGTGTACGAAGCAGCATGAAACGGCAAGCCTCAGCGTTGGTGCACGCGCGACCCGAGCTTGCGTTTGTTTTGTATTTTCGGCCTGTTGGCGTTCCTCGCTCTTCTGGCGTTTCTTGGCCTTCCAGTAGGTCTGTACGTACATAAACTGCGTGACATCTGGTGGAGGTGTGTGGACTCCCGTACAAACCTGGAACTTCGCTCCCGTAAGCTTCCCTCTCTATGTGACACGAACATGGCCACCGAGACGCCTCTCCAGGTGGGACCTTCGACCGTCCATGTCACTTGCGCTACCGTGTATCCTCAACGAGACCCTCCTATCTTCACGGGCTCCACTGAGTCGGACGTCGAAGATTGGCTGGCGAGGTACGACGAAGTCGGCGCAAGTAACAAATGGGACGGCCCAAGTAAGCTGGGCTACGTCACAATCTACCTTGCGGACACCGCGCAACTGTGGTTTAATAACCACGCAGCTGACATTACTACGTGGTCTGCATTCAAGACGGCTATTACGGACGTCTTTGGATGACCTGCGGCACGCAAGCTTCAAGCCGAGCACCGTTTACGTCACCGTGCGCAGCAACCAGGCGAGACCTACACTAGCTACGTTGAAGATGTGTTGCATCTATGCAACCGCATCAACTCTACTATGCCTGAGGAAGAAAAAATCAGGCACATATTGAAAGGCATTGACGACGGCGCCGTTCAGATGTTGCTCGCAAGAAATTCCCCCATAATTGCTATCCTCGTTTCCCTCTGTCAAAGCTTCAATGAATTGCGTAGGCAGCGCGCCATTGCTCGTCAAGCCCTCACAACGCCAGACACGCTCGCAAGCTTGCACCTAGCTGCCCGTCCTACCGATCAGCAGCCGCTGCTTTCGACAATCAAGGACTTCGTCCGCGAAGAGGTAGTGCGGCAGCTGTCACTGCTGTCACTGACACATGAGCCCACGCAAGCTTTGGCACCGGACCTCCAACACGTCATTCGGACCCAAGTCGCTGAAGCCCTTCCGCCGGTGCATCAGCAACCACCAGTCACAACGCCTCTCACGTACGCCGCCGTCGCTATCGGCCTACGCAACAGCGTATGCCATATGCTCAACCTGCCACGCCACCCTATGTCGTGCCTACAACCCCAATTGCGGCGCCGTATCCCTACACAAGATCTTCAGCTCCATTTTACCGTCGCTCAGACGCTTGGAGGACGCCGGATAATAAGCCCATCTGTTTCGCCATTGGTATCGCTGGACACGTCGCCCGCCACTGTCGCCGAGATCCCCCTCCAGTCGACACCGTAGGCAGGCCAATGGCGTCGTCGTCTAGGACGCCATCAAGGTACACCACTGACGGTCCTCGACCCTACGCAAACTATCGGTCACCATCGCCACGACGGCGCTCCCTGTCATCTATGCGTCGCCGACCTGCTACGGAAGAGGGAAACTGATCGCTGCAGCTCCGGAGGCAACAGCTCCATACAATTCGAACTGCTTAAGGCCTCCATCTTTCTCGCCGCAAAACATTATTGACGTCAATGTTGAGGGGACCGCCGCACAAGCGCTTGTCGACACAGGGGCCGCCGTTTCCATAATCTGTGATACCTTGGTCGTTGGGCGCTTCGCCTACAGGAATACAACATTCATGTCGTATACCGATCCGGTCGCAAGCACTCCGACGCTGATGCGCTATCCCGCTCGCCGCTACCGGCTGACCCAGCCTTCTCGTCACCATCTTCAGCTGTCATAACACCAGTCGACTTCACAGACATGGCATCGGAACAACGCAAAAATGCGTGGATTTCCCATCTCCTCGCCTTTCTGACTGATCCGTTAGCTAATTTGGTCTCAAGAACTATCCGCCGTCAAGCCACACATTTCGCTATTAGAGACGACCTACTCTATCGGCGGAATTACACGTCTGAAGGTCGGAGGTGGCTGTTAGTGATACCCAACCACATGCGCTCGGAAATGTGTACTGCTTTCCACAACGACCCGCAAAGCGCTCACGCTGGCGCTCTCAAAACGTACAACCGTCTACGTCAGCGGTACTACTGGCGCGGCATGTACACATTTGTCTGCAAGTAGGTACGTGCTTGTAGTGCATGCCAGCGACGTAAAGTCCCACCTCAACGCCCTGCCGGTACACTTCAGCCTCTGCCTTGTCCAGCAAGTCCGTTTTACCACGTCGGTATCGACTTATACGGACCACTTCCCACGTCGTCTTCTGGAAATAGGTGGATAATTGTCGGCGTGGACCACCTCACGCGTTACGCGGAGACGGCAACACTACCCGCAGAAACCGCAAGGGAAGTTGCATTTTTCATCTTACGCAACTTTGTTCTTCGCCATGGTGCTCCCCGCGAAATTTTGAGCGACCGAGGACGTGTTTTCTTGTCTGACGCCATTCAAGCGTTGCTCGCTCAGTGCAACATGGTTCATCGCATGACGACAGCATATCACCCGCAGACGAATGGCCTCACAGAACGATTTAATTGCACTCTCGGTGATATGTTGACGATGTACACAGCTTCAGACCAGACTAATTGGGACACTGTTCTTCCATTCGTCACGTATGCGTATAACACCGCTATGCACGTGACAACAGGGTTCTCCTCTTTCTTTCTGTTGTACGGACGCGAACCATCGTGCACGCTGGACACTATCCTCCCATACACGCCCGACTCCTCTGAGTACACTGCAGTTTCCGATGTTGCCAGGTACGCAGAAGATTGCAGACGATTGACCCGTTTTCTGACAACCGAGGACCAAGGCCACCAGAAGCTACGGCTTGACATCGACCGACATCTCTCTACTTTCACGACTGGTGCTCTCGTTTGGCTCTGGATTCCACTGAGCACTCCTGGCCTTTCGTCGAAATTCCTGGCACGATACCACGGGCCCTACCGCATTCTCGCCCGTACGTCACCCGTCAATTATGAGATTGAGCCTTTGACACAGTCTCATGACTTACGTCGTCGTGGCCGAGAAATTGTGCATGTGAGTCGCCTGAAGCCGTATTACGACCCCGCTATAGTGACTACGCCTTAAGTCGCCAGGTTGGCTAGGCTATTCACCGGAAGCCAATGTAGGGAACTATGCGAACGACGACGAAGCAGCATGAAACGGCAAGCCACAGCGTTGGTGCACGCGCGACTCGAGCTTGCGTTTAATTTGTATTTTCGGCCTATTGGCGTTCCTCGCTCTTCTGGCGTTCCTCGAGCTTCCAGTAGGTCTGTACGTAAATAAACTGCGTGACGCACTTCATAGTATATCAGCTACGAAGCTTAGAAGATCGAGAATCAAGTGACTTGCCGTGAGCTTCACACTAAAACGAAGTTCGTGCACTTTTAGAATTTGATGCCGCAGTGTTCTCCGTGAAGTCTCAATGTACGTAAAGGTATCGGCAACTGTTACTTTTATGACTTGCACAATCAAGGTCTCATTTTACTAGCAAAACATTTATTTTCTCGGAAGAAAAAACATCAAAAATAAACACAACATAGCATTATGGTTGAAGAAAACTGCAAGTTATATGAAACTCAGCTAAAGTAAGTGAATAGGCCAACTAAAGAGAACAGTAAATATACGATGATACAATGGGTATACATACACACATGACATTTAAGATTTCATTGGCAAACGAAGATACAGTCACAAACCAGTTCACAAAAAAATGGATTTCTGCATATGTGAAACACAGCCAGGCAGTGACATCACAGTTGTTATTGGGAAATTTATAACAATGTGAACAATACAATAGTAAAATCACAAGTAACAAGAGAGTGTGAGTAATGCACACTAACAAAATAAAACCTTATTCGCTGAGTTAGCACTATGACAGTTAAGGGGAAATGCTACTCTAAGACACTTTTTCTTTAATATACACCCTAGAGCAATGAAAGTTGAGCTGTTTATGAAACTTTTTATGCTGATTTCAAATATATAATTAGTGTTCTTGCAAGTTACACACTTTTAGCTCTGCAACATGACAAAGTGTAAACCCTAACCCTTTTGCCCCCCTGTTTTCTTCCCTACAATTCTGTAACTTTTTATCATACATAGTTCATAATGCTTCAAATGAAGTGTATGGTGCAAATAACGAATTAGGAAGCACATACAAAATATGCAATACGCATGAAGAATGATAGACGTAAAAGTCTATATTTCACCTACCCTAGTAAAGGTATACATACAATTTTTTATTACAATAAAATATTGAAGATTGAACTAGATAATTGCATTTGTCATACTTGGGAAAACTTTGGGCGAATTTTCATGTAGGTCCGAGCACTTGAAGTGCCTGAAAAACGAGGGGCACGTTGGAAAAATTGCAAAATTTGTGTTTTAAGAAAAACGAGTTTTAAAATTAAAATTCAGTTTTCATTTATGAAAGATATTATTAAATCAGATGAAATTCGCACACCAAAAAAATAATCGTTTTTGTAGTGGCCACTGCGATTAAAATACGCCAGCACTATGAGTTTGTCCCTAGCGTTTTCGAGCCGATTCCTCACAGACATTTCGCCCACAGACAGGGCCATGAAACACTTGCCAAACTTTTGCTTCATCTGGCAGAGCCTTGTGCCAACAGCAAGCCAGGAAGAAGTTCGACAGGACTGCGAAATCCAAACTAAGTCCAGTGTCATGCCATTTTGCAGCCATGTTTGTGCCACATACCGTCGTATACTGTTCTTTTGAGCATGTTTATGCTCTGAAATATCCCACTCAGAAGTTTATTGTGCTTTTCATGATTATGCATGCAAGGCAGTGAGGATCAGCAAAACATTACTCCATATTGGGAAGAGCAGTCACTGCTTGCTATTCCAGCCGGTAGTAAAAAGTTAACCATTATAATGCTTGTCTATGACTTCGATCCATGATCAGATTATTTGCGACACCTCCGGAAGTAGTAGCTGTGTGCTAGTGCTCACTGTCCTGCATGCATAATTATACAAGCCAGAACTATACTTAATAGCGGGATTTCGGGCACAGGTATGCCAGAATTCTTCGGACCTATGTAGAAATACGACTGGCTCAAATTTTTATTACATGCATGGCTGCCTGCTGCAGTCACTAATAAGTTCATTATTGAATCCTATTCAATGGCATGGCTGACAGAGATAATTATTGTTGCACATTGTGTTTGCCTGAACACTTAGCTATCTGCAAAGGTGGCTTTTACACACACACACAACTTACAGCACTGACTTTTTCAAAGAAAAACAAGCGGCTTAATATTGAACACCCTGAACATGCAAGCTACTTGAATACAGCAACCAGGTGGCTCAGTGAAGTCCCCTTTTCATAGGAGACAGAAGCCACGCACAAGCTGCTGTATATTCAGTAGCCAACTTTTCCACGAGCCACCATTGATGACAGGCTTGTCCGAAATTCTTTAACACTCAGTTCGTACAAAGTGCATGCATAGGCTGAGATTTAAAAAAAAACAAAAAAACAATTGAGTGACATGAGTGACTTGTGTCTCTTAGAAAAAGTGAATTTGTCAGTACATTTAACATGATTTGGAACAATGCGTCTTAAAACAAGCAGGATGTACACGAACTAAAGATGCTACAAGCGAAACTTTCTTGATGTTCTTGGCGAACACAGTTGCAACCTTATGAAAGAAAATGCAATTTCCACATTGCAGATGTGTCAAAACCATGCTTGAATTGCGCTTGTGCATAGTGTGTTGACAGCAAATTCAATGATATCACAACACATACATGATGGTATGTACTTTCATGAAGTATCCGTTGCAGGTAACATGTATTAAATATGAATTTCATTTCAAATACAGCTAATGTAGCTTTTTCCAGGCTGCTCTCACTGGGATGATTATATTTATAATGTTAGAAACTGGTGTCACTAAATCACTATTGTGTGCTGCCAAATTATGGTCATCAGTTTCAATAATTCTGTTTGGCTAAAATTGCAGTACCTCACACTCCAGCATTACAGGCTGTCTAATGAAAAAGAAAACACACCATCCCAATGAAGCACGCAAGCTTCTGCAACAATCTCCGGGTACCACAATCTTGGAAGCTATTGACCACGATTTAGCAATAAGATTGGATGAAACTGATTTTCTAATTTGTATAATTCCTTCAGTGCCAACAGCTTCAAAACTTGCAGTCTATATTTATTGTCAAATAAATATGGTGTCCAATTTTACATTTTAATAGCAATACGTGCATGACTTATGCATGCTTACCTTGATTTATAACATTATCGCGAGTTTTTAGTGATAAATAAAATATTTATTCTGCACATACCACAGATTTCGTCAACATCTGTAGCGTATGCTCAGAAAGTTTACTTTATCCAATATACTGTAAAGCTTGTCATTATTCAGAAAATCTCGTTGGAGGTGGTGCTATAAACTATTCCTAATGTTCGAACACGTAAAAGTGTTTAGCAAAGTTTCAACACCAAGGTTGGGCGAGGTGCCTAAAATACTTAATAAACCAAAAACAAAATACAAACATAGCGGAAACAAGCAGAGTAAAATCAATGGTGCTCGAACGCGTGGACTAATGACTGAATGAGTTCTCGCATAGTAAGGTGCAGCAATTTCACCACATTTAGCCATGAAATATCCGTTCTAATATACAGTTCAGGATAATCGACTGGCTTAAAATGCACAGATTCAGGCCGCATGAGGCAACCTATGTTGCTGTTGTATACCGAAAGTTGGAATTTTACTAAACGAGCTGCATGAACACTTAAGTATATGTGCAACCTTAGCGAGCCCTACCTAAGATGATGCAACATGCTGCACACGTACACGTATCGACTTAACTCGAGTATCACGGTAGTTTATAAAGACTCGCGCCTGCGCGGAGGCACACACCGGCACACATTCGGCCACTCACGAGGAAAAAACTTTTCTGATAATAGTCATAACGTATAACGATAAAGCTGTATAAAGCTGTTTAAAATGGAACATACAGCAGATGAAACTGCCTTAGACACGTTCACTTAAATATCACACAATATCGTCACGGGTATAGAAAGGTACCTCAGGCACGGGGGCAGAAATGACGCAGAAGGAATGAAGACAACGATGTTGTTGGGGGGCCTTGTCTGGACTGCACATTTGTCCTGCATCCTTGCATACTGTGGGCAGTGTCAGCCCACCCGGCGTTCACTTATTAAATACTCCCTGTTACATATTTTTGGTGGAAGTGCTGGGTAACATTCCGACTCTGGATCTCAGTAGCAGACGTCAGCTTCATCCAGCCATGATGCCTGAAGGCAATGCGCCCTCCGTTCAGTCTACGCCTCCTCCGTCACCTGTGCTTCCTTCCTATCTTCTCGATGCAGGTACACTTTGCGGCACCGACACAACTGATGTTGATGAGTGGCTCGCCTTAAACGAGCGCGTCAGCAAGCAATACAGGTGGGATGAGACGCCTATTCTGGCCAACATCATCTTTTACCTGCGAGGTATTGCACGCGCCTGGTACGAGACGCACGAGGAAGATCTGGCGAGTTGGGACGTGTGCAAGCAGAAGCTCCATGACTTGTTCGGCCAGCCAGTTGCTCGACAAATGGCAGCCAGGCAGGAACTCGCCTCTCGAGTTCAATCTTCCACCGAGTCGTACGTCACTGTCAAGAATGACAAGATGAAGAAAAGGTGGTTTCGGGGCTGCTCGCCGACGTCGCTGCTCGGGCGGGAAGCTGCAGCTCAGGATCAGCGGTTGCTCTGTGCGCTGCTCGCCGAGTCAGGTGCTGGGGCGGGAGCCTGGGGCGAGACCCAGTCCAAACTTCTGCAGCCCTTGGCCCCTCGAACGCCACGTCCCGGCTCTCACGTTCCTAACTCGCCCTGCGCCCCCTTCTTTTTTTCTCTGTTCTTCCCCCTCATTCTAGCATTTTAAATTACCTATTCAAGACAACTTCTTTCTCTTCTTCTTTTCTTTATCTTGTCATTCTTGACAATGGCCCCCAATTTTTTGAGTTTTCGCTTCTCGACTAGCACCATGCACTTTACTGTACCACACAACACTTCCCTGCTCGACACAGCACTTCACTTCACGGCACATCTCGACACTTCCCTTCACCGCACAACACTTCACTTCACGGAACATCACGTCACTGCACGGCATACTTAAATCCACGGTGGCACCACTAGACTTGCCTACACTAGCACGCACATCCATCTTCGTGAGTCGCAGTCACACTTCACTGTCACCCCACATCAGCAATGAAACAACGATAATAGGTATGTGTCCGCACGGAGTTTCCTACTACATCATTCTACACATGAAATCTGCACCAACATTGCCTCTCCCTTTTATGTACTGGACCGAGAAACTGTACTCCTGAAGATAAGGCTCCACCGCATGACTTTAGTGTTATTATGCTTCACCCTGTTGAGGTACTCCAGCGGCTGGTGATTTGTTTGCACCACAAACTGGGTTCCATAGAAATAAATGTGAAATCGTTTAACAGCCCATATTAAAGCATAACATTCCTTCTCCACCATAGCGTAGTTTCTTTTCCGGTCATTCAGCTTCCGATTTGCGTACAAGACTGTATGCAAGAGATCATCAGATTCCTGCAATAGTACCGCTCCTACACCCCTTTCTGATGCATCCGTTCGCAAAACAAACGTCCTACTGAGATCTGGTGCCATAAGGACCGGGGGTTTAGCCATACACCTCTTGAGTTGCTCAAATGCCTGCTCATGACATTCCGACCAAGGCAATCTGTTAGGCGTGTTCCTTTTGGTGAGATCGGTAAGGGGACTCACTATATCCGCGTAATGAGGGATAAATTCTCTATAGTAGCCTGTAAGGCCCAAGAAGGATCTCAACTGCTTCTTGTTCAATGGCCTCGGCGCCAACTCTATCTTCTCAATTGTGTCAGGATGAGCTGCGATGTGTCCCATTCTCAGGGTGTGTCCAAGGAAGGTAATCGCTTGAAACCCAATTTGGCATTTTGTCGGTTTCACTGTGATCGCCGCCACTTGGAGCCTACGAAACACTTCCTGTAATGCATTCACCTGTTCCAGCCAAGAATGTGTCGCCACTAGGATATCGTCGATATAATGCTCCACATTTTGGAGTCCATGCAGCACTATTTGCATGAGTTTAGTGAAAGTCTGCGCCGCAGTTTCCCGCCCGAGCACCGACCTTGGCGAGCAGCCCTTGAAACACCGCCGAACCTGGTCTGCAGTGTATTCCGCCCGAGCACCTGCCTCGGCGAGAAACCACTGGAGCTAACGCTGTAGTGGTTCTTCAACATCGTCGCCACCGTTGAGCATCGTTATGGCGTGTCATCACGCCTGAGAGGGACTCCCAGCGGACCGGAGGCCATGCCACAACTGTAAGCGCGAGAACCAGAGAACGCAAACAGAATCGGACGTTGAAACGCGCGTCGTTAAGACATCTCCTTTTCTTTGTTTCTCAACGTGTGCGTGTTTTTGTTGTTGTTTCGTTTTGTGATTTTTATGGTAATGAAGTGGGAGTTTTCGTTTGGTACCATCAGCCTCTATGGTTCATTTTGCAACGCCCGACGAGCGAACCAGGCCTCAGCATATACGCGTGACAGTCACCTATATCCAAGACGTGCTCGCCTTGTGTCGGAAGGCCGACAAAGACATCACCGAACTATACAATTAAGTCAGCAATGTGATGAAAGGCATAGCCGACGATGCCTTCAACATTCTGATATGCAAGAACTGTACCGCCATTGACTCGATTGTCGGTAAATGTCGGCGGTTCCAACAAGCCAAAATCAGGAGAATCACTCAACGTTTTTCCTGACTCCCAAACACCGCTGCGACTTCTTCCTGCGAGTATCCTGTGGCGCCACGTCCATTCGTAAACCCTCCAAACATCACAAGAATTGTCCGCCAGGAGCTAGAAGCCATGGCTCCTTCCGCTTATCAGCCCCCTGTGCCTGACAACTCGGCCCCAATATCTCTTATTCAGGCTGTTATGCGACAAGAGTTTGCCAACATGGGCGTCTTAGTTCCCCAAAACTCCAGCACACACCGCAGCCCATAAATGCTAACGCTCACTACCACGCCGCCCCACTTATTCTTGCTGCCGCGTCGGTTCCACGGTTCTCATCGCGCTACCGAAATCCATCTGAATGGCGCACACAAGATGACCGACCGATATGCTTCTCTTGCCATCATGTTGGCCACATTTCCCGCCACTGCCGCAACAGATGGCCTTTCCGGCAACGTTTTCTTGACGACCATCAACACGATCGTGGGCAGTATTCGCACCTCGTTTTGCCGATGACCACCTTCAGAACCTTCCACCTAGCCGTTCTACGCTACGCTGCGAACCATCCTATGCCGATGTCATCGCCCAGGGAACCCGGTCCAGCCGCTCGCCGTCGCCTCAGGGTCGCCAGCCCCGCTCCTATCAACGCCGTCGCTCCCTGTCACCGGCGTATTCTGGCCAGTTCTCGGGAAGCTAACAGATGCAGCTCCTGGAGGTGACGCTGCATTGACAACTCGGACCGAAAGACCTCTACCGACCACTGATTCCAGACGAAATGTACTTTGTGTTATTATCGATGGCCTGACCATTACAGCTCTAATAGACACTGGCGCACACTCGCACCGAAAAACCTCTACCTACCACTGATTCCAGACGAAATTTACTTGGTGTTATTATCGATGGCCTGACTGTTACAGCTCTAATAGACACTGGTGCCCACATATCCGTTATGAGTTCACGTCTTCGATCCCGCCTGAAAAAAGTTTTTACCCCTGCAATGTCTTCGACTGTGCCAGTAGCTGATGGCAGCCGAACTTCAGTTCTTGGTCTGTGCACTGCCCGCGTCACTGTTGCCGGCCTTCAGACTTTAGTCCTCTTCCCTGTTCTAGACGCTTGCCCACACGACGTGATTCGCGGCATTGGTTCTTGACCGCGCACTCAGCCCTCATCGATTGTTCAACCGGCACTTTACAGCTAGAGTTGCCTTTGTACTTATGTGCCTCCTGCAGCTCGCACACGGCTACGGTCCGTGGAGTGTCTACGATTACCGCCTCAGGCCACTGTGTACGTTTCTATGTCGCCGTTCCCACCTGTTCGTGAGGGCGACTATGTGTGGCCTTAACGATAAAACCAGCTCTTCCTGACGGTGACTACGTAGTGTCTCCATTAGCGGATGTGCTCTTGGCCCGAAGTGTTCCTGTGCCGCATACCATCGTGACTATCGTGGACAGGTACGTTCAGCTTCCGCTCCTCAACTTTAGTCATCATCATCATCAGCCTGACTACGTCCACTGCAGGACAAAGGCCTCTCCCATGTTCCGCCAGTTAACCCGGTCCTGTGCTTGCTGCTGCCGATTTATACCTGCAAACTTCTCAATCTCATCTGACCACCATAACCTTCTGTCTTCCTCTAACCCGCTTGCCTTCTCTTGGAATCAAGTTAGCTACCCTTAACGACCAGCGGTTATCCTGTCTACGCGCTACATGCCCGGCCCATGTCCATTTCCTCTTCTTGATTTCAACTATGATATCCCTAACCCTCATTTGTTCTCTAATTTACTCTGCTCTCTTCTTGTCTCTTAAGCTTACACCTACCATTTTTCTTTCGATTGCTCGCTGTGTCGGCTTCAATTTAGGCTGAACCCTCTTTGTAAGTCTCCAGGTTTCTGCTCCGTAGCTAAGTACCGGCAAGATACAGCTGTTATATACCTTCTTCTTGTGGGATAGTGGCAATCTACCTCAACTTTAGTAGTTAGACCCAAGTGCTCCCGCAAGGAATTTCGTCACTTCACGTTTCCCCACTTGATGCATGTAACATCGTGGCGTTAAATCCTAAAGACTGCTCGTTCCCTATTGCAACCAGCCGAGCAAACACACCTACCGACAAAAACACGATGATGATTGCCCCTGATCTTCTGCCCTATTAGGCTGCGCGACTCCACTACGTTCTGACCACCTACCGAAATATTTTTGACATCGATGACGGCCCTTTAGGTCAAACGTTTCGTGCGTCATCAAATACATAGCGGCGACCATATCG
This sequence comes from Rhipicephalus annulatus, assembly GCA_013436015.1. Taxonomy (NCBI): domain Eukaryota; kingdom Metazoa; phylum Arthropoda; class Arachnida; order Ixodida; family Ixodidae; genus Rhipicephalus; species Rhipicephalus annulatus. Next base: position 115,051 of record WOVY01002292.1, on the reverse strand, counting down.
TGTTTCCCAGTCCAAACGCCAGGATATACAACGAGAAGCCGAGAAGATGCTCTCCAAAAGAGGCATAGAAGCTGCTAGCGTCCTGTCTTCAAGTCCATGGGCATCACCTGTTGGTATAGTCAAAAAAAAGGAAGGCAGTTAGAGATGTTGCGTTGACTACCGTACCTTGAACAAGATAACCCGCAAAGATGCATATCCGCTGCCACGAATCGACGATGCCCTTGACTTCCTGTCGACGACTTATACCGACAACAAACTTCCTTCGTCACACTGAACGGCCTTTATCAGTTCAAGGTTATGCCTTTTGGGCTGTGCAACGCCCCGGAAACGTTCGAACGCATGATGGACTCTCTTCCCCGGGGTTATAACTGGTCCATCTGCCTATGCTACCTCGACGATGTGATGGTTTTTTCCTCAACATTTAAAAACCACCTAACTCGTTTGTCGACCATTCTAGCCGCTTTTCGCCGAGCGGGACTCCAGCTGAACTCGAAAAAAGTGCAATTTCGGCCGACAAGAAATAACGGTCCTGGGTCATCGTGTAAGTGCTGCTAGCGTCCAACCGGACCATGACAAGCTTAGAGCTGTCAAGTAGTAGTAGTAGTTGTAGAAGACTTTATTATGTACATAATCTAGACAGGCTAGAACTCCAGTGCCACGAGGAATATACAGGGTGAACAGACAGACAGACAAAGAACTTTATTGGGTCCTGAAAAACGCTGCTCCTTTATAGCAACGTCGCTTGCCGCTCCCACGTAGGAACGGGGTGGCCTAGCCACACCGCCGCATCGTGGGCTCTCTGGACAGCCCGTAGTTGTGGTTGCAACTGAACTTCGTAAGGCAGAGTCCCAATCTGTGAGCCGACTTGGGCCCTGTAACGAGGGGCACTGCTAGAGCGTATGTGCTATGTCACTAACATCACCACAATCAGGACAAGTAGTGTCAAAAACCTCTGAAGAAACTATGCTGAGGAAAAAAAGGCTTAGATAGGACCTGGTCTGTAACATTCTAAACGTGATGGTCTGAGGACTAGACAACTTGTTGTGCGGAGGAGCAAATGACCGTCTACTCAACAGGTAGTGTATAGCCACTTCACTGAATGTAAGTAAAGCGTTCCTGAGCATCTCGCCGCCAAGCTGCCGACCTACGTCCTCCCCAGTGCGGAGGGTTATTGCGCGTGCCAGGGAGTGAGCAGTGTCATTCAGGTTTACTTGAAAGTCAAGTAGGGGCTCGAGATATGCAGGAAACCAGGTAATGGTATGTTGAGAAAGTGTCCTATTTTGAAGTAGTTTAAATACTTCAGTACACACGAAACCAGAGGCGAAAGCCTTGACCGCTGACCTTGAGTCGGTGAAGATTTGCGATCTCCTGTCATCCAAAAGGGCAAGGGCTACCGCCAACTGTTCGGCTCTTGAGGGAGTAGAGTCCCTCACTGACGCAGCATTGATAATACAGCCCATATGATTGACGGAAATAACAGAAAACCTAGCTGAGCGACCGTACTGGGCGGTATCGACAAAACAAACTGAATGAGGATCGTTCCTGATGTTCTTCAGAAGTGTGATGGCCCTAGCCCGGCGCCTTCCTACGATGTGCTGAGGATGGATGTTTCGCGGAAATGGAGAGACCTGGACGGCAGTACGCTGTTCATCTGGTAGTTGAAGACGGTGATTCTCTACGAGCGTCGGACTGCATGAGGTCCAGGACAGACACAATCTTCCTACCAGCCGGCGTAGATGACAGGCGCATTAGCTGTGCAGTCTCTTGGGCTTCAATGATCTCATCTAGGGTGTTATGAACTCCTAGCTGCATAAGCCGTTGAGTGCTTGTTCGCACGGGGATGCCCAACACCCTCTTTACGCTTCTTCTGATCAGAGTTTCCAGTTTCTTCTTTTCGAATCCATACCAAGAGTGCATGGCAGCAACGTATGTTATGTGGCTCATGAGGAATGCATGAAAGAGCCTCAGTAGATTGTCCTCTCTGAGCCCCCCCCCCCTTTCTGTTCGAAACCCTATTAATCAACCTGATCATGTTCTCGGTCTTGGTTGAAATCTTAGCGATGGTTTGTTCGTTGTACCCGTGCGACTCTATAATCATGCCCAGCACTCTAATAGCGTCCACTCTCGGAATGCGGGTGCCACTTCCGTGTGATTTACAATGTCTACCTCTTATAGAGGCTTCCAGTTTTTTGGCCTGGCTCCTTTTCTATTGGGCCTGTATAAGAGCAGCTCCGATTTACTTGAGGAGCACCTCAGCCCTGTGCCAGCAAGAAAGAGCACTGTATGATCGATGACTTCCTGGAGTGCAGTCTCGACTTCCCTTTCGCTATCTCCGGGACACCAGATGGTAATATTATCAGCGTAAAGTGTATAGTTGATGCCCTTCACGTTAGATAGCAGTGTGGACAACTTGCACGTAGCGATGTTAAAGAGAAGCGGAGATATCACTGCCCCTTGCGGCGTGCTTTTAGGGCTCAGTGCAAGGGAGAGGACTTGAGGTCTCCGATATTGAGTGTGGCCTTCCTGGAATCGAGAAAGGAGCTGACCTATCTATAGAAGGCTTCGCCTAGTCCAAGCTCCCAAATGAAGTTTAAGATGTGCGCGTGAGAAATATTGACAAACGCTTTTTGCAAGTCAAGACCCAGCATGCCTCTTACGTCCCTTGTGTTCACGTCTATGATTTGATGTTGAGCAAGCAGCTTCATTGTGTCCTGTGCGGACAAAGACGGACGAAACCCAAGCATGTTGCAAAGAAAAAGACCTTTCTTCTTCATGTACTTAGAGACAAGGTTGTAAATGACGAGCTCCGTCACCTTGCCAATACAGGACGTCAGCCATATGGGCCTTAGATTGCCTAAACCTGGAGGTAGCTCTGACTTGGGAATGAAGACAACCAATGCCATTTTCCAAGAGTTTAAGACAGAACATTCTCTCCATATGCGATTGATCTCGTCGGTAAGGAAATCTATGTATTCGTCTTCCAGGTTCCTCAGGCCTTTTTGAGATTCCTTCTGGCCCCGGAGCCGATCGTCCGTTAAGGTTTTGAAGAACTTTCCAAACGTCGCTGATGATAAAGGGCTCTCCGAGCTCAGTGCAAGGGGGTCCAGTTTAAGACGGATAGTCTGGACAGCTCCAGGAGCCAATGGGTAAATATCTGTGAGCCAAACCATCCAGAATAGCGTCTTCAGAATCATACTGTCTGGCGGTATCTATGAGTTTAGCAATGGCTTGCCTTTGATCACTCTTGGAATTCGACTCGTGCAAAAGGTGCAAATTCCATTTCCCCCCTATTCACATTTGGCATTCAACAGAATTGGACACCTCATCCCACTGCTGCTTAGAGAGGGTCTGGCAGTGGTCCTCGATGGTTTGGTCAAGTTCTGCAATTTTCTTGCGGAGCCGACGATTGAGCCTCTGCCCTTCCACCTATTGAGTAATGATTTCTTGCCCTCTAGGAGGTGCGCAAGGCGGCTGTCCATCCTATCCATTTCCAAATCCGTGTGTATCTTTTTTCACGCCTCACCAACGTCTCCATTGGGCAATTCATCCAGGCTGGGGGTTGAGTCTTCAGCTTGCGTGCGTTCTTTTCTACTATGCCGGAAGTAATCTCAATCTGTGAAACTACTCTCTTACGGGTTCGCCCTTTACACTGATATGGGTAGCTAAGACATTATGGTCACTGCCCAGATCCGAGTGCAAGTTGTGCCAAGTAGCAGATTCAACGTATTTCACAAAGGTAAGATCCAGCGTGGTGTCCCTCGTGCAGGAGTTACCCATCCTGGTCGGAAAGACTGGGTCCGTGGCCAGGATGTGAGTCAAGTTTGCCGCTGCTTGCCACAAATTCTCGCCTTTACGGGATGACCGCAGATAACCGCAAGCCTGATGAGGAGCGTTGAAACCACCCGCCACCACAAGCGGGGAGCTACCGGCCCTGGCGGCAGCCCTACTCAAAAAGTGTCGCAAACCTTTGTCTCGAGTCGTTTGGCGAACTATAAATATGCAGGATGAAAACGCTACTTGTGACCTCCCCGAATAATTTCGACCGATGAGTGGTCCACTTTAGTACTGTTCATTGAAAGATCATGCGAGATATAGATGTATCCCTTAGATACGAGCGTGCAAATGCCCCTTCGTCCGTCTTCATAAAGAGCGTGAGATGTGTAACCCGGCAGAATGACAGAATCTGAAAGCGTCTCCTGAAGCAAAATGACGTGCGGCTTTTAAGAGTGACAACGAATGAACGATTGAAGAACTGCCTTCTTGTGGGTAAACCCCAGCAGTTCCACTGCCAAATCCTGAACTCTATAGGCGGACGCGCCATGGTTAGGGCATAGAGAAATAAAAATAAGGTTAAGAGTGGACACTCCCGTAGACCCCAGCGGCCCAATCGACCCTAGCACACCTGGTGGTTGGTGAGAGCAAGTGGCGTGCGCTTCTAGTTTCGGTTTCACTGGCGCAAATATTGAATTATTTTGCGTAACCGACGTTTGGCTATGACGAAGTTCATTTCAGACCACTTTTCATCGCCCAAATGGATAGTTTTTGTAAGTCGTTTTGATTTAGCGATTCCCTGTTTTGTTTTGTTCAGTGGTTCGTGCGAATTGGTCATGACGTAATTTTTATTTCGATTAAGTTATAATAAAAACAGATGCAGGTAATGATAATTCACTACGGTTTTATTCATAGCGCTTGTGTTTTTCTTTTGGAACAAGTGATCAATGTATGCATCAGTCAAAGAGACAGAGTATCCGTAATGTTTTATTCAAAGGCAAGGTAGAGTCTTAGAATATAAAAAGCACAATATGACAAAGGTAGACAACAAATTCATCTCGCCTTACAAATAAATTGTAACAAATATTGTAACAAATACAGAGAGAACACAGACAACACACACATCGCTAGAGTTGGCAGAAGCCGAGAAGCTGGTGAAGTATGACACACCGGACCAGTGGGTAAGTAAGGATCTATGGCAAAAACACAGCGCACAATGCTGATGAAGAAGGAAGAAGTGACATATACACAGCAATGAAGTCGCGAATCACGTCTGGGGTTAACCGAAATAATGCATAGAAAAAAAGAGCGCGCAGAAACCACACGACACAATATAGCAGAAAAGCAAAGGTGCAGTGTGCTGGCTGTGCTTAAGAAAAGCTAGCCCAAAATGAAAAAAGAAGCAGACTTGACGCCTGCTTGTCCTCAGAAAGGTAGGGCTTTGCAGCTTGCTCACTACGTGAAAGACAAACTTTATGCTACAACACTGGCAGGTCTTGTGGCTCTTCTTATGCGTCGCCTTCATCAAAAACTTAAGATCCTAAGTGATTTGCGTCTGGGTGTTGCTGTGACGCTCGCGAGCTAAAACAGATTGTAGTCATCATTTATCCAGAAATGTGGACCTTAATTGGTGCTATGAGAGTGGTATTACAAGGCTAATATCAGAAGGAAACCACTTTGGCTCATTATTTTTCACAAAGGCTCTACATTGTACGTTATCACTCACAAGCTATATGAAAATAAAATGGCAGCGTCTGCAGCCCCGTCAAACGCTACAAGTTTGGGTATTCTTTTGAAAATTTTGATGGCCGAGGTGAGGAAGTTGATGAGAAGCTAAAATACGAAAAGCGTGATAACGTGAACCGTGTCCACTTCATACTGTGTTCCTTACCCGCTCGAAGACATTTCAACAAGCGGTTTTGTTATCGATATATTACTTGAGCTGGAGAGATAAAGCATACACAGTGACCAAGCGACCCACAGTAAAGTGTACAGTTTGCCCGCATTTGCTACAAAAATACAGACAGGATACCGATCATTATTCTTTTTAAGGTTATGCAAATCACTTCGAGCGAATACACAGTGTCCCTACTCCTCACAGCGGGTAACCAAAACAATGTATGCAACGAAGGAGTGGTTAGTCTAGTTGAACTGAATATAAGCATATAAGACCATAATGAAGTCTGCTGTAACGAATTAATAACGTAACAAAGCTATTGCAGGATTCGGCTCAACTCGAATACTTTAGTGTAAACCCGCCGCTAATTGCTAACCTTTGAACTTGTCAAGCTGTATGCCCGAGATTGAAGACTGGAACCTAACCCTATCTAAGTTTCGGTTCACAAAACGCACATGCCAACATAAACGAACCCGGCAAAACATTTTCAGAAACTTCGCGCGACACCCAGCAGAGCAGAAATGAAAATCGCCAACACTTGACAGATGGTGATACAAAACATCGCACACTTTCAGGTGATGTGCAGTGGCCTCAATCATGGCAAGAAAGTGAGATTCAAGTTGTTGTACGTATGCAAAAGCTGCTTCTGATGGCACAGTGAGATTCCCAAAAAGTTTGCTGGGGACGTGGTATGCTTTGAGCATTGTGAAATACTGGTGGGTACCCTAAAGCGTCTCACTGTCGTCTTTCAGTAACTGTGGGCAACTGCAACCGTCACATGCATTCCGGAAGAAGTTTTTAATGAGAAAACCAGCTACATAATATTGTAGCGATGCTGAGGCAGACAGGTTAAAAAACAAGCGTATTTATTAGGGCGAACTTGTGCCCACGATTCTAAAGACTATGGTCGTCAAGTCCGAATAGCCGAGTGGCACAGATCCAACTATCTTCCTCTTTCTCGTTGCCGGAGCGCACGAACGCGTGGCGCATGCCAGCCGGGTCTTGCTTGTGCTCTTGCCACGATGATTGCGGCGGGCTACTTGAACGTAGCCAACCTGTCGCGGCATTATCCCCCTCCTCAGACGCATCGTCCCGATGCTTAAGACAGTGAAAAGATACATGCGCACTTTCACTCGTTTTTCGACAATCTGTCATAATAGGGTTTCATGCGGACTACGTGTACCACTTCCGTAGGATCGCGGCGTCTTGAACTCACGTGTCCAGCGGTTTTGACTTCATAAGTGACGTTGCTGATATGGTTGAGTACTTCATAAGGGCCGAAGTATCGGCAAAGAAGCTTTTCAGAGAGTCCGCGGCGGCGCACTGGTATCCATATCCACACTTTGTCACCGGGATGATAAAGTGCGTCACTGCGTCGCTTGTTGTACCGACTAGAATCGACGTGCTGTTGGTGGCGTGTTCGGTATCTTGCTATTTGCCGGGCTTCTTCGGCTCTTTGCAAGAAGTCATCTAAGTCAGGTGGATAGCTGCTTTCCTCCTGTAGTTGTAACATGGCATCCAGTGGGGTGGTCACTCTTCGACCGAATACTAATTCGAAAGGAGCAACGTGGGTTGTTTCTTGAACGGCTGTACTATATGCGAATGTTACGTAGGGTAATATTTCATCCCACTGTTTATGTTCAACATCGACATACATTGATAGCATGTCGGTCAGAGTTCGGTTGAGGCGTTCGGTTAAGCCATTTGACTGAGGGTGATACGCCGTTGTTTTTCTGTGATCCGTATTTGTCATGCGCCTCAGGCATTGCATTAGATCTGCAGTAAATGCGGTGCCCCGATCCGTAATAACGACGATGGGCGCACCATGTCTGAGCACTATGTTGTTCACAAAGAACTTGGCGACTTCGGCAGCAGTCGCACTGTACAGAGAGTCAGTCTCAGCATAACGGGTCAGATAATCTGTGGCTACGACTATCCATTTCTTGTCTGCACACGATGTCGGGAAAGGTCCTAGGAAGTCCATGCCGACTTGTTGGAATGGGGCATCTGGGGGGTCCATTGGCTGGAGAAGGCCGGCTGGTTTTACGGGCGGAGTTTTGCGCCGTTGACATTGACGACAAGTTTTCACGTAGCGCTGCACTGATGCGAGCAACTTAGGCCAATAGTATTTCAGGCGAATCCTGGCGAATGTTCGGCTCACACCCATGTGTCCAGATGTTGGCTCGTCGTGGCATGCGTGCAGAATTTCCTCTCGCATGGCTGTGGGCACGACTAGTAAAAACGTTTCACCATTAGGTTCAAAGTTCCTCCTGTAAAGGACACTTCCTCGAAGGCAGAACGCGGAGAGCCCTCTGGAGAATATGCGAGGGACTTGAACGTCGAGACCCTGCAGGTGTTGTATAAGCGCCAGCAAATCCGGGTCATCTCGTTGTAGTTGAGCTATTTCGGATGCGTCGACAACGCCTAGAAACGGGAAGTCTTCCTCTTCAGGTACACTTGGATCGACGGGAGAGCGTGACAGGCAGTCGGCATCACTGTGTTTCCTTCCAGATTTGTACACGACCGTAATGTCATACTCCTGCAGCCTGAGGCTCCATCTTGCTAGTCGACCAGACGGGTCTTTGAGATTTGCCAGCCAGCATAGAGCATGGTGGTCACTGACAGCTCTGAACGCTCTACCATAAAGGTAGGGTCGAAACTTGTTTATTGCCCGGATGGCTGCGAGGCACTCTTTTTCAGTTGTAGAGTAGTTAGCCTCAGCTTTTGATAGTTTGCGGCTGGCATAGGCTAACACTTTCTCTTGACCATTTTGCCACTGGACAAGGATGGCGCCGAGGCCGACATTGCTGGCATCGGTATGGACTTCAGTGTCGGCTGTCTCATCAAAATGGGCAAGTATCGGTGAACGCTGTAGTCGTTTCCTTGATTCGTCAAAAGCTTTCTGTTGTTCGCTTTCCCACGTGAAGGGCACGTCGTCTTTCGTCAGTTTTGTAAGAGGATCCGCAATCTTTAAGAAATTTTCAACAAATCGCATATAGTAGGCACACAAACCCAAAAATCAACGCACTGACTTTTTGTCTCTGGGTGTAGGGAACCTCTGAACAGCGGCTGTCTTTTCGGGATCAGGACGAACACCATAGGAACTAATAACATGTCCAAGGAATCGCAGCTCTTCGAAGCCGAAGTGGCATTTTTCGGGTTTGATTGTCAACTTTGCTGACCGGGTGGCTTCGAATACTGTGCGTAGTCGCTCTAGATGTTTGTCAAACGTCGCAGAGAATACCACCACGTCATCCAAATACACTAGGCATGACTGCCATTTCAATCCGGCAAGGACAGTGTCCATCATTCGCTGGAACGTTGCTGGTGCGGAACACAGGCCAAATGGGAGCGCTTTAAATTTGTAGAGGCCATCTGGTGTTACGAATGCCGTTTTTTCACGGTCCCGCTCGTCGACCTCTATTTGCCAATATTCGCTTTTCAGATCTAAGGAGGAGAAAAACTTTGCGGATCGCAACCGATCTAGTGTATCGTCGATACGTGGCAAGGGGTAGACATCTCGTTTAGTTACACTGTTCAGTTTTCTGTAGTCGACACAGAATCTAAGTGTGTTGTCTTTCTTCTTAACGAGCACTACGGGGGACGCTCATGGACTATTCGAAGGCTGGATGACATCATCCGAAAGCATCTCCTCCACTTGCTTCTTGATAATTTCCCGTTCTTTCTGTGACACCCGATATGGACGCTGGCATATAGGCCTCGTGTCGTCTTGCGTTTTAATTCTGTGTTTCGTGATTGACGTGCGCTAAACCTTCGAGGCACTTGAAAAGCAATCAGAGAATTCTTTTACCAAGGCGTAAATCTGTTTCTTTTGACTGTCCGGAAGGCTCTGGTTGACGGTCACGGATGTGTCGATGTTGCAGGCCACTGGTCGAGTGGTTGATGTCGTTAAGCTGCATAGTTCAGTCGCCATACAGAAGTCGTGTAAATAGGCAATAGCCGTGCCTTGAGCGATGTGTTGAAGTTCATTGGAGAAATTTGTGAGTAGGACATCTGCACGGCCTTTCGTCAAGTGAACGAGACCCCTAGCTACGCAGACACCTTTGTTCAAAAACAGCCCTACATTTGTATCCGCTATGCCTTCGCGGTTGTACAATGCGTCATTTTCTACGAGCACCATTATACTGCAGCGTGGCGGCAGAGTTACGTCATCATGAACAACGCGTAGAGCAGTTAGGCGTCGTTCCTCAGATTCCTCCACAGGTATAGCTCGCTCAGTCGAAAACAACACGCTGGATCTATGCAGGTTAATTACGGCGCCATTAGCTCGCAAAAAATCCATTCCTATAATGATTTCCCTTGAACATTCTGGCAGCACAATAAAATCGGCGACGTAAATAAAGCCCCGTATTTCAAGTCTTGCAGTGCATCTGCCAAGGGGCGTAATAATGTGACCGCCTGCCGTGCGTATCTGCGATCCACTCCACTGTGTCACAACTTTGTTTAACCTTTTCACCATCTTGTGACTTATCACTGAATAATCAGCACCGGTGTCGACTAAGGCATTCAACTCCCATCCTTCCATTCTCAGCCGCAAATTTGAAGTAACGTTTTAGTTGCTGCACCCATCTACCGGAATTACACCGTCATCACTCTCAAACCATATTGGAGGATCTTCGTAACTTACGTTATCAGCGGCCTCACCTCCACAGGTCGCTTGCTTCAGTTTTCCGGGACTGGACTTGGAGAGCGATGACCAGGCTGCCTTGAAGGTCTACGTGGGCTGGAGGACCGGTAGCGCATAGGTGATGGTGACCGTGACCGGTGTTGGCGTAGAGTTGGCGAGTTCTGGCGCGTGGACAGGTACTCCTCAATCTCTGCTGGTCGTTCGCCGTTTCGGGGGCACGGTGCATAGGACGGGAAGCCTCTTAATCCAGCCTGTCGGTAAGGACAGAATCTGTACAGATGACCCGCTTCCCCACAATGAAAACACAAAGGCCTGCGCTCGTGATCACGCCAGACGTCACTTTTCCTGGGCCTACGCTCCACATAGTGATGTGCGCTACGTGCTCCTGGGGGCAGATAGGTAGCTGTTGGTTCCCGTGGACGAGGTGCGCTGCGTGCCGCAGGTGGGAAAGGAGTCGTCGCCATCGCAACTGCTGCATTGCTGTGTACGGTGAGTTGTCTGACAACCTCAGAGTATGTTCGGATAGGTCGAACCGGCTGCAGCTGACGCTCTGGCTCTCGTATCACCTGCCTCAGTTCGTCACGAACAACGTCTGTAACGGATAGTGCAGTTGGAGTCTGGGGCATTTGCAGTCTGCTCAGTTCTTCTCTAACAACTGATCTAATGAGCTCTCGCAGGGCTTCAACGTCGTTTCGCGCGCCTCCGGAGAACACCTGTGCAGATGCGCAGTTAAGATTCCGGTTGTACTGCCGAGCGCGCTGTTCCAGTGTTTTTTCGATGGCTGTTGCTTCCGAGTAAAACTCAGCAACTGTGCTTGGAGGGTTGCGGACGAGAACGGCGAACAGCTCTTGCTTCACTCCGCGCATTAGGTGGCGCACCTTCTTATCTTCAGCCATGTTGTAATCCGCACGCTTGAACAGACGGACCATGTCCTCAATGTACATAGCAGCACTCTCGTTCGTGAGCTGGTTCCTCGATTGAAGAGCAGCCTCTGCCTTTTCTTTCTGGTCTGTGTTTGCGAACGTAGCCACCGCTTGTCGACGAAATACCTCCCAGGTAGACAACGAGGTTTCATGGTTTTCAAACCATGTCTTTGCGAAGTCTTCCAGGGCGAAGTATACGCGATGGAGCTTGTCCATTTCGTCCCACCCATTCAAGCTCGCCACTCTATCGAACAGGTCCAACCAATCTTCAACATCCTCGTACGAGTCGCCGTGGAATACTGGCGGCTGGTGCGGTTGGCTAATGAACACTTGTGCCGGTGTTACCTGGGTAGTCATAGTGGTGGCATCCATCGTTTGAATTCCCCTTGGTGCGAAGTGAAGAGGACCGAACTCAGGTGAGTCACCTCGAAGACGGCGACTTGCCCTCTGGTGTACAGGAGTCACTTCCACGGGGTTGATATGCTGATCGTCGGGGCTACGCTGTCTTGAGCTCGTGGGGCTTCGATTCATAACCCAGCAACTCCACCAGAAATGTAGCGATGCTGAGGCAGACAGGTAAAAAACAAGTGTATTTATTAGGGCGAACTTGTGCCCACGATTCTAAAGACTATGGTCGTCAAGTCCGAATAGCCGAGTGGCACAGTTTGTTTGTTTGTTTGTATCCTTTAATCCATGGCTCGTACCCACTCTGGGGGATTGGCCAAGAGAACAAATAGTCTCATATGAACGATAACTGCATTATTGCTTACAACGAAAAAAAGGGGGGGGGGGGGTTGTATAGTTAAGACAGTATGTTGGAAAAAAAGAAATAAACCAAAGATTTAGATAGTGAGAAAAAAAATCATTAACAAAGTAGATACTAATAGCTACAACTTGATTTGGGAGCCGACCAGACAGCTGGTTTTGCCAAACCCGATTAATTTGGTATGTCACGGATTTATCCAGAATAGAAAATTACTTTTCGACCCGTTTTTTAGTATTTGTTAACGAGGGCTTCATGTTGAAAAACGTTTAGAGTCTTGAATAAAATTACACACCGCATCGAATGCATCTCTGTGGCAATTTCCCAAAACAGAGGCACCAAAACTTAGAACATTCTCTGCGGTTAAATTTAAACCTAGCTTCGCAAATGGAATATCTAAAAGTCGTTTCCTAATTAATGCATAGTTACGACATGAGCCAAAATAATGTTCAATAGTTTCTGATTCTTCGCAGTGGCGCAGATCCAACTATCTTCCTCTTTCTCGTTGCCGGAGCGCACGAACGCGTGGCGCATACCAGCCGGGTCTTGCTTCTGCTCTTGCCACGATGATTGCGGCGGGCTACTTGAACGTAGCCAACCTGTCGCGGCAATATGCAGCGGAGTCATCGATAATATGGGAGTGAATGTCGGTCGCAAGTTCAGAGAGATCGTCTAGAGCGGGAAAGTCGTCAGGCTGTGGCTGTGCACACTCCTCATTATCCACAAGAGACGCACTGGTGAGGGAGAATGGCGAGAGCTGCTCCTGGAGGAGGTCACATTCATTATCCTCGACATTTCCGTATTCTGACAGCTTGAAGAGTTTTCTTATGCAGATGTGCTTCAGGCCACAAATAAATTGTGCTACATTGGGGTTGGTGTTGCAACCCTGTTTTTGCCTAATGTGGCCAAATATGTTCTCCAGAGGATCCTGTTGAAGCCTGTGTGTTAACAGGTATTCAAAATTGTAATTTTTGGAGAGGTCGTCCCATAGTTGACAAATAGCCTGAATTGTAATTTGCCAACCTACGATGGTTTGTGGTTGACGTCTGCCGACAAACTGCCATGATGCAATCCAGGGAAGCTGGCCTCGGAGGAAGTCAATAAGCTCTGAATCATTTTTCACGATTGCATGCCGCAGCTTTTACGAAGTTTTTTTTTACTCGAGCTGTTCAAGGCATCGAAAATCCTGTCCATACGATCACAAAATTGAGCTGTAGTGATGGCCGAGGCAGGCAGCACCTTCGCATACACCAATGCCGTGATAGCAATCGAAACTGATGCACTGAGGACCTGAGTTGCTCTGCTGACCTTCATATTAGAAAAATGTTTCTGATGAACGTGCCGTTCAGTCAACTTTGTAGCCAGTCGCAACCGCAGCTCATGTGAGGATTGGTAAAGGTTTACAATGTGCAACCAGTTAATGATGTCATCCCCAATGTATAACTTGTGTGCTTGGACATTATTGCGCATTGTTTTAATTAAATGCGGAACATCAAAAATGTAATACACCCGCTCACCATTAACTTCAAAAAAAGGCTTTGCTACGTCACTCTTAGTAGGTTAGCGAGACTTACATTTGAACTGCCCTGGTCTCAAATGACTGCTTTCACTGCAATATTAATGCTCCTAAGCTCCAAAATGAGTGACACCAGCAAGTTATGCATAACAGATGATGGTGTTGATGTGTGCCCTATAGTAAAAGCAACCGGTTGAATCCACTGTCTCGAAACACCAACAAGAAGAAAAACCAGTGCTTGATCAGCAATGGTTGAAGTTCGATGAGTGCCATCATCTGTAAAACCCTGGACAACGTGTCTTGCAGAATCATAGTACAAATTCATTTAGATGCGGAAGCATCTTATACTCGCGCCTTGTAGTGCGCCGTCCGTGCCGTCCGCGCCGTCCGCACCGCTTCTCGAACATTCGACAGCTGACGCGCGCGCATGCGCCGTCGCGCCATCGCCATCTGTGCCGCGCGCGCGCTTCTCCTTCGAGAACATTCGAAAGTTGACAGTGCATGCGCCGTCGCGCTGTATATATACTCAAGGTCGGCGCTCGCTCGCTCAGTTGCCGCTCGTCGGTTGGTTTGTACGGCGCGTCGACGTCCAAGGTCGCGGTGAAATGAATTCCAACGAGTCCACAAACACAATGATCGACGTCCCTTCGACCAGCGCCGTCCTTTCGCATACGTGTGTACGTGTTCACTCATTTAACACCCCCTCCTACAACCACGTTAACCAATTTAGCCATCGACCCAAGTAAGTCGCAATTTAACACCCCATTTCACAACCACGTTAACCAATTTAGCCATCGACCCAAGTAAGTCGCACTTTAACACCCCGTTAACCAATTATATGCTCCGCATCCTCCTCAGTGTTCCCCCGAGGGAAGCTGCGGGCAATTTTTTTGAGTGCTATTTCGTCGAAAAACTAAAGCGCACACTCGGTCACGTTCATTCCAAGCTTGAGTATTTGTTGCAATGGAAGAAAGGATTCCTGGAATTATGCCTGGAGTCATCTTACATTAGCTAGCCACCTCCTTAATGAACGCCGGGAGGGCAAAGAAAAATATGGAGCCAGAAATCGGTATGCTCGCGGACCTCGGAAGTTTAAGTGAAGAGCGAATTTCTTGAACCACACGAGAAACCGCTTGCCCTTGCGTTTGGGCTTCAAGCGAACATGTGCAGAAAGAAGTTTAAAAACCTCCTCGGTGACGTGCGATCGGATAACTCCAAGGGCTTTTGCAGTCGATGACGGTGCTTGGTGAGGCTGTCTCCGCAGTCTTTTGATAGTTTTCCGCTGTGCTGCTACTTTGGCTTGCAGATGTTTAATGGTTTGCTTGTACTTCATTGATGTAGACATTGTCGCTGGCACACAGAAACGCACTGCAATAAACAAAAAATGGATGCAAAAGCGAAGAACAACTATTCCCATACGAGCACTTTCCTCGCTCTTTCAGACCCTAGGTGCACAACCTTCTGTGGTGCAAAGTTTTCGATTCCACTACCTAAAAACAAACCATTCACAATGTTGACAATGCACAAAAAATGAAAATCACTGAGAGCCCACCCTTACATTTTGTAAGTGAACAAGTAGTGTCCTTTTGAGGATAGTTTCCTCAGAATGTCCTAAACATCAAATAGCACAATAAAAACAGCTGCAATAAAAGCATAGGTCACCATTTTCTCTAGGGCACTCAGGCGTGGAGCTGTTGGCGGAGACGTCTTCTGGAGGGTCTTGTGAAGCTTGTTCAGTGCCTCGGACAGTGCTCTCAGAACAATCTTGCGAGCGGCCTGCGGAAGTCTCTATATCAATCCACTCTGGTGTTGAAGTGAACATACAACTTACCGGCCACACAAGTTCCTATTGTGACAGCTGAACGACTGGTTAAGGTTTTCTCCGGCAAGACGAAGTCAGCAGAAATTCTTTCACCAGCTACAAGGGAGCTGCCACCTGCAGAGGTTTGGTCAACAGTCAATTTGGGTAAAAAAAGAAATCGCGACACTGAATGCACCCTGCTCATCGGGGCACCTCAATGTGTGGGAGCCGCTTTTTGAAGCCTCTACCGCAGGTCCTGAAGAAATGAAATTACGACAATGTGTCAGTAAGAGGCTTAAAATAACACAAACTGAAGCTCATCCGCACCTTGCAGTGCAGCTTCTGCAGTCATGTCACAGTCACTATTTCAAGCGACCCTCAGAGAACCTGCATATATGTGCAGTTGGTACAAGTTACGAAGCTTGTAGCATGGGGAAACTTAAACAGCTCTTTCAAACGCATAAATTGGTCGAACGTGGAAGAAAAGAGAATGCACCAACTAGGAAACAAGTAATTTGTGATTTTTGGAATTATCAACAGTGCCAGCTTTCACTGACGAAAGGTATATGTACATGTGCACTTAGGCTTGAAGATAACGTGAAATAGCCCTTTAAAGTCTTTCAAAACAAATTGCGCAGGTCAAGAGCATCAAAAAACGACAGAAATGTAAAGCTGCTGTTAGGAAGGTAATAGCCCACAATTCACAAAATTTAAGACTTTCCAAGTGTTACTTCTATAGTGAGGTTCGGCTACAAAGATCTTCGCGGTTAACTGTCGCCACTGACTCAATACAAGTGGCTGCTATTGCACATATTTGAGTTTCAGTCAATCACTTACATGGTGCAGCTGGTTGCACACTGGGAACAGCCATTCTTGTAAGCCTTGTGTGCCCAAGGTCCATGAAACTTTGGGCAGTAAAATGGTCGCTACAAACCCTGTACATTGCGTACAATAGGCTGGCCGGCTTACTCAGGAGATGATCGCGTCCAGCATACTGCAGCCATGCTTTCATCCTGCATTGGCAATGAACTATCAGCTGAAAAGGGAAGTGCTTGAATAGTGATTTTTTATTGTTACCCTCACTGAGAAAGTACGAACAGTAAGCCTAAAGACATGCAAACCATACAAAAGCTTTAACACACCTGCCGTCCCATGGTGTGCGGAAGAAACTCGTCCCAGGCTTCTTGTGGGTTCTGCCATTGTTGAAGCACCACGATACACAGCAGTAGCTGATGTAGCTTGGACCGCCGGACGGCATGGCATCAGCGCGGTCTGAAATGTTAGTAAGTGGATGCTTCGCTGTCAAATTACGAAAAAGATATGTGCACGTCATAAGTGTACCAGCAAACCCTTTTGAATGATTAGCTAATTGATGCACAATACAAAACCAGTGATACATCTCTGACCCATAAAACTCTGACTTACAAAGATAGACGTCAAGACCACGTACAAAGATCTTCAGAAGTTTCCAGGCCGCTATCCCTTGTAATGCAATGGTATCGCGGCCTGGGAACTTTAGAACACCTTCGTGCGTACGCAGTATCCGCAGTACATTGGAAAGAAAAATCGTAGTTGAAATTTGTGCGGTAAAACTATATTGGAAACGTCAAAAAAATTTGTAGGCAGCTTGCACTAGTGGCACAAGGCTAGCGAATAAACGAAGATGATGACCACTTGGCTAGTCCAGATTTGCCTCCGGCACACCAAGAATTAGGGGGGGGGGGGGCGCTGCGAGCGCTCGATGGTGAAGGACGCACTCCACATCGCCTCCGTAGATTTCCTGCTATTTCTGCGGACATCCACCTTGGTACCCCTGAAACTTGGATTTATCGTCACCGCCAAGTTCTCCGCTTCGCCTTGACAACACCTTCGTCCAGGTGGGTCCAGTTTTGACAACTTGAGGGACGTCCTTCACTCCCGGCTACAACGCCGCCTCGCTAAGGGCTCTCAGCCCGGCGATGGCGGCCGCTAACGTGGTTACCGGCTATGATCCTACCTCAAGCCAAATGCTGTCCATGGAGATTTCATCCTCCGTAAACACTATGCCATCAGAAGATGAATACCTCGACGACATGTTGAGACTGTGGCAACGCAAGCAAGCGAAATCGAAGCCTGCGTCTCAACAACAACGAGACGCCACAGCGGGCCACCATTCCATAGCCTTGCAAGGAACGCCGGCGCGCCATGCCTCCGGTGGTGTGCCTACCTCTTCTCCGTCCTCGCAGCCAGCGAAGCAACGCAAGTGGCGTCCGCGTCAAACTCCTCGCCTCTCTCGCGACGACTACATCGTGGTAGTGAAACCTCGCGTTCCCTGCGAGTTACGCACATTTGTCCCGGCCGATCGCGTGGGCGACGCCATCCGCAGCTACCTCGGCGACCGGACTACCACGCAAATTCAAGTGTGGCCAATCTGGGAACAGAACATCTTAGTCTGTAGCACCACCATTTTGCCTATGGCACAGCGACTCCTCGGGGACTTCCAGCTGCAAGTGGGGGATCAGCAGCTGCCCGTTCGAGGCCACGCCAAGGCACCAGGGGATACATGCAGGGGCGTCATCAACGTAAACCCTGCTGAAAGCCCGGAAAAGATAAAGTCTGAACTGTATTGGCCTCGAGGTACTATCCTTGCGGTCCGCAAACTCGGAGATTCCGCGGCGGCGGTGGTGACTTTCGAGGGCACGAAGTTACCCCGCTTCCTCTTCTACCACTGCGTGGCGACGTCTATCCGCGCCTACAAGAAAACGGTCCCTGTTTGCACCAAGTGCGGTACCATCGGCCATCGACCACCTCAGTGTCCTCACCCCGCTCCAACGCAGTGTGCCAAATGTGGAAGCCCCGCACCTGCAGGTCTCAATGCCCACGACTGCCACCCCAAGTGCCTCCTCTGCCACGGCGCCCATGAGACTGGGACCAGTGGCTGCACGGCAAAATATCGAAAATATCGGAAACGCAAGCAGCCCTCAACATCTCCTCGAGGGACCACCTCATGTTCGTCACAGCCAGACAGCGGCACCAACCTGCATCAGTCGGCTCCACCACTCCACGCCGACACTCAGGCATTCCCACCGCTCGAAGCACCAGCGGCGGTACCTCAGGTGAGCAGTTGGGCAGGGAAAGCTGCTTCTAAGCCTCTCTCACCCCCTTCTGTCGATCCTCCTTCTCCCGAACTTGCGGCCCTTCGCCAGCAAGTTGCGGCACTTCAAAAGCAAAATTCTCTTTTAACTAAACAACTCGAACTCTTAAATAAGCGACTTCAACCCCAACAACAGTTTACTGCAAGGCCATCCGGTATTGCCTCCTCTGTCCAGGCGGCTACGCCAGCTACGTCCAAGCTTAGTCCTCGCGCTAAGTCCACTCCCATTAAACCGCCGGTTCAAGCAACCATTTGTACTCCAGCACTCGGAACCGGTGCCACGTCTACTCCAGAAGCTGTTGAGGCTCCTGGGGCACCTCAGGTTATCTTGCCCGCTAACCAAACTCTCCCTAGCGAAGAGCGCACCCCGCGCGTAGAGGAACGCCTCACGCGCGTCGAAGCTTCGATTAATCACCTCCTCACCAGCTTCTTGGTACAACGCATAGTAGTAGAGGTTACCCAGGCTATTCAAGCCTGGGCAATCACCCAGTTTCATCCCAAGGCATCGCGTTCCCGCTCCTGCTCAGTGAGCAGTGAGGGTACAGCTCCACGGCGTCGTCGTAAGGTGGCTACCACCACCCCGCCGTCGGACAATCCGGCCTCCGTGACCCTCCCTGCCTCTGAGGAATCCGAGCGGGACATGGAGGACCAAATATAAAACCCAAGACAGTCACGATGGCTACCAATCGTACGTCCCGTTCAAACATTGCGTCTAAATTCGAGATCATACAGTGGAACCCTGGAGGCTTCGGGAACAGGCGAAAGCGTTCACATCTTTCCCTTTTCCTCAGCTCACTTGGCTCTCAGCCGGCCGTCTTGGCGCTCCAAGAATCTGGCCCTGCTCCATCCCTTTCAGGATACTGCTCCTATGTAGGCGGCACCACCACATGCCTCCTCGTGCATAAAGCTTACACGGCGGTACCGATTGACCTCGATCTGGATCTTCCTTACGACTACTGCATGATATCAGTGCTGTCTCGGCGGAAGGGCCAACCATCAATACATATCTTAAACGTGTACTGTCCCCATCGCCTTGCAAGGGCTTCGTTTGCGCATCTCTTCCATCGGGCGCTGCGTATAGCGGCCCGACAACCACTGGTGATTTTCGGTGACCTTTAATGCCCCCAGCCCTCACTGGGGTTACCTGTACGAGAAGGCCCGGGGCAGAGAGCTCAAGGAGCTCATTTCCTCGCTGAGCCTGACGCTTCTTACCGATCCGGCACAACCCACTCGTTCCGGCAACTCGGTCACGCGAGACACATGCCCCGACCTCTCCCTCACCCGTCACATCCGCGATGCTACATGGGAGAATTTAGGCGAAACCCTAGGCAGCGATCACTTTTTACTCCGCATTTCGTTCACACCGCGGCAGAAAATGCGCCAACACTGGGGCCAAGCCCGTCTCACCGATTGGACTCAGTTCAGAATGCAACCATTCCCCGCCGGCCTCTCCTCGACCGAATATGCAGCGTGGGCATCATACGCTCTCCATATGAAACAAGCGAACACTCGCACCCTTGCAACCTCTAATTTGACTCCAGCAATCGATCCACACCTCCTACATCTCTGGCAAGCTCGCCGCGGGCTCATAAGGCGCTGGAAACGCAACAAACTTAATCGGAAACTTAGCGCTCGCATCGAGGCGCTCACTGCAGAGGCGGCCGCATACTCCGCACAACTTTCCTATGCTAACTGGGCAGACACCTGTTCGAAGGCTGCAAACCAGATGAGCTCTAAGAGTGCGTGGCGACTCTTTAGAAGCCTTCTCCATCCCTCCACCACCAGGGGAGAAACGCAACGCCAGCTCCACCGTGTTCTGCATGCCTTTCAGGGCACTACGGATGAACTCGCGCGAGAACTTTGTGACCGCTACATCTGCCGCACAAATGATCCCGCAGGCCCAGCATATGCGTATTCCGGCGCCCTTAACACCGACCTCGACGCCCCATACACGCTTTCTGATTTACGATTTGCACTCACGAAAATGCGACGGGGCACGGCCCCTGGACGCGACGGAATCACAGTATCGCTCCTGGCAAATCTTCCCGACCAAGCACACCTCTCACTACTCCCCCTTATAAATTCGATATGGGACGGCTCTTCGCTTCCAACGGAATGGACCACATCGGTCGTGACATTCATTCCCAAATCGGCAAAGTCCGTTAGTATTGAGGCACTGAGACCCATCTCACTTACGTCTTGCGCAGGCAAACTCATGGAAACCATGGTTCGCGAACGCCTTTCCGCCTACTTGGAGGCCAGGAGGACCTTTGCCGACACGATGTTTGGCTTTCGCCCCCATTTGTCGGCGCAGGACGTCCTGCTCCAGCTTCAACACAATATCATAGAGCCGACTACTATGCGCCATAACGATAAAGCCGTGCTCGCTCTCGATCTCCGCGGGGCGTTCGACAACGTCAAACACAGCACTATACTCACTAACCTGTCTACCACAAACTGAGGGCAGAAGACTTTCAACTACATTCGCGCCTTTTTATCACATCGCACCGCCTTCATTCGCCTTAATTCTACCGAACACGGCCCATACTTATTAGGCACGCGGGGTACACCTCAAGGGGCAGTCCTGTCTCCTCTGCTTTTTAACCTGGCGATGATGAACCTCCCCTATCTTCTAAGCGAGGTCGAGGGAATACAACACGCACTATATGCGGACGATATCACAATCTGGACCAACACCGGCTCTTTAGCGCAAATCGAAGAACGCCTGCAAAAGGCTGCCCTTCTGGTGGACACCTACGCAGGTTCAGGCGGCCTGGAGTGCTCTCCAGCTAAATCGGCTCTTCTTTATGTCTCTCCGCTACCGCCGCCTCAAATTTTTTTTCCGTCCGGACCCGTCCCGTCAGTGCAAAACATTCGGGTTCTTGGCCTTCACCTCACATCGTCCTTGGATCCAAAGGGCACAATAGCAGGCCTCAGACGCACCAGCGAACAGGTGAGCCGCATGATACGGCGAGTTTCTACCAAGCGCGGCGGCCTTCGTGGGTCTCAGTCCCTCCGATTGGCCCACGCGTTTGTAACCAGTCGCGTCCTCTACGCCTTGCCTTACCTTCACCTGCGTCGTCGACACGAGCACCAGCTGGACGTCCTTCTTCGTTCACTATACAAACGCGCTCTGGACCTACCTATTGCAACTTCCAACAGCCGATTCGTGGCTCTGGGGGTACACAACACCTTTGCAGAGATGCGCGAAGCTCATCGCGTTAACCAAATCAATCGACTGTCGCAGACGCCTTCAGGGCGCCGTCTCCTACACAGACTTGGCCTTAACCCGATATCTGACCAAGACCCTCTGCAGCCGGTTCCAGAGCTCTGGCGTCAAAAGCTATGGGTGGAACCTCTACCCCGTAATATGAACCCCGACCTCCATCCTGGCCGTAGACTAGCACGCGCCGCGGCCCTTCATACGCGACACTCCGATTGTCCTGGTGTTTTCTACGTGGACGTCTCGGGTCCCTCCCCCTCGGGTCACTTCACGGCTGCCGTGATTACAGAGGGCAAACACGTAGATGACCTCTCCTTTCGAGCAGACACAGTAACGCACGCTGAAGAGGTTGCCATAGCTTTGGCCGCCTCTCACCCTGCCTCAGGCACCATCCTGACGGACTCGCGCTCGGCCTGTTCTCAGTACCTTCAGGGTTCCATTGCCCCGCTGGCGGCTAGCCTGCTACAGGCAGCCTCTTGGCGCTTTAACCCTCATCGCATTCGTATAGTCTGGACCCCAGGCCACTCGGGCCTGCCCGGCAACGAGGCGGCAAATGCCGCTGCCCGCGCTTCTCCTATCCGGGCCGTTGCCCCTCCATGTCCCGAGACGGAATCTGGCAATACCAACCTGACGCGCTTTCGCGACATTTTGGCTTATTACCGGGCTTCGCGCCGCCTCTACCCGGACCCCGCACGCGGTTTGGAGAAAGCGGACGAATGACTGCTACGCCGCCTGCAGACAAACACCTTTATCAGTCCGGCGGTCGCCAGGCACTTTTTGCCGGAAATCAATGGCACCTGCTCGACCTGTCATGTCCTCGCCGACACATATCACGTCGTAGCATGCCCAGTTAATCCCGTCCCTTTCTCACCCCCTTTTCCTATCCCAACTAGACAGGCTTGGGAGGAGCACCTGCTCGGCTGCTCTACCTTGGCTGCACAACGCTCCTTGGTGGAGCGCGCACGGACAGCTTCCAGCTCCACTGGCGTCCCGGAATAGGGTCTTGCCACTCTAGCACGCCGATGGGCCACGTCGGCACTCTCTAGTATACTTTTTCTGAAATAAATGTTTTTTACCACCACCACCACCACCACCACCAAGAATTATTCGTGTTCCGAGCCTTTGGGAAACGCGTCGTGAAGCATGCGAGACCCAGCGAACGCTTCTTAATATTTTGCACCGAGCCTATGACTAGCTGCCCAGCTATGCTCAGAGCACAGATGCTCGCGTCCGTGGCAGACGCAGCACGCGTTGCCTTTGCTATACTGCATACGTTGCACAATGTTCCCGTCTAGCCGCCGCATAGAGCCGCAAACTTTCTTTTTAGCGAACCTCCCCGTCCTTACAAGCTTCAGAAAAAGGTTACAACTGCGTGAATGAGACGCCACGTAAGAAACAAACTCGCACACATGAAGCGCAACGTGTGTGTGTGCATCTTTCTGTGATTGTTGCATGGTGTCTTATTCGCGCAGGTGTAACCGTTTTCTGAAAAAAATGACCCAACAAGCCCAACAACATGTCATTCTACAAGCTTCGCTTGAAAACGTGCCTCACCTGTTATCTCACACACGAAAACGCCGACGCAGCCGACGTTGACGAAAGCGACGAAAGCTTCCCGCTGTCAGTCATGCATGGGCTTGTCGCTGGGTGGATGGTGTTTATGACAGTACGGCTGAAGAAAAATAATCGCGTAAGGTG
This sequence comes from Rhipicephalus annulatus, assembly GCA_013436015.1. Classification (NCBI taxonomy): domain Eukaryota; kingdom Metazoa; phylum Arthropoda; class Arachnida; order Ixodida; family Ixodidae; genus Rhipicephalus; species Rhipicephalus annulatus. Next base: position 91,678 of record WOVY01002292.1, on the reverse strand, counting down.
TGTTGAATAAATTGTTTTTATGTACAAATAACATACCAAAATTGGGCGTATAATTATTATTTTGTAAAAACAATTCTGTTGCATTTATTATAACTGTTTTTTTTGCGCTTGCATCCTCTGACGGTTGGTGAGAGCACTAGTTCGTTACGTAGTCGTGACGCACTTCCTGAGGCCAGGTTTCACGGAGTGTCCTCTCTTGTCTTTTTCTTTCTCTATGGTTAGGGTCGAAAGATATGTGCCTGCGTTCGAGCGCGTTGACTTTAGCCTCCAACGCACAGAAGTTAGCGTCCAACGTATTGACCTTGGCACCCAGTGCGCTGAACTTGTCCGCCAAGGAATCGACCTTAACATGAACCAATTCGAATGTTTGGCTAAGCGACTACAACATGTCTCTGATCTCCGTTTTAAAACTGTGCAGTTCCTCATCAAACGCGCGCCTCGTCAAAGCCCTGTTTTTGACTGGATGATCTCTTTTGGCTGCACTTTCATGGGTGTCTCGACGGGCGTCTCCGCGGGTTTTTCTACGGGCGTTTCCATATGCGTTTCGAGTCTAGTGATCTGAGGATGATGTGGAGCCTCACTCTTAGCGTTATCAGCATTGTTAAGTGCGACTATCTCGACTCTAAGTCGCGCGATGGCCTCCTTTAGTGCAGCGTTTTTCCTTTCCAGCTGAATAATTCTATCATTGTTTTCTCCGGCAGTATGCCCCCTGTTACCTGTTTCCGGGATCCTTTGACGCAGTCAGCCCATTAGGTCGCTGTGGCAGCAGGCACTTGAATGCTGATGGCCGGGCCCCGTGATCGGGAACAGCTCCGGGACTGGGAACGGCTTGTGGATCGGGGACCGCTCCTGTATCGGGAGCGCCCCCTCGAGCTCCTGGACTGGGATCTGGACTTGTTGGCCTGTTCGGACAGCTCATGTATCGATGGGAAGTCCTTGTCAAAGTCGCGTCTCTCCTGCGCTGTCTGACGATGTAAGTTATCTCGAATCTTTGTGTACAGGTTCTGTTGGCCGTTGGATGAGGCCCTCCACAGAAGGCGCACTTCGGTGAGCAAACGTGCTGGTCGCCAGGGGAGGTTATTCCGCAACCTCGACAGATAACGTTTCCTGGAGTGGGACACACGTCGGCTCTGTGGCCGAGTCTAGCACAGGTATAGCAGGCATTCGTCTGCCGTCTGTAGAGGGCGCACTTGACTATGCTGGGACCACACATCACGTAATTTGGGACTCGAAGTCCTTTGAAGAGAATAACGACTGTGGTAGAACTCTTCATTCGCCGCCCTTCGAGAACAGTTGAATTCCTCGGCTGAATAAGAAGTCTTCTGAGCTCTTCGTCGTCAATTTCCATATCGATGTTTCTGATGATGCCCTTGCATGTGTTGTCGGGCGCAGCAATGTAAGACCTAACCTCGTATCCTTCGTTAATAACAGTGATGGCCTCTAGATTTGCATAGGCCTTGGCGTTGGCTCGCGATGGCGTACTAATCATAACAATGTTCTGCATAGCGTTAGGACAAATGATGTCTTCTGTGATATCCACAGCGGAGAGACGTGCCGCTATCGTGAGGGCTTGAGAAATCCGGACGTTACTGGATTTCACGACATCACCACACATTACCAGTTACAAAGACGCATATACCCATCTCCTCACGAAAAGCTAAACAGAACGCAAGCGCACTTCAGACAATTACAAACAGATTCATACAGAAACCCTAGACTCATGCACGCCATGTATCCAGACATATACACTACAAACAGATGCACGTCATGTGGCGAGGTTGCCACCCTTAGTCACATGCTGTGGGAGTGTCAGGGCCTAATAAACAATTCGAACAGTGCCGATTCATCTCACTCTTCCACCGCCAGCCTCCGCTCGCGTTGGAAGGCCGCACTGCTCAGCTCGAACTTGACAGCACAACTCTGGGCTGTCCAGCGTGCCGAGGAAGCCGCTTCGAGACAAGGTCTCGGAACCGCATCCGTGGTGGGTGCCCAGGCCCACTAAAAACACCGGACTCGAATCGTCTGGATTCGACAAATAAAGTTTACGCTCTTCTGGTATTCTAAATGTTCAGGCCTCCCCGAGACCTAAAAATCATTTCAAAATGCTCCCTTGGTAGATGAGGCAGCCTTGACGCGTTGGCGAGGCGTCTCTTCACATTGGGGTTATGTTGGGTGCCAGCGTTCTTGCCGTATGGTGAGCCTTGAACTTGAGCGCACGCCATGGGTGCTTTAGTTGACTTACGCTTAGAAAGCGCCGTTGTCCATCCATAACACTGGAATTCTTCGGGAGAAATGTCCTCTCCTTGCACAGTGCCTTGCATAGCCGTCTTTATAGCTCAAACGCGCTAAGCCTAGCGTTAGGCTTAGCTACGCCTAACTTAGGCATAGCAACCCACGGCGTGGTCGAGCAAGAAAGCCCTTCAAAACTCGGTAAAAGATCCACCCACCATGACAAAACTGTTTCCACGTGGTCCTCAAGGCTTCAGGCGTCGACTGGAGCAAAAGGCATCCAGCACAACAGAAAAAAAGGTGAACAAGCTGGAGCCGATGTTTACACGACCACATTAATCGGCGCCCCCATGCTAAGAGAGAGGAAGAAAACTTTATTAAATCTATATACAGGGAGTAGGTGGGAAGGCACAAACACTAGGTGGGATCGCAGAAACGAATTAAATGAGCCCGAATTACATTCCTCCATGCATGGTCACACGCCATGCGGGCAGGCTGCACAAACGGCAACAGAGGCCGAAAGAAGTGAACAATATGGACACTAAGCAACACCACTCATACAGAGTGAAGAGCGAAGTCTGTCCGGCAGGGAGGTGCCCCTATTCCAAGGCCCCACTGGCGCCAGCCATCCGATCAGCACTGTGGATCAGTCGCAGATGATCCACCAGGGCTGGGCTAGACAGCAGCGCCTCCCATATCTCCCTGTGCCATTGAAGTCGTGTTCTTCGGGGTGCTCTGCACACTCCCACGTGATGTCAAAGAGTGTTGTCAAGAACTTTCCTCTGCCTTCTTCTACTAAAGATGTTCGTTGTTTTGTGGGCTTATGCTGGTAGATCCGACGTTTTATACGCAATTTCGCTACAATCGCACGACCACTAACTGATCTCAAAAAGAACGCGCATTCCTCGTGGGGCCAAGACCAAGCAGCTGCGTTTTCCACGCTGATCAACCTGCTCACTTCACCACCAATACTGGCTGACTTCGACCCGTCCGCGACAACTGAAGTTCGCACAGACGCCAGTGATCACGGCATCGGCGCCGTCCTCGCTCAACACCAAGCAGGCCAGACGCGGGTCATTGCGTATGCCAGCCGCCTTCTCTCCACATCTGAGCGAAACTATTCGATAACGGAGCACGAGTGTCTTGGCTTGGTCTGGGCTGTAGCGAAATTTCGCCCCTACTTGTATGGCCGGGAGTTTTCAGTTATTACGGACCACCACGCTGTGTTGGTTGCCGTCGCTCAAGGACCCAAACTGGTCGCTGGGCTCTACGTTGGTTGGTTGCGAAACTTTATTGAGGTCCTGCAAGGCGCGCGTCAGCGCGCAGCGGGCGACTCCCACGTCGGGGCCGTTAGGCCAAGCCTATCGGCCGCTCCGCGGGCCTGCTGGACGGCCCAAAGTTGGTCGGCCAGGAGGGAGCTGCGTAGGGCCACCTCCCACCTGACCGATGTAGTGTTGGGGTTAGTGTACATTGCTTTGCACTCCCAGAGCATGTGCGCCAGCGTGGATACATCCCCACATGCGGGGCAAGCGTCATTGGGAAACACGTCAGGATAAATAGCGTGAAGGGATCTCAGGTTAGGGTACGTGTCGGTCTGCAGTAGTCTGAGCGTAAGGGCCTGTGGCCTATTAAGATTTGGATGAGGGAGTGGATACAGTCTCCGCGCGAGGTAAAAATATTTTGTTATCTCGTTGTACGTGACAGGCGCGTCCCTGTTTTCCGCAACCCCGTTGGCCCCGAATCGTTGCCCGGAACCAGCGCGGTCGGTTAGTGCGCGCGCAGCCTCGTGGGCAGACTCGTTGAGGTTAGGGGGAGCGCCTTGGACCTGTCCAACATGTGCAGGAAACCAAATCAGTACGTGGTGCTTGATGCCGTCGCGGCCACCACTTTGAAGCACGCGCAGGGCTTTCTTGGAGATTACACCGCGCTCGAAAGCGCGAATAGCTGACCTAGAGTCACTATAGATGACCTCCCTTTCACCTTCCAGGATGGCCAGGGCGATGGCCACTAGCTCGGCAATCGTCGGATCGTCAGTGTGAACCGATGCGCAGTTGGTGATTTGTTGTTTGGAGTCGACGACGACTGCGGAGAAGGCGCGGCTCCCACGGTACGCTGCCGCGTCGACAAAGCTGACGCCGTGCTCCTCACTGTGAACCTGCTTGAGAAGAGTGGCAGCTCTAGCACGTCGCCTACCACGATTGTGCTCGGGATGGACATTCCTCGGTATCGGTGCCACGGTGATGAGGTCACGAATCTCACGGGGCACCTGTCTCATCTTCTCGTCCAGTTCAGCCGGAGAGTGACCGAGCTCTCGGAGTATATGTCTGCCGGTCTGGGAGCTCGAAAGGCGCGTGAGCTGGGCCCGCTCCTGCGCTTCGGCAATCTCCTCCAACGTATTGTGTACTCCGAGCTGGAGCAGGCGCTCGGTACGCGTCCTGATCGGGATACCGAGGGCCCGCTTTGTAATCTTTCTGAGCAAGACGTTGATCTTGTCACGCTCGGCACGCTGCCAATTGTGCATGGCCGCGACATATGAAAAGTGGCAGAGCACAAAGGCATTGACCAGGCGGATTAGGTTGTCTTCCTTGAGGCCTTGGTAGCGGTTGGCCACCCGCCGAACCAGCCGAACTGCGTTATCCGTCTTGGCGGCGAGCTTGAGTATAGTCTTGCCGTTGGAAGCATTGGACTCGATGTTCATGCCGAGGACCCGAATAGAGTCGACTCTGTGCTGCCATCTCCGGTGTAGAGCTTGATATCACTCTTCGAGATCGGCTGCCAGTTTTTGGGCTTGGGCCCTCACCTAGTGGGTTGGTAAAGGAGGAGCTCCGACTTGCTTGGGGAACACCTCAGGCCTGTGGGACGGAGGTAATCTTCCGTGGTGTCTATGGCCTCCTGCAGGGAGCGCTCGACTTGCCCGTCGCTGCCACCTGTGCACCAAATGGTAATATCGTCCGCGTAAATTGTGTGGTTAATGCCTTCGATACATGAGAGCCTCTTGGACAACCCGACTATGACAAGATTGAAGAGGGTGGGCGATATCACTGACCTTTGTGGCGTGCCGCGCGATCCCAGCTCTATCTCCTCGGAGACAAGGTCTCCCACACTGAGGGTGGCTCTCCTACTGGTCAAGAACGATTTGACATATTTGTAGAATCTGACTCCAAGGCCGAGCTCAGCAATCGACCGCAACACGAAAGAGTGAGTAACATTGTCGAAGGCTTTTTCGAAGTAGAGGCCGAGAATGGCCCGCATGTCTCGAGTGTTGCAGTCGATGACTTGGTGCTTGAGCAGCTTCATAGCGTCTTGCGTCGAAAGCTTGGCCCGAAAACCAATCATGGTGTACGGGTAGAGCCCATTGTCTTCCAGGTACCGAGTCAACCTATTGAGGACCACATGCTCGGCTACCTTTCCCACGCAGGATGTGAGCGAAATGGGGCGCATGTTGTCCAAGTTGGGTGACCTGCCCGGCTTAGGAATGAGCACGGTACGTGCGACCTTCCACGGGTCGGGGACCTCGCCGCTCTTCCATGCCTCGTTGATGACCTCGGTGAGGTAGTCGATTGACCGGTCGTCCAGGTTGCGCAGGGTCTTATTAGTTATGCCGTCGGGGCCCGTGGCAGACCTCCCATTGAGCCCGTAGAGCGCCTGCCGAACCTCTTCGTGGCATATCTCGGCGTCCAGTTCAGTGTTGGCCGGTCCTGAGTACTCGGGGTACGTTGTTGAGGGCTTCGAGTCGACAGGGAGGTACTTTTGCACCAGCTGCTTCAAAACCTCCTCTTCTGAAGAGGACTGCTTGGCTTCGTGCATGGCTCGCGCTAGTACGTTCTGCTGGTTAGTTTTCGTGTTAGTCTCGCTGAGCAGGTACTTGAGCAGGTTCCATGTCTTGCCATTACGCATCTTGCCATCTACCGAGTTGCACACCTCGTCCCACTGCTGCTTGGAGAGGACGCGACAGTGCTCCTCGATATTCTTGTTTAGGTCGGAGATTTTCTTGCGCAACCTGCAATTGAGGCGCTGGCTTTTCCAGCGGGCGAGAAGTGACTGCTTGGCCTCGAGCAGGTGGGCAAGGCGGCTATCCATTTTTTCAACCGGAAGGTCAGTACTAATATTCTTCGTGGTACTTATGACGTCCTCTCTGAGCTGGCTAATCCACTCCTGTAGGCTTGGCCTGGTTTCAGGTAGGGGTCGGTCGTTGCGGACTTTGCGAAACTGGTCCCAGTTCGTCCAAGAAAACTCCCGTGCCCTCTTTCGGACCACTAAGAACTGCGTCACCAGGACGTAATGGTCACTACCTAAGTCAATGTCTGAGTTGGCCCACTGTACATCGGGGAGATTATTGACGAAGGTCAAGTCGGGAGTGGAGTCTCTGCAGGATGAGGTGCCCAACCGAATTGGAAAGGCCTTGTCGGTGATTAGAGTCAGGTCCATGTCCGTCGCGTTCTGCCACAGTTCCGTGCCTTTGCTGGTATTGTACGGCTAGCCCCAAGTGTGGTGTGGAGCATTAAAATCGCCCGCCACAACCAGAGGGTTGGGACCTGCCAAGTTGACGGCCTTCTTTATGAGGGCCCTGAAGCGCTGCCGTCGGTCCTTAGGGCTACTGTACACGTTGAGAAAAAAGATGCTGCTTCGGTCTGAGCTGCGCGGCAGAATCTCGGTCATGACATATTCGGCGCTGCTGGTGGCCATTTTGAGGTCGTGAGAGATGTGTGTGAGCTTGTTACTGACCAAGGTGCAGACGCCCCGGCCATCAGAATAACGCGAGACGGGCTTGTAACCAGTCAATGTGACGTTTGGAGTTAATGTTTCCTGAAGCAGAATGACGAGGGGTTTTTCGCTAGAGCATCGACTGTACTGCTGCAAGGACGCCTTTTTACTAGGGAAGCCCCTGCAGTTCCATTGCCAAATAAGAAACGTCTCACTTGGCTTGGCCATCTTGGTGCTTTTGTGGGCTGGTGCTGCCCTCAGATTGGCTAAGAATAGCGTGGACGATGGGGCCCATAGCGCCGGGCTTGGGTTGTACCACGGCGGTTGAGGTCAGAGCTGGTTTCACGACGCTTTCGAGAAACGACTCTACCTTGGATACTCGGTCGTTTTGCGCGGCCAGGGAGATCTGCAGTTGGGCGAAATTCTCCCCGAGCTTATTGATGCTTTTACTGAGCGCGGATAGCGTGCCTCGAAGCTCAGACCTCACTCGAATCGCTACACTTTCGTGTTCGTAGGCGACGGCCCTCTTCTTGGGAGCACTTTGACTCTCACTGCTGCTATCGCCGGCTTTAGTGCTGTGCACCTCCATGGGTAGGGGCATTGTATCGGCGACGCATGCGGCGGCGGGTTGCGGTGGTGGGTTTCTCGCGTTCTTAATCTCAGCAATTTTGGACATAAGCCTGTTTATGGTTTCCTTAATCGCTGCGTTCTCGCGTTTCAGCTAGGAAATCTCGCGCGCGCTCTCTGCATGCTCTGGGAGTGACCCCGACAGTACCTCAGCTGGCCTTCCTCGGACCGTGTCAGCCCAGGTTATAGAGCCCGACTTCTTGCTTCTCGCTGACACCCCGCTAGGCTGCTGTTGACGCCCGGTAGACCTGGATTGAGACCTGGAGCGGCTCCTAGACTTGTAGCGCCGGGCTCCTCCTCGGGACCGGGAGCGGCTCCTGGACCGGGAACGGCCCCTGGAACCACGTGACTGCTGGAAGTCCTGCCCATCCGTGGGGGTTGATGGTGGTGCCGTGGCTTGGTTTTGATTGGTGGCGCGAGACTTTTCCCAGCGCCTTCGTTGCACGACATACGGGATCTGGAATCTTTGCCTACAGTCCTTGTCAGCCGCGAGGTGTTGCCCACCACACAGCCTGCACTTGTGGGTACACTTGTGTTGTGCGTCAGGATTTGAAGCCCCACAGCCCCGACATACGACGTAACCTGGGCTGGGACACACATCAGCACGGTGACCGAGCCGACCACAAGCGTAGCAAATGTCTATTTTCTTGCGATAAAGCGAACATTGCACAAGGGTGGGGCCGTAGCGTACAAAGTTTGGGACTCTATGACCATCGAAGGCGACGATTACCATACCGGTGCTGCCTATGCGCTTGGCTGCCAGGGCGAGCGGATTTTTTTCATTTACGATCTTGTTGTCAATATCATTCGGGCCGTCTACGAGTGGAATACCACGGATCACGCCCTTGCACGTGAAATGAGGGGCGGCCTCGTTGGCACTGACCTCGTATGTTCGGCCCATGACGATGATCTGCCGAACTTTGACGTAGTGGTTGGCATTTTCCCTTCTAGGTGTGCTGACAACCATAATATTCTGCTGCACGTTGGGGCATAGCGTGTCGCCCCGCAAATCTTCGGCGCAGATGCTTGTGGCTGCCAGGATTGCATCAGCCACCACGGTTCAGCCGGTCTTGACAATATTGAGGCCTCCGTGGGGCCGAATCACGATCTTCGTATCCTCCCTGGGCATCTGGGGCATCCGGCCAGCGCGGATGATTCTAGCCTTGATGTTATTGCCACTGTTGCGGCCTCGCGGGGCCTCGGCCGTTGTCGACTTCATCTCGCTGAGAGTAGCACAATTAGAATTAGCGCCTGCCGAGCGCGCGCCAGCTCTTCTGGCGCCTGCAGACTGCCAACCTCGGTCTTCTGTCACCTCTTCGGAGTTTATGTCCTCCCCCACCACCTGATATTCCATTCTTTTCTGAAAATAAGCCCTGAGAAGAGCGAAAAGGGCACCCGGGAACGGCGACGCGGCTGGCGTCGCGCCGGCGTGGGCTTACCTCGTTAGGCTTAGCCCAGGCGGTGGCCGGCTCCGGAGAAAAAACGCTCCAAAACGTGAAAATAGTCCACTCACGCAGCAGGTTTTGGCATCAAAATAGTCCTGGCACTTTCACTGATGCGACACAAACGAAGCTGAACGCGCACTCGAAAAATTCACTTGAAGATCATTGTAGGAAGCAGGAGCCACTCGAAGGTCGTATGAACGACCCTTCAGATTCGTACTCTCGGGCTCTACGTCTTCCGGAGTATAACTTGCATGTACATCTGAAGAAAGATTACTTATATACAACGACACTTGTGGGCACTACCGCCCCGGTCGCCGAACCCTACCACCTTTATAGCGTCAGTTCTCCCGCTGGCGTGAGGCCCTCTAGCGTAAACTACAAACCCTAACTTTTCTCTCTCCTCCTTACGCCACAAAATTTATCCCGGAATATACCCTAGTTCAGACTGTAAATTTTTTTCCGGTAAAGAAAGTGGACCTTAACCACATTATGTGGCAATGTCGAAATCACTCCCCTCCCCCGAGCCTTCGTAAACAAATAAGTAGTCAGGAGCTGTGGGAGGCTGCCATGCGCAGCTACAACCCCGACCTACAGGAGGCTATCTTGAGATGGGCTAAGAAAATAGAAGATGCCTACCGCGAGTAGGATCTCTCGCTTTCTCGCCGCCCCTTCCCCTTAATATGGGATAAATAAAGTTGTTTCTCTCTCTCTCTCTCTCTCTCTCTCTCTCTTCGACGTAATTTATAAGTCTGGCAGGTTGCACCAAAATGCCGATTGTCTCTCGCGGTTTCCGGTGGACCCTGCTAGCCTCGCTGTCCATAGGAGCCATTTTTTTGTGCTCGCCATATCTGATTTGCGTGACATCGGTACAGAACAGCGCCGGGAAGCAACCGTCAAGACGGTCATTGAGCGAGTATCTTCAGGACATTCCGACACTTTGCTCCGTCAATATGTCCTCCGCAACGAAATTCTGTATTGCCGCAACTTGAAGCCTGATGGCCCGGAATGTTTGTTAGTTATTCCCCGACACCTGCGTGCCACCATTCTTCAATATCTGCATGACGCTCCGACAGCAGGACACCTGGGTTTTAGGGGCGAAGCTCTTTATAGCGGCACCCATTGGTCCATTGTAGTCGTTGTAGTAGTAGTATGTAACCAGTCTAACATTTTGGCCTCCAAGGTGGTGCCGGTGGGAGGTTTCTTCTGTGCGTTGTTTAACAATAAAAGATTCGCAGCGTGCGCATTAACTAAAAGCCGAGTTTTTCTTTCTCTCATTCCCCCTTTGCAGCCATTGGCATGTACAGTGAGCACTATTTTACAAGAAAGGAGCGCTACGTTATACTCGCTGGGCGTAACTTCCTTGGTTTTAGAAAGGTTTAGCGAGCGTTGGGCCGCAGTGCCATGAATGCAGTGAACTAGCTAGTATATACCATGAACTCGAGGTGGTTAAAGATGGGAAGTAGACACGAAGCGCGAGCCGTAAGAAAGTGTGCGTGTGCCTCCTCTCGTTCAGTCCTTGGAATGTCCGCTGGATGGCGGTGCTTCTATATGAGAAATATATGATGAAAAGATGCGAGATGGTGGTACTTGGAGTGTTGAATAGGTAGACGAACGGACACACAGACAGATGCATGTACGTACGCACGGATGGCTGCACGGACGGATGGACACATGGCCGGACGCAGGAGTGGATGCATGGACGAACGCAGGGACAGGCGCACAGAGGGACATGGGACGCACGAACAGACGCACGCTCTGACGGGCGAATGGACGCATGGGCGGCCACACAGACGCACGTATGGGTGAACGTAAGCAAGAACGAATAGACGGACGGATGCTTCGCCCCACTCTCCATCATTCACTCGGTGGATATGCTGCCATTTTTTTCACGCACTTATCACCGCGTGCGGCAGCGGTTCTTTTGGCCTAGCCTGTATAATTTGTGCGTCACTATGTCGCTGCTTGGGAGTGAAGCGAGCGTCGCAAACGTCTTGCTCTTCATACGGCTGGCCTGCTCCAACCTATTGACATTCCCCCGGAACCATTCTTTCGCGTCGGCCTCGACTTGCTCGGACCTTTCCCGACGTCCGTGTCAGGCAACAAGTGGATCGCTGTCGCAACTGACTATGCGATCAGATGCGCTATAACTCGTGCCTTGCCAAGTTGCTGCGCTACAGACGTCGCGGTCTTTCTACTGAATGACGTCATTCTGCAGCATGGGGCTCCGCGCCAGCTTCTGACGGATTGTGGCTGCTGCTTAGTTACCGACGAAATCCTCCGTAGCTGCTCTACCATACATCACCTTACTACTGCCTACCAACCCCAGACCAATGGTCTCACGGAGCGCCTCAACCGAACTCTTACAGACACGTTGTCCATATACGTCTCGGCCAATCACCGTGACCGCGACGCAACGCTCCCCTATGTTACGTTTGCATACAATTCGTTTAGGCATGACAGCGCCGGCTATTCTCCGTTTTTTCTTCTGTATGGCCGCAACCCTGCGTTGCCATTCGACACACTTCTTCTGATACTATCAAACCAATGGCGTATGCTCAGGACGTTGCTTCTCGAGCCCGCGTCGCTCGCCAAATCGCGCACAATATAGGCTCACTGCTGCTCAGGCCTCACAAAAAGTACGCTACGATGACTGGCACCGCGACGTTGACTACCCTGCTGACTCTCTCGTCCTAATTTGGACGCCGTATCGACGTGAAGGCTTGTGCGAGAAGCTCCTCCCACGATACTCAGGGCCCTACAAATTTCTCCTCAAGGTCACCGACGTCGACTACCTCATCACTGCCGTTCAACCACACTCATCTTCTGCCAAACCACCTACTGATGTTGTTCATGTGTCGCGACTAAACGCTACCATACTGCCAGTCCTGATTGACTTAGTGGCACCGTGACAGCGCTTCGTCCGCCGGGGGTGATGTTACGAGGCAGTGGGCATGGCTGCGCCGTCTTAGACAAATCGATGAAGAAGCGGAATCGCCGCGTTAGATGCTGGCAGCCCTGGACTGTCACACTGACCTGTAAATATTGTAAATACACTCTTTTCTCTCTGCCGTGTGTTTGTCATCCCCGTAATTGTATATTAATATTGTACACTCGCATACAAGCCGAGTTAGGTGTGTTAACAGGATATTATGTCGCACGCGTGTGCGTGTGTGCGTATAGGTACGTGCGTGTTTAGATGTCAGCAGAACGTGCGAAGGTTAAATAGAAATGTTATTCTTTGGCTTGAGTATATCTTAGTACATGTACGAAGAGTCACACTGTAATATGTTTGAACTTGGCCTATCAGATCATCGAACTGTGTCTGGCTATTTCCATTAAAACGAACCTCTCTCTATTGAAAATTATCGCAGTGGTCCACTCTGGCGAGATCTGTTCCGGCGGGTACAGGTATTACCACCGCTTGAGCGTTCATTAATCTCTTCGCCGAACCAACTTAAAACACTCACGGTCGAGATTCCTGCCCAAAATCTCACAGAATCTTAAGCCTTGAGAAACACCTCGACACATTTTTCCGTATGCAGACATTATTTAATGTAAAAGCGCCCAGCAATGACATCGTGATAGTAGCAGTTACTACAGTTTCTAAATTATGTCAAAAAATAAGTTGAGTTAGCGACAGGGGGGGGGGGGCAGTTGGACGAAAAGTTTCGGGTAGAAGGTTGAACACTACAACCTCCCCCCCTCCCCACCTTGGCTACTCCACTGGCTCTCGATCACTTGCTGATCACTGACATCTTCTAAAGCAGCACCCTGAAAGCGGATAGTTTCCTCCTCGTATTCATGATTGCAGATAGCCCCTCCATGACAGAGCGCTGTTTTATCATTCAAGAGTTGGTTCTGTGTAAGTGCACAAACTACTATATCGTCCAGAATGTTTGGACAGTTCATTGTGTGAATCCTGTAAGACAGAAGGCACTTTAACACAATTTCAGAGTATACCACATTCATTGTGGTGCGAGCTGTGCTCAGGAAGGAATATGAACGTATTTGACTCGGGCTCATGACCTTTGACGATCACCTGTTCCCAGGAAGATTTACTACTAGGCGTGACCAGAACCATCGAGCCCTGCTAACCTAATAGTTTTCCCGCCTGACTACTCATTTGTGTTTGCATCTGTGTTATTTGTTTCCTGCTTTGTTTGTTTTCCTCTTCTCACTTCTTTTCTTGCCTCTTTTTTTTCCTTCCCAAAAAAGCCAGCAGGCGTTGTGCCTCCTCTATTGGCCTCGAGATCTTGTAATGAAGCACCCTAACGTGTGGCGTCACTTTGTGGACTCTGCACTCAGCCGCGCTGCAGCAGCCACTGCTCCTGTGCGTGCATCGTTTGCTTTGAACGGGGACTTTGTCGAATGAACAACCCTACGAGGGTCAAAAATGCCCACAACGAATGCTTTTGAGTGCAATTGTGAATTTGTTGTAATTGCAGCCTAATCGTCGGCCAAGAAACTTTCAAGATGGCCGATGAGCACGCCGATGCCGTCAACCTAATTGCTGCTCAGAAAGAGATGTTATATTTGTGTGGGTGTTTTCGCTCGTCACCTGCAGTTTCCTCCGTGCGATACCATTAGTTTGGGTGTTCCAAAATTTCATTAAGCGTGCCATTCTTTGGCATTTACAAGCCAGAGCTAGCGAAGCGTTGCAGTGTCTCATCGACGACGTAGTGGTGTACGGCGCAAGCCACTTTGTTGAATGGGCACAGCCGATGCCGTCAATGAAGATCGCATAACCATCGTAGCTATGCTCTGTTATGTATCGGTGTGTCACGATTATGAGAATGGGGCGCGACAGAAATGAGTGACAACAAACGCCATGTTGAGCGAGCGAGAACTGCCCTGCTCTGTGGTGGCAGTGGCGTTTATTGAGCAAGTTGAATCAAGATGTAGTGGGGCGCTAGTGACTACATAACACGCCGCCACACATGAACAAAACAAAAATGAGAAAAATGAAAATTTGATCACATAAGGAATCTTGAAGGGATTCTCACTGGCCTTCCCGAGCGTGTCTTCTTAGGAAAATGTTGCGGTGGCACCATTCGGGTGTCTGAAGGACGATCAGGGAGAGAACCCGGGTGTGAGGTGTGGTAGGGCACATTTTTTTTTGGTTGTTTGAAGAGGATAGTAGTCTTCAGGTGTTGACTGGGGATCACTTGGGAAGTGCCGCACCCGCAAATGGTGTCGGTTGCGCATGTACACTTGACCATTGGCTGCTGTAACGGTGTATCTCCGTGGCTCTAAACCTACCTGTGTTAAGACTGCTTTCTCCCATTTATTTCCTTGCCAAAACCACACTGGCGTGTTTTTGGTTAAGGAGAGAAGCTGACGAGCATGCTGGTCTGCATGCTTATGCTGTGCCTGCTGCCTTGACTTAAGGTTTCTTTGAAGCACCGAGTGTGGATAGTGCGGTAACAACGTGCTGAGATGAGCTGTAATAAATGTTCTTATCCTTCTTCCCATAAGCATCTCTGCCAGAGAAAGAAGTTATTCTGTGGTTCAATAGCACCACTGTGAGTTCCTTGCCTTCAGACTGTGCTTTTGTCATTGATGCCTTAAGGGTTTGGATTGTTCTTTCCACTTGCCCATTTGCACGAGGAAAAAGAGGTGATGTGGGCTTGTGAACAATGTCCCAATCCTTGTTGAAGTTTCTAAAGTCGGCTGAATCAAATGGAGGACCTTGATCACTCACGACCTCTGAGGGCATGCCGAAACGCGCATAGATATCCTTCAGCGCTATGATGACTGATGAGGCTGATGTACGAATTTTCTTGACCTAGACGTACTTAGAGTAATAATCTACTAGAAGCAAGTATCTCACGCCATTGTGGTGGAAGAAGTCCACAGCCACTTTTTCCCAAGGTCGTGCTGGTAGTTTTCTGTCAAGCAGTGGCTCTCGTTTGTTAGCCCGCTGATGGCACTGGCAGACCTCGCAGTTTGTTATCTGCTCAATGTCCTGGCTTATTCCAGGCCAGTAGACACTCTGGCGAGCTGCGTTCTTACAAGATACAATGCCTCGGTGGGTGAGGTGGAGCCTTGAGAGCACATCTTTTTGACATGCCGTTGGCACAACAAGTCGTTCACCATAACACAAAAAGCCATCGGTTACATAAAATTCACCTCTGATTGAGTAGTAGGGCTTCGCTGCTGTGGGAACTTTTGAGATCTTGTTGGGCCAGCCTTTCTCGATGTACGACGCTACACACTGGAGTCTGCTATGAGCAGCTGTGCAGGTTCTTATCTCTGCTTGCTTCGGAGTTGACGCTTGCACCAATGTACAGGCTATTTATTTATTTATTTATTGTACCCTCAAGGCCCGAAGGCATTACAGAGGGGAGTGGTGAACTGAAAATTGTACAAACTTGGGTAGTAAATAACAGAACAAGAATGTAATACAACAGCGCAATAAAACAAACGACTAGAAATAGCAGTACATACAATGTAGCAAGGAAATGCTTTGCAATAATATTAAAAACAAACAAAGTAACATGACATTAATTCCTGTTTATGCAACTTTACAACAATAATAAGGTGCCATGAATTCCAATTAAACAATGTTAGCTATAGCCTTTCGAAAAAGTTTATTATCAATTATGGTGACTATGTCATTGGGAAGGTGGTTCCAATGTCGAGATGCTCCAGGGAAAAATGAATGACTAAAGGTGTTGGTGTTTCCTGCTTGAATTCCGACTTTGAAGCGATGGTCTACACGGTGCGATAAGTAATGTGGCTGTGAAATGAAGTAGTTATGAAGAAATGGGTGATGGTATATCTTATGAAACAGAGTTAAGCGAGCTATTTTTCTCCGTGATGCTAGTGATGGAAGACATAGGTTAGCTTTCATTGAAGATATGCTGGAAGTGCGGTTATAATTGGAATAAATAAAACGAACAGAGTTGTTTCGAAGGAGTTCTAGAGAGAAGATGAGGTTTTCGTTGTGTGGGTCCCACACTGCTGCGGCGTATTCTAGTTTCGGGCGCACTAATGACTGATAAAGTAGTATCTTCAAAGATGACGGGGCGGTAGAAAATTTGTGACGTGAGTAGCCAAGCGTGCTGTTAGCTCTACTGGTTATGTATTCAATATGAAGAGACCACGTTAGGTTTGAAGCTATATGAACGCTTAAGTATTTATATGAATTCACAGGATCTAAGGGGATATTCTTCATATGGTAGAATGGAAGGGTGGTAGAATTTCTATGAACACGTAAAATTTTACATTTGTGAATAGTTAGTTGCATTCGCCAGGTATTACACCAATCACTTATAAGGTTTAGATCTGATTGAAGAGCATTAGAATCGTCAGTACAGAATATTTCACGGTAAAATACACAATCGTCAGCAAATAAGTGAACATGAGACGTCAATGTAGATGGCAAGCCGTTAATATAGATTAGAAAAGAAGTGGTCCTAGTACTGATCCTTGAGGCACACCGGAACGAACTTCAGTTACAGGTGAGTCGTGATTATTAGCAGTAACAAACTGATGGCGGTTACAAAGAAACCATTCAATTCATTTAAGTATGTTATTATCGTGATTCAAAATTTTAGTTTGAAACGAAGTAGTTGATGCGAAACTTTGTCAATTGCTTTACTAAAATCTAAAAACACACAGTCAGCAGATAAGGCGCGATCTAAAATACAGTTTAGTCCATGAGTAAATGATATCAGTTGCGTTTCGCATAACACGTTTTACGGAAACCGGGTTGAGCTGCGGTGAAATGAGTTGGAGTTGAGGAAGTTAACCAGGTGGGTGAAACTTACGTGTTCAAGAAGTTTGCAACAGGTGCTGGTCAGTGAGGTTGGGCGGTAATTGAAGGGTGAGTTTTTGCTGCTGGACTTGTGCAGAGGAACCACATTTTCTATTTTCCATTGCGAAGGAAGAGTAGATGAGTCTGTGGATTATTGAAAGATTTTGGTCAATACCATGGAGCTGAAGACGCTAGTGCTTTTTAAAAATTTGCTGTTGATGCCGTCAAAGCCTGGAGCTGAGTTAAAGGGTAGTTTATCAATGAGTTCAGCAATACCAGACGAATGTACAGTTACAGGATCCATGATTAGATAGTTGCATGCGCTGGTGTCCGGTAAGTGAATGTTGCTTGAAACCGAGAAATTATTGCAAAATGCGTCATTAAGATTGATTGCGCAAGCGTTACTTAGGATTATGTTGCCTTTTGTGTCTTTTAGAATGATAGTGCTATTGCAAGGAGGGTTACTGACGCCCAATAACTTGCGAATGTCTGTTTTGATCTTGTCTGGTAGTGTGTTGGTTAGGTAATAATTTTCAGCTTCTTTTAGGACAGATATATATGTACGATTAGCAGTTTCATAAGGTTCCCAACGTGCTTGGTTAGAAGATGATTTAGCTGAACGATAGAGCCGTTTCTTTTTGTTAGATAGGCGCTTGATGTATGAGTTATACCAAGGGGCGTGTGTGTTGGAAGTGATGGTACAATTAGGAATGTATTTTTCTGTAAACAGACGTACCTAATTTGCAAAAATACTCCAGTTAATCTCGACAGAACGCGTAACAAAGTTAATCAAATAACTGTCGAGAAATTAGCCCAATGCATTGTTAATTGCCTCAAATTAGCTTTCTTATAATCACGAATAATTTTCTTAACCTTAGTTGTTTTAGGAGCGCTACCGTTAATAGCAAAACTTATTAAAGAATGATCGCTAACAGCAGAAAACTTATAGGGGAAGCTAGATCTGGACGATTAGTCAAGACTAAGTCAAGCGTGCTCGCAGTGGTGGAAGTGATTCTGGTCGGCTGGGTAACGAGTTGGGACAGGGAAAACACGGAACAAAGTTCGCAAAATTCTTTCGCCTGAGTTGAAAAAGGTGTTATACCAGGTGTTTGTGTGTTCCATTACAGATTAGGAAAATTAAAGGCACCGAGTAAAAACAAGGGGGATGAGAAAAACTGAGATGAAACAAGGTTAATGGCATCATGTAAATTGTCTATGAAGGTGGCAGATGATGAAGGCGAGCTGTAGCATACACCAATCATTATCTTTTTATGACTGAGAGTTAGGCAGGCCCATGTGCATTCAAGCTCGGTTTTAATGTCTATATGAAATGACGGAACATGTTTTGAAATGGCAAGAACAACACCCCCTCCTCGGCGCTCAGTGTGGTCACACCGGTATACAGTGAAATTAAAAGCGCCATCAAATATATCGCAATCAAGCACATGTGCAGGAAGCCAGGATTCGGTAAGGGCGACAATTTTAGCGCTGCACGTGTCGATTTCTGATGACAACGAAAAGTACTCGTTTACAACGCTTCTGGCATTTGTAAAAAGAATGGGCAGGAAAAATGTGTCTGCATCAGGTGATCGGCCACTTCCCTCAGTGTTTTGCTATTGTGTCGGCAATCGTGCATTGGTACGATTTAGTCCAGCACCTGTTGCATTCTGAATCAGTTCGTGGACAGAATCGTTAGTAGCGTCGTACACGTAGAATTTATTGTTCGAAAATAATTTATTATAACGAAGCTTGAAGTTGGAAGAGTCAGGCTGGGCGAGACCGAATTCAAAGAGTTTTTTTGCGGGCGGTGCGGGTAGGTAACGAAAAGTCTTCGCCAACAGAAAGATTTTCTTGTTTAAATTGGTTTCGCAGAGCAATTACGCTTTCTCTTGTTTTGAAGTGCGAAAATTTTGCGATCATGGGGCGGCACTTGTTCGAAATGAAAGAACCGAGACGATTTGCGCGTTCTATTGCACCATCGGGAAATGAATCGGAAACTGTTATTATCGCTGTGATCAGCTTGGATTCGGTTTCTCGCCACGATTCTTTTGTGTCAGGAATACCCCGGAATATATGGTTTTCATGGCGTGATCGATCTTCAAGTTCAGCGAGACGTGAATCGAACGCACCTAAACAACTAGCAGTTTTTTTCAACCTGAGCCAGCGCGGATGCCATATCTTTAGGTTATTCATCGACTTTGCATGATTTTTCTTCGAGCAAGTCCAGGCATTGTTGAAGACCATTAATTTTTGTCTCTATGACCTTCTAGCCATTTTTATAGCTTTGACATCAGAAGCCAGCTCAGATTGCGCCTTGTAACCTTCAAGGGATCGAGTGTGCAGATCCTTCAGCAGCTTGAACAATAGATTCATTTGTTTTGACGGGTCTCCGGGGAGTGAATCTATATTAAGCATTGATTCGGAGCGTGGGTTAGGTTTAGGGTTAGTCTCGACATCACCCGATTGTAACAACAGAAGGGCAACAGAAAAGCAATCGCTTATGGTATCCAATAACACCCGTGGACACGGGAACAGTAGCAAGCACCGATCATTAGTCTTTTTAGCGTGAAGAGAGGCGGCTGTATGCACCTGCATAGCGAAGACAAGGTGGTTAGGCATGCTGTTTTGAGCACTGCTCCCGTGTCCACTCACGTTCAGGTCACTTGGCATGTTGCTTAAATCTTCGTTTTCTGGTGATGGCTGCGTCGATGAGGCTGAGGGGCGGATGGGAGCATTCAGCGAAAGTGCCAACGCGATGGGCGGTGCGCAGTCGAACGGCGCAGATGTACTTGTGGCTGTAGAAACGTTTGGAAAGGCGCAGGAATGCTTGATAAGCAGGGCGGCCATCCGAGGATGATCGTGAAGAAAGCCTGCATAGAGAAGACAAGGTGGTTAGGCATGCTGCTGTGAGCGCTGCTCCCGTGTCCACTCTGAGAACCTGATACTCCTGGTCTGATGTCTTGATTGTCTCTGCTGGATCAGGTGCACGAGACAAGGCGTCTGCAACAGTCAAATGTTTACCTGGCAAATACACCAACTTCCCGCCGTAGAGTTGAAGTCGAAGTAGTAGGCCTTGTAGCCTGGGTGAGACCTTGTGGAACTCCTTAGATTGAAGACCAATAAGAGCTTTGTGGTCAGTCTCAATGACAATGCCGCGACCACAGATATAACAGTGGAACTGTTCACAGGCAAATACTACAGATAACAGTTCTTTCTCAATTTGTGCGTAGCGTTGTTGTGCTGGTGTGAGTACTGCGGATGCATAGGCAACTGGGTGTCCGTGCTGAAGGAGGACACTGCCCATTCCATAAGAGCTTGCGTCAGTGGATAGGACAATAAACTGTGCCGGGTCAAAGTAGTGCAAGACTGGTGCTGTTGTCAGTTTGCTCTTGATGTCACTGAATGCATCGGTCATCTTTTGCGTCCAGTGCCATGCAACATCAGATTTGAGAAGTTCTCGAAGGGGCTGTGTCTTCGCAGAAAAATTTTGGACAAACTTTATTAGGTAAGTCGTCATGCCGAGGAAGCGAAGAAGCTCCGCTTTGCAGGTTGGTGCTGGTATAAGCAGTAATAGCGTTCACTTTGCTGGGATCAGGAGTGACGCGTTGTTGTGTCAACTGATGTCCTAGGTAAATGACTGTTGGTAAACCCAGCTTGAGCTTGTTATGATTCAGCTTGAGGTTGTTAGCTCGTGCTATGCTGAGCACATTACGCAAGTGAACAACATCTTCATCTAGTGTTTTGGGTGCACCCAAAATGTCGTCAAATATGGCGTTACAAGAGCTTGACGTTCAAAGATACTGCCATTGGCCTGCTGAAAGAGTACAGGGGCAATGTTGAGGCCAAATGGTAAACGGAGGAACCTGTTGCGTCCCCAGGGTGTGACAATGTACACAAGTACGAACTGCTCTCGTCAAGCGCTAGCGGCCAAAAAGCATTCTTGGCATCCAGAACTGAAAACACAGTACGCCCACTGAGTCGTGCAAAGAGTTCTTCAGCAACAGGAATGCGATAGTGGTGTCGCTTCACTGCCGCGTTCAAGTTCGTGGGGTCTAGACATATTCGCACAGTTTCGTCTTCTTTAGTAATAATAACAATGGGGATGCACCCAGTCCGTCGGTTCTGTTACACGCTTGATAATGGAATTTTGTTCCATACGTTCAAGTTCGGCTTTGACTGTCTTTTCAAAAGCACATGGCACACGACGAGGGGCTGCAACTGTAGGCTTTGCATCCTGCTGAAGGTGAATGCTGTACTCTCCTGGGAGTCTGCCGATGCCTTCGAATATGTCAGTAAATTCTTTCCTCTCCTACTGCTTTAACGTTCCTAACTCTGTGTACCTAGTTTAGCTCTGTGCATGCAGCTGCTCCCAATATTGGCTTGAGACTTTCTTTAACCAGCAAAAATTTGACAAGGATTGCTTGTTTTTCACCGAACAAGAGAGTTGACATTCGTTTGAATGTTGAGATGCTCAGCTAGGTACGTGGTGACCTTGGCATTCGTAGCTTTCACTGTTGGTTGCGGGTTCCAGTTTAATACTAGCTGCTTTGGGAGAATGTTGACATCTGAACCCGTGTCCAATTTGAAGTTAACGAGATGACCAGTCACTTCGACACACTTGAACCAGTGAGACGATGCACATTCCACGATGTCCACTGTGAGGTTTCCTGAAAATAATTCCTGTTCGGAGTCGTCCCCTTGGTCGGAGAGAGCGTGAACTATTTTTTGTATTGTCCATTGTTTCTGATGGCAAACACTCGTGAAGTGTCCGAACTTTCCACACTTGTAACATGTTGAGCCGTAGGCGGGACATTGTCGGGGTTGATGCACCGTTACGCACCTGCCGCACGTACGCTGAGCTGCTGTTTCTGCGGGCTGCCCGTTCTTTAGATGATACGCTGGTTGCCTTCTCGTGTGATGCTGGTTAGGTTGTCGAAATTGCTTGCCTCTTTTTTTTGCTCAATCTGGCCACAGTTGCTTCTTGTTCATGTGAAGTCGTTGCTAGCAAGGTCACATATGCTGCTTTGAGATTTCCGCCGATCTGCTCGTAGCGATGATTTTCTCCAGCCTCAAATCTTTCTCGCGGAACAACCTTTCTCAAAGCGCTGCGTCTCGGATGCCGACGATGATCCTGTCGCCTTAAAGGCGGTCATGCTTGTCACCGAAGTCCCACATTACCCCTTGATGCTGCAGTTCAGCAATGAAGTCGTCAATTGGCTAGTTCTCTTTCTGGCACATGGTGTTAATATGGCTGTCGCTTGCGTCACGTTTTTGTAGGGAAGGTATCGTCGAATCGCTCAAATATTGCTGCCACCGTGTTGGTTCTCTGCTCACCTTCGGCTGGCGATAGAAAACGGAAGGTTTCAACGATTTTCCGCACTGTTGGGCCCATGACGTGAAGTAGCAGTGCTCGCCGTCTTGCTTCTGGCTCTGTGTTGTATTCGCAGGCTGCTTCGTAAAGCTGATACGCCGATTTTCGTTCCGACCAAGCTTCCGCGTGATTGCTGCCCGGCTCGAACTGCTTTGGTGGTGAGACGAGTGGAAGGGCCATGCTTATTATCGTTGCGTTAGTTCACTTCTGACACCATGTTATGTTTCGATGTGTCGCGATTATGAGAATGTGGCGTGACAGAAATGAGTGACGACGAACCCCATGTTGAGCGAGCGAGAACTGCCCTGCTCTGTGGTGGGAGTGGCGTTTATTGAGCAAGGTAAGTCAAGTTGTAGGGGGGCGTTAGGGAATACATAACATGCTCCTGCAACCCAAACACGTGGACTTGCGAACGAACCCGCCACACATTGTGCCCGAGGCAATCGAGTGCAGCGTGGAAGCTTGGGCAAGTTGGCAGGACATAACTGAATGCAGGAACAGCGCAACCTAGAAGCAGTTACTTCGTAACTACGGAAGCGAAACAAAAACAAGGGCAGAAAAGAGTGCTGACTTTTTTTTGTTGAAAGTCGGCGCTTTTTCTCAGCGCTCTTTTCTGTCTTTGTTTTTTTTCGCTTCCGTAGTTACGAAGTAACTACTTCTAGATTACGCTGTTCCTGCGTTCAATCGAGTGCTGCACACTAGTTAATCTCTGTGTCTCAGTTCGGTTCGTCCGCCCGTGAAAGGGACGTCAGGTTTCGCGAAAATCCTAAAGCGCGCCCCTGATCTTTTTCTTGGCACATTTTTTCTGCAGTGCAATAATAGTGGCAGTGGTACGCGTGAGCATCGCCGATTTCTGCCACTTGGACATTCCCAAACAACAGATGAGATAATTACTGGAGAGCAGCTGTTTAAATTGCTGCTTTGGCAGCCAATCGATTGTCCATGGAGTCTACTAGAAATGCAAAGCTGTGTCAAATTACCAAATACAAATTTCAGATAATCATGCTTGCGTCGGCAGGGCGCAAGCTCGGGCTGTATCGCAGTGAAAAATGTCTCGAGGGGTCGGTGTTGGTAGGTCTCGGAAAGGGGGCAAGTGCCACCTTGATGCACCCCCTCGCCAGTGCGAATGACTGCAGTTTGTCCCAATAATATTTGTTCAATGAGAGCGACATCATGAAGTAGTTCATAATATACCGCACAGGGCCGTCGCTCGGGTTGTCTCTGCCGCGCACAGGACCACAAAGATTATGTGACAGCCTTTAGTCAATGTGCACTTAACAGCAAAGCAGGTCTCGCTTATAAATTATTAGTAATCAGTGCACTAAGCACGTGCTTACTTGATTAGTCAAGTATGTATGTACGTACACCAACCCACGGCCGGGCTAGACTGCACCTGCGCGCTCACTTCTTACAGCCTTCACATCGGGTGTAGTACGTGCCTCTCGCTGCTATTTTGAGGGGGGCGCTGCGACCCTGTCCAGCTACTCCGCCGCTCTGTGCAGCGTGCAAAACGCCGGCACATGAGTTCGCGCATGCTTCTTCACTCATTGTGCATTAAAAAAAAACAAGTTGCCTGATTGTCGAAGACACACAAATACTATTCGAAGGCGTTTTCTTCTTCCTTCAGCAATTGCAGCACCTTCTCACATATTGAACGATGGTACGATACTTGGGAGCGAAATCTTCCTATCATAGCCAGGTAGTGACCCGTGCTATGAGCGTCGCTGTTCATTGTTTACGTGCAAAAACTTGCTGCTTCTTGGTAAATGAAAGCGTCTTGTGAGGCCGCAACATCCCGATTTTGTTTGAGATGAGGAAAACGAAGAGTCAGAATAAAATTGTGTTCTGACTGACGCCACGTCTCATCCGTTGCAGTAAGTCGACAGGATTCACCACAGCAACATCATGAACCCACCAAAGAAGATGATTAGCTTGCCGAAATACGCCGGAGCTGAAGACGACGTCCCTGTTGACAAGTGGTTGCAGCTCTTCGAAACAAAGGCGAGCAACGTTAGCTGGTCTGAACGAGATCGCATCGACTGCATCATTGAGTACCAGGAAGGTGAGGCATTGCGCTGGTACCTCACTGGTACCTCACCGATACAGCCCCACTCCAAGCCATTGATGTCACGCGCCTTCCACCATCGCTACAAGCTGCTTTGAGAGAGGTCCTTCATAGTTACGAGGACATTTTTCCGAAGTCTCAGATAGACTTGGGATGTATTGCGGATGAACGACACTGCATTTCTCTCAGCAACAACGTCCCTATCCACAGACCACCGTATCGATGCTTCCCGGCAGACAAAGCAGAAATTGTCAGGCAAGTGAACTTACTTCTCAAGCAAGGTGTAGTGCGTCCATCTTTTTCTCCATATGCGGCTTCCGTCATTGTTGCAGAGAAAAAAGGTGAAGGACCCACACGTTTATGCATTGATTATCGAAAACTTAACTCTGTCGCATGCCTGACTACCAACCTATTCCGCGTATAGACGATGTTCTACAGTACCTGGGAAAATCGAAATATTTTTCGACATTCGATATCACATCAGGCTATGTCATGTCAAGATTAACCCAGAGGACATCCCAAAAACAGCTTTCGTCATGCGGAATGGCCATTATGAGTAGCTTGTTATGCCTTTCAGTTTCAGAAATGCTTCTGCTAAGTTCGAAACAGCTGTGAAATCAGTTATCAGAAAACGTAACCTAAAGAATGTCGTTATTTATTTTGATGATATCGTAGTCTTCTGCGACACATTTAATGAGCACCTACAGGACCTCCAATCTCTATTGCAGGTCCTAAAAATGGAGAATATAAAACATAAACTATAGTGCCATTTTGCCCAAGATTCTAATGAATATCTGGATCACAGAGTGTCGCACGGTACAGTGTCGCCTATACGAAGAAACATAAAAGCTGTATTGCGATTCCCAAGGCCGAAATGATCGAAAAAGCTTCAGCGCTTTTCAGGCAGCACCAATGTTTACCGCCAATTTGTACCGCACTTCAGTGACATAGTTTTCCGACTAACAAAGCTGTTGAATAAGGACACAACATGAGAAGGGGATTCCTCATGTGAACAAGCTTTTGAGAACATGAAATACTGTCTGGCCAAAGAACCCATTTTACGAAAAAGAACCCATTTTACAAAATTTTTCTTGCGAGAAACCGTGCATTCATTATTGAGACGCATCTAGCGTAGGCGTAAGTGCAGTTCTGAAGCAACGAGATCATGATAGTAAAGAACACCCCGTTGCCTATCACTCGCGCAAGCTACTCACGCACGAATTAAAATATGCCATTGCAGAGCTCGAATGCCTGGCTATAATTGACGCTGTTGACAAGTGGCACTGCTATTTTCATGGATGACCATTTACTGTTGTCACCGATCATGCTGCTTTACAATGCCTCAAAAACATAAAAAACCCATGGCCGGCTCTTTCTATGGTCTCTGAAGCTGTCGATGTATGACGTTAACATTCGACATCAAAAAAGCAGCGAAATCGTCGAGGCAAACGCATTTTCGTGGAGCCCTATGGTTCAACTCTTTTCAATACAACAACTTAAAACTTACCAGGATGACTGCCCTCGCTACAAGTACACAACGGAAAACGGGGTCACTATCGTGACACGCAAAAGAATTCGTAAAGTGTACGTCCCTCTCAAGCTTCGTCTGGGCATTCTGCAGGAAGCACACTGTCAGTTCGGACACGTCGAAGGAAAGAAAACTCTGGGCTTGCTGTCATCAAACTACTACTGGCCGGAAATTGTTACAGACGTTTCATCCTACGTCCGCCACTGTGACATAGGTTCAGTGTTGCAAGAAGCCGAAAACCAAGAGATTCGGATATCTCGAATCACTACCACCTGTAGAACAACCCTTCGATCTTTTAGCTATTGACACTTTAGGTGGCTTTTCAGGATGCGGCTTGACAAAGAAGTTTATTCACTTGGCGATCGGCAACGCTACGCGGTATGTCTGGGCGTTTCCCCATAAGAACGAAACTTGTGATGCACACGTATTGTGCATCACCGTCATCTTTGCTGCAGGAAAGCCCAAGAAGTTCCTATTTGATTGTGGACCTGCTTTCACAGCTGAAAAATTCAAGCTGTTTCTAAACCGCAATGGTGTCCACCAATTGTTCACGTCCTCCCAACTACCTCACTGAAATGGCATGAACCAACGTATTATTCAGACTATTGTAACCCAGCTAAAGTGCAAAACGAATGAGCAGCCACAGAAGTCTTGGGTCAAAAGTCTTTCGGATGATGTCGATGAATACAACAGAACCCCACATGAAGTAACACAATACCCACCATCGTACTTCATGTACGGAATTCCTTCATACGACACAGTTTTAGACGCACTAATGGAGAGTGTGCAAGAAACAAGAAAAAGTGCAATCAACGAAGCGATTGCCTACCATGAGAAGAACAAAATCATCTACGACAAAAATGTCTATCACTAGATCTCCAACCCGGTGAATTGGTCCTCTACGAAGCACCTTTGCACCCTAACAAAGGAAAGCTCAGTTCGGTCATGGAAGGACCTCACACAATTCTTCGCAGAGTCTTTCGTGTGAACTACGAGATCGACCGATGCGTAGCACCCTTAAGCAGAACTACTGACATTGTGCACGTCAACAAACTGCGTCGCTGCTATATTCCCAATAAGTTGACGCTCTCTCGAGGGGAGGGGGAAATGGGTGACGCTTCACAAGTGAATGGGGAAAGCAAGATGAGGAAGACAAAGAGTCAGAATAAACTGGTGTTCTGACTGACGCCATGTCTCATCCGTTACACATATACTTACATTATGCCGTGAGGAGTCTTATAATATAAGTTTTCTTTTAAAAAAAAGATGATTGTCCCTCTACCCACCCCCCCCCGATTTCTCGAATGATCCCCCTCTTTGTCGAGAACCCAAATTTCGCAGTTTCACATCGAGCAACACCCTTGGGCGCAGGAGATGCATGCAGGATAGATGGATGGATGGATGGATGGATGGATGGATGGATGGATGGATGGATGGATGGATGGATGGATGGATGGATGGATGGACGGATGGATGGACGGACGGACGGACGGACGGACGGACGGACGGACGGATGCTCCCATTTTTCTCAATCGCTCCTCAAATCCTATCTTCCTGCTATCTTCCCTGCACTCAAACGATGCATATCCCATTTCACCCTGTACCCCTTATTTGGGGTATTCCCGTGTGCTCTCAAAGCAAGTCTACCTATGCCACGTTGTTTAATTTCCAATCTTGCTTGAACTTCTGGTTTCATGCTCAAGACCGCATTGCCGAACGTCAAACCCGGGACCATGACACCTTTCCAAATCCCTCTCACAGAGTCATACCTATTGTAGTTCTACAATGCCCTATTTTTCATTGCAGCTGCATTCCTGGTGCCCTTAGTCATTAGCTATATTTCGTGCTCCCTTAGAAACTCAGCCCCGTTATTTATCCATACGCCCAAATATTTGTATTTATCTACTGTTTCTTTAAGGTCGGTGTCGCAGCGCCCCTACCGCCGACAGATGGCGAAACATACTCCGAAACTTTCCCATTGCTTTCGCAATGGGTAAGAAGTCTAAAACAAGCGCGCGCAGGGGCAGTTTAGCCTGGCCGTGATCAACTAAATAAAACTGTAGACTGAGATGTCCTGCGCCGCTCAGCTGCATTCACGAGGTGAAAACGTATTTATTTATTTATTTACAGGAAATTTTCTGCGGAAAAGCTCCGAGTAGTCGGAGATGCTTGGCTTGTGGTGGGGGGGGGGGGGAGCTTAGTTCAGGGCTTCGCTTGCAGCAGCCGCTCTGCGGGCCCGGTTGATCACACTCAACTGATATTGCAGGTTTTCGCTGGCCAGCAGCTCCTCCCATCGCACCGCTGTTGGATTTTGTACTGGTTGTAAGGCTGTAATGGCCTGACACTCCCACGTGACGTGGTACAGAGTGGCACGCTAACCTGAGATGATTCGGAGGCTGCGTCATCGGCTTCTTGTCTAGGGGTCTTCAGGGCAAGTTTCGGGACAGCACCTCATCTGGTGCAAGTCACCTACGCCTGTGGCCTGCATGCAAGGAATGACTGAAGTACTGTAGAGGCACCGAGACACGGTTGAAAGCTTACGGAAAAGTTGAGCGTACGACGGGTATAGCATAAGTCACCGCCAGCGAAGTGCTTGCTGCACACGGTTCATGAGGCTGGGGTGCTTTACCCTAGTTTGACTGTGCACTTCATCATCTTCGGGTCCTCATGATATTGTTGCGAAAGCTAACGCCCAATTCGTGGGTGGGTAATCATATAGGGGCATAGATCAGTACTCCACGATTGCACAGCACTGGTCGCGGAGACAAGAAGCCGCAGTTTTAAGGGGAAAAAAGGAGCTGCGCTTTTAAAAGTAGCGTTAAAAGCTGTTGTCCCGGTTGTTGTCCCGGTTGTTAGAACAGCGTCGGTAGCCACCACACACAAGATGACCAATTGAACTGCGTATTTGCCGAGTCTTATGACGAAAGTGGTTTCTATACGGCGCCGTGCCTCGAAAGTGCGCGAATCCTCAAACTGACGTCATACAAGTGCGGTTTACAGCGCCGCCATCAGTCGCACACCAGGCCAATAGGTGGCAGTTGGCAGCTGCTAGCTCCTTATTTTCTCTGTGTCGTCATGTTATCTGCGTAATGCAAACCTAATCAATAAGTAATGAAGAACAGAAAATGAAAAATCACAGCATCTCTATGAAGTGAATGATGATAAGATGGTGAAGCAATGGGATCGGTCGATATTACCGTAAATAATCCGTGGCGTTGCCCACTCAGGCATGTGAGTAAATGATAAGTTGTGTAGTTATACACAATATTTATTCGGCATAAGTGATATGTTATGTTGTTGAGGATTCCATTTTGCCTTTATTATTACTGCTTTGAGTTCTGTGAAATGTACAGCTGATGGGCATTCAATGGAATCCAGTCAGAAGTGGGCAAAGACGAAATCTATAAGCACATTCCCTTTGATCTTGTTGGTCATTTCCAGCGATGCAAAATGCATCGTACAGCGTATTGAGACTTCATGTACCGCACCAGCCAGTCGTCGTTTCCGTTGAGCCTACGCGTTTCTTGCCCTTAACTTCAAGTCTGATTGGTGTTTTCTAGTTTGGCCTGTTTTTACTTCGCATCCCGAGCCCTCACCTATGAAGTAGCTACTCATCGGCGTTGCTGTTGAGCCACCGCTTCTCGTGCCTAAGGTTCATTTCAATCTATGGCAGAAAAAGAATGCTCAGTGGTCTTAAAATATATACAAATTTGTATCATTGCGTCCTATAGTGTGTTCAGCGTCATCGGAAACGTTTCACAGTTGCTGTCATGGCGTATAGTACGAGCCACAATAACAATTGTCGCATACTTGATGCCTTACAACACCTTGCAAGTGCTGTGCCGGACAACGAACCGAACTAGACCCTAAACTTCTAATAACACCACTTTGCTATGGAGCAGCATACATGTGACAAACAGCAAGATGTCTCAGTGTGCGTCTGCTAGAGCATCGTCAAATAACGAAAATGGTATAAATGTTTTTTTTGTGCAATTTTGTCCAGAGTGTGGCTGCACTCCTGTCTGGTGACGCTACGGCAATTGCTAAATAGTCACATGTGAAAAAAAAGGTTGATTGTCTATTTAAGCTGTGGCAATTGAAGAAAAAAAACGATTAGTAAACCTTCTCTAATGCTATTCACAAATACGTTATAATTCTTGCGGGGAGGGAAATTCCTTGCATGCTTTTCTTAACATTTAGTAAATGATTATGTGTTATCATAGTCAACGGACACTTTCCACAGCATGCATTCGCGCAGGGGCAATTTCGTATATTTATTCCCCCGTGTTTTTTAAGGTAAAATCATTTATAAGTCAGCACTTCACTTTGTATTTCCCTTCTTCGTCCGTATCTCTGAGTGCGCTGTAAGCTATAATAAACATATATGATGCCCGCTTGTGTTTTTTTTTTTCTCAGCAGCTGTGCCTATTTCGAAGTCTGCCATGTTTGAGCAATTTAGTGCGAAGCAACTTTACAGTGTGACCACTTTGCCGGAATGGCAGCAGTCTGCCTGTGTGAAAGGTTTATAAACTTAGTGCGTAGCACTTCAGCGAACGCCCGGCATTTGCATTGCTGACAATCTGCAGTTAGCATACAGTCAAGGTAAGGAACATTACTTGCTTTATATCGTCCACGCCACTCTCGTTTTGGCACAAAACCGCTGGTGCAAAAGTCGTACCAGTTGCATACGCGTATTCACTATTTACGTAGAATTCTGTAGAGTCCTGGGGCAGGCTAAATTTTCACAATTTTCGGACGAACACTTTCAGGCACTCTAGTTGTAACGATGAAAAGAAAGTAAAAGCCATTGGAAGGTTCACCATGACGACAAAAGCAACGACGACTCAATTATTTTGTCAAGCTGTTGATCTGTTAGTTCCTCACGCAAAGAAACATCCTGCAATGTTCAACTGGTACGGACAGATTGCATGCACTGGATTCGACTTCTTTTCCGTGTGTTGATGTCGCATCAGACGGTATTATTGAAGTTTTCTCTACGAGTGGTGTGTACTCGCATGATAGTATTGTGCTTGGCTCTAGAAGTAACTCTTCGCAAGACTTGTATGATAGTGTCTTGCGTGGGCCTATTTCATTTGACGAAGAAACGACTGCTTTGCATTTTCGTGATATAGTTTGTTTCTTTATAGCCACGTTGCTGCCTAGCTGCTATTTCTCCGCATCATGGTGAGCCAGAGCTTGAATGTTTGCATTGTCGTTCAGTTTGAGTGCCTGTTACATATCTTCTTGGATGTGATGTTGATATGGTAGAGCGCTATGGAGATTGTTAATGAGCATTCTCGTTTTCATGAAGCAATGACTTAGAAAGAAAGCTTGTAAGAGAAGACGTCAGGAATGGCTGGCATAGAAATATTTTGTGCTAAGTGTAAACCGTGCACATCCCATACAACAGCTTTTTTTTGCATTTTTGAAGCAGGTACTTGATAACTCTGCACACAAATAAAAAAATAAAGCTAGCTCAATTTTGTGCCAAAATCGTGCTTGAATTTCCATGGCTGCATGTCTAGATCATTACAAATGTAATAATGAACTTGCCGGTTTGTAAGAAAGCTGTTTTCCATGATGTATTAGGTCTTCATAATTGAAATCTAAACATCATCATGTAGCATACGGTCCCAAGATTGCTTAAGAGAGAAAAAACTTATTAATAATTGGTCAGTAGTTTAAATTTTTCGATTTAGGATGCCTTACCTTACAGTCTTGTCAAAATATCTTGTTTACTTGCTTTTTTTACGTGCAGTTTTAGAAGCGACTGCATTTCTTAGTCGGGCTATGTCAGGCATGCAGCGGTGTGCGCGTGCCGGTAGGTGTTATTCCTCTATTCTCACTCTCTCTCCCATAGCAACAGTGCTCTTATTCTCGCCCCTAGCAACCGAAGCATGTGGTGTGAGAGAGGGTATCAGAGGGTAGGTGCAGGGCTTCATCGCTCCTCTCGCCGTTCGCTCTCTCTCATCCCTGTGCCTCACTCTCGACCATTCGCTGGCTGGGTGCCTCTCAACAACATCCGGAAGTATGTGCTCTAGATACCACTGGGAAATGCCAACGCCGAGCCAAGAACGCTGGTAACCCAATCTCCCGTCTGCTGACTCCTCACTTTTGACCGTTCGCTGGCTGGGCGCCTCTCAAGGCGATGGCAGAAATTGGTGAAGGGGAATGTCTGACGGCAACGGTTGTGTTATTTGCCGCGAAATGGAAGCAAAACCGTCATTTAAGGAACGTTAATTGAACGACCAGCGGCGAAAAGGCACGAAAGGGGCAAGTTGGGGAAGATGCGTTTCCGGTCCGCCGCAGCAGCGGCACTTTTCAAAGGAGACAACAAATGGTCCAGAAGAGGGAAGAGCGTCCTTGACGTCGGCGCGCCTTTACGAGCTATACGACTACCGTGGAAGAAAATCTTAAAGTCGCAGTGACTGAGTGATAGCTACCCCAGTTAATGGAAAACGTTGCACGTGCGGAGTGCAGAGGAAACTCTTTTTGACTATAGGTGTACTTGTGTTTCTCTGCATGTTTTTTTACGTTCTCTTTCCCTCTTGAGAGTGGTGTACATACTTTAAAATAGACGAGTCTTCATTATGCATTCGTACTGAAAAAAAACGTCTTGACTGTCTGTCTTCGTCCTTCAAATAAAATAGTTTGCCTCCCTGCTATTCCGCTACAACCCTTTTTTCGTGCCGAAACCGGAGAATACAGACCCAGACAAAGATGGACGTCGACGTAATCAAGCGCAAGAGAGCCGCGCTCCGAACATCGACTACAAAGCTTCTCAACGACATCGCCGCCACGGAGGACGGCGCATCACAAGGTGAGCTTCAAGAAAAGATTAACCTTGTCACTCTTACAAAAGATTCACTCAAATAACTAGATCGGGAAATTTAGAACGGCCTGACGATACATTAGAAGAGGAAATCGAATGCTCCAAGAACTACAAAAAAAGGATAAGCGTAGCAAAGACCAAAGCACAGTGCGTACTGCGCGAGCTTAGCTGCACTAACACCGCTAATGTGACCGCTTCGCTAGATCACACCTTCACTTCCTCAGATCATAGATCATCCAATCATAACATGTCGCAAGTGACCCTTACCATTAAGCTACCAAAATTAAAAATAGCAAAGTTTGTGGTGTACACGTATCCCGAAGGAGTACGGCCACCAGCGTGGGTCCGGTCTTAGCGAGCCGCAGGGCACGCGTTAACCTTCGCCGTGGCGGGAAACACGATACTGCTCAAGTCGCAACACTTTATTGTGGCAACCAAACGCAGTACAGCCCGTTGCAAAAGGCGCGGCGGGAAAGCAAATAGGCTTATCCACGCCACGGGCACAAAGTACTACACAGGGTGCCACGAGCACGTCTCCGCGGTAAAGGTAATCCACGGAGACACCGGGACAAAGGGGCCCGGTTGCTCGAGCGAGGGCAAAGGCGCTCGCGTTGGCTTCGAAGGGTGACCGCTTCCTCAGATTATACCGGTGCGGGGTCCGAATGCGGTCCGCCGCTCCGGGTGTGCCCGTTGCTTGCGCGAAGTGCCGCAGGGCGCTGGCGCGAGCTCGTCAGACCGTGACAAAGGGCTTCAGGTCTGCGATGTGGGCACGGCTGAGTTTTCCCAAAGGGGATCTTTCAGCTAGTACGCGCCACGGACGCTCACTGACAATCGGTTCATAAGACCGGGCGGCTTTCCAACCCTTGGCTCAACCGTTTGTCAGACGTGGCAGGCACGGAATAGCGATAAAAGCCACGCTTCGTGCCGGGCCAGGTCACAACATTGCTCAGTTTGCAAAAACTTTCGAGACACTCAGGTGACCGGCCATGGATTCGTCGTGAGAGGATCGCAACAGTGCGGCTCTCAGACTTTTGGGCATAACCACCTTAAACGGGTCGCTGGACTCGTAATCAGTGGCTATATACTTCAGCAGGAGCCCGTCATGGTCCAGCAAAATGAATCCGCCGGGGACTCAGCGACACACGCTGTTTCAGCCCCCTTATCGCGCCCGCCGCAGAACAAGCAGCGTAACGGCGCGCCTCTCAAGACGGTTTAACGGCGCCCGCCGCAAAGCAAGCAGCGTATACGGCGCTCCGTCCCTCCGAGACTCGAAACGGATCACTTTGCTGAGCCTTCAGTAGCTCTTCGCTGCTGAAAGCGATTCCCATTCTCCCAAAATGGGGGAGTCTGGTATCGCGCCCACTCAGGACCGCAGCAACCGCCGCGTGCACGGCGTCACGGGTTCGCTCTCGGCATGGTGGCCTTCGGAAAGTTCCCCCGCTCGGCCGCTACGCAGTGCGCCGCTTACCTGGATAGCAGCCAAGGTCGTCCTCATGGGGACTCCCCCTTCTCGCCGAATGGCGGCGAAGCTGCTGTTTCGCCCCCGACGCTTGCATGTGCTAAGGCACCGCGAGCGGCCGTCGCACCGAAATCCAGGTTCTCGGCAGACAACAGGGGGCACGAGATAGCGCGTCAGCTACCACGTAGGAGTGTATTCACCACAAAAAGGGGGTGACGACACGGGCGAGCGCCGAAGGGCGCCCGTCGACAGAGGCGGTGGCCTCTTTGTGCAACGCGGCATGCCACGAAGCAGACATAACGTTCGGGTAGGGCAAGAGGCCCATTCCGAAGCGACGCGCCATCTCCAAAGGGAGCGGCTAGGCGCCTCGTGTCGTCACCGCAATAGGCGGTGCCGACACGGACGGGTGCAGAAGGGTTCCCGTTCATAGAGGCAATGGCCTCCGTGTGCAACGCGGCATCCGCTAAAAGGGACAGCGGACAAAAGTCCCGCGAAGCAGCCATGTTGCGACGAGCCCGAATCGCGCAGGCGAACTGACTCGCTAAGAGCAATCAAAAGCTAGAGCTTTTGATACCGCGTTGGGCGCCAGTGTGGTGTACACGTATCCCGAAGGAGTACGGCCACCAGCGTGGGTCCGGTCTTAGCGAGCCGCAGGGCACGCGTTAACCGTCGCCAT
This sequence comes from Rhipicephalus annulatus, assembly GCA_013436015.1. Classification (NCBI taxonomy): domain Eukaryota; kingdom Metazoa; phylum Arthropoda; class Arachnida; order Ixodida; family Ixodidae; genus Rhipicephalus; species Rhipicephalus annulatus. The sequence goes on along the minus strand of WOVY01002292.1, from coordinate 56,983 downwards.
GGCGGGAAACACGATACTGCTCAAGTCGCAACACTTCATTGTGGCAACCAAACGCAGTACAGCCCGTTGCAAAAGGCGCGGCGGGAAAGCAAATAGGCTTATCCACGCCACGGGCACAAAGTACTACACAGGGTGCCACGAGCACGTCTCCGCGGTAAAGGTAATCCACGGAGACACCGGGACAAAGGGGCCCGGTTGCTCGAGCGAGGGCAAAGGCGCTCGCGTTGGCTTCGAAGGGAGACGGGTCGGCGTAGCTAGGCCACGCACTAGGACACCGTACTGCCCTTCGGCCGTGAGTACGCAGCGGGGCAACAAAAGGTGAGCGTTCGCATCGGGCGCGAGGCGCCGTCAGCGAACTCCGACGAGCCCCGAGCGACGGGACTCGACGGACGGAAAAGAATGCGTGGCTCACCGTTTGAAGTCCCGGACTGTACTCTCCGCTCCCGACGCAGCGCGCGAAAAACCTCTCGGGGTCCCCCGCGCGCGGCGCCACAGTCAACATCCGCTACCGGGTGAGGGAGTTAAACGTCACTCCGCCCTTCCCAGCGCGGCTGAGAGCAAAGGAGGGCAGACATGTCGGGACATGAGAATTGGAGAAAGGCGGGAAAGCCCGCGCAAAGGCAGCGGCCAGCCTCAATTCCCACAAGTTTAACGGTGAGCTTCGGTAGTTGCAAGGTTTTTTGTTTTTGGAGTCAGTTTGACTTGACGATAAACTGTAACAACCACCTTTCCAACGTGGACAAATTTAATTCAAGTACCTCAACAGTTACCTTATAGATAAAGCAGCTGCCGCGGTCGCAGGTCTCAATTTGTCTGAAGGAAACTATAAAGTTGAGCTCTCACTGCTAAACGAAAGAATTGGTCGAAAGGAAGTCGTCATCGAGGACCACATGTCCAGATTGCCAGAAATCAGGTCAGTGTGTGACTCACGGAACCTCAGCGAACTCCTAGGCCTTGTTGATGAAGTGGAGATGGGTATGAGAAGCCTGACTGAATTCTCCCTAGGATTCAACACGTGTGGAGCCCAACTCCTGACCATTCTAAAGAAAAAGCGGTGCCTGCGGACTTTAAGCTCTAATACTGTCTAAGAAGGGATGTTACGCCAGGAGGCAGTGATCTGGAGGCATGTGTGATTTTCCTGAGAATCATGGTTCAAGCGCGGGAGACTGACTCGTCTCACAAGGGACGACACGCCGTTTGTCTGAGAAAACGAGCAACAAGCAGCTTTTGATGAGCTGCGACAGCGCATGCAATCAGCGCCCGTTCTCGCTCATTTCGACGATGATGCTGACACGGAGGTCCATACCGACGCTAGTAACATTGGGCTCGGTGCAGTGCTCGTTCAGCGTCAAGAGGACATCGAAAGAGTGATAGCCTACGGTATCCGCTCTCTATGCCGTGCCGAGGTGAATAATTCCACAACGGAGAAAGAGTGCCTCGCAGTCGTGTGGGCAATCACCAAGTTTCGCGCGTACCTTTATGGTCGTTTCTTCAAGATAGTGACAGACTATCACGTGCTCTGTTGGTTGGCAAGCCTGCGCGACCCTTCAGGTCGGCTAGCACGGTGGAGCTTGCGACTGCAGGAATTTGATGTCACCATCGTCCAGAAGTTCTGCCGTAAGCATGAAGACGCTGACACACTGTCACGCGCACCGCAGAGAAAGACGAAGGCTTCCTGGGCGCCGTTAGCGCATCAGACTTGAGCAAACGACAGCGAGATGATGCAGACATTCGTCCATTCATTGATCATTTTGAGGGCCAGGGCGCAATCATGCCACGTCATTTATCCCGCTCGTTGACGTCGTTCTGCCTGCGAGACGGTGTGCTGTACAAGAAGAACGCTTGTTCGAACAACCGCGCTTACCTCCTGGTGATTCCTCGAGACATGCGAGACGACGTCCTCTTCGCTTGCCATGACTAACCCACATCCGGTCATCTGGGATACTCAAGGACGACACTTGCCAGAGTTTGCGAGAGGTAGTATTGGCCAGGGCTTTCAGCAAGCGTCAAGAAGTACGTCAAGAGCTGTCGGGAATGTCAGCGCCGAAAGCAACCAAGCCAGCTGGTTCGCTTCAGCCTATTGAAGCACCCTGCACGCCGTTCGACCAAGTCTGCATGGACATTCTCGGGCCATTTCCCCTTTCTGCGGACGGCAACAAACGGGTGATCGTCGCGACCGACTATTTGACACGCTACGCTGAGACGCAGGCGATCCCACGAGCCACGGCTTCTGAGGTAGCACAATTTTTCATGCACCACATCGTGTTACGACACGGTGCTCCTTCCAGTATAATAACGGACAGAGGGACGGCATTCGCGGCCAGCTTACGTATGAAGTTTTCAAACTGAGCAACACCAGACACTGAAGGACAACTGCGTACCACCCACAAACCAACGGACTTACCGAACGACTGAATAAGACCCTCGCAGACATGATCTCAATGTACATCGACGTACAGCACAAAACATGGGACCGGATCTTACCTTACGTGACCTCCGCGTATAATACCACCGTGCAAGAGACCACGTGATTCACGCCATTTCGGCTTCTCTACGGCCGCGAAGTGCAGACCATGCTAGACTCAATGCTACCGTGTCAAGATGAAGACGAGTTGCCAACTGACGCCGAAGAATTCGCAGAGCGTGCTGAGGAAGCCCGGCAGCTCGCGCGACTGCACATCGGCCAGCAACAGCAGGCAGACGCACAACGCTATAACACCCGCCACAGAGAAGTGTTTTGCAGCCCCGGAGATCAAGTTTCGGTGTGGACGCCCGTCCGCCACCATGGCCTTCGTGAAAAGTTACTGAGCCGGTACTTTGGCCCATATAAAGTGTTACGCCGCGTCAGTGACGTGAACTACGAAGTGGTTCCGGACTCAACACCCCATGCATGGAGCAGGACACGTCTGAGACCGGACGTCGTTCATGTATTGCGCAATAGACCATTTATTGCTCGTTGTTCGTAACTTTTCCTTTACGGTACAGCGTTCTTTGTGTTTTTTTGTATAGTTTTGTGAACTTGCTTTCTCCTTCATTGACGTTTCCTATATTGACACGCTTTTCAATTTCTACTTTCGCTTCATCCGAATTTTCAATTTTTTTTCACGTGCCTATGTAGTAGCATCGCAGTGCTGCTATGTACTTTTCTTTCCTCTTTTTGGTACTTGTTTTTTTTTCTTTTCGGAAGGAGGTAATGCCACCAGTACGTAGTGGGTTGACAGCAAGAGCGGCTCTCAGTCTGGAGGAAAAAAGAAGATCGCGTACTTCTTCTCTGCTCGAGAGCTAGCCACGACTGACGCATCGTCCTAGTGCTAGCTACCCGGTGGTTTAATAAATCCCCCAGTACTTGTCACTCATCGTGACAATATACAGCGGGCTGAAGTACCACGGGTCATCAGTGCAGAATCATCTATAGAAAGCTGTAAAAGCATCTTTAAGGCGGCAAAAATATATTCGGCTGCGGCATTGCATACCATCACAGAGAAAAAAAAGGGTCTGTTTTGTTCGTCAGAGTTCCACTAAACCGGTGACTGCTACGCAGAGATGTCGGCAGCTGACAAAAGAGAGGCACTGAAGCGTGAGAATAGATGCTTCCGTTGCACAATTAGGGGCACACGTCAAAAGAGTGTCGTAAGGCCAAATGGCTGATGTGTGCTAACTGTAGCGGAAGACACCTCACGCCTATGTGGAATCCTGATTTCAAAAAACACCATGGCGCTGATGAACGTGCATTCTTTCCGGCAGTGACTGGACAAGTCACGGCGTTGAAGTCTTCTCTCTCCTCAGGAGAGAATTTTATGTGCACAGAAGGCCAACAGTTTTTTCTTCAGATTGCGTGAGCTTGGACAGAAGGACCGCAGAAAAGTACACTTGCAAGGCTTATTCTAGGTGGTGGCAGTCAACGGACGTTCATCCTCCGAAACTTTTCTGAAATACTACAGTTAAAGGTGCTAGGGGAAGAGGAGTTCAGAATCTATGTATTCGGCGACAAGTCGGCTATAAACTGCACCAAGGCGTGTCGGGTCGAGCTGTGGCTCCGGAACAGTATGAAAGAAAACGAATACGAGTGGAGGCTTTTGGAGGTTCCCTGCATTTGCGCAGATATCATGGCTACACCTTCTGTAGTATCGTGTGGTGGACATGAACATAGGGCACGGTGCTGAAGTGCCGGCGGACAAGAAGTACACAGCAGCTGGTAGCCAAGCAGGAACTCTTGTATTATATACAATGCCGCGCATATACACACAGAGTAGGGCCCCCTGAGGGCGAAAATACTTTACGTGAAATCGAATCTGGTAACCAGAAAATTAAAACCGAAACACCATATCATCCTCCCCTCCCCTCTAGAAAAAAAGGAGATTTGGCTCTAAGATCATTATACAATAATTGATGGCACGTGAGTAATATTTATAATCCTATACAATTTAGAAGAATGTTATGACACATAGAACTTCTGAATTTGCAACCTAACATCCCCCCGCCTTTTGTCGTACCTGTAACCAATTTAAGAAGAGAAGCGGCATAAGAAGGAGAAAAAGAAAACAGCTATGCACACAGTACACCATGGCTGAAAGCACTTATACAGACAACAAAAAATCACAGCATAATGGTGTATCCCTTATACCTTTATACAATAAATAAATGCACAGCATACATAGACGTATGAATCTTATTTCTACGTTGCCAGGATATCGGTGGTTCACTGGTTGGTGGTTAAACAGAGAGTTGTCAGCATGGAGGAGGGAAAAAACTGAGGAGAGGCAGTGACGTCAGATTTTGTGAAGTCAAAAGTAGGGAAGAGTAGAAGCGCTCCTCCTCGCACTTTTGGCACGCTCATCTGGTTGCCAGGAAACGATATCGCGTTGCGCTGGCCAGAGCGCAGGGACATCGCCAGCTGACCGAGCCGGAAAGCGATACATCTGACTGCATCAGCTAAGGAACTGCGATACTCTCGATAAAATGAGAACCAGGTGTCGGCTTCCACAGGTGGGTGCATTGAACTTTATGTTCGACGTACGGTATGATCGAGAGTATCCTCGCAGAACATAGTGAATGACACTGCATGTGTCAGTGTAGTGTTCCTGGAGTTTATTTACGGCTCTTGATGGCAGTTCTTGAACGCAATAAAACGCAGCACAGTTAACCACAACGCTGACGACACGGCGCAGAGCACCACAGTTTCTTTGGTCGTTCGCTGTGTCCGCGTGAGGATATCACTGTGTTTTAATTTCTTCATGATTATTTGCCCATGTATCAATAATGTCAGTGAATTCGCGTACATTTAAATTGCTTTCGTGCAGGTTTCGAAAGATCTCCGTCGAAGGAGGCTATGAATTGAGCCAACACGACTGGGTACCTACGAAATGGTCTTTTGTGTGCTCAATACACTTCCCACCTGAGCACTTTGATAGCTAGGGCAGCGCCAGTGCCAGTTGGCCTTCGCGAGAATGCCTGTTCCTACTGCGTGAGAAACCGCAACGACGCGCGCGCTGAAGATTTAAATGCCCAGCCTTTATTGGAGAGACATGTAAATTGACTGCATGCTTATACATCGGTATATTGCCCAGGCGAGTGTACGACAAATGGAACAAAGTTTTAGTGAGTGCAAGCGTTGCTATTGAGTTTTTCGAATAAAGTTCCAGTTACGTGCTTTAAGTCTATTAAACTGAATGCAAGAAAGAAACTGCAAGTCGACAAGGTGATCGCCGTGAACTTCTTTTTTTTCTTCAGGTGAATCGGTAAGTTAAGGGCACGCGACATAATTTAACAGTGCCATCTGCATTGGCCTTCTTCCATAGAAGCATGTTGCACCTTCAGTTTATTCCTTGCATCTGTGCGTTATAATATTCGCACCATAGAGTTTCATACAATCGCACCAACGTGGTGGCACTTCAGTCAAGTTACGGGGGGGGGGGGGTCGTTCTGGTACGACTGCTTCGAAGAGAACTTCGGCCCTTATAAAATTACCTCGCACAAAATGCAATGAAATCTTAAGACATCAGCAGCTTCACAAATCGCCTTCTTGTGTCAAACACAATTGAGTTAGCACGTCTTTCTACTATTGACAATGCAGCCTTCAGTGAGACCACCGGCCCAATGTTTTCCAATCGTCACCGTCGCGCATGGAAACGGGTCACCACTATCTGCAACATTAAGAGCCACCAGAAGTGTCGCTCTGTTCTCGGAAATGGATCCTTTTATTGCGGAGGAGGGAAGCAGCACGGTGTCAAAGGCAAACAGCCAAGTTGCGACGCAAAGCCTTCTCGGAGAAGCTGTCGAAGGCTTCGAAAACCCCTCGCAATGGCACGCTGAATGCTGCGCATGCCACTATGACAACATACTCACTGTATAATGAACTTCTAAAACCTTACGTTATTTACGAACACAACAATCTCATAAAAATGCAGATTCACAGACAGGCTGATCAAAGGTGTGATTTGCCGACGACGCGAGGCAAGGGGCTATGACGAGGCATCGACGGCGGGCCCACATTGCCATAGCAACCATTGCGGAAAAGCACGTGACTTTTGCCACACTTTTTCTCTGCCGCTTGGATAGCGAGGGTACAGTGGCTAGAATAGGGAAATGTGATGAACGCGCCGGCTAGCGCATACCGTTTTGGGAGGAAACCGTCAGGTGGCGCTGGCACACGGATGAATAATTATGGCTTAGTGGCGCTAGCCACCACCCGATCTAAAGGGTACAGGCACATCCATCCATCCATACATCTATTCAAACATAGGGTATATTAACGTGCAGGGTGGCAGGAACAGGCTGAAGTGGGAAGAGATAGAAGAACAGCTAAGAGAGGAGAAGCCAATGGTATACAGTTTTGTAGAAACACATCTTAGGGACATGGAACAACCTCCTAACAATCCGGACTACGCGTGGGAATATTGTAATAGAACAGAAGGCAACAGAAAGGGGGGTGGCATTGGGGCATTCATTCATAAAAGTACAGACTGGCAAAAGGTCAAGCAGGAGTGCAAGGAACATTTATGGCTAAAAGGGAAAGTGGGAGGGCAAATTACACTCCTTAGTTTGGTGTACTTGTGGACGGGAGCAAAGACCAGAGAGGAAAACCAAGATGGTAGAGTGTGTGTCAAATGACATTCAAGAGTTAGGAGGAGAGTGTGAGATAATTGTACTAGGAGATATGAATGCGCACATAGAAAATATAGATGGGTATACTGACCTGACAGGCAAAATGGTCATGGGTATGTGTGAAAGGCTTGATTTGATCATCTGCAACAGTGCCGAGAAGGGTGAAGGGCAAATAACATGGGAGGTAGGAAGACTGCAGTCGACGAAAGATTGCGCACTGATGTCACATAGGATGTATGATAAGCTCAGGGGAATGCACACAGGTGAAGGTGGCTCCAGACGTCTGGGTAGTGATCACAAACATATCAAACTAAGTTTTCGAAGAGCAGTAAAAATGGGAAGGAGACAACATTAGCAACTACAGGAAAATTTTTATTCAGAAAGGCAAATAGAAATGGCCACTAAACAAATTGAGAAAGTAATCACTGGGGATAATAAAGCAGTGTGGACATACACGAATCTAATTAAACTGCTTCAGCTAGAGATTGCTAAGCCACGCGACAAGTCACCCCGGAAAAGAAGACACAAACCCAAAAGTTGGTGGGATGAGGAAGTTAAGAGAGCCATAGCAAAACGTCAGGAAGCCTTTAGGGAACACAGACATGCTAAGCAGTGGGGTGAACCTACAGATGATGTTGAAAGTAGATGGGAAATCTTTCTAAGCTGTAGAAGGTATGCATCCCTTCTGTTCAATAAAGAGATTAGAAGAAAGGGAGCTCAGTGGCTGGCAGAAGTACATAAAAAGATAGAAAGGCAGCTGCGAAATTGAGGAACCCTAAACTCTCTAAAAAATGAGACAAACCAAGAGCACAGGTTTATGACTACAGCTCAAGGTGCCAGGCTAGAAGGCGACGAAGCTATTTAATATATCAGAACAAGGGTGACAGAAAAATTTCAACAAAGAAGTGCTTTATGCACCACAATAGACAAGGATGAATCAAGTGGCGCAATGGCTCCATTTTCACAACGATAGTGGGAAAGGGCTGAGAAAAGAGTTCCTAGTAGCACATCAACAGGCCCAGATGGCATTACAATTATGCTGATAACGACATTAGGTCTGAAGTCTAAGCAGCCTTTGAGAGAGGCAGTGAGCAAAATAATATTCGATGGTGAAGTCCCCGATGAATGGAAACTTAGCAGGATGAGCATGATCTAGAAAGGAAAGGAGGACAAAGATGACATAAACAACTACCATCCTATAACAGTGACATCACTGGTCTACAGGCTGGGGATGCAGATTATAAGAAAAGACTGCAGGCATGGAAAGAGCGTGAGGGGTTGCTGGGGGAACTGCAGAATGGGTTTGGGAAGCACAGGAGGTTGGAAGACAATCTGTTCTCACCGACGCAGTGCATCGAATTAGCAGGAAAGGAACACAGGCCCCAATGGCTAGCATTTTTAGATATCAAGGGAGCGTACGATAGCGTGGTTCAGGAGAAATTGTGGGAAATACTGGGCACATTAGGCGTTGGAGATGTAGTCACTAATCTTTTAAAGGATATCTATAAAGGTAACAAGGCAGTTATAAGGTGGGAAAACAGGTATCGAAGCCATCAAAGGTTAAAGGGGGCTTAGACAGAGGTGTCCCCTGTCACCCTTATTATTCATGATGTACCTACAAGGATTAGAGGCCAAATTAGAGGGAAGTGGACTGGGCTTCAAGCTCTCTTTCGTCAAACAAGGACAAACTCATTGAACAGGCGCTACCACCATTGATCTACGCAGATGATATAGTGCTAATGGCCGACAACAAGGAAGATTTGCAGAGATTGGTGGACATCTGCGGTAATGGGGGAGATAGGTTAGATTTCAGATTCAGTAAGAAAAAATCAGCAGTTATGATTTTTAATGACAATGAAGGTAGTGAGCTTAGAATACAGGAAGTCATGTTAGAGATTGCAGATAAATACAAATATCTGGGCGTATGGATAAGCAAAGAGGCCGAGTACCTAAGGGAACACGAAATATTCGTGACAACGAAGGGTAACAGGAATGCAGCGATAATGAAAAACACGGCACTGTGGAATTACAATAGGTATGATGTTGTGAGAGGAATATGGAAAGGAGTCATGGTTCCTGGACTCACGTTCGGCAAAGCGGTCTTGTGCATGAGATCAGAAGTTAGAGCAAGATTAGAAATTAAGCATCGTGGAATAGGTAGGCTTGCCTTAGGATCTCACGGGGATACACCAAATCAGAGAGCACAAGGTGATATGGGATGGACATCATTTGAGGGCAGGGAAGCTAGCAGCAAGATAAAGTTTCAGAAGTGATTGAGAGAAATTGGGAAGGAGTATTGGGCTAGGAACGTATTCAGCTACTTGGACATGAAGAATGTCGATACAAAATGGAGGAAGCGAACCAGAAAAATGACTGGTAAATACTCAGAAAACAGCAGGGGGCCAAGAGAGAGAAACGAGAAAAAAAGAAAGGCCGGGAGGTTAATGAGATGCTAGCATCCGGTATGCTACCCTACACTATGGTTGGGGAATAGGGGATTGAATAGAAAGGGAGAGTTTAAAAAATGAGAGAAAAACACTGACACACACGCACACACAAAATCAGTTCACTCAGAGGCGTTCCGACAGCCAAGTAGTTTGTAAGAAGCCCAGTAGCGCTTGCACGGCTTTCTTCTGTGACGATGAGTTATGACAATGGCGCTGTATACTTTCTTCTGACAGCGGCCGGTAATCTAAGCTGTTCAGTTTATTAGCAAGGTGTTGTCTTTCCAGGTTGTATTCGGGCAGTCACACAGGATATGTCGAATTGTTTCTTCATTACCGCAGTGTGCACAGTTACCGGTGTCAGCCATACCTATGCGGAACGCGTACGCACGGGTAAACGCGACTCCCAACCATAGTCTGCACAGAGCAGTATCGTCGCCTCGTCAAATTTTCGTTGGAAGCTGTATACTTAACGTTGGATCAATTGATCGTAATCTTGTATGCGTAAATAGAGGCTCATTCCAAAAAGCCATGGAGCATTGGCGAGCAAGCATGGGGAGCCTCCTAGCAGCGTCCGTCCTTGACAGAGGTATTGACTGGTTGTTGTCTTCTGTATGGGCGGAACGGGCACCTTGCTCAGCTCGTTCGTTGCCGATAATTCCACAGTGGCTTGGCAACCACTGAAATATAACGTGCTGCCCTTTCTCTGTTATATGGTGTAGCATTTCGGCTGATTCAAATACCAACTGCTCGTGTGAACCCGGCGTAGATTTGACAGAAGTGGCTGCAGTGCCGCCTTGCAGTCGCACAAAATCGTCCACCATTGCGTGCTTTGGTCGCTATTGAAACGCAGCGCAGCGCGAAGCGCTGGAAGCTCTGCTGCCGTTGTTGTGGTTGCATGGGCTGTCCTGAATTTGATGGTTGTGGCGTGAGTTGGAATAACGACCGCCGCAGTTGAGCTTTTTCTCAGGACGGAGCCATCGGTGTAGACCGGGGTGCAGTCCTGGTACTTCTCGTACAGCAGAAGTAAGGCGAGCTGATTGAGGGCTGGTATTCAGAAATATCGTTTTTTTCTTGATGCCTGGTATCGTCACATTGATGACTGGCTGTTTCAGGCACCATGGGGGAATCGAAGGTCTCGCCGCGGGAGTCAAACCAGTTGGTAGGGAGTCACCATGTGTAGTTATTGTTCGACAAAACGAAGTATGAGGTCTATCCGCAGCTAGAGAGGCTAGGTGGTGATGGGGAGTCCGGCCCACATGCCTTATGTGTGTCCAAAAAACTTCCATCTCAATATGGGTCTGCACGAGGTGGTCTTTGGCTATAGCTATAGTCGCCGTTGTTGAGGCACGCTGAGGCAGACCTAGACATATTCGAAGCGCCTGTGCCTGAACGCTTTGTATCATGCGTCGACTTGTTTTGCTGGCGTTTAATAATGCAGGCAGACTCTATCGTAAAAAGCCAAAGAAAAGCACCCTGTACAGTCGTAACATAGCATTAGGCTGCATTCCCCAAGTCTTTCCAGCGAGAAACTTGAAAAGATGGCATATGCCTGTCAATCGCTTTTTCAAATACGACACATGAGGGCTCCATGATATGTCTCTGCCGACTATGACATTCAGAAATTTGTGAGATCGACGATATGGTATATTTTGACCGTTAATTGACACTCTCTAGTTCGATATGGGTTTGCGCGTAAATGCCAGAAGAGCGCACTTTCAGGAGGAAATTTCCAGGCCTCGATTGCGTAGATTCGAAGCAGTTGCAGTAGCAGCTCTTTTGTATTCTCGCTCGTAACTGCAGGCGAGTCACCGCAGATGTCCAGATGCAGATAGTCATCAGCGTATGTTGATAGATAAGTATTGTTTGGTAGGGGCATATGGAGAGCGATTAGTGTTATATTGAATAGCACGGGGCTCAGTACACCACCCTGAGGGACGCCACGAACACTGAAATGTGCAGACGTGTTCACGGTCTCTGTACTCACAAAATAGGATCGCATTTGCAGATAACTGTGTATCCACTTAAACATTTGGCCACCCACTCCAATCTCTTCTAGTGCGGTAAGGACGACTTCATGTGTAACGTTATCATATGCTCCTTTGACGTCAAGGAACAGAGAGGCGCAAAGACGCTTATGGCCTTTCCCGTGTTCAACGTACGTGATTAGGTCGATGACGCTATCGATTGATGATCGACCACGTCGAAAACCAGCCTTGGCATTTGAGTAGATCTCATGATACTCCAATTACCACTCGACTCGGCCGAGAATCATTCTCTCCATCACTTTACCCACGCAACTAGCTGGTGCGATCGGGCGATAGGAGGAGAGTTCCAATGGTGATTTGCCAGGTTTTAGCAGTGGTACTAGACGACTAGTTTTCCAACTTAGGGGACAGTGCCCTCTAGCCAACAATCATTATATAGCTGAAGTAGAGCTATTCTCGCACGCTCACCCAGATAACACAGGGCTCTGTAGGAGATTTCATCAGGTCCTGGTGCGGAGTACGTTTGCAGGAACCGAGTGCTGCCTTGAGCTCCTGAATCGTGAACGGGAATTCCATACAATAATCATGTGGTGGCGGAGAACTGCTTGAAAGTGGTGATCTGCTAAGTGCTGTAGTTTGCCCTGATAATGCGGCACAGAACTCTTCAGCAACGTCCACATCTGCTTGATCTTGGTGAAAGGCTAAGGCCTTGAATGGTAACTTCTGAATGGGGGATTACCGCAAACCTCTATCCGTCCTCCATATCTGCGATAAAGGCTTACGAGAGTCGAGTGACTCGCAGAAAGTACTCCAGCGTTGGAATTCTAGCTTGTTCAACCGACGTTTGATCTTCTGCATACGTCTAGCAGTCCGTAAATCTTCTATGTCCTTCGTGCGCCGGTACCTTGTTTCAGCTCGTCGTCGCAAGGCTCGAGGCCACTCCAGCTCTATGTCGATGTCCGTGATTCTTACAGGGCATAGGATCGTACACACAGTCTTTTTTACAGTGCTCTTGATGGCCTCTTGTAAATCGGATATGTGTTCTTGGCATTGGTCTTCCATAAGATACTGAAATTTTTTCCATTCCCCTCTTTTAAACATGTCGCGCACTTTAGGAGGCGACAATCCTCTGATCTTGACCTATGTTGGGATGTGATCACTCCCATGCGTTTCTATATCCTCGAACCATTCAGTATGTTTCACTAGGCTTCTTGAAACAAAAGCCAAGTCGAGACAGCTATTGTATGTGGAGCCACGTAAAAATGTAGGACTGCCATCGTTCAGCACGCGGCCAAACCAACAAGAATTATCGGTTAAGAAGAAGGTGAAGGAAGCTGAGACCGATATGTGGAGAATTGGCATGATTAAGAAGTCCGCACTAGAGATCTGTCGAACTTTTAAGCAGGAAATTGCCACGGGAAGGATCTATGATAATACTCGGGGTAGTTCTCTACTGTTTGAGGCCAGAACGGGAGTATTGCGATCCAAGGCATATCGGGCCAAATTCGAAGGGGTAGGCACAGTATGCAGCGTATGTGGAGAGGAGGAAAACTGCCGAACACTTGATAATGTTCTGTAAAAGGCTTTGCCCTATGGTTCAGGATGATCGCGCAGAGTTTTTTCAAATCACTGGGGTTTAGGGACAGGGAGGGCAAAATAGACTTTAGGCGGGTAGAAATAACTAGAAGGGAGTTATCTGATTGGAGGCTAAAGTCAAGGCACGAGTGAAAATTAAACCCTTCACTGCAAAGTACGAATCCTTTACCTCACTATTTAAAGGAAAAAATAAATCTAGTTTTTGGTTCATTAAGTAATGCGGCTTGGTGGCGCTAGCCCCGCCCGATCTAAAGGGTGCAGCCATATCCATCCATCCATCCATCCATCCATCCATCAATCCATCCATCCATCCATCCATCCATCCATCCATACATCCATCCATCCATCATCATCCATCCATCCATCATCCATCCATTCATCCATCCATTCATCCATCCATCCATCCATACATTTTTGCACGTTTTTGATAGTTTCGTCGGGCGCGTTTGTCCTCGCTTTTTTAATTGCGGTGGCACTCTGACGCCAATGCTTTTGTATGCACTCTCATGGCGCGAAAACAAAGTCATTGCTTCGTCCCGGGGTTCACTAAAACCACAGGTCGGCTAAAAAAGAAGTATCCGTTGTTCGGCGTTCTAAAGGACGAAGCTCTGTTTGCCCAGTGGCGGAGAGCGATCCTGTGAGCTGAGAGGCTGCTTCAAAAAAAAAAAAAAAAACAAAAAAACTTGGCTGTGTGCGAGCTGCACTTCGACGAAATGTACATCTCCCGGCACTTTGAGCACACCGTGAATGGTGAAATTAACCGCATTGAAAGGGTAGGCCCATAGGCGTTCTTGCCGTTTGGGGGGGGGGGGGGGCGAAGGTTCAGTGATAGGCACCTCCTCCCTAATAAATCAGTGCACAAGGCAGATTATGCATCCCCCCTTCCTTTTAAATGACTAAAAGAATGTCCACCGCCTACTCAATGTATAGGGCAGATTTAGCGCCCCCCTCCCAGGTGACTGTGGGGGAGGGGCGCCCGCCCCATTTGCCCCCTTTCATGTGGACGCCTATGAGTAGGCTTTTCGGAGAAGCTCTTCGCATTTGTACACGCCCTTGAAATCACTTTTTCAAAGTGGTTTAGCTACAATGAGCTCCACAGTGACAGCTTGAAAGAGCTTGTTTCCTGCTTGAAAAAAAAGTCACACTGGGCTGCGCACAACATCGTCTGAGCCTCACCAATTAAATGGCCAAGTTTTCTCTGCTGCATTTGCATTTGCAAATGCATTTGCATTTTTTACATAAGGCGCTCCACGAGGAGCGAGCATCTTCACGTGAAAAGAGGAAGTACCTGAAGCTCAGGGGCATCACTAGGCTTGCAGCCCATTGTTCTGTGGGGCGCTTGTAAACTATAAGACTTTTTTTCTTGGGGATAAAAAGAAGGCGCGCGACAAATTATGAAGAATGCATTGTTGAAAACAGATAGTGAGCCACTACTCGAAAATGTGTTGTGTGACCTGTGTGCCAAAAATAAAAAGTTTTCATTTAGATACCGCTAATTATTCTCATCTCTGAGTTTGACGTTACGAATGATGGAGCTTTATTTACAGATCAGTGCTTGAGGAAATAATAGTTCACCGTGAAACGTTTTGGAAGCAATGGCTCACAACGGAGTTCATCGTTCCACTCTTCTACCACTTCCCATCTATAACATGTTTTAGTGCCGTCCCGCGCTCACTTGGTGCAACTTGTCGGTATTTCAGTTCAGTCGCGCACCCGCGTAGGCAACCTGTTATTCCCGAACCTAATTAACATATTTTCTTGGTCGCCAATTGAGGCCTTGAACGAGCAACAAAATATATTCTAAATGTTTCATATTGCCCGCGCACGTGTTTGATTCTCGTTTCTGCGCAGCACATGCCACCTTAGGTGACGTGGATGGATGGATGGATTGATATGGCTGTACCCTATAGATCGGGCGGTGGCTTCCGCCACCAAGCCGTAATACTTAGGGAACCAAAAACTAGATTTATTTTTTTCCTGTAAATAGTGAGGTTGAAGATACGTACTTTGCAGTGAAGGGTTTAATTTTTACTCGTGCCCTGACTTTAGCCTCCAATCAGATAACTCCCTTCTAGTTATTTCTACCTGCTTAAAGTCTATTTTGCCCTCCCTGTCCCTAAACCACAGTGCTTTGAAAAACTCTGCGTCATCAACCTGGACCATAGGGTGAAGCCCTTTACAGAACTTTATCAAGTGTACAGCAATTTTATCTTGCTCTCCTCACACACTGCATACCGTGTCTACCCCTTCATATTTGGCCCGATATGTCTTGGTTCGCAATACTCCCGTCCTGGCCTCAAACAGTAAACAACTACCCCGAGTATTATCACAGATCCTTTCCTTGACAATTTCCTGCTTAAAAGTTCGATAGATCTCTTGTGCGGACTTCTTATCTTGCCGATTCTCCACAAATTGGTCTCAGCTTCCTTCACGTTCTTCTTAACCGATAATTCTTTTTGGCTTGGCCCCCTGCTGTTTTTAAGTATTTACCAGTCAATTTTCTGGTTCGCTTCCTCCATTTTGTATCGACATTCTTCATGTACAAGGAGCTGAATACCTTCATAGCCCAACGCTCCTCCCCCATTCCTCTCAATCACTTCTCAAATTTTATCTTGCTGCTACCTTCCCTGCCCTCAAATGATGTCCATCCCATATCACCTTGTACTCCATGATTTGGTGTATTCCCGTGAGCTCCGAAGGCAAGCCTACCTATTCCACGTTGGTTATTTTATAATCTTGCTTTAACTTCTGAGCTCATGCACAAGACCGCATTGCCGAACGTCAGCCCAGGAACCATGACCCTTTCCATATTCCTCTTACAACATTATACCTATTGTAATTCCACAGTGCCCTATTTTTCATCACTGCTGCATTCCTGTTACCTTAGTCGTCACGTATATTTCGTGTTCCCTCAGGTACTCGGTCCCATTGCTTATCCATACGCCCAGATATTTGTATTTATCTGTTATCTCTAGCGTGACCTCCTGTATTCTAAGCTCACTACCTTCGTTGTCATTGAAAATCATGACTGCTAATTTTTCTTTACTGAATCTGAAATCTAGCCTATCTCCCTCATTACCGCAGATGTCTACCAATCTCTGCAAATCTTCCTTGTTGTCGGCCATTAGCACTATATCATCTGCGTACATTAATGCTGGTATTGCCTGTTCAATGAGTTTTTCTTGTTTAATGAAACAGATGTTGAAGCCCAGTCCGCTTTCCTCTAATTGGACCTCTAATCCTTGTAGGTACATCATGAATAACAAGGGTGAAAGGGGACACCCCTACCTAAGCCCCCGTTTTACCTCTGCAGGCTTTGATACCTGTTTTCCCACTTTATAACTACCTTGTTACCTTTATAGATATCCTTTAAAAGATTAGTGACTCCATCTTCCACACCTAGTGTGTCCAGTATTCCCCTCAAGTCCTCTGTAACCACGCTATCGTACGCTCCCTTGATATCCAAGAATGCTAGCCGCGGGGGCCTGTGTTCCTTTTCTGCTATTTCGATGCACTGCGTCAGTGAGAACAGATTGTCTTCCAGCCTCCTGTGTTTCCGAAACCCATTTTGCAGTTCCCCCAGCACCCCCTCATCCTCTATCCACACTCGCACTTTTTCCTTGATAATCTGCATCGCCAGCCTGTAGACAACATATGTCATTGTTATAGGACGGTAGTTGTTTATGTCAGCTTTGTCCCCTTTTCCTTTATAGATCATGCTCATCCTGCTAAGTTTCCATCCATCGGGGACTTCACCATCAAATAATATTTTGCTCACTGTCTCTCTCAAAGCCTGCTTAGACTTTGGACCTAATGTCTTTATCAGCATAATTGTAATGCCATCTGGGCCTGTTGATGTACTACTAGGAACCCTCTTCTCAGCCCTTTCCCACTCTGGTTGTGAAAATGGAGCCATTGCGCCACTTGATTAATCTTTGTCTAGTGTGGTGCATAAAGCACTTTTTTGTTGAAATTTATCTGTCACCCTTGTTTTTATATATTCAATAGCATCGTCCCCTTCTAGCCTAGCACCTTGAGCTGTAGTTGTAAACCTCTGCTCTAGGCTTGCCTAATTTCTTAGGGAGTTAAGATGGTTCCAAAATTTCGCAGCTGCATTTCTATCTATTTATGTACTTCTGCCAGCCACTGAGCTACCTTTCTTCTAATCTTTTCATTGATCAGAAGGGATGAATCCCTTCTACAGCTTAGAAAGATTTCCCATTTTCGTTCAACATCATCCGTTGGTTCACCTCGCTGTTTCGCATGCCTGTGTTCCCTAGAGGCTTCCTGACGTTTTGCTAAGGCTCTCTTACCTTCCTCATCCCACCAACTCTTGGGTTTGTGTTTTCTTTCCCGGGGTGACTTGTCACGTGCCTTAGCAAGCTCTAGCTCAAACAGTCTAATTAGATACGTGTATGTTCACACTGTTTTGTTGTCTTCAGTCATTACTTTCTCAATTTGTTTAGTAGCTGTTTCTATTTGCCTTTCTGAAAAACACAGAAGTTGAGAGGAAGACAAGCTTGAAGAGATGAAACATTTGTGAACATGAATTGTTGCTAGTGTCATCGTCTCAACATGCAGACTTCTTCAAGGCTGCAACTGCCGACCTATCTGAATTGTGTAGAGCAGATTTATTAAGATGAAGGGAACCCACATACACTGGTGCTAACAATCAGAAAATGACCACAAAACATTTCACATATGTTGTACGAACAAGGCCAGAGTCATCCTTTCCCTACTTTAGTGTACTTTGTATATTCTTCATACCCTCTCCTCCAACTTAAACAGAGCAGGGAAAGCCGCATGCGAAAACGGAGAGATGAAAACGGGGAGTCAGCATGATGAATTGGGTGAATTAAAAGCCGATCCCTTGTAATGGGTTGCACCAGAGTAAAAGTGGCAATCAATCAAAAGCCTATGAAACAGAAAGAAATGAGGGGCAGGAGAGAGTGAGGGTTTCGCATGGACGGGTAGAAAAGGAGAACAGATCTGGCTGAATTATCTTTGCCTCGAGGAAGCACAATCTGACAAGGGGGATAATTAGCATTAGAGATTCCATGAAGAATGTCTTATTTTTTATAAGTTTTCGTTGTGTATGGGCCATGTCGAATTAGTTCAAGTGCCCCTTTGAAACATTTATACTTTATGGCTGAAAATGTATTAAACTTGTGAATGAGATGCGGCAATTTTTCTTTTTCGAAAAGCTGGATAGTGTATTTAAGGTTTAAGATTGTTGAATATATGTCCTGCCACTACAAATTGCTGCGCCTTTGCTTCCAGTTATTTGCAGTGCTTGGTTGATGCCTATATTTAATAAAACGTTAACAGGTTGTCCTGTTTGTTCAGTAGGGTTGAGAGCTGGGCTAGTTAGGGAGATATTTTAACATATGGTGTAGTAGCGCAACTTTGACGGGGACACAGAGGACAAGAAAAGCGATTATCGTGTTTTCTTCTACTCTGTGTCTCTGTCGAAGTTGTGCTACTACACCATGTAAAAATGTTCTCCTGTTTGTGACAATAGGTATATTTAATCATGTTAATAATGTTTAAACTTGTGCAGGTAAAGCTAGATTTTATACTATGCATAAATCGATTCTAGTGCTTTTAATTCTAACATGACCTTGAAGGTATTTGCAGGTCTTAAATCTTAGATGACAACTAGGTACTATGTGTACAAAAAAAATGCGGGTTTAGTTTTGCATGCACAAACATGTCGGGAAACGTTTTCCGAAGCGGCTCGTTGCTAGTTAATGTTAAGTAATATTTGCGAAAGATATTATTTAAGTTTGGAAGTGCGTTTCGGTATTTGATTGCAAAGGCTAGCGGCTGGTTAGGCTGTGCTATGGTACATGTTCAGCTAGTGATTGTTTCCTCATTTTCAAGCTTCATTTTGGATTTTGTTCAGATTGTTGCGCAGGTATTTCTGCCAAATGTTTCCTCTGACTTGCTTTGACTTGGTGAGCATAGTGATCGTTGTCGCTTCAGACGCTTCTTAAACACTTTGCCTGTCTGACGAATATTTCTTCTTTGCCGTGTCACGCATGGATGGCTTGTGTAGTCTATGTATTAGAGTTGGCTATTCGTTGGCATTATGTAAAGCATAACCTTTGATTTCTCTGTAAAAGAAAGAACTCCAAGGCAGCCCCATTAAGATGCGCATCACAAGAATTCACCACTGAAGATTAAATTTGGCCAAACATGTTAGCAGCAAGAACAACATTTTAAGCCAATGCAAGATCTTTTTTTTTATTTTTGTCCAGTTCGACTGGTGGTAGAGTCCGCTTCTCCTGCGCATCTTTCCTCCCCAAATTTTACTTCGCACTGCCCTGTTCATTTTTCTTTTCGGATTGGCATCGCCTGCTATACGTTTATGGTGTCGGCAGAGGATTTGTCTTTTTTCATACGTCACATTAAAAAATGTTTCAATAGATACTGTCATAACTGGGAAGTTGATTTTGCTGAAAGGGTGGTGCATGGTAAATTTACTACTACGGTGAAGCTTCTTACAATTGCCAAATAATGCAATTGTCATGAATGCATGTCAGAAAGGAGGCTAGCAGCAGAGCTATCAACTTTATTCTTCAAAATGATTCTGTTTCAATAATATCAGTGTTACCTCTAGACAACTTATCCACTGAGAGATCAAAAAACAACATTTAAATCAAGAAAAGTGCATGTGTTTGTCTCTGTTTATGACAAACTTGTAAAGAACAAGTGGAATGAATGTCACGTTTTACAACTATTGAACCCATATGGTTGAAACTGTGGGAGGAAACTCTGGGGTGGGTGGGGGGGGGGGTTCATAGGCCTTTGCTGCTGTAGTCTCGATCAGTTTGGTTCCCTTCACTGCAGCAATGCGACATGGGTGAAATCACATCGTACAGACTCCGTACTCCCAACACCACTTTGCTGTGCAGCTTTGCACTTGATTCACAAGCTTCTTGTGTGTATTTTACAAAAGAATTACAAGGATACTGAAGAGAAACAGTGACCTTTTTCAGATTGACAAACTGCACTCTGAGAACTATAATGCCAATGCCATATGTTTCACTATCCCAAGTTTATTATTAGCGGAGAAAATTAACGTTGAAGTTTCACTATTGAAAGTTGTGCCGAAATGTCCATGCGTGGCGTCAAAAGTTTTTAGAAGTATTTTTCAAAATTTTGCGATTGGCTCGGTGATATTTTTTGAAACTTCGTATGCTAGGTCTATCACACCCACTGATGACAATGTCCTTCCTTTTATTGATTATAAGCTATGTAGAGCCGAGTAAATGCCATCAAAATTAATGGTGTCGTGGTGTTTAGTCAGATATTTTCTTTGCGTGGTTTCGCACTTACCAAGCATCTTGTCGTGGTAAGAGTGGTGCTGTGAAACCATACTTCAATAGTATGCGAAAAATTCTTTATCTCTTTAGTGTCCCTTCAACACCAAAAAAAAACTAACAAGAATGATGTAATGTAGCTGACCAGCTCATTCACTTGGCCCAAAGTGTAATGAAAGTCAGTGTAGTTGTAATGTTAGGTGTATCACGTCTCAATGTGTATAACCCTAAGAGGATAGGAAGCGGGACACAGAGGACAATTTATTGCAACAAACACACATTACATGTACATGTACAAGAGCCCGTGCACTGCTTTTCTCAGACAAGAAAATATATATATATATATATATCCGCTGCCCAGAATTGATGACGCCCTCAATTGTCTGCTAGGAGCAGAGTCCCTATGAATGAAGCCGACCGCTCCAAGACTGCGTTTGTAACGCCTGACGGATTGTACGAGTTTAACGTCATGCCATTCGGCCTCTGTAATGCGCCTGCCACCTTCGAGCGTCTCATGGACAACATCCTTAGAGGCTTTAAGTGGAACACATGCCTGTGCTATTTGGATGACGTCGTCGTTTTTTCGAAGGACTTCAACTCCCACCTCAGCCGTCTAGCAAGCGTCCTGACTTGTCTTTCGAACAGTGGACTGCAGCTGAATTTGAAGAAATGCCACTTCGCTGCCCGCCAGCTTACCATCTTAGGGCATGTTGTTAGCAAGCATGGTGTCCGTCCTGATCCAGCCAAGCTTCTTGCTGTCGCCGACTTTCCCAGGCCGGCCACACTAAAAGAACTCCGCAGCTTCATCAGGCTCTGCTCATAATTTCGCCGTTTTGTGCGCAATTTTGCCACCATAATCGCACCCCTGACGCAGCTACTTGCCGACAACCAAGACCTCTCGGCGTGGTCCCCAGCATGCGACGAAGCATTCGCGTCTTTATCTTTACGCCGTCTTCTGACATCACCACCTATCCTACGCCACTTTGATCCAGACGCTCCAACCGGAATCCATACGGACGCTAGTGGAGTTGGCTTCGGCGCTATTCTTGCTCAGCGTAAATCTGGCTTTGATGAGTATGTTGTGTCCTACGCTAGTCGCACCCTCACTAAAGCGGAAAAGAACTATTCAGTCACCGAGAAAGAATGCCTTGCCATTGTTTGGGCAATCACAAAATTCCGACCTTACGTATATGGCCGCCCATTTGACGCCGTGACTGATCACCACGCATTGTGTTGGTTGTCGTCATTAAAAGACCCATCTGGTCGCCTAGCTCGCTGGGCACTACGTCTCCAAGATTACGATATTCGTGTAATTTATTGGTCAGGCCGCAAGCATTCGGACGCCGACGCTCTTTCTCGCTCGCCACTTCCCCACGATTATGTTGCAGCGTCTGTTTCCAGCTGCGAATGTCCCAGGCAGCACGCCGCCGTTGGACCATTCTTGGACCAACATCGGCTAACATCGGCACCGACGTCGGGCCGACGTCGGAAGTGCAACTTCTTCCAATGTCGGGCCGACGTTCAAGCCAATGATGGGCCGACGTTTTGCCGATGTTTTAGCCAGTATGCAACCAACATTGGGCCGACGAAGGCCCATCGTATTGCCGACAAAGCTGCCAATGTTCGGCCAACATTGGGCCATATTTCAGCCAATCACATGCCATTTTTACGCCGATGTTCGCTGCACGACGAATATTGGCTACGGATGTACGGCCGACATTGGACTAATCCAGGGCCACATTGCAGCCAATGAAAGGCCGTTATTACACCGATGTTTCCTGCACGACGAATATTGGCTACTGATTGGCTTGCCATTCTGTAACCATTATTAGTAGAGAATTTTTCTTACCGGAAGATTTAAACAATATGCCTCGATGACCCGCTCTTGTAGTTTTGCAGCCCTGTATACTTGGGGCAACAGAAAATTGAATGCTGAGAACTGAAAACAGTTACTCGATCTATTTCATCTTTTATACGTCATTCCCTTTGCTAGCACTAGAAGTGTAGTTTATTTTTTTTACCAAGTTATTTTTTGCAATAGGGAGTGCTTTATTTGGTACTGGTATTTGGTACAGCAGATCGAAAAAAGTCGTTAGGAAGTAAATGCTGAAAGCGTATGTCCCCCACTTGCAATCCCCACATATATCCCCCACATGATAATCGAGAATATTCATACAGTTTAGAGCATTTTTTTGTAACTAAAACATGGTGATGGTGCTTCCGAATCAGCATAAGCTAGCCGAACAGTGCACCACCGACAGTCTGCAGACCATTTATTCTTTGTTTTTTTTTTATTTATTTGGTACAACAAAAAATGTATACATTGAAAAATATATATACACAACTAAAAAAGGCCCACTCTACTGCAGGTCAGGTTGCGTTGGGGGCACAGTGGCAGTGGTGCTGTCACCCTGGCTGCTGTGGCTGGGCAGGAAGCCAGCTGCCGCGAGCAGCCGATAATCTGCACTCTGAGAGTAGGGATCATCGGGCTGCTCCACAACAAATGCTTCTCTGAAGCGCCGCTTCCTGCCCCCACAGCGATCACCAGACCCTGGCAGCCACCTCTTAATAAAGTTGAGGGCCTCCGCCTGGTCGCACCCTGCTTTTTGGCAGATGACATCTGCATACAAGAACAGAAATACCATAGTACACATGAAGCACTGCAGTACAGAGAATACACATGGGTACACACACATAAAACAATGAACAACTTAAACCTGTCACTAATCTACAGAGCCTCAGGTTCACAAAGGCCCTTTTCCCTTTTCTGCCATGAAGGCTGTACAGCACTTGCACATCATGTGCCAATACAGCCTTCATGGCATTCACACCAATTTCTCGGAGGCCACGTCCCCCAATCTGCAGGAGGTGCTTGCACTGTAAAAAAATGCAAGAAGCATAGATGGGGTAAACGCAACAGCACATCGAAATGTTTTCATGATAAAAATCTGCAAGAAGAGGACACTGAAAACAACAACTTGAATTTTCGGGCATCACAACATTTCATTGTTTTTTTACGCTAACTTCAACTCACTTGACCTAAAATGGTTTCCACATCAGCCCTCTCACACTCAGTGTGAGAACCTTTCAGAGTCCTTCTCTGAATGCAGTTTTGCTGTTATGAAATCAAATACAACACTGTTATAACCCTTAATAAATATTGATTCTAGCTATGAAATAGTATAATTACTTTGTACAGTGCTCAAATTCCAATACACGTTTCTTTGAGGTTACAATGTCTTTGCCTGAATGTTGACCAGGAGTAGCTTCTACAGGTGAAAAACGATAAAGTATGTGGAATTCAAAAAGAAGCTAGGACATGTTTTTAATCAATGCATTGTAAGCAGAGCACAACAAGATAAATGAACATGATCAAGGCGTACTAAGAGGCAACCTTAGAGCGACCAAATCTTGGTCATAGATGAAACTGATAGAAAAATAAAGGTCGCACTAGATGGTCGCACCATTTGCTGTTTATATTTTTCTGTGATAGCCAACAAAGAGGCATGTCGCTTTAGAAATCTCATCACAATAAACAAAGGTGCATTTTTCTTCACCCTGCGAAATGGGGTGCATGTTAGATTTTTAAAAAAGTAAGAAATCGGCTAACACAAGGCAGGGTGAACTGTAGCTCAAAGTAGAGAGAGCCGCAGCGGACACGAAATAGGGTGATAAATGAACAAAATTACTGAATGTCTGTTTTAAGCAAACTATTGCTAGTCACTGCCCATCAAACACACGATGCCGCCTACATCGTCTGCTAGCTTAGGACAGTTCACTCGGACTTCACAGACTATAGTAAATACAGTCGAATCTCATTAATTCCAACACACTTAATTCGAACTGACGCTGTGGTCCTATCAAAGCTATACCGCGCTCCGAAAATGCTCTCAGCACCCCGCCCAATCCTGCGGTGGCACTTCAGACACCTCATCGCTGTGCTTAAAGAAGAAAATGAAGAAAAGGAAAGAAAAGACTGCGATGGAATGTTTGCCAAATGCCAATCTGCGACATTCCTGTGCCACGCTTCAGCTTTTTCCGTCCCTGCCACGTAGAGACCCTTCTCCTCTTGACACTGCGCACGAAGAGGAAAAAAAGCTGTCGCAGAGAGTGGGCTCTCTCTCATGCCGATCTGCAACGCGCCGGTGTCACGCTTCCCTGTTTTTCGTTCCTGCTATGTAGAGACTCTTCTCCTTTCAACACCGCGCATGAAGAGAAAAAAAAAAAAAGCTGCCGCGGAGTGTTTCTCTCTCGAATGCCTATCTGCTTTTCTCCAGGTGAAGACGCTCCTCCTTTCTCATCATGTGCTGGCCACGCTCCGGCTGCAGCGCAGATGGTAACAGTGGAAACACAGTTGTCTTCAAAGAGTGTCAGCACTGGACATTGCGCGCAACTTCTATTGCCAGGAACATACTGAAGCCGAAGTACAAATGCTTTGCAAACTGCACGCAAAACTTGTTGACTCGTTGCAAGGCCAACGTGTACAGACATGTATTGACTACTTTAATTAATGACGGATGTCCTGTAATTTGTGAATAAAACTTCTCCATGCACATGCATCACTGCATGGTGAGCCCTCCGCTCAATTACCGTATTTACTCTATTCTACCGCGCCCTCGATTGTAATGCGCGCCCGGTTTCCACGACAAAAAAAAAAAAACAAGACATCGGTTGCAACGCGCACCCTTTTTTCACGTTGGCCCGCTTGATCACACCACTCGGGAAAACGACAATTTTTTAGAGCGTCTTCCGTTCAAATATGAAGTACGGGGGAAGCTTATGCCTATCTGACGTGCAACGGAGCATTGCTGTCACTCTAGTTTTACCGTCGCCCGATGTCAGTACACAAACTTGCTTCGCCCCTTTCTCCTAGACGGTTGTGGTGCCAGGCATGTTGAAGTAAAGAGGCGTGTGATCGGCATTCCCGATTTGCCCAAGCAGGTAGCCGTTGTTGTGCCGCAAGTTTAGGAGGAACCGCTGAAGACTCTGAAGCTTTTCTTCGTACTCCTCCGGCAACTTCCGGCATATGCCCGTTCGCCTTCGGAGGGAAAAGCCTTTTCTCTTCATAAAGTTTGTTAGCCAGCACCTGCTCGCTTTAAAATGGCTCTGCATTAGCCCTTTTTCTAAGGCTAACTGCGTAGCCTGCACTTGGAGCAGTTCTGTCGTCACGGGCCGCTGTGCCGCTCACTGCTTAATCACATACTCACCGAGCAGCTCTTCAATTTGTGGAAACCGACCCTGCTGTGGTCCACTGAAGCCTTTGCGTGAATCTTTGCTGTCGACAATATCCTGCTTTTGTTTCCGGCAGTCCCGCACGCACGTTTCGAGAACTTCGAATGACCGCGATGCGGCCCGATTTCTGTCCGTTCCGGCACACGCGATGACTTTTCTTTTAGAAGCGGCATTGTGGTGCACTCGTCGAATTTTTGGAGTCGGCCCTACCATGCCGTCGATGCTAATGTACTACAAGATGACGAACTCCTCAGCACACGTATGAAGTACCGCACATGGGAAACACATAGGCAGAAATGACCGACGCGCCATGCCGACGCACGTAGGGGGCGGCCATTTTGTAAGTGGCGATGGCAATAGAATGACCATATTCATTTTTTTTTTTCGTACTCGATTCTAACGCGCATGCGATTCATGAACTCTCTTAACCGTAAAAAAGGTGCGTGTTAGATTCAAGTAATTACGGTAACTTTCATTATTTTGAACTTCTTTTAATTTGAACAAATTTTCTGGCCTCTTTGAGTACGAATTATTCATATTCGACTGTAATACAGTGGCTCATGAGATTACCTGGCTAGCTTGTTTCATGAAACACAGTATCTTAAAGCAGTACTAAATTTCTGCATGTTACATAGGCATATTAAAAATCAAGAAATACACACCAAAGCCGCAGCCACAGCTTCACTCTGCACAGCTGCCTCTGCTGCCTCCACGTCTCCAATTGTACCAGCAGGCAGCCGGGGAAGGTCAGAAGGGGGCTGTGCTGGCTGGGCGTGCTGAGGCACGGACAAGAGCCGTACCTCGAGCTTCAGCTGTCGCACCTCCTGCAGAACCTCTCTTTGTTGCTGCCGGATGCCAAGTTCGATCCGCAGGATCCGTAGCAACAGAGCTGAAACATACAAGAGTACATACTATATTTACTCGCACAATTTGCATCCTCACATAATTTGCTCACCAGTATAATTAGCCAGCCTGCTTTACTACAAGAAACTTTTTGCTCGCATACTTTGCCCTCCCCAACCAGCCCGAGCCACCTTGCCAGCACACACACAGACACATTTGACTTCATGTGGCTCTGGTCAGGCACATCTCTTGTCGAGCAGGCGAGTGCAGTCTTACACAAAATGGGCTGAGTGCAAGGTTCCTTCTTCCATGAACTTTTATGCTTTCCCTAAAATATCGAACTTGAAAACCGTAACCTGTTTATGTGTAGTCCGAAATGCCTAAAGGTTTGCCTCCTATCTTCCCACCTCTTCCACGGCAAGAATGTATTCCCGAGACACAGCACAGATGTTGAACGCGTGCAAGGACCTGTCACATCAACCAGATGAGGCAGGTTTTCGCACTCATTTTCTTTTTTTTTTTGTTTCGCCATCTGGCCATTGCGTTTTTTACCGTTCCTTGTAATAGGCTACAATAATTATATACGAGGCAGATTGCTGTTATAAAGCTTACCGAAGAAAACTGAAACCGTGCTATCGCTAAGCACATCAGCGTGGAGTTCTTCGACATGCAATATTCAGTATGGGAGCCAGCAGAAGAGTGCGTTGAATAAGACTTAGCATAGAAGCTTGGGTGTGTTGGTTAGATATCGGAGGGAACACAACGCAATAGAAGACTGGGACAAGGAATGGGGACACACACACATGAAGGGCGACACACAGAGCACTGTGTTGGCATCGCGCTTCCTTGTCTGCATCTTACTTTGCGTTGGGTTCCCGACAATTATTGGAGAGTACTTATGTTCTCTGGTATAACCTTGTCGTGGGAACTGGTTTTTGTGAGCAATGTTCGGAAGAACTTCAAGAAAATGGGGGCATTTGAACAGGCTTCGCAAACAAATGACAATCCGCTTTGAGACAGCTGTGACAGCGCCTGCAACTTATATTCCCATTCCCAGTTGGGCTTTTAGGCCAGCGATTCCTACTAGCTTCGCACATAACCGGATCGACAAAAAAAATACACATAATACGCGAGTACATACCGCATTTGACTCTGTAGCTTTGATGAACCAGGCAGATACACAAATTTATCCAAAGCTCCATTGATTCTATTGCAAAATTATTCAACAAACAAATTGCGATTTTATCCATGTTACTATACGATTGTGGCACTTTACCATTGCAGCTTTCCAGGAGGCACACATAGTGCAGCGTTAGTTCACCACTCGCAGTTAATTGTATGCAGTGGGTTGCTCACAGCAACTGACTGCATGCAATGGTGAACATCTTGCATGCTTGCACCGCTGTTTCAGCATGCTGGCTGCTTCCCATACAGCTATCAATTGATGTTCACAAAATTGGGAAGATGAAGAAAGACTACACAGTGCCCTCTGGCCACCCTATACTCCAAACCTCCAGCCAACAAACAAACAAAAGAAACAGAAATATGCAAATGAATATTATTCCTAATGCAGCTGGAATGGAGTGTAGTTTTCACCAACTCTGTGTGTTAAGTCAATATGGAGTGAATTAACTCCATAAAGTAGCTTTTCTCATAACAGTGTTCACTCTATTGTAACACAAGGAGTGACTTCATAGCATCTAGAAGGAAAAATCGAATCTTCAGTATTTGATAGAAATGTGAGGCTCTACCTTAAAACAACAATAATCTGGAAAAAGAACTCATTACATTTGAAAAAAAAAAAAAAGGTAGCACAGTTGATCCCCTTTACAAGAGACACTGATGTAACAGACAAACGGGGATAAGAGGCACCAGTGTGCAGGCTGACATTTGGCCCATCATGCATCAGGCACTCCGTAGATGCGCCTGTGCAGACGGGAGCCCTGCAGTCAAGCATGCTGAGCAAGACTGTTGACCACTGCACAATGACACATTGCCACAAATTTTCAAAACTTCATTTCGCAGACTTCTGCAAAAGCTTCTTACAGTCTTGCATAATTTTTGCACAAGCTTCTCTCATTCTTGCGTGATTTTCGTCAGAACATATAAGTGTTGGAAGTTGTATGTCCCCAAAAACTTGCACAATACAAATAGCATACATTAAAGTCTATCAATACGTGCATAGTGTAACAATGAAAGGAAACTCACGCATGGTTTGCTCCGAGCCTTCCCCGTGCGGTGCCTCCTTGAGCCTTGGAGAGCACTGTACAGCTAGAGCAAAGTAGCATCAATCCAGTGTTAATGGCAGGTTAACAAGACAACAAAACTAACCCCCATATTCATAAACGCTCGCCGACTCGACTTTCACCCTTCACTTGACAGAGTTGAGCACTGTGCCGCTGCTCGTTTGAAAGCGACGCTGCGCTACTTGAGAATCACAGCAGATTATTGCTGACATGCTGCGACTTTCTCTGCTTAGAGACGGCGCTCCCACCAGCCATCTCAAGTGAAGGTGAAGCGTTGAGTGGAGGGACGTTCTAGAATACGGGGGTAAGATTGGTTGGTTGCAAGAACACTACAATAGACACAATTTTTACACTTCATCTATATTGTACAGCCACACACATTCTGCATCCTTATAATGCAACATATACATACAGGCTTATAAAGTAAACACTGTAGGCTGCTCAAATAACACCTACACAAAAAATTACCCAAACGTGGCCATGCGCAAAGTACTTTTATTTGAAACTCACAAAACTTTTGCGGTGATGGAGAATAAATAAGACAGGTTACGCTTGGAGGCACATGAGACCTTCGCAGCTTTCATAAAGTACAAAAAACAATATGGTGTGTGTGTATGTATGTACGCATGAAGCTTCGGCCTTTACATACGGTTTCTTGAAAGTATCTACTATTAATTTTATGGCACCTGTGTCCTTCAGCGCAATTGAAAGCCTGCTGATCAGTGTGTGTAATTGTGGAATAGTTACATGAAAAATGGCGTGAAACACCTAAAATCAAATTTTTCTAGCTAGGAAATATGCAGCTGTGTATACACAACACATGCTGCAAACAGTGGGAGGTGACCACAAGAGTGATTTGAGTGTAAGCAGCAGTTTTCCGCATTCATGCACCCCGCCATTTTCAACTGTTGCCCAAAAGCAGCACCACTTCAGCGTGCTTTTTTTTTTTACAACATAAACAGCACGGAATACAGCGAGGATGAAAACAACATATGCAATTAAATTTTGAGCACTATTTATGGTGCGCATGATTGATTGATATGTGGGGTTTAACGTCCCAAAATCACTATATGATTATGAGAGACGCCGTAATGGAGGGCTCCGGAAATTTAGACCACCTAGGGTTCTTTAACGTGCACCTAAATCTGAGCACACGGGCCTACATTTCCGCTTCCATTGGAAATGCAGCCGCCGCAGCCGGGATTCGAACCCGCCCCCTGTGGGTCAGCAGCCGAGTACCTTAGCCACTAGACCACCGCGGCGGGGATGGTGCGCATGAAAAAAAAAAAAGGCCTTTGTACAACGACGAATTCATAATTTGCCTTCACGGACCTTCTGTTAGGCTGCACCACATACAGATTTTTCGTGGCTTTCAAAAGAGATTTGAAAAAAAATAATAACCGTGTTTACTCTTGTCATGAGCGCACTCACTAAGTCAC
Source organism: Rhipicephalus annulatus (assembly GCA_013436015.1). NCBI lineage: Eukaryota > Metazoa > Arthropoda > Arachnida > Ixodida > Ixodidae > Rhipicephalus > Rhipicephalus annulatus. Next base: position 26,766 of record WOVY01002292.1, on the reverse strand, counting down.
CCTCATTTCAGTCGCCAAAATTTTGAATTTTTTTTTCTTCCACATATTAAACACACACCCTACGTTCATCCGCTGCAGTCCCACGGGCTCCCCCCCCTTGCCGCCTTCGCTCGCTGCCACATGCCATTTTATTTTTGTTTCTACTTGTTCACGGCACGTCCCCTGTCTTTTTTAATGATCTGTTGTAACATATGTGGCATTATCTTGTTCCCGAGGTGCCACAGGTGCTCTGCTATGTAGATGCACCATTAAACTAGTATTTTTGATCAACTGTGCATTTCTGATGTTTAACCTGTACGTAAAACTGGCATGCTTCTTGATCTACGATACACATGTGGCTTGTCTCACTTTAAAGCAAAAGTTAACATACAATGGTGTAAATGCTTAGAATTTGAAATATTGAGGCAGCAGCACACCGGAGATGATCATATGGTAAAGAAACGAGTGCTGCCTTATTACTGGCAAGTTGTCACTTATATGTACAAATAAATTTTGAGCAAAAAAGTACAAAAGCACAGCGAGGCTATGATGTGGTTCAACCTGTGGATTCGCTTCATTTATCACGCCATATGATGAAGCTTCCTTTGGTAAAACTGCCCAGATAAGGAAAAAAGTTTGCTGTCCAATACAGCAACTATACAAAGTGTGCACGTGCATCTCGCAGCACCTTTTCGTCACTTCCGAAATGCGCCACCACCATGCCCGGGCACCAACCGAATCTATCGCCTACAACTGCCATGTTGTCTCCTCGTGCTTGCACCCGTTTAGTTTTGCCTCACGATGAAAGTTTGAGGAATTATGAGCTGCTAGTGAGGCAAGTTGATTTAGTAGTCCAAGCAGAGGGAGCAGAGCTTAGGGTGTTTCTTCGCTGAAAGTTATAACCTAAAATTGAGAACGCACATTTTGATTTTCCTAAAAGTACCAGCGTATTAGGCTGGTGCAGATTAACAAAAGCTACTTGAAGAAACTTTGCAATATTTGCATCTTCAGGTGCAACTTCATTACGGGTAAGTGCCATAGCCAAGTATTTACCTGCAAACAGATATAGCTTACCAAGATACTGTACATACAAACTTGTCTGCAGTTAAAACCATGATGGCGAGGAAGGCGGTTAAAATCGTGATGGCGATCGCGGAGATTTGGTATTGCATTGAAACAAACTATAAAGAATGAGAAACAATATTAGTTCACTTTGAAGTATAGCCAATCGGTTCAAGTTGGGCGTCAGGATTTTTTTTAATTAGTCAATTAATTCTATACACGGTCTCTATCATGTTCAGTGACTCCACTGTACAATAGCGTACAACAAAAGCAAAATACAAAGTGAAAAGTGTGTCAAAGCATACGCGAAAAATAAAGTGATGACTGGCATTACCGCGGCACACACCACGCAAAGTCGCTATCTGCCTTGTATAATATTTTCCTCGACTATTTCCACAAATTGCAATCAAAAAGGCTCAAGCTCAACATCAGCATTGTTTAAAACACTTGGGGGGGGGGGGGGGGGGCATTGCTACTTTGGTGGCGTAGACCGTGACAATATATTTATAATATTATATCTCTTATAAACTTGCCTAGCTCTGCACGACTAGTTTTCGATGGGAGCAGCTGCGCTTCGCACATCCACTCTTAAAATTGCGGCTCGAGAGATTTTAAGCTTTCACTTGTTTTTGGGCCAGGCAATTCGTAGTGAAAGCAAGATAATAGGCCCTCATAGGTTGTGGCGGGCAGCCGGTGTACGCCGTGGCTGGTGTATGTGTTGCACATCATGATTATCTGGTCTTGTATCGAGTGAACGAGCGAGGCCTTCCTAATCCAATGAGCTCGTTAAAGTAAGACAACAAAAAACCACAATGCTTCCACATCGTTCACAGCAACAGATGACGAGCCCCAAACAAACCGCACTGCAGCACGTGAACTGCCGTAGGTACCCAGGGAGTTACATGGGCATGGCGAGAGAGGGAGACAACGGCAGAAGTGACATCACAAGAACACTATGTACAAAGGGGACATTTAAAGACTTTTTCCCCTTTTTTAACTTCGTGCACTGTTGTATTTAGAATAGATGTATTTTGAATAGTTGTATTTGAAAAGAATAGTTGTATTTTGAAAAGGGCACTAATTCATAAGCCCAATGGTTCAAGGATGGGTGCATTTAGGGGGCCCATTTGACGTTTTACTTATGCCCTTCAAGAACTTGCTTACAGGGCCAAAGTCCTGTTTCAGAAAGAACACGCTAGTGCGTGGCCAGCAGTCCGTCAAGCATTAGTGCTGGTGAGATTTGGAAATGCAGCGCATGAGCATCCTCATCTGCTACTTCTCTGCTCATGCTCTCGGAGCTTACTTGCGAGGCACGGTCCTTCGCACTTTTCATTTTCACACTGTAAATCACTGATACCAACTCTGCCTTCCATTATTTAATAAACCAATATTTCATGGTCATGAGGACGAGCTTAAAATGTTTGCGACATCAGACCTGAACAGCATTTTGAGTCATCGAAACTTGCTAGTTGCAGCAAGCATTATGCGAAAAATATGATGTGCTTTAACGGTGACAACTTGCAAAACACTGCAGCAACGATTAAAATCATGCATTTTTTGTGCTCACAGGAAATCCCTGAAGCAGGAGGCACTGGGCTAGATAAATTGCGCAGCTAAAATACGGATGCGCTTTCCAATGCTGTCATGCGTACAGGCGGAGAAATGGCAGACAAAACTGGGCGCACCCCGATTCTATGCGCATGCGTCCCATTCACAAGCCTCGCTGCCAGTTAGCACCACATGGCTCACTGTCCATGAGCTCGCTTGTTTCCTGTAACAGTGGACCATACGGTACACCTATTTAAAAACAAGGATAGAATGTATATAATGCAGCATCTGATGAAGCCATGATGATGTGTTGCTGATGAAATGTGGAACTCTAGTTAGTACCCTTATTGTTAACCAGCCGACCGACTAGCAAAAAGATTTGCGAGTGAAATGATGGCATCTACACCTGCCCTTAAATGGACACTGAACAAAGTTTTTGCCGCCGAGATTTTCTGCCAAAGTGAAAGATTGGGCCATGAAATTCATAGACAATAATAATTTCAAGCAGAAACTACGAACAAAATACTGAATTTAATGAGCCTTTTACAAAATGCCGCGTCTAGCTCTTAGATACGGCGTTTTCTAAAAGGTCGCGACATTCATTTTTCGAGTTTTTTTTTTGTTATTCAAGACAAATCTACGGTGCATTGTTCACAGAAAACAAAATTGCCTCGGTAAGATTTCTTTGCGAGCAGCTTACTAATTTTAAGGCAGGCGCGTTGATTCGTGAACTGAAGGATGCGAGTGATCGATCTTGCCTGCTAGTGGCTAGGCGACAAAGGCTTTACCTCATGTCCTGGTGTAGCTAAGTCACGCAAATGGAGCAGAAAATGTGCATTATCATTTATTTCACCTAAATATCACACGTATGTGACTCATTACCGGTGACAGGTGATCAGGATGAAGTCGACAAGTTGAAAATCTGAACAAGAATTCACTCGAATGAAAAACCAACCTATACTCACGTGCACGGTGAAGTCGAACACGTCGTCCGTCAATGTTGTCGCTGATGCCCGAAGGAAAAGAGAAGAGGACAAGTGACGGGGTCGTCTCTTTCTATAAAGTCGGCGGAACTGCCAGAACGGCCAACACAAAAGGCATCGGGTTGACATTCCTCCATCTGGGCATCAGTCGCTCCACCCGGGCATGCAACTGAGCATGTAGCTGAGCATGTAGGGCACCGATTGGCAGCCCGCGCGGTGGCTTTTTTGGGGGGAGGCCAAACGTTCAAGAAGAAGGCGGACTGAGTGGAGGGGGTGGTGATGCACGGCGGCGGAAACACAAAGGAAAGAAAAGGAAAATTAACCGGGGGATTAAAATTAGTTATATAAACATGCAAGGCGGCCGCAAGCAGGAAAAATGGATGGAGATACAAGCCCAACTCGAGAAAGAAGAAATTGACGTGTACGCTCTGACAGAAACCCACCTGAGAGATATGGAGGAGCCACCAGTGATGGATGATTACGTATGGGTGGGGTGCAACAGGGCAGCGGGAGAAAGGAAGGGTGGAGGCGTGGGCATGTTGATTAGGCGAGGAGGGAATTGGCAGAGGGAAAATCAGGGCTGTAAGGAGCACTTATGGGTTAGTGGAACGGTGGGGGGGAAAAAGACACGGTTGGGAGTGGCCTATCTGTGGTCAGGGAATGACGCCAGAGAACAAAATAAAGAGTGGGTGGACTGCCTCAGGAAGGACATAAAAAAATTTAAAGAATTTGGCGAGGTGATATTAGTAGGAGATTTAAATGCCCACATTGAGGATCTGGATGGATATACTGACTATAACGGTGCAATGGTTATCGATATGTGTGAAGAACAGCAACTGGTAATAGTTAACCGGGAACATAAATGCGACGGGCAGATAACGTGGCAAAGTGGCAGTAGACAGTCCTGTATAGACTACGGCCTGGTCTCAGAACACACGTACGAGCGGTTGAACCAAATGACGATAGATGAAGAAGGAGAAAACAGTCTGGGCAGCGACCACAGGCGTATAATCCTGAAATTTGACAGTGGGAGGGCTAGGAAGAAAACACAGGAGGTTGGGCTCCCGAAAGTAAGCGAAAAGCAGATAGCAGACATCGTCAATAGCATCGAAAGAGAATTAGAAGCACAGCCAACAAAGGTGTGGGAATATGACGAGGTTGTTAGTTGTATACAAAAGGAAATAAACAAAGTAAGGAAAAAAAACCGCTGGAGGGGTAAACGGAAACCACGAAGCTGGTGGGACAAGGAAATTAAACTGGCTATTGAAGAGCGACGACGGGCCTCTAGACTGCACAGAAAAGCAAAGCAAATGGGATATCAGGATGATGAGGTGCAGTTACGGTGGAGCCGGTACCGGGAAAAGAAATTTGAGGTGCAGAAACTAGTACAAGCAAAGATTAAAGCTGCGAGTGAGAAATGGGTATCAGACATACGTAAGAAGGATAAGAGCGCCCCCAGAAAACTCTGGAACCATTTAAAAGCATTGGGAACGACGACTAAAGAGATGCAGACTCAGATACAGGACGGGGACGGCAACGTTCTCCTGGGGGACAGCGCATTAGAATACCTACATGGAGTCATCGGAAAGACTTTCGGCCAAGCACGCGAGAGGTCGGCTAACCGGACCCAGGTGGAAAATAAAAGAGTGGCAGATGAAAAATTTAACATCGAATTTTTGGACTGGAAAAAGGCAGAACACAGTGTTCCCAAAAGTACGGCAACAGGACCGGATGGAATCCCGATAGAGATTATCAACCATTTGGGACCAGCGGGACAGGCGCACTTGTATGGAGCCATCGAGCGCGCTATAAAATCCAAGAGGATTCCTACGCACTGGCGCGAAAGTAGAATGAGTTTGATCTACAAAGGCAAGGGAGAAAGGGACAAGGCGAGCTCTTACAGGCCGATTACAGTCACGTCAGTGCTCTATAGATTAGCTATACAAGCCATCAAAGCCGAGTTGTTGAAGTGGGTTGAAAGTAACGGTATTTTAGGGGAACTGCAAAATGGATTTAGGCCGGGTCGACGCTTGGAAGACAATCTTTTCGTCATAACCCAGACCATCGAAATTTCGGCAGCACAGGGCAGACCAACATGGCTACTGTTTCTGGACATAAAGGGTGCCTATGACAACGTGGACAGGGGATTGCTGTGGCATATACTGGAAGAGGAGGGGATTGGGTCGGAATTTGTAGGGCTGCTAAGGGAAATATATGAGGGTAACAAGGCACACATTACATGGGAAGGGCGTACATACACAGAGCCCGTGTACATTCGAAGAGGTTTAAAACAGGGGTGCCCTCTTTCGCCATTGCTGTTCACACTGTACATTAGAGGAATGGAAAGACGACTAGAGGAGAGTGGATTGGGCTTTGATTTGTCACACCGAAGCAATGGAGTGTTAGTGGAGCAACGGATTCCGGGATTGATGTACGCAGACGATATAGTGCTGCTGGCGGATAATGCGGAAGAACTTCAAAAACTGGCTGACATTTGTGGTGATGAGGCAACGTACCTAGGCCTACATTTTAACCCACAGAAATCTGGAGTCATGGTGTTCAACGAGGAAGCTCATGTAGCACCAATAAGGATACAACAGGAAGCCATACCATTAGTAAATAAGTACAAATACTTGGGGATCTGGCTTAATGAAGGAAAAGACTACCTGAATGCTCATGAAGAACACCTCAGACTGAAAGGGAGACGGAATGCAGCAGTAATGAAACATAGAGCATTTTGGGGACACAATAAGTACGAGGTAGTACGAGGCATCTGGAAAGGGGTAATGGTGCCGGCGCTCACGTTCTCTAATGCCGTATTATGCTTAAAGTCAGATATCCTGTCGGGGCTGGAGGTTAACCAAAAGGCAGTCGGCAGGTTAGCTCTGGGAGCTCACAGTAAGACTACAAACGAGGCTGTACAAGGCGATATGGGTTGGGCTTCATTTGAGGCGAGGGAAGCACAAAGTAAAATACGGTTTGAGGAGCGACTTAGACATTTAGATGAGAAGAACTGGGCAGCCAGAGTGCACAGATACCTGTACCTGAAAAGTGTGGACACCAAATGGCGGAAGAGGACGCGAAAGCTGGCGACTAAATATAACTTGACCACGGCAAATAAGCAAAGGGGGCCAGTTAAAAAGCAAGTGAGGCAAACAGAGACGCTCATGTGGAAAGAGAGGATGGAGAAGAAGGGATCGCTGGGAATCTACAAGGCAAGCAAACAAGAGATCCGGAAAGAGAACTTTTATGACAACAATAAAGGTAGTGCGTTACTCTTTGAGGCGCGGGCTGGCTGCTTGAGAACTCTAACTTACAGGAGCAAATATTCGTCACAGGATGAGACATGTGTTGGATGTGGCATAAATAAAGAAACAATCGACCACATAGTCATGGAATGTCAAAAGATTCAGCCGGATAGAAATGGGGGGAAGGTCACACTTCCTGAGGCGCTGGGCTTCGCGGTTGATGGAAGCATTAACTGGTCAGCAGTAGGTATTACTAAGCAGCGGCTGGAGTATTGGTGGAGGAAAAGCAGAGAAGTCGATAAAATGACATCCCAGCCAAGAGTAGCGGCTGGGCTAAATTAAAAAGACATCCGAGTTGAGGGACAGAATTTAAACTCGAACTATTAAGGTAGGCTAGATGGCGCATGCCGTCACCCCGATTCAAAGGGGAGGCCTTTAATCATCATCATCATCATCATCATCAACTGCTACTGGTTCTATCCTCTTCCCGACATTGCAGTGTTGCTGCCATACTCGCGAACCTTTTTAAATTAAAGCACGCAATCATGTATTATCGTGCGCCATACTAAACTTAAAAACAGTGCGCCGGTACATGAGATCACGAAGCGCGGTCCACGCCATTACAAGAACAATTAGAGAAATGAAACAAAGAAAACAAAAATGTATAAAATATTTTGTCTCAATACGATCCGCAATCCAGTTTCCTGCAGCGGCTTTTGGCTCTGTATGAACGGCCAAGCCAGTGCCAAGCCAAGCTTGCGCCCCTGATCAGCTGTTTGTTTCCATCTCGAATTCAACAGTGAACTGGCAATTTGTTTAGATGATATTGCTAAAGGGCTTGAAATTGAATATTTCTCTACGTACTACTGCTGTACTTTTCCTCTCCGTTTCCTGATCACAGTGATGAGATTGAGGAGGTTACAATTTAGAAAACAGCTAGTGCAGCTCAAGCATTGCTAGTATCGCTGTTTCGGTAATAAAATGTTACAAAGATTTTGCCCCGCGACCTGCTTGCCGTGTTCGAGCACCCAGTAGAAATTTACGGTGCCGCGTTTGAAAGAGTTGAATAAAATTGCAATATTACGAAAGGAAGGCTCTGAAGCAACATCGCATTTTATCAGGCCTACACCTCCCACACCTAGACGAGTAAAACTCGTCGATATTATCTTGCAAAGCTGTGTATAATATTTAAAACACATTCTTTAGCCCACGATGAATTGTTCTCTCGTGTGGCTTCTCCATTTGGTACTGTCATGTTAACTTACAAAGGCAACTTTCCATATTTAGTCTCTTTAGATGTTGCAAAAGCTTGACACGTGGTGTGTATGCCATACTGATAATTCTCGTAACCTGGGTCCGCCTCTTTAAACAGCGTCGCATTTTATTGTTCGCAATTGTGTTTGTTTTATACTGTAAGCCAGCTGTGTGATTTCATCAATATTCACGAGTGTTCCCTGAATATACAAACACGTGCGTCTTATTTGGTGCGGTGCACGTTTGTATGTAGCAAAAAATGTCATTTCGTCAGCGTGTGTCTGCATACACTTGCATGCCCTGCAGTACGTGTACATAATTAATGCAGTAAGGACTGCAATGCATAGCCTTGCATGGGACATATATTCCATGCACCCTCAGAGAAATGTTGTTTGTTATGAGCCTACTGTTTATCATTACGTTTTTTTTTTCGTTAAAGTTTCATCTCCATATAAAGCAGCTGCATACAGGCACGAGCTTCAGCAGCTTCCTCGTTGTTCCATTTTAAATAAAAACACCAAGCCTACCCGAATCAATGATCTGTTTGCTATCATTGCTGTTATGTGTTCTACGATGTACAGAAGGACAGTAGTATACAAAAAATAGGGAGGGAATTGAATGCCCTGCCTGCATGGCTGCGCCGTTTCACAAGATCAGGCGCTGCGCTGTGAAGTTTCCTACCGGCCTGCAGAAATTCAAGGGAGCGTACGATAGCGTGGTTCAAGAGGACTTGTGGGGAATACTAGACACACTGGGTGTAAAAGATGGAGTCACTAATCGTTTAAAGGAAATCTATAAAACTAACAAGGTATTTAAAAAGTGGGAAAAACAGGTATCCAAGCCCACAGTGGTGAAACGTGGACTTAGGCAGGCGTGCCCACTGTCACCCTTCTTGTTCATGATGTACCTACAAGGATTAGAGGCCAAATTAGAGGCAAGTAAACTTGGCTTCAACCTCTCTTTAGTCAAACAAGGAAAACTCATTGATCAGGCACTACCAGCATTAATCTACGCAGATGATATAGTGCTAATGGCCGACAACAAGGAAGATTTGCAGAGGTTGATGGACATCTGCGGTAATGAGGGAGATAGGTTAGATTTTAGATTCAGTTAGGAAAAATCAGTAGTCATGATTTTCAATGATAACAAAGGTAGTGAGCTTAGAATACAGGAAGTCACGCTAGAGATAACAGATAAATACAAATAACTGGGCGTATGGATATGCAATGGGACCGAGTACCTGAGGGAACACGAAATATGCGTGACGACTAAAGATAACAGGAATGCAGCAGTGATGAAAAATAGGGTACTGTGGAATTACAGTAGGTGTGATGTTGTGAGAGGAATATGGAAAGGGGTCATGGTTCCTGGGCTGACGTTCGGCAATGCAGTCTTGTGCATGAGATCAGAAGTTCAAGCAAGATTAGAAATTAAGCAACGTGGAATGGGTAGGCTGGCTTTAGGAGCTCACAAGAATACACCAAATCAGGGAGTACAAGGTGATATGGGATGGACATCATTTGAAGGCAGGGAAGCTAGCAGCAAGATAAAATTTGAGAAGCGATTGAGAGAAATGGGGAGGAGCGTTGGGCTATGAAGGTTTTCAGCTGCTTGTACATGAAGAATGTCAAACAAAATGGAGGAAGCGAACCAGGAAATTGACTGGTAAATACTTAGAAAACAGCAGGTGGCCAAACCAGAAAGAACTATCGGTTAAAAAGGAACTGCAGGAAACGGAGACTGACATGGGGAGAATTGGCGTGATTAAGAAGTCTGCACTAGAGATCTATCGAACTTTTAAGCAGGAAATTGCCAAAGAAAGGATCTATGATAATACTCAGGGTAGTTCTCTGCTGTTTGAGGCCAGGACGGGAGTATTGCGAACCAAGACATATTGGGCCAAATACGAAGGAGTAGACACAGCATGCAGTGCGTGTGAAGAGAAAGAAAAAACTGCCGAACACTTGACAATGCTCTGTAAAGGGCTTTACCTTATAGTTCAAGATGATGGCGCAGAGTTTTTCAAAGCACTGGTGTTTAGGGACAGGGAGGGCGAAATATACTTTAAGCGGGTAGGCTTAACTAGAAGGAGGTTATCTCATTGGTGGCTAAAGTAAAGACACGATTGAAAATTAAACCCTTCACTTCAAAGCACCCATCCAACTTTACTATTTAAAGGGGGAAAATAAATCCAGTGGTTAGTTCACTAAGCATTACGGCTAGGTGGCGTTAGCCGCCGCCCGATCTAAAGGGTACAGCCACATCCATCCATCCAGCCAAGAATATGCTCTCTGGCCTCTGGCTTGTTGCTACAGGCCTAGTCAGGTAGATTTTCTGGCCTCACCGTTGAATTGTTTGCTCGGGTTGTGGCTTGCAAACATTGTGGTTTTGGGCTTCGTATCATCTTTTTTCGTCATCATGTCCTCCAAGTGGAGGACATGTCGCAGTGTGAGGAGGGAGTACGACAAGGCGCTGATAGAATGAGCTATCAGTCTTATCAGGCAGGCGGTTGAGAGCGCACCGAGGCATCTGACGCACACCAGCACTATCCGCTTCCTGTATAATACAGGCTAGGGAATTATAGAAACACAGAGCAGAAATCAACTCTTGTGCCTCTCTCAGGCGCTCACAAGGCGGAACCTGCTTCGAACACTGAGGACCGAGCTAAGCAACACCATGCGTGACGATAAATCATGGTCTCCTATTTCAGTAATGGTTAAGGCACGCGTGCAACTTAAACCATTGTCACGCAAGATGAATTCAAAACACCATCGAAGTGAACCCAAGGCACATGCTGATTATTATGTACGGTACTAGCGCTAAATTCATGCAGACGTTTAGTTGGCGCTGCAGTAGGCCTAGTTGAAGGAATGGCCACAGCTACTGCTGTGATGGAGAACGGACTCATTAACATCTTCATGTAGATTAAAACGGCTTACCCCGAAATGGCTGGGAGTGTCACGCTATCCCTAGCAGTGGCACATGCAGTTGCATATTTAACGATTACAGAAATGGCGTACCGATTTCCAAAGCACCTATCAATACTTCCGTCAAGGCGTAGCACCAAACACTTTATCGCACATTTTGGGAAACATTCCTTTTTCTCCCCATCTGGTGGCTAGGCATGACACGCCCAAGAATAAGCATGTTAGTATGTATGTCGGAGGTATTTCCATCTGATCCCTGAGAAATTATTTCCTAAACCCATGGAAAAAAAAAGAAAATGGAATAAGCACCTGTCATCACATTGCACCCCATCACAGGAATGGGATCAGATTGGCCTGGCGCTCAATACTCTCTTACGCTTAATCAGAGCTTGGTCTGGCACCAGCTCCAGACAAAACCATTTATAATCTCCTGTCTGGCACATCTGTTCTACTCTGCTCTCTCTCAACCGGAGTGCACCATGTACATGTGGTTCACCCCTGGTGGATCTTTTTCACTGTTTGTGAATTGCACACAAAGCCCTTACTGGTAGATCCTATTCCCAATTCTTCACTATTCTCATGGGAGGCCACTCTTTGGGCAGCTTACATCACGACATGTGCGTGTCAGGATGTCAGTGCCGTCTTTTTCGGAGTCGGCGCCATCTTTTCTTTCTCTTTTGCTCCTTCCCTGTCCTGTGTTTCTGGTGTTGCGCTGAAAACAAGTGAAAATGGTAAAGAACACCAGATGTTCAAAATTTGCTTCTCATTAATATATCGTGGTTTTGGGAACTAAAACCCCAGATATATTGAAAGAAGATGCATGAAAAGAGAAGGATGATATTGGAAACTGGCAAAAAAGGGATGACAGGAAAGGGATGGGGATTTGGAGCCGGCACGCTGGCGGACATGCAGCTGATTTCCCTGTTGTTCACGCAGGTTTTCGCAAGTTTTGGATTTGCCTTCCGGCTCGCTGCGATTGTCGGCAGCGCGGATCTACACTCTGGCCAAAACCAAGCTTCAGCGGTGCTGTCATCTTCGGCGAGTATCGCATCCCACGCCTTGTCGGACCACGCCACGAATTCCGAGCCCGCTATCTTCGATGACGAGCTCGGCGCGTGGCGGAACTTCAGTGATTACCATCGACCAATCACCTACGGACATTGGCGCCCATGTGACCAAAATGAACCCTATTTAGACGAGCAACGCTTCTGCCTCGTGGGATTTGGAGCCGGCACGCTGGCGGACATGCAGCTGATTTCCCTGTTGTTCACGCAGGTTTTCGCAAGTTTTGGATTTGCCTTCCGGCTCGCTGCGATTGTCGGCAGCGCGGATCTACACTCTGGCCAAAACCAAGCTTCAGCGGTGCTGTCATCTTCGGCGAGTATCGCATCCCACGCCTTGTCGGACCACGCCACGAATTCCGAGCCCGCTATCTTCGATGACGAGCTCGGCGCGTGGCGGAACTTCAGTGATTACCATCGACCAATCACCTACGGACATTGGCGCCCATGTGACCAAAATGAACCCTATTTAGACGAGCAACGCTTCTGCCTCGTGGGATTTGGAGCCGGCACGCTGGCGGACATGCAGCTGATTTCCCTGTTGTTCACGCAGGTTGGTTTGCATTATCCCATTCGGGCTTCTCGGCTGTTGTGTGCGTTGCCGGCTCCTCCCACTTTGGCATTTGCTGATGCTCATTGTCGTAAAAGAGCGCGAGCGCCTCGAAGAACGTCTTTTCTGTTTGCTAAAAGGGTGTTTTATTTGTTCTTACTGTTGTTGCTTTCCGGCGATGTGGAACTTAACCCGGGCCCTGTTGAAATGGATATCTTACAAAGCCTGCAAAAAGGGCAGACTGAAATCCTAAATAAGCTACATTCTATTGAATCCCGGATCGCGAAGCATGAGGGAATGATAGCGGACATAAAGGACAGCCTTGGAGCAACTAAGAAGCAAGTCGAAGACTTAGGCAAAATAGTTACAGAGCATAAGGATAACATTTCGATTCTGCAGAAAGAGTTGAGGAATTTGCAGGCTAAAAACGTTGACCTGGAAAACAGAAGTCGTAGACAAAACCTTTTGTTTTATGGAGTAGATGACAATAAAAAAAAACATGGGACGAATCCCAGGAATTGATAAAAAAAATCGTTGGTGACAAGCTTGGAATCGAGGTGGCATCGTTAGAAAGGGCACATCGCATTGGTGTATACCGAGAACAAAAAAAGCGACCTATCATCGCAAATTTCGCTTCGTACAAAGAAAGGCAAGAAATTTTGTCCAACGCAAAAAAATTGAAGGGGTCAGGTTTCAGCATTGATCAGGATTTTGCGCCAGCTACTCGGGAAGTGCGAAAGCGGTTATGGGAATACGGTAAAGCCCACAAAAGTGAGAGCACAAAAGTAAGACTGAACTTTGAGAGGCTTTCCCTTGATGGAAAAACGTACGTATGGGATGACGAGAAGAAGGAAGTCGTTCCATTACGAAAAAAATGACGCGCACTTGAAAAAAAACACGCCGGGCGGAAAGCTCTGAAAGCTGGCCCAATATAACCAATCTAATAGACTGGCACAGCCATCATTGGCGGAATGTTGTTAATGCTGGTCCAACATAGCCGTTCTATTCGGCTGGCAGAACCAATATTGGGGGTACGTTGTGAACGCTGGTCCAACGTCGCCGTTCTATTTGGCTGGCACAGCCAATCTTGGCGGTACGTTGTGAAAACTGGGCCGTTCATGGGCCAGGCAATGCCGATCTATCCCCAATATTGGGCCAACCTTCTGTGCTGCCTGGGGTTCTTCACTTGAACAGGCTGACATGTCCGCTGAGCAACGCCAGGATCCATGGATAGCGTCTCTCTTAGAGTACCTGTCTCAGACGTCTCCACGTACCGACAACCGTTTACTTCGACGAATTGCTCGCCATTTTACCATCTGTGACGGTCTTCCATACCGGCGAAACTACCTATCTGATGGCCGCAAATGGTTGCTGGTAATACCTCGCCACCTACGTTCTGACGTCTATGCCTCCTTCGACGCGGATCCGCAATGCGCCCACGCAGGTGTAGTGAAGACGTATGCTCGCCTACGAATTCGATATTACTGGCGCGGAATGTACCGCTTTGTTAGGCAGTACGTTCGTTCAGGTTCCTTGTGCCAACGCCGGAAGAGCTCCCCTCGCACATCTACAGCGCCACTCCAACCACTGCCTTGTCCTTCTCGGCCTTTCAGCCGCATTGGAATCGACTTGTACGGTACCCTACCATACACACCGATTGGAAACCGCTGGGTCATCGTCGCCGTAGACCACCTTACGTGCTACGCCGAAACTTCGGCGCTTCCCGAGGCCACTGCGCGTGACGTCGGCCTGTTCATTTTGCACAACCTCGTCCTTTGGCATGGTGCACCCCGCGAGCTTCTCGGTGACCGTGGGCGTTCTTTCTTGTCGGAAGCTGTAGAAGCCCTCCTACGCGAATGCAACATCGTGCACCGAACAACGACCGCATACCACCCCCCAAACCAACGGGATGTCCGAACGATTTAATCGCACGCTGGGTGACATGCTCTCCATGTATGTTTCTGATGACCATACGAACTGGGACCGCATACTGCCATTCGTTACTTACGCTTACAATAGCGCAAATCAATCGACAACTGGATCCTCCCCATTCTTCCTTCTTTATGGTCGGGAACCTTCATCGTTCTTGGACACTATCTTTCTGTACCGCCCACACCCTTCAGAATCGACAAGTTTGGCCGAAGCCGCCACATATGCCGAAGGATGTCGGCAGCTAGCACGTTCGCTAACAGCGCACGATCAGGCTCGACAGAAGCACTCGCATGACCGACGCTCATTCCCTTCGTCATACGCGCCTGGGGCAATCGTGTGGCTCCGCGTGCCATCGTCTGCCCCAGGCCTTTGCTCAAAGTTCATACCCAAGTATGACGGTCCGTACCGGATCCTTTGCCAGACTTCACCAGTCAACTACATAGTTGAACCTATTCAGCCACCTACAGATAACGGCACCGTGGGCGCGAGACTGTGCATGACGAGTGTCTAAAACCTCACTACGACTTACCAGTCCTGTCTGTGCCATAGGTCGCCAGGATGGCTCCTTTCGCACCGGGGAGTCAATGTAGTGACAGATACGAGCGCTAAGAACGACGAAGAAGACGTTTGTTGTGGCGGAGGCTCGTGCTACTGCAGCTGCTGCTGAAAACCGATGGTTGCTGTCTCGGTGCTGTTAGGCCCAATAAACGGCTGCTCTACCCCGGCGTGCGTCTAGCAGTATTCTTACAATATATATATATATATATATATATATATATATATATATATATATATATATATATATATATATATATATATATATATATATATATATTATATGCAGTCTCACAAGTCTTCATCACTGTGGTACCTTGTGAGGCGACGTTCATACGCCCGAGCAGAGCACTATAAAAATGTCTTTAAACAATTTAACTGTTGTGTGCTCCGTTAAAAATGGTTTGTAGTCAAGATAACTGGGTCATTAGCCACTCATTGCAACAGAAAAAGTGACACGTCCAGTTTTCGTGTCGGTACTCTCTTACCATTATTTACTAACTGAATTGGAACAACAAAACAACGGCTAAGCAAAGCACATCACCTTTTGAAAGCATCTATTAGTAAACAAAAGAATGAATTATGGCCGTTGGATAAGCGCTGATAAAAACAGAAGCAGGCACGCTTTCTTCAGCTGTAGGCTGATGGTGCTGTAGCCACTCGCTGCTGAGCGCAGGCCACGTGCTCAAGTTTTCGCTTTCATAAAGGATGACAGTGTATAGCCATGCTGACTATGACTGGTAACGTGGGAAGTGTGTCCTCATAAGCTCAAAGGCTACACGTGGCTCAAGATTGCCCTCATTTACACAACTTGTTTGATGGACATGCGAGTTTCACCATGGTGAACTAAAAGTTGAAACAGTGCAAACGTATTTGGTATGCTGTGTTTCATCTTTTTGCGTAGGGGTACAAGCTGTCCAGGTTTTTAGTACTTCAAAGTGAGAGATGCACACTGGCCCAAGCACTACCTCCAGCTTCATGCTACTGTAAAATCCCGAGAAATCACTCCCTCGACGCTGAAAGACGACCTTGAAGGGGGCCCTTGCTTGGGCTCGGACACTAATTCAATATAGAAGTGCCTTTAAGAAAAATTCACACCTGTGTTTCTAATAAAATGCTGTAATGAATGCACATGCATTTACTGTTTTACAGAACCGAGGAGAATCCTTGCATGAAAGTTCAGGTGTTATGACAAGGCGGAAAAGATGTTCTACAGATGTTCAGACAATCAGTGACAACTCAGAATGCAGCCTCGAGGCATCACTCCGTATAAGTGTTTAAAAAATCTTGCGCATATATAAGGACTCTCAGAACTTTGGTTCGAAAGAACTGCTGCTGCAGAATTGCGTAGGGAAAAACTAGTTGAAAAATAATTGTGGGAGGGGAGGAGGCGCTTTCTCGGTCGTTGGCCCATATTCGAGATCTGCTGTAAGGTAAAAAAAGGGCGCTTGCTCTGTATTTTACAGTGCCCACTCGCGATTGAAGTTGGAATGGAGGCACTAGCATGTGCTTTTTTCATAGCATTGGCAGGGCTGCACAAGAGGCCCATTCAATGTGACTACCCGTGCAACCAAGGAATGATTGCCATCAAATTCAGCTGCTCTATCTGCGAGTGTTCTCTCCACACTATTTTAACTGTGCGATACTTTACAGTAAAAATGAACACATATTTTAATATTTTTTGTGTTTCAACTAATTTTGCTTAAATATCTGCAGTTTGAACAACGTCGACACTTATTACAGTTTCTTGTGAGAGTTTGTGTTTTGAATTGCAGCCCGAGTCATGCAATGAAGTTCATGCATGCACAGCTTACTCACCACTACCTTTATTTGGGAGTGGAAAGATAGGCTGCTGCTTGAATTGTGCAGGAAAATAAAAGAGGAGGTGGGGTAATTTGTCATGTCTGTTACAGGTAGGTGTACTTGCTACCCAGGGCATCAAAGGAGGATAAGTGACAATGGTGGAAATGAATCTGCACTCCAGCCAAGTGCACAACGAGCTAAGTCAGGAACATTATTGAAACGAACCACAAGATAAGCATTTGAAAAACTGCTAATAAAGCATTGTCTTGGCTTCATCTTCCAACATGTGGTTGTTTTTATAATTCCTTTATTTTCCTGCATTAAAGACCTCGAACTGAGCATTCTGTTGTTATTACTAGCACATACGTTTGCAGGTGCTTATTTTGTTGCAATCTTGAATTGGATATTTAGTAAAAGTGCTCAGGGGCATTAATGTTTATCTGCCCCCTCATTTGGTTTTAAGGTGGACTTTTTTCTAGATTTGCACTTGTCTCTAATTGCAGAGAATTCATATTTACCCTTGAGGCGTGTAGTAAATAACAAGTAACTTTTTCAAGCAAGGTTAACTTAGCATTTTCGATATGTTAAGTTTAACGTCCCAAAACCACCATATTAATATGAAAGACGCCTAACTTTAGATTTGTCAGTAACTTTTATTAAACGTTTCTATTTGTCCTGAACAATTCTTTGACAGTATAGCTACATGACTGCTGCATAATTATATAGAAATATGTATGCCTAATGAAGATGAAGAAATTTTGTTGATTTGCAAATTGTGTGTGTATGGGCCAACTTGAACACATAACCAACTGTTTCAAACATCCTCCCATGCAGTAAATGTTTCCAGGTGAACTTGTCTTCTGGTTTGAACGAATTAGAAAAAGAAAAGGTCGTGGCAATAGCGAAGGCCTTCAAAAAGCACACTGCTAAATAATGCCATAAATTCTGTTATGAACCACTCATTCACACGAAAAAAAACTGGGAGCAGAATTTTGCAAGCACTGTACATCTACGCTGCTTTAGAGAAGAATTAATAAAATTATGTTCGCCGGTTTCATGTTTCAAAACTAAAATCTGCTTATGAGATGTGCTGTTTTAACTGAAAACTTAATTCTTTTGACCTCATAATCTCTCTGAGTGCATGAAACTAGGGAGGGCACTAGTACATATTACAACTATTATAATGGGACTCCTGAGGTACGGAATCAATCCTGTGATCTCGTGCAGAACTTCACGCAGTGGCGGATCCAGAAGGGGGCACTAGAGGCGATCGCCCGCCCCCAAAGCCTGTCAGTACCCCCTCCCCCTCTCTTCAGTGCTTGCCGTCCACCTCTTATCACCATTTTGGACAAATGAGTTGGATTTCTTTAAGCACACATTAATAGTATTTATGCTATGATAGAGTTCTTGATCTAGTAAAAAAACAAAAAGTAATGACTCACTTCTCTCTCTGGTGTTAATTTAAGCAACCCCTCTCCCCCTAAAATGATTGGCTCGATCCACCTCTGACTGCACGGCACCATTTTCCTTTATTTTAGGGTCAGAATAGAGATAACAACTTTTTTTCTTTTAAAAACACTACTTCATATTTAAATAAATACAGCCGTATTTACACTGGTGATTTTTAAAGCTACACGTGTAAACAAAAAAAAACTCCCAAGCATTTTCCCGAGGGTGAACACGGTGCGAATGCACGGGGTGATTTTATGAGGGGGAGTAAAGTTAAAATCTGTCGGCATTCGCCAGTGAGTTAATGAAAACTCCCCCTTGTGATCACATTGCGATTCCCGGGAACCATTAGACCCTCTCGGGAAATCATGGTGAGTTTACGCGTATATGTGAGAGTGAATTCGCACTATAATAATGTTTATTTCCGCGGCCCGCTTCGCCAGCTTGCGCTTGGCATCACGGGCCCTTCGCAGAGCTGCCTTGTCTTAAACCGGCGCGACATCTTCAACGACGCGTGCAATGCTCGCATTCGATTGCCTTGTACTCTTTGTTGGAGGTATCGCAGTTGAGGTTGATGCCTGCAATGGATCCATACCTATGACGACTTGCCGATCTCGAGCAAGTCGTGGCTGTGCGGCCGCGCGCAGCCATGGAGCGGAGGGCAGAGCGCGCAATCACGTGGTGTGTGACTTCGCTCCACCATTGCTACAGACGCTCCTCTCCGCTACTCGCGCCGTTGCAAGGGGAGAGGAGGAGGCGCACCGTGGACGGCGGACTCAGGGTCGCTTATAAAGTGCATTCGCACTTAAAAAACATGTATATGCGACTGATGGTATAGCGTCCTGTACAAACAAACAGTATTGTTCATATTCTCTACAGCAGAATGTTGAATAACGTCAATGCCTTAAACAATAACTTCAAAAGAAACCTCTTCGTGGTGAATGGGAGATGTTACATATCAATCTCTTTTGGCATGTTGCATTAAACACTATGCTAATTCGTAGTGAAATATGACAAAGACAGGCAATATAATACGACTTCCAAGTTGTTCAACTGTCTATAATGAAATGCACAGGCATGAAGAAGAGGATAAATATTGTGCTACTATATGTACATGCAACAAAGTAGAACCTGAATACTAATTATTTAAATTCAATTATTCTATCACTCTGGAGATCACCAGCAATGATTTTACTGAATGATGTTACCCTCTTCATGAGATGCAGTAAAACACCACATTTGATGTATACAAATTTTCTGTTTACTAAAATAAGGCATTTGTTATTAGATCAATTCTGATGTGTTTGACAATCTGTGCAAGTGCATGACAATTGAAACAGCACCTGTTCGGTCAGAGAAAAAATATTTATTCATTACAGTGAAGTTCAGTATAAAGAAAATCCGAATAACTTGTGACAATATTGACTTCAGAAGTATTTTAATTTCTAGACATTTAATGTTCAGGTATTAGCAGTTTGTTATAAACGAATATGAAAGAAGCTTTATAAAGAGTAAAAATAGAGCTTAGTATAACTTTGTTTAGAGACCCACAAAAAACCTTAAGACCTAGGAAAACTGTTGACTTTCCTTGGTGTTAGCGAAGGGGGGTTAAAACTCTATTGCCAAAGACTAGCAAAGGCTTTTTTTTTATCACAATCAAGAGAAGCCTTGCCTTGATTTTTTTAATTAGAAAGCATTTTCTTTTTGACCACCAAAGCCCCTTCAGGGGGTGTTCATGGCATTTAAAGATAAGTACTTTTACCTCCTCAATTAATTCTAACCAGACAAAGTTCCTAGTTGAAATGTATGGCTGCAAGAAGTAAATCAAATTCTTTTATTGCGCTTTTATTGGTCAGCAACGTAGGTTCCTTCTGCTCTACTGTGCATGAGCCTGCAAGCACAGGAACCTATGCAAGTACAAAAGATCTGTACATGGTGACAGACTCCCAATAGGGCTGCGATCAAGTGCTCCCAGCTTTTATTTAACTGCAAATAACTTGCTTAAAGTACCGCAGCTGTTGTTTCGTACCTATTGACCACATATTTTAGACAAATAATATTACGCCGTGCTATAATTAGTACGCATGTAGTACCATTTGGGTGCTTTTTAAAAACTAATGGACCAGCTGTTGTCGATCTTCTGAGCATGTGTTTAGAACCAAAAGTTTACACAGAAAAATGTTGCAACAATACTTATTATGTATTAATAATTCCAAGCAGTGGTCTTTAAGTTGCAGTTGAAAATTGCAATATGGTAGTGCATGATCAAAGTGTCAAGGCCCTCCACCGCCGTGGTCCTTTTATTAATGAATGATATGTGATCGTTTATTAAATAATTTGCATTATGAAGTGGTAAAAAGCAACAACACCATTAATGATATTTCTTGCCCAGAATAAATTACTGCTAGATCATGAAAAGAAGGTGCACTGACCGAAATACGACACACTTAACTGCACTGTGGAATGTACCATAATGTTAACTTTATTGCGTGCCGTAAACATATGAAACAACACTTTTACATACAATCAACACTTATACATAGCCTTCATAGAGTACGAGAAGGTGTTTGAATCAGTCAAGACCTAAGCAGTAATGCAGGCACTACTGAATCAGGGCATCGAAGAACACTACATAAACATACTTGAAGAAATATACAGTGGATGCACAGCCACCATCAAGCAAGCGACAGAACCCCAATAAAGAAGGGTGTGAGGCAGGGAGATGCAATATCTACAATGCTATTCATCTCGTATTTACAGGAGGTTTTCAGGACCCTAGCTTGGAAAGAGTTAGGAATGAGAGTTAATGGAAAGTATCTCAGTAACCTGCGATTCGCTGATGGCATTGCCTCGATGAGTAACTCAGGAGATGAATCACAGCTCACGATTACAGAACTGAACCCGGAGAGCAGGAAAGTAGGTCTGCAAACGAATGTGCACAAAACTATAGTAATGTGCTACAGTCTCAGCAGAAAACAGCACTTTGCAATAGGTGGAGAGACGCTGGAAGTTGTAAAGAAATATGTCTACCTTATTCTTGACAATCTCGCTTCATCTCACTGTGGCTCACGTATCTACAACCACGTCAGGTCCTTTCTTTCTGACCGCACGGCCACTATTGGGATTGGAGACCTCCGTTCGGACGTCATTCGTCTCGCAGGCAGAGGAACACCACAGGGCTCGTTTCTCTCGCCCACTTTGTTCAACGTGGCTATGGCTAAACTGCCTTCCCTATTACAACAGGTTCCCAACATCCAGCATGCCATCTATGCAGATGACATTGCAATTTGGGCAACCAAAGAATCAGACGGAACCATTCAGGACGCCCTACAGGAAGCTGTGTTTGTGGTACAAGACTATGCTGCTGCCGAGAGCCTTACGTGCTCAGTGGATAAGCCGGAGATGTTATTGGTATACAAGCGGCGCCGCAAAACCGCTGATTCTCCTGACATTTCGCTGTTTTTTGATGGCCATCCTATCCCTCTGGTAACACGAATTTGCATTTTAGGCCTCTGCCTTCAGTCCGACGGCAAGGCCTCGCACACTACACACCTTCTGGCTCAGCAGATAACTCAAATTACACACATGATCCAACGCATCACCAATCGCAGGAGAGGCCTCTGTGAGAAGGATGTCCTCTGCTTAGTACAAGCACTGATAGTTAGACGGCTCACCTATCATCTTCGCTTTCACAATCTCATGCTAGCTCAAATCAAAAAGATGGACATCCTTCTACAGACAGCTGTGAAGGCGGCGCTTGGCTTGCCTCCACACGCATCTACACAACGCCTCCTTCAATTAGGAGTCCACAACACCGTAACCGAAGTAATCGAGGCCCAGCACAACAGTCAGCTCCAACGGCTGAGGCAGACCCTTCAGGGCTGCGCCATCCTGTCTCGTCTTGGCTACCCGATTCCAAAAAAAAAAAAAACCCACACAAGTACCGCGACAAAAACTTGCTTCTACTGTCTGCGCACTCATCAAAGTGCCTCCGATTACACGCATTATGAATTCCTCCCGCCACGCCAGTCGTCGACGTGCCCGAGTTCAGGCTATGACACGCGTCTTTGGTGATGGTACCTCAGACTTACAATTACTTTACACTGATGCAGCACGCTACCCAGAGAAGTCAGCCATGTGTTTAGCCGTGACAGATGACACAGACGCCCTTGTGGTGCCTGCCACACTTCGCAATACAGACAGTGGTCTGGCAGAGGAGGGAGCTCTCGCTCTGGCAATTGTTCACGCTACGACACTGTCACATGACTCCCCTGTCACTATTGTACCAGATTCAAAAGCTGCTTGCCGTCCTTTTGCTCAAGGACTTGTGGCTACACATACACACAATATCTTCTCTTCTGTCTCACCGTCCGCATTACGTCCTGTGCGTATCGTCTGGACTCCTGGACACGCCTCTCTCTATGGTAATGAATGCGTTCATGCCGTTGCCCGAGAGCTGACCAGCCGGGCTCCATCGGAAGAACTGTCCAATCCAGATGACGCATCAACATAACCACTAAACTACAACGCTACGCTGGAGTACTACCGACTGAGCCGTTATACGTATCCTCCCCCTCATCCTTCACTTAACAGAGCAGATGCTGTCGCTTGGCGGCAACTGCAGACCAATTCATTTCCTTGCCTTTATATGCTACATAGCTTTCATACGACTCTCTACCCCTCCTACTGCCCCTTCTGTGGATCCGTACCGACGGCGTACCACTCCACATAGGAATGCCCCACAGGGCATTCCTCTCATTCCCAATCCCACCCCTTCCTCTTGGGATTCTGCACTGCTCAGCTTACGCCGGCAGGAACAGCAGCAGCTGGTCCAGCGGGCTCACAGGATCGCGCAAGGCAATGGAGCCCTGGACTGAGGGCCCCACCCAAAGAAGGCTCAGTGTGCATTTGCTATTAATGAATGTTTATTCTCTCTCTCTCTCTCTACTTATCACAGGTAGTATTCGCAAAGCCGAACCATGAGAGTGAAAAAGTTAGAAGAATAAAAATGGGGTTGATCATATTCAGCAAGCATTCTCTAATCATGAGTGGTAATCCGCCACTGCCCCTCAGGAGGAAGGTATATATTATTTATTTATTTATTTATTTATTTACAGATACTGCAATCACCATTTGGTGATTTTAGCAGGGTGGTACATGAAGTTAGTCATGAACAAATGGCAAGTACAATGACATATAATATATACAGGTTATACAATGTGCATAGGGCAAAATACAAACTTCAACTGGCAATAGCATACAATAAAAAATAGAAGACTACAATTATAAAGCATGTACAGGGGTATGTAATACGATTCAACAAATCAACTGGTTAGTGCACTTTCTAATTCCGAGGAAAACAATGCCAATGAGGGTGCTGAAACAATTGCATTAGTTAGTTTGTTCCACTCGACTATGGTGCGAGGAAAAAATAAATACTTAAAGCAATTATTGCGTAAGCAATTATTGATATATACCTTCCTCAGGAGGAAGGTATATATCAACGGCATCTTGCCAGTATTTACCTACGGAGCAGAAACGGGGTGGCTTACAAAGAGGGTTCAGCTTAAATTGAGGACGATGCAGCGAGTGGTGGAAACTAAAATGACAGGTGTAACCTTAAGAGACAAGAAGAGAGCAGAGTGGCTCAGTGAACAAACCAGGCTTCAGGATATCATAGTTGTAATCAAGAAGAAGCAATGGACATGAGCCGGGCACATTGCACGTAGTCAGAATAACCGCTGGTCAATAATGGTAACTGACTGGATTCCAAGAGAAGGCAAACGCTCGAAGAGGAGACAGAAAGTTAGGTGGGTCATTGAGATTAAAAGTTTGCAGGTATAACACAGCAACGAAAAGCACAAGACAGGGTTGATTGGCACGTCATGGGAGATGCCTTCGCCCTTCAGTGGGCATATTCAGGCTGATGATGGTGACACCTTCAATGTACGACGAGGTTTAGACTTAGGTGTTAAGCAAAAAGTGACCCTGCCGATGTTGCGCTGAAGGCAAAGCACTGGCATTTTTGTAGTAGAGCTTAGACCTTCTCTTTTCGTAGGGCAGGTACCGTGTTTTTGTAATTATCGAGCGAGACAAGTCTTAAAGACCATTGGTGTCATAAAGACATGGTTAAAAAGGCTGTGAAGTGTTCAAGATGCGGAGTGAGTTTGAAAATGAACCCAATTGAAGAAGCTAATATAGAGGAGGTTGACGCGAAATGTAGGCAATGTACGCTCGAGGAAAAAAATGAAGAAAACGATGGCTGCCCAGAGTGAACTGCTGTTGAGAATCACCGAGCTGGAGACTGCGTTGGCGGCAGAGCAGGAAAAAACGAGGGCAATGGGATAAAGGCTGAAGTCCGTCGAGGAAGCGCTAGCTAGGGTGAACAAAGGAGTGGCTGACGGAGAGAAAAGTAGGGCACCGGCAACCAGAACGGTGGATAAGAAAGAGCAAGCAAGTTTGGAAAAAATAGGTTCAGTCGGTTCAATAGACGCAAGGACCAGCTTCAGCAAAGTAGGGGGGGGGGGGCTGGGAGATGTTGCGACTGGGGTTTGCAGGCACCGTAGGTCCGGGATGAAGTTGTCGAGGCAGGAGGAAGAGAGACTTAAAGAGGGTTTATCTACATTATGTACATGGGGAGCTCTCGTACATGACGAGCTCTTTCTGACATGGCGAGCTCTCGAAACTGCCGTTTCTCTACATGGCGCCTCCTTCGAATGAGCTGAGTGGCTCATTATAAAGGGTGTGTGCTCCCCAGATCCCTAGATCAGGGTACACGTGCAGATGGTACTGTCCAATATTGAGGCGTGCTCTGCCGTCCAAGGTGGTACCAGCGGGGCTCTTCCTCGTCGTGTGTGTGCCGCTGGTCAAGGGGTCCCAAGCTCATGACAGCATGCTTCAAAGGGTCTGCCGAACTGCTCGCTTAATTAGCGGGGCGATTTGCGGTGGCCGCCGCTGTCTCTTCTAAGGAAGATGCTGTATTTGTGGTCCTCTCTCGACGGCTTACGGTGTCGTGGCGACACGACGTCTCACCCTCCGGCTAGGAGGGACAATACCTGGCGGTCATAGGCAGCCGGCCGGTTGGCTACTTGTTTGAGGATTCAAAGAGCGCCGCTCCCTCGTCAGCTCTGGCGCCATTCACAAAAGAGAGGACAAAGCAGCCGACGTCACATGTGCAAGTAACCCCCAGGTGCAGGACGCTCCAGCTGAAAAGTCACAACATGTCATAATCGCCGGGGACTCGAATTCAAATCGATGCGCACAAGCAATCAAAGAGAGGGTAAGAGTTGACAGGGGGGTTGCAGTAGGGACGTTCACAGGACGCAACCTGGAAGCAGTCATGGAGCAAGCTTACGCTGAACTCAAAACTACAGCTGAGAGACAAAACCTCGTGATAATTTCAGGCAGTTTTAAGCGATGTCTTAAATGAAGATACGGCAGGACTAGTGACCACACTGGCGAAAGGGGTCGATGACAGGCGCGCCACTTCTCCTCAGGTACAGGTAGTGATATGCACGATACCGGAGGTACCGGTGCGTAACGACAACCTGCAAAGAGCGATTGTCAACGCAAACCGCGAGATATGGCGGATGAGTCGAGAGAAAAGCTTTGAGGTGGTGGCAATAAACAGAGAGGTGCCTAGGTGAGGTGTTTTTCAACAAGACAGAATTCACTTCGATGGGCGGCTAGGTCATGAGGTGGGTTGGCGACTTGCAGGACGCACAGTAGCTTTTTTGGGAGGCACTAGGCCCTTTGAGTGCAGGTTAGCTAGTGATGGGCAAAACAACCAGAGAGACTCTTTGACAGGTAGTATCGACAGATACAATTCCAAAGTGGCACCAGTATCTAAGATAGGTAGAGTCCTGGGCAGAAATAGATGTAGCCACAAGCGCCGAGCAAATTCAGACATAGGGTATATTAACATGCAGGGTGGTAGGAACAGGCTGAAGTGGGAGAGATAGAAGAACAGCTATAGGAGGAGAGGCCGATGGTATATGATTTGGTAGAAACATCATCTTAGGGACATGGAACAACCTCCTAACTATCTGGACTACGCATGGGATTATTTTAATAAAACACATGGCAGCCGAAAGGGGGTGGTATTGGGGCATTCATTCATAACATTACAGACTGGCAAAGTGTCAAGCAGGAATGCAAGGACCATTTATGGCTAAAAGGGAAAGTGGCAGGGCAAATGACACTCCTTGGTTTGGTGTATTTGTGGACGGGAGCAAAGGCCAGAGAGGAAAGCAGGCAATGGTAGAGTGCATATTGTCGCGGGGTTATAAATTACAGGGGGTTTATTTAAAAACACGGACAGTGGGACTTGTAGAGACGCTCTCAGAGAAGGCCGCTAAGATTCTCGCCTTCTTCACTCTGCTGCGCTGCGCCTCTCGAGCAAATCAACGTTCTTCG